>OY720371.1:10000000-10641875 GCA_963082945.1 Cerastis leucographa | reverse complement strand
AATGTCAATGAATGACTTTTTGACATGACAATTAGCGCGTCAATGACGGTCCGTTACCCTTAATCACCAAATCACTATCGCTCAGTTGCGAAATAATTATTAGAATATACATTCATAAAAATATATGTGTAAAAACATTATTTTCATTAAGTAATGTGTATTTATTCCGAATACATATTAAAATCCGTACGTAATACGAACGTAGATGTATTTTTTTTTACCAAATAATTCGTTTTGTTCCGCGTGTATGCGTACTAAGTAACGCAGATGGTCGCGATAAAAACAGGAAATAGGACTTCGGTTTTTTTAATTCCTTTTATTACTAACTTTTTATCCGCAAGTGTAACAGAATAACAGTTTGATAACCAAGGGTCCTATTTTCATTGCATAATTTTGATTAATTTACATTTCTTGTAGGCTAATGAAAGTTAGGGCAGGATCTGGCATTGTCATTTGTTGTTCCTGCAAGAGGCTCAAAAAAATAGGGGGTATATTTAGATGCCAATGTATACGTTTTTATAATAAACTTTCGAGCCAACTAAGAAGATAAAAAGGCTTGGGATTAAGCTGCTCCAATTCAATTCACTTTGTGACTGTCAGAATTTTGGCTTTCTTTTGATTATTATTTAATCCTTTCTTTTATACACTCTGAGATTTTTATTTGTTTAATTATTTTGACATTTCATGATACTTTTATTGCATCGTCTCAAACTTTTTCGTCTGTGTGTTGCTTGTCGAGTGACGCTCTGCCGCGGATCCCTACTCCGCGTTTTATACCCCTAATGGAATATTATTCCAAAAATTTTTAGTTAAATGTCTATAGTGTGAAAAAAAGTTTCACTTTTACCGTGATTTCATAAAACCACACAATTTTTTTTTGTTCCTCCTTTGGTTTTAACGATTGCCTGGCAATAAGCTCACTCCTATTACCATAACTTAAACATAACTGGTGAAACCTTTGCGTAACTCTTTGGTGGAGATACATGCGTGATGTTTGTTATCTTCACATTCATCAAAGATTTATTGAAAAAAAACCTTGATACGCAGTAATTGAATTCCTTCTTGATCGACGTGTCACCTAACAAAGAAAAAACGCAACAATATACTAATAGAAAATTAATAAACCGTATAAAATACTCGACGTGCCTACAGCCCAATATCCCACGCAAAGGACAAAGTTTAAAAAAAAAAAAATAATTGATTGAAAAAACGAGAAAAACATAATCCATATCCCTTGAGGATTACACGACAAACGCATTTTGGTTGGCCACACTGAACCTGAGGGCTTCCAAATTCATATTTCAAAAAAACAACGTCGAACGCTTACAAAATATTTGTCGTTGGTGTGTCTACTTTTGGGGATCCGCAAGATCAATCAATCTTTGATTCGTCAATCAAAGTATATTACGTAGCTAAAGTAGTCCATGCTACAAAAGTTGCGCCAAACGATACCCATAAAAATAATATCGGTTACTGTAACTGTAGATGGGTTCAATTCAAGGTTTGTGTTTTAATAAGGCGGTATAAAATATCTCAATTATGTATTATAACGAAATCACAGAAATTCCTAATGGAACCTGTGCAAGTTTTCAATCGACTGTTAGCATTAGAATTTACCAAAAGTGCCCAAATAATTTCACGGAACCAACCTCAGGCACAAACGTCACAATTTTTCAAAAAAGGAATCTAATTCAATAGACTGCGATTGGATCTATGAGTGACATAGCAAGTGCTGCCACCTGTCGAGATCCACCGTGTGAATGATCCACATATTTATCGACGATCAATGATTTAGCAATAAACTTGACAATACGACTACTTGGGTAGCCATTCTTACTTTTGACACGGGTGGACGATATGTTCGCCTATTCAAAGTTGCGTATGACTTGTCAAAAACTGTTTTGATCATTGAAATTCGTGTGAAATGAGGTGTGACTCGATATCTGACAAATTCTTACACTAACTGGACAGGTACGCTCAAATCTGTGTGGATCTCACTTCAATATACCCTCTCAGACACTAATCTGCACGTCCCTCATGTGACTCAACCAGGATATAAAGCATAGCTTTAAAAAAGACTATGAGCTCCGAGTTTGTTCTCAGAGAAGATGGATTCCTATTCGTCTACAATCATCACCAACATTGTCTCGTTTTTTAAAATACTTATTTTCTTAAGACATGTGACGTTTTACAGAAATAAGTAATGTCACTTCATGTGTGTCTATTGTTTTTGATCTATAGAATCAGATTATTCGTATTTTGCTTGGTTATAGTACATTTTTTTGCACCTGTGACGAGGTACCCTGAAGGACGTGACAAATGACATTTCGTAAGCGTTACGATGACAGAAAAGTAAACAATGTTTGACATAAGCACCCGAAAATCATATTTCGATCATGTTTGATTCGAAACCGATTGTTACTTGTCGTTGTCTAATTCCTCTGGCGGCATTTGGTAATTAAGCCTAAAAAATCCCATCCTCTTTGCCACTGTTAAGTAGGTACGTAGGGACACAAGTTTAGTGATACTACTGACAGCTATAAGCACACTGTTTAATAAATAGGTTAGAGCAGTGCAGGGACGCAGCCCACGCACACATATACAATGTTGGTACACGCATATATAACAAAAATCATATCAAACATCTCTGTTATTCATTTTATTTTTGATTATTCTTAACATCAGGTTTCAAGACCCCAATAATTTCAGCATAAGGAGATTCTTTTTCACATATTGATGGACTGTCTCCAGACTGATGCTTCAAACTAAGATCTGCGTACAAAACTTCGTTTGCGGTGACCTGAAAAAACACAATTCTATGTTATAAATGTATCTAAAAGAGTTTTCTTTTACCACGTCAAATCAGACTTCGAACTCAAGTCGGCCGGAGCAGAGACAATCTTTGCACACGGAGGTTTATGGACGGCTCAGGTCTTAAGTGCGTATACGGTGTCTGTCCACAGACAATGGCCCACCTTCCACCTTCCACCTTTCGCCGCACCGACCTGACCTTATGACTGCATCAGTAAGTGCATCAATGTAAAAAGTTTACATAAAAACTCCAAACCACAGGTCCAAACTAAGGCGTTGTCGACGTAGCACCGCTACGCGAGGCTCCTATTTATTTGGTGACAGATCTACCATTCTGAGCACAAAGCTATTATTTAAGTAATAAAACTATTATTATAAGAACGAAGTTTATATTCATCTAATGCACTACAATTTTATTGGTAATTTATCTCTTATTTTACACATATATCAACATTTATTTGATAATTCATACCAGGGAACACTTTTTGTTTATCTGAGAAAGAAAATATTTCGTGGCGATAAATCTATTTATTAGGTGATACAACTTTGATGACAAATATAAATTTTGGTGTCAAGAAATATAGTTCCCTTTTTTAAATAGTCTATGGAATTTTATTGGAATACAACATGGCGGCTTTAGCACGGATTAAGAGGTAAGCTCTAGGGTAGCCCGCGAAATTCAAATTATGTCAGGTTTTTTGCAATTTGAAGGTTATTGTCAGGCTATATGTTAAACAAACTATGATTTGCAAAATGTAATAACTAAAATCACCAATACAGTCCTATAAGTTCATTTAATACCATTCAATGACTATATTTTCATGAAAAAGTTATTCAATATACAGCCATTTTTACATAAAACTTACGTAAGTATCCAATTCTGTAGGTTCTTCTAGACGTGAATTTCGATGAAGACATGTTTTGGTACATATTATTATGTAAATCACTATTGTTATGACACAGGTCGCTATCACGGTTGGTACCACGTACATTAACACAGCGTATAGATTATCTAAAAAACAAAGACATTTTACAACATAAATTTACAACATACGTATTTTGGAATAATTGTAATTTGGAATTGACATCCTTAATTCTTTTTTTTAACCAATTTATTTAATGACTTATTTGACATTGAATTGTATTTAAAAAATATGCTTATTGAATTGTAATTATAACTAATCTTTAATGAATAATGATGAAATTTACGTAATTTTTATGAATATTTAAAAATTTTTCATACTTTTAATTTCTTTTGCTTTTCATTTTTTATAGTTATTAATGTTTTATTTTGTTATATCACTTCTTCTAATATTGTTTTTTGTAGCACATTTGTTTATCTATTCCTATGTTGACATTAGTATTTAGGCCAAATAAAATGGGAGAGGGCGCTGACTCCTGACATACAGGTACACCTAGTTCAGGAGTCAGAGGCTTCAAACAAGTTTCTGTAACCTATTATGTCAATAAAGAATTTGAATTTGAATTTGAATATTATCACGGTTAATGCACCATATCTTCTTACGATTTTTTACGCCACGACATGTGGCTGAACATGTTAGAACTTTTCTGTATCCTATTATTATTTTACATGCAATGTTTCATGTACACCATGTTTCAACAAATAATATTTACTTACTTCATAACAGAAAAACTTCTAGTTCTGAGATCATACCTCTAAAACTATACAAAATGTCCAGTCATGGAGTAACGATATTCTAGGTACTTATACAGGGTGAAAGCGACAACGACGCGTAAACGCTTAACAAGTATTTAGAACATCATTCTGAATCCCGCCACATAGAAATTTTTCATCGGAATTTAAAAAAAAACACAGGTCTTCCATACATTTTAGATTGTGTAGGTAGGTATTACACTATTGTAGAGAACAGCTGTTTTTTTTTTATTAATAGCTGAAGATAAACTTTTTGGGTAGGTTAGGCAGAATTATGTACTGAATATGTAGTAACTATTTTCCAGGGTGGAAGGTGTACTTTCTACCTTGTATAACCCCTATCCTACTTTATTGATATGCAAAAAATTTTTTGTTTCGTGGCGTGCGTTTATGACCAGGTGGCGTACCATGACGTCTTAAAACATTATTGTTCCATTCTTATTCCAGAGTGAAACAGAGACGGAGCTATACAGGTCGTCTAGCTCCATCTCTTTCCCACTCTGGAATAGGAATGGAACAATAATGTTTTAAGCGTCATAGTAACCCCCCTGATCTATGAACGTAGACAAAGCAAAAGGAGTATTTAAGGATCACAGTAAGACGTGGCGTTCTGTTCACTCAGATCCAGCCTGTCCCTTTGCTGCCCTCCCCAAGCGACACCCTAAGCCGAGGCCCGAACCCCGCAGGGGGTGCCCTTAGCGAGCTGTCGCTTAACTCAGATAATTTTGCTGCCCTAGCTGGAGGCCTTAAATTCTAGGCATCCATAGGATTAGACCGGTTAAGCAGTAGCCAGCCTCAGAGGCTGAATTGCGAGATGCCATAAATAAAAATAAAAAAATAAAAAAAATAAGTGGCGTTCTGTGGTTAATGACTACCGCCGCGCCGCGCGCCGCGTGGATAAATGGCGTGAAGTGACATGATGGTTTTTCACCAAAAAAAATTGTTAATTCGTATACAGGGTGACTGGTAATTACTAACCGATAATTAAACACGTGATTATACTCATGATAACAAACAACTTTCACAAAGAAACATCTTTTTCTACTCAAAAAATTACTTAAAAACATTTTCGAAGAGCCTTTTTAAAAAAGATAATTGGTGTTTCTGTTTCTATAAATAATTTACAATCGGTCTAATTTAGCTGTAACACGATTTTTCGTAAATGTTTTTAGTAACTTTTTAGATCTATGTATCCTGCTTATGCGTATGAATTTTCATTAAAATCTATTTATTCATTTCGGAAAATAAGGGCTTGAAAGTTTGTATGAAATGTCGTAAAGCGTAAACGCTCTGGGTGCAAGGACTTTACTTACTAGTAGCTGATTCATTGTTTGAAGTTAAATTTGTTGAAACATTGTTCGTAAAATAATAATTTTTTCCCATGTTGCCTTTATTAAAACCACGATTGTTTTGTCCTCTTTTTGTTTCTGCAACAGAACATATTTTCAATATATACAAGGTGTTGTTTTGCATTCTCATCAAATTCAAGGAGGCAACTCTGCTAATGATTCTCGTCCCGAATGAATAATAAAATGAGTTGGTATTTTTATACTTTTTCTTATTAACAAAAATCGGTAAGTGTGAACCACCCGTATTTTAAACGCGGCCTGTCAGATCCTTGCCCTATAACCGAGGTTTCATACATAATAATCTCGAACGTTTATTCGATAATTTCTTATTCCATAAACCACATTATGGGGTTTCTTCTGAAATACTGACAAACATAAACACCCAAAAAATCAGCGTTTATTAATAATTAACTAGGTACCGTAATTTTAATTGATTATTTATGTTTTTTGTAACGTCCTCTTGAATTTTGACGAGGATGCAAAACAACAACTTGTATAATAAGCCAAAAAATACTCAAAAAGTGTAAGGAAGTTTATGGTGATCAGATTTTCATGGGAGTGTTTTTTCTATTAAGTTTGAGGTCCCTAGAGGTGTGAAGAATAAAGTAAAAAAAATCGCCTACGACTTTTTTTTTTATAATTTCTTTTTGCATTTTTTTTCAGTATAACATAACATCACGCTTGTGATCCCAGGGTTAGGCAGAGGTGTACCTAATAGTAGACCTACATTTCGCCAGTCTAATTTAAGTTTCATGTAATAGGGGGCGAGCCTATTGCCATCAAACGGGCACAAATCCAGACTCCATGGCTGCTACTGAGAGATTATTTATGGAAAAACCCAATATCACTTTGCTCGGCCCGGAAGTCGAACCTAGGACCTCTTGCTCAGCAGTCGGAAGATCGGCCCAAGGTGGCGAGATGATCTGGTGGCGTACCATGACGTCTTAAAACATTATTGTTCCATTCTTATTCCAGAGTGAAAAAGAGACGGAGCTATACAGGTCGTCTAGCTCCATCTCTTTCCCATTCTGGAATAGGAATGGAACAATAATGTTTTAAACGTCATAGTAACCCTCTGGACGCGTACTGCGAAGGCTGATTCAAGGAGACACGGGAAAAGAGCTTATGAAAAGAATAGGGGGAGGCCTAAGCTCAGCAGTGGGACAGTACAGGCTTAAAAAAAGGCTTACCATCACACGTCGTGTTTTTTAAATCAATCTCTAGTTCGTAGTTATTATCTAAATCAAAACAATCTGTAAAATAAAATTAACACTTCTTAATAATTTTGTTCCTTTGCGTAACACAATATTATTTCAGATAGATAATTTTCACTAGGAGGGAACAAGGCCTGCGAGGAATTTGATGAAACTATTGCTGTCTCCCTGCTATTTCCTACCCTCGAAAAGTGCGATAGGGACAACTGCAGTTTAGACCAATTATATCACAGAAATGTTGACGAAATCAACGTTTTCGATTCCATTATTTTTGACATTAAAATTTCCTTCCTCTTCCTACTTACTATCAACTTGTTTAATGTTTAAAACTTTCCGAATAGGGGATCGGACTGGGTAAAGAAAACGACATTCTATTTTGTCCGTCAGACAGGTAATACAAAAATATTAGACACGTATTTTTTGTTTTATCAAAATATCAAAAAATTACTTAGTTAAAACTCATTAAAGTTGGAGAGTGGGGGCTTACATGTGACGTCATGCGCCATTTCAACTCAATATATCTCCGTAATTTTATGGCCACGTGAAAAAAGAAAAAATACGTGTCCAATACTTTCAATAAACTACCCGACGGACAAAGAAAAAAAAAATTGGATTATCCCCTATTGGTCTGGTAGTCCTCTAATCACGGCGGTAAAAATGGAGAATTTTATGTAATATTTGTTGGGTCATATTTTTCATTATTTATTCGTTACTGAAAAAAAGGAAAAGATAGGCATGTGTCTACAGCTCACCTTGTTTTAATAAAAGAAGCATTATTCAGGAAGATAAAAGGGGGAATACATTTTAATGGATAAAATCGGTAGCCCCTGTTCCCTCTTAAACAATACACCTCGAAAAACATTGCAAGAACACTGGCCTACCAAGACCTCTTAAAGCAGTATTGTTTTACTCTTATTCCAGTGTGGGAAAGAGACGGAGCTATACACGATGTCTAGCGCCATCTCTTTCCCACAGTGGAAAGGAGTAAAACAATAATGGTTTGAGACGTCATGGTAGGCCATTTGCAGTATTATTTATGGTCTCAATAGAACATAACATCACACCTGGTGGCGTACCATGACGTCTTAAAATATTATTGTTCCATTCTTATTCCAGAGTGAAAAAGAGACGGAGCTATACAGGTCGTCGAGCTCCATCTCTTTCCCACTCTGGACTAGGAATGGAACAATAATGTTTTAAGCGTCATAGTAACCCCCCTGTAATCCCCGAAGGGTTAGTAAGAGGTGCCTAGTAGTAGTACAAAAGGACCCGAAGGACAAAAGAAAAATGTGATCATCCCCTATTATAGGGGATGATCACATTTTTCTTTTGTCCTCGGGAAGTTTATTGAAAAGTATTGGACACGTATTTTTTCTTTTTTCACGTGGTCATGAAATTACGGAGAATATTGAGTTGAAATGGCGCATGACGTCACATGTAGGTAAGTTTTATACCTACTTGTGACGTAGTGAGCCCCCACTCTCCAACTTTAATGAGTTTTAACTAAGTAATTTTTTTGATATTTTGATAAAACAAAAAATACGTGTCTAATATTTTTGTATTACCTGTCTGACGGACAAAATGGAATGTCGTTTTTCTTACCCAGTCCGCAACCCTATTCACATTTCGCCACTTATGTTTAATCGCCGGCAACAAATGCAGGCTTAGAGGCTGCTACAGAAAAATTCCTGATGGAAAACCAAATAACACTTTTCCTGATTTGGGAACCGATCCCAGGAACTCGTGTTTCGCAGTCGCGCTTGCTACCACTAGGCGATATGAATATTGTTACAAAACAAGGTGTTGTTTTGCATCCTCCATCCTCCTTTTTTACATTATAACTTTAGTGGTATGAGGAACAGGGTGTTAAGTTCCTCAATACTCCATTGGAAAGGGAGGATCCTCCGGCCAGACAGGTGTTATGTCTGGCGGGCAACTGCCCAATAGTTGAAATCGGGTTTCCCTATATATACTGAAGTCGATGTAAACTTTGCTTGCGACTTGTAGGAAATTGATGTTAGTTCCGCCGTCGTGTCATAGATGGCGCTGTGGTACTTTTTGCAGTATGTTGCTTTTTATGGTCGCTACATAACTATTACCAACAAAAATGGTTATAGTAGAATTTGGGTTAAAAACAGTTTTCGTGACTGATGCCATTATCTGTTTGTAGGTTGAACCTGACATACAATAATTTTGAGTGGAATAACTTTAAAAGAAAATACCGATGAAAAATTTCTACAAGTGTTGTTTTGCATCCTCGTCAAATTCAAAGAGGTAAGATGCTAATGATTCTCGTCCAGAACCAATAATAAAATGGGTAGGTATTTTTTTTTTTTTTCTTCTTATTTAAGGGAATCGGTAAGTGTGAACCACCCTTGTTTTAAATGCGGGCCGTCTGATTCTCGCCCTATAATCGCGCTTACACAAATACAAACAATCTAAAACGTTTAATCGATAATTTCTTATTCCCTAAACCATGTTAAGGGGGTTATTCTGAAATACTGACAAACATAAACAACCAAAAAAATCAGCTTTTATTAAGAATTAACTAGGTACCGTATTTTTAATTGATTATTTATGTCTTGTGTGGCAACCTCCTGAATTTTGACGAGGATGCAAAACAACAGCTTGTATAACATTCTCTTACATTGTGCAGGTTTGTTCCTCGATATTTCAGAGATGCTCCGTCCGTGTGCTAATAATTTTGAACATGTTTTATTGTTTTCATTGAAATATAGTGTTATTTTAATTTCAGTGGAATCACTTAAAGATAAACCGATATAATAAAATTCTTCTCCTCCGGTAATTTTTTCTGCTTTGGTAATGCTGCTATCTGAAACGTATAAAATATACCACTTTACATATTGATATTTTTTTTCTAAGTGAAGTTAATTAATACTGTGAGTGAGTTTAAAAAATCATCGATAAAATATTAGTCTTCAACGTTTCTCTAACATTTATCTGATTATTATTAATTCGCAACTGGTTGCGAATCGCAGTTGCAAAAACGGCCGGAGGGGTTGAAACTATCAAGGCAATAATGATAGTTTCAACCAACAACAGCAATCAACATCTGAAACGTTAAAATTTATTAGAAAAGTATGATTACATTTTAAATTTGGAAATAAAATACCTATCTTACGAGCTGTGCCCTTCATTATTATAAAAAATATAACTAACTTATTTGAATCGAATTTTAATAACAATTTCAAGGGTTTTTTTTTTTTTTGCACGAAACCCAAATCATTTTTCTAAAATAAAAGTAGCCTTAGTTACTTCTTATAGTATCAGTTATCTCCTGTCAAAATCGGTCCACCCGTTTCGGAGATTATCCGGAACAAACACACAGACAGACAAATATTTTAAAAAGTGTTTTTTTTTTCTATGAGTACCGTATACAGGGTGTAAGGAACACCGACGTGAAAATGCTTACCACATACTCAGTATATCATTCTGAACCCCCCCATACACGGTGTAAATCACCTCATTACGAAGCCGTCAACCAAGCATTCTGTACATGAAACTAAGTAACTTTACGCAAAAATTATTGCTGAGAAACGACTTTTTTTGGGGGGTTTAAAATCATGTTTTGTGGTAGAACTCAATGTATCACACTCAAAACATTGTGCTGATGGACGGATTGAATAGTACGGGGGTCGTGGAGGTGTTTAAAGTAAAAATCTTACATTAAAAACTTGTATTTAAAAAAATACTTGTCAAAAAGTTGGAACTTTGACCCCTAATATCTCCGTAACTAGAAGGTTCCCAGGTATGGTGTAGAACAAAAAAATGATCACAATGACAGGGAGAACCAGTGCCTTTCGGCTTCGTTAAGAGGTGTTTTACACCCTTTATAGAAATTTTTCATCGGTGTTTTTTTAATCTGCTGTTCCTTACATTTTGATCATGTAGGTATTGCACATTTGTATGATTTTGAGATGAAAAAATACCATATGGGGGGTTCACAGAAGGCCGCGCCGCACGTGCCCAAAGTTGTATATCTCGTCCCAGTCACGTAACCGCTTCTCGGCCGGACGGTACTTACATTGGAATGAAGTACTGAGTACGTATTTAGCATTCTTGCGTCGGTCACGCGAAAACTTACACCCTGTATATGCTTTCATTCAGTTGCATTAGTGTACTTGAGGTAACCCTCACCGAAAGAAACATTAATCGCACAGTCAGGACGAAAGTGACCGAACTCAAAACTACGGCTTATTGCATTAAATTCCTAAAAATATCAGCTATCGTCTAGTGAATCAAAAAGTGACGATATCGTGCTAGAAAAGGGACAAAATAAACATTAATCTCATATTTTATTGGAAACTCTCCCAAAACACGAAACCTCAAATTTTGCGTTGGGTCACTTTTGTTTTCAGGTTAATTTCGCCGCACACTGCTGGAGCCGATGCGTAGAATTAAGGAACATATCGAGAAAGCTTTGAGTATAAATTTGCATGGCTATAAAAGTATAGGGGAAGACCAACGAAACGGATGAACTGTGTGAAGGATTATACAAGGTGTTGTTTTGCATCCTCGTCAAATTCAAGGTGGTAAATCTCTCATGATTCTCGTCCCGAATCAATATTAAAATGAGTAGGTAATTTATTTTTTTCTTCGTTTTTTGGAAATCGGTAAGTGTGAACCACCCGTGTTTTAAACGCGGTCCGTCTGATCCTCGCCCTATAACCGCAGTTTCACACATACAAAGAATCTCAAACGTTTTTTTAATAATTTCTTATTCCCTAAACCACGTTAAGGGGGTTATTCTGAAATACTAACAAAAATAAACAACCAAAAAAAAACAGCGTTTATTAATATTTATCTAGGTACAGTAATTTTAATTGATTACTAATGTATTTTGTGACAACCTCCTAAATTTTGACGAGGATGCAGAACAACACCTTGGATAGAAAAGAAAAGGGGTGGTACCTGATTGATGAGATGACGAATCATAGAGAATATGGAGAAAAAGACATGCTGGTGGTGCTGCGACAATCCCAAATAAATTGGAATTAGGTCAGGAGAATGATGATATTCCTGTAACTGAACTAGAAGAAGATTCCATGTGGAAACTTGATGCTTACCTGTATAATAAGTTATATTGAGCAGCAGTGGCCCCGTGGTGGCAGCCCCGACTTACGAGCAGTAAGCCGTGGGTTCGAACCCAGGCAGGCGCATTACTTTGTGTAATTTATTTCATCACCGCTGCTCTCAAAAACGGTGAAGGAAAACATCGTGAGGAAACCGGCATGCCCTAGAACTAAAAAATCGAAGACATGTGACATCTACCATCCCGCACTGGGCCCACGTGGTGGATTACAGCCCACTCCCCCTCAAAGAGATGATGCCTGTGTCCCAACAGTGGAAAAATTAAAGGCTGATGATGATGAATGATGAAATTCCTGTAACTGAACTAGAAGAAGATTCCATGTGGAAACTTGAAGCTTACCTGTATAATAAGTTATATTAATCACATTCACGATCGGAGATTTCTTGACATATATTTGTGTATAGAAAGAAACACTCGAGTTATAACTGAACTTCCACGGCAGTTGCGATTTAGTCCCATTATTTTTTTTGTCACCTAAAACAAAAATAATGCATGCAGGAGATATCTCATTTTGTCAGTTTATTGCAAGTTTTATGCAATGAGGCGAATCTGTTTGTCCGTTGTATTTTAGTTAATTTCAACCATTGTTTTTTTTTGTCGTCCTGTGCGAGAAAAATAAATACTTTTTCCTTTCTTTCAACAATTTAAGCCAGTCACAGTAAACACACAAACGCGCGAGATAAAAAAAATCCCCTGACTTTTTGGGATGTTGCTATTTGCTAGGATTGATATCAATTACCAGTAGTGAAAAACTAAGCTTGCAGCTTCGAAAAACCTGTGCTAGCTGCGTGGTGCTCCTCACCTTCTTTCAGTTTTTGGCTTGTAACTTCTAAAAGGTGCTGATGCTAGGTAAAACATTCAAAAGTACCGTACTGCCAACTATAACGCAAATTATTGGCACATATCTGACGGAAAATGCGTCGGGCGTATCTTATGAGCGTTTATACCTTACCGCTTTTCATTCAAACTTTCAAGTCGTTATTTTCTGAAATAACTGAACCGATTTCAATGAAACTTTATACGCATAAGCAGCATACATAGGTCTAAAAAGTTACTAAAAAATATT
The DNA here is from genome assembly GCA_963082945.1 of Cerastis leucographa. Classification (NCBI taxonomy): domain Eukaryota; kingdom Metazoa; phylum Arthropoda; class Insecta; order Lepidoptera; family Noctuidae; genus Cerastis; species Cerastis leucographa. The sequence goes on along the minus strand of OY720371.1, from coordinate 10,628,647 downwards.
TTTAAAATGTGTTTTAAAAAAAGAGATTATTGGAATTTTCTGTTTCTATAGAAAATTTATAATCGGTCTAATTTAACTGTAACACTATTTTTCGAAAATGTTTTTTAGTAACTTTTTAGATCTGTGTATCCTGCTTCTACGACTACGACTAGGAAGTTTTATTAAAATCAGTTCAGTCATTTCGGAAAGTATCGAGTTGAAAGTTTGTATGAAATGTCGTAACGTGTAAACGCTCTTAACTAGTATGATCGACGTTCTATTGTATTGTATAGCGCGCTGGTTTCCGCAACAAAATATCCAATAGCATTTTGAAACCTACGAACAGTCGTACATCTGAAAAATACTGGTATTCAATTCCATGCAGAATGTCGGCTTCCAATCGCTGGTCTTGTGAAAAGACCAAAAGTTCTCATCTGTCTAGCCTCTTCCCTACTATATTGGGGTTGACTTCCAGTCTTACCGAATGCAGCTGAAAACCAGTATTTTACAAGGAGCGACTGCCTATCTGAACTCCACAACACAGTTAGTACGGGTTATACGATACCCCTTAGCAATACTGGACCTGTAATGACTGTCAAAGTTCTACAAATGACAGTTGGGACCAACGGCACGTGGCACTAAGGAAACTCGGTAAGTAATGGGTGGTAAAAAACCTGGTGGAGTACCATGACGGCTTAAAACATTATTGTTCCATTCTCATTCGAGAGTGAAAAAGAGACGGATCTATACAGGTCGTCTAGCTCCATCTTTTTCCCACTCTGGAATAGGAATGGAACAATAATGTTTTAAATTAAATTAAATTAAAATTCATTTATTTCGGACAACGAGGATCCATATTTTGTAAGTAATACAAACTGCTTATATTCTAGTGTTAGTAAAAGTGATATAAAAATAAAATCTATTTTTGTGAAAGGATGACAAGGCAGGAAAATATAGTTCCTACCTTATCACCCTCCGCACAAAACACCTGATATCCGGAGTATAGCTCTCCGCCACAGCTCTCAGGATATAGTTGCGACTACTCCGCACTCTGCATAGCAGCGAAGCCGTTTTTTTTCGTATTATGGCTTGAAAGCCATCTGTGTGGGCCACAGCAAACATTTCCGAGGCACTACAGAAACGGGGCAGTCGCAACAACATCCTGAAAGTATTATTATATATTTAAGCGTCCCCCCCCTGATACCTGTAACGACTGTCAAACTTCTACAAATGACAGTTGGGACCAACGGCACGTGGCACTAAGGAAACTCGGTAAGTAATAGGTGGTCACTTATCCATGGACCAAGCCAGGCAAGGCCAGTTTAACCTAAAGATTGATCCGAACGGCTGTTATTATTTAGCCAAGAGCTCAAAACGAAAAAAATCAAACGGCCTATGACTTCAATTATTCTACAAGGTGTTGTTTTGCATCCTCGTCAAATTCAAGGAGGTAACTATGATAATGATTCTCGACCCGAATCAATAATAAAATGGGTAGGTACTTTTTTTTCATATTTACGGAAATCGGTAGGTGTGAACCGCCCGTGTTTTAAACGCGTCCCGTCTAATCCTCGCCTTATAACCTCTCTACACATATTCAAAAAAACTTAAACGTTTATTCGATAATTTATTCCCTAAACCACATTATTCTAAAATGCTGACAAATTTTAACAACCAAAAAAAGCAGTGTTTTTTCATAATGAACTAGGTACCGAAATTTATATTGATTATTTATGTCTTTTGTGACAACCTCCTGAATTTTGACGAGGATGCAAAACAACACCTTGTATTATCGCAACGGCAATAAGGAAAGGTTACTTACGATCACGATTGTGATAAACTGTCACTTCTTCAGCCAAACAAATGGTCTGTAGAGAGAATAACAAAACAAAAGCAGTTACAGTCTGCATTTTTAAGTAAATTAATAAAGAACTTTAATCTAACGTAATAAAGGAACAGGTATTATGCAATGCAATAAATTGACAACACTCAATTTAAACAATTAATAATACAAATACAATAATTCACTAGTTCGTACAAAACAACCCGAGTTCAATAACGAAATTTATAGTTTGTGGTTGCTTTTATATACAGTCCTATTTTCAGTAGTTTTATCCTCATATTATACGTATTAGTCACTCCACAGCAATTGCTAAGCGCTAGCGATAATGATTATTGTGTAATTTAGTTAGCGTAGAACATCGACACGGAGCAGAATAAACAACAACAACATAAATTTGTTTTCAGGCAAGTTTGGCCCATAGGGCCAAACATATTTATATGATAAGCCATTAACATATTTATATGATATTATATTATTTCACTTCATTTCATGAATTTATTACTAAACGTCACGTTTGTTTTGGTTTTCCTTAAATATTTCAATCAAGGAAATACTTGTGCTATTTATGTAGGTAACAATACCAAACACTATTAAATTACAATCATCAATCATTTATGAAGCGTAAAACTTTTATTTTATTTATTGGGGAAAAAAACAGTACCAAATTCAAATACTTTCATTTCGGATAAAGTCCATAGGCATTAGGCTTAGTAATAATTTATCTCAAAAACTTAAAATTAATATTTAAAAAAAAAAAAAAAAAACAAGTATGAGCAAATGTGTTGTCCTTGTTTTCTTGTATTTTTAGGGTTCCGTACCTCGAAAGGAAAAAACGGAACCCTTATAGGATCACTTTGTTGTCCGTCTGTCTGTCTGTCAAGACCCTTTTTTTATATTTATATATTTTTGGAATTTATATCAAATACTCAAATCTACTGTCTCTTAGAGCTGTGAATAAATCAAACTTCTAAGCCAACGCAATCAAAAGATACAGCCGTTTATGCCGCAAATTTCCGCAAATTTTCGACACTCGCAAGGGAATCGAAACCTACAGGGTACTTCCCGTAAACTCAGAATCTTGAAATTTGGTACGAAACAACGTCTTAAAGCACAGATAAAGGAAAAATTGCGAAAACCGTAAATTTTTAGTTATATCATATAATAAAAATATTTTTAATAATTTTAAACTTACTACCTCTTTCCTCATAAACGCGTAGAGGTATTAAATTGAAATTCATATCAAATACTCAAGTCTATAATACCTTTAAGCTGTAACAAAATCAAAATTCTAAGTCAACGCAATCAAAAGAAACAGCAATTTAAGCCGCATGTTTTCAAATTCGCAACTACTCGCAAGGGAATCAAAACCTAAAGGGTACTTCCAGTCGACCTAGAATCTTGAAATTTGGCATGAAGCAATATTTTATAGCACACATAAAGGAAAAATTACGAACACCTTAAATTTTTAGTTAGATCACATATTTTTATTTATTCTCTTCAGTAATTTTGGTTTGTACGGAACCCTCGGTGCGCGAGTCCGACTCGCATTTGCCGGTTTTTCTTTTATGTTGTTACCAACAGTAGTACTATAGGTCTAAACGGACCCTATGAGAAGCCGATAAAACATTCTGTACAACAAACTAAGTAACTCTACACAATTTCATTTTATTTTCATTCCAGGTGTAGAAATGAAATTAAAATCTTGAAAAAAAAAGGTGTGAAAACGATGGATCTTCGACCTCCAATATTGCCAAAAAAGAAAAACCATTTACTTTTCTGACGGAAAACCTCAATAACACTTTTGCACGACCTGGGATTCGAACCGAGGACCTCTAGTTCAGCACTCGCGCTTGCAATTACTAGACCAATGAGTCAGATCTATAGGTACCAACTTTTTTTTTTTTTAAACTTTGCCCCACACTAGGAATTTCTCCTGTATCGTGGGTGCGTTTACAAACATTTAAACTCACATACACAAACAGCCAGACCCGGAACAACTATCTGTAGGCCATACAAATATTTGTTCCGTGCGGGGATCGAACCCACGACACGCAGCGCAGCAGTCGATCGCTCAACCACTGCGCCAACCGTGCGTCGTCTACTCTTAATTTGAGAGTAAACAATTGGCATTTGTTCGAATTTACCCCTCCTTGAATTAAAGAGGGGCAACTCTCGTCAAAATGCTGTAATAAAAGTGCAGAAATGAACACCTTTTCTATCGCGATTTTATAGGAATTAGGAACAAGAATCATTGAGAAAGTTTTCATTGTGAAATCGCTCTTAAGACCTGTGTAACCTGAAGGTTTCAAACATGATGTTAAAAGCTTCAGGTTTTGCTAAAGCTATGTTTAATGCTGAACTTCCCAAAATGCCGCTTTAGCGACTTCAATCGCTTCAAGTACTCGATTTCTCTCTATCTATACCCAAATTCAAAGTTTCCGATTACATTTTTTCACATAAAATGTGAGGATATAAGAACAGAAATACGACACAGGTTATTTAATAACAGCGCGCGTTTAAAAGGATTATTCGACGTCGGCCATGACACTTGAGACCATCGACAAAAAGAGGAGTGACCGAGAGGATTAGCTGCCAGTGTCAAAGTGTTAAATATCGAACACCGTCTAATTTGACAACTGCGGTTGCATGAAAAACTTGGATGGTGTTGCCAGATTTCGTTTGATAAGGGTTTACCCTCAAGCGAGGGAGTTTAATCCTGAGTATTTTTAATCTACAAATTATAGTATTGAATGTAAGTAACGGGTCCATGAGTCTTCACAGTCACCAATATGCACGCATAAAATAGTTTCTGCAAGACAACACAGGCCTACCTTATGAACTAGATAATTGTTAATATAGGGTTGCCATACGTCCCCGTACACCGGGACATGTCACAATTTGAAACGTTGTGTCCCGGCCAATAAGACTCACCAGAACAGAATTTAGATATTTCGCGCTCGTGTAGACACTGCTTTGTATGTGTATGGCGAAACAAAACAACTTTTATCGCAATTGAAAACGTAACTGCCAACGAGTCCTAGGGTGGTACTGTCATCGCCCCTCTCCCAGTACAAATCTTGCCGTCGCCCTGCTAAGTAGATAATAAAATTTACTTGATTTTGCACCAAAAAAACTGACGATTGAAAAACTTGACCTCTGCGAAAAAAAATCTTCATAGACTAGAGACGCCCTCGAACATGTATCTTGCCCACATCGTCTTGTCATTAAATGTCCCGGGTGGCGTTCCAGTATTTATGGCAGCCCTATACTAATAGGATCCTGGAGCAATTTCTACATCTCAGAGTTAAATTCCAAACAAACTTTCAAAAATGCAGTGGAATTACCATTGTAAAGCACAGGCAACACCCAATTTGATTCCTCAGCATCGTGTAATGACAAAAAATTTGACAGTCGTGTCACATTTCCGTTGATATTTGACAGTTTTCGATATGAAGGTATACTCCGACGAAATGGCTTAATATTTCATTGTAGAATTTCAACAAAAATTATGATTAGAATTTTTGGACACCAAAAATATTGTCGACTGGTTTGGAGGATTAAGTCTCGTCTTCTGTTTTTATTGAAGTGCTGTTGTTTTGAAATGTTGTTGGCTGGAAAGTACGAAAGTCAAATTTTCATATTGTTGATGGTGGAGGAAGTTTTTCAGTGGTTTCATGCGGCAATAATTGGTAATAGTCTTTCATTAATTGTGGTCAAACGCCAATGACGCAAATTTAACGGTTCTGTCAAGCAATTAAGTGGTCGTAAATTCACATAGGTACATATTTCACTATACAAGGTGTTGTTTTGCATCCTCGTCAAAATTCAGGAGGTTGCCATAAAATACATAAGTTATCAATTTAAATTACGGTACCTTGTAAATTATTGATAAACACTGATTATTTTGGTTGTTTAAGTTTGTCAGTATTACAGAATAACCCCCTTAACGTGGTTTAGTGAAAAAGAAATTATCGAATTAACGTTTGAGATTGTTTGTATGTGTGAAAGCGCGGTGTGCAGTACAGTTTGACAGAATTCCATCATTACTACTACAAAGTATCAGCCGCGCTGGTTGATCTCCAAGGTTACGCAGTGCTTTAAACCGAGGTCGGTCCGTAGATGAGTGACCATCTTTTACATACCGAGAGTGTCCTGCGCCATGAAAAACACGTTAAGCCGTTGTTCCCGGGTATCATTTGAAAATCCTTAACTTCCAAGTAGTTACTGCCTGAAAGACTGCCATCTAGCCATGCCAAGGTGTATCTTATTTCCCAATAACTGGGTTGTGGAGGCTAGGTAAGTAGCTCATGTAAAAAAATACTGATATTCAGCTGTATCCGGTTAGACTAGAAGCTCCCAACATAGCTTGGAAAAGGCTTGGCAGTTTGTTATTCCAGCATATTGAAATTCCGGAAATTTTAAAATTCCTCCTGCATTCCGGGCACTGAGCTAAAATTTTCGACCGGTTGTCGGTTAGAAGTAAGAACCTTATATTTTCTTACCCGTCAGTCTTTCTTCAAAGGCCTCTATATGTTCTGTGACATATTATAAAGAGCGTCCCCATCAATTCATCATCTGCCAAGCCTTTTCGTAACTGTATTGAGGTCAGCTTCCAGTCTAACAGGATGCAGCAGAGTACGAGTATTTTACATGGAGGGACTGCCTATCTGACCTTTACAACCCAGTTAGTATTGGGTAATACAATACCCCTTGGTAAGAGCGTCCCCAATAAAAAAATGAAAAAAAATAGGTTATTACGAACAATCAGTAACGAATCCTAATCTTCTGAAATCTCAAAGACACAATTCAACAGTCAAGTGTCTCCCAAAATGTCATTCTCCTACCGAAAAGAGTGGAGTACATAAGCTCACACACTTAAAAATCGGAGGGTAGGCAGTTCAAGTGATTGTAGCATTAGTCATGGCGGTATTAGACGGCGAGAAAAAGGATGCCAGACGCATTAAAGGGGTCCTAGATTGTAATGTCGTGGGGCGACCCCTATGTACTTTTGTGGAGAATTTGAGTGGATAATGAAAGGCTAGAATTGAGACAGGAAGGGTGTATATAATTGTTACCTATGTAATTAGTGCTTGAAATGAATGAAACTGAAGCTGAGCATGCTGTCTGAGAAGTTTGTGCGCGCAGACACAGGAAAAAATATTTAGGTTTTTTTTCCGTCTTTCGGTTCTTTTACTCTCATGGTGCAATGGGACGGCAACCCGACACGTTCAGAGAAAGATCAGGTGAAGGACCAACCACTTATCGTTTTTCCGAGGCACGGGTGTATCATACCGCCAACTTCTAAACTCCGGGTGACTACTGAAAAAATTCCTATGAAAAACCCAATAGCACTTTTTGCCCGTCCCGGGCCTCGAACCCAAGACCACACGCTCAGCAGTGGCGGTTTGCGACCACGAGACCAACGGGTTAGTTTGTAATAAAAACGGCCAAAACAAATTGCGCGTGTTACTACGAGTCAAAGACTATATAAATACTCTATGCTACGAGTCTATGATAAGAAAAACTTTGTCTGTCTTTTAAATTTGTGGGTTGAAAACAATACACAAAAGGCATCTATATTTCAATGGCCTTTTAATTGGCATTCAGATACCGGATTAGTAAACAACACAGTAGCCTAGTGGCTCTCTTAAATCCATCAAACAGAAAAACATCAAGAGGCACCATTCGCTGCATTTTCATGTCATTGTGATTTTTCATCAAAATAAATTGCGTGAAAATAAACCTGACTTTGACGAAACCCGGTCAGAGTGTAGTCTTAGGGGCACTATGAAAAAAATACATAGAAAAGTTTCACGACCAATTTCGAGGTAGCGCTCGCCGGCCGACTACTCGGCGGCCGGCACCGCTCGCTTCGCTCGCTCGGCTCGCGCGTAGTTGGTCACAGTTCTAACCTAACCTAACCTATGGATATCTTTGCGGGTACACAACGCTATAAATATAGGGGCACTATGAGCAGCAAAGAAAACAAAAAAAAATTTTTTTTCGTTAAAAAAATTTTTTGGGACAGTAGATTTTCAAAAAAAAATTCAAACAAAACCTCGAATATTTGAAAAAAAAATTACAGTTTTGGGTTAACCTTGACCATAAAAACCATTTAGGCTCTGGGAAGTATGGACCCAAGACGCACCGTTTCCGAATTATGGGCCTCCGAATTTTATTTCATTTTTATAAAACTATCTATATTTCCAAAGTGGTAGCTCAGATGAGAATCTTTTCTGGAAAGAAACTGTTGCTCTAGTAGAAAACTATGAGATGGTGTACAAAAAATCAAAATAATTTGAGAAAAAAAAAATGAATTTTTTTTCTTAGTCCTCGCGCCTTAGCGTCCCTAAGGCTACACTCCAATCCGAAACCCTAATAACAACAACCATCACACCTGTTATCATAACTTCAGGCCTGTAATCCCCGAAGGGTTCGGCAGAGTCAAACCTATAGAACCACATTTCGCCAATTATGTCCCGGTCCAGAACCATCAACCGGGTATATTTCCAAACTTCGGGCTTCTACAGATATTGAAATCTCCTATCATTCGTAACTTCCAACAAACCTGCGCGCACGCATTCCCTTCTTTGACGTCACAGACCACACAATGATAATCTCGTGACTAGCGACTGTGACCATAGATCAGATCGAATTGTTTTTATAACGGCTGAGTATTGGAGCAACATGGCCGTTATCCATCGATGCCTTGTCTATGAATCACGGGATGACTCTGCAGTTTGGTAGATGTGGAATTTCTGAAAAGGCATTACTATAAAGTCGTTTTGTAGTTTCTGCCTACCCCATGGGAAAAAGGCTTGAATTTATACATAAATAATTATAAAGACTGGTTTTCAGTGCTTCTGAAGTGAAGTGCCTTGTGAGGCATTGACGAAAGAGAAGCGCTGGTTGCTAAAGTAACTGTATCTTATTTGTCTACCACAATCAGTTTGAAAAAAACGCCTTGAGCAAGGTTCTTATGTCCAGTTGATTAAAGTAATACTTATCTACTGGAGTTTCCAATCGTCTCCTTGACATCTAGGTCACAATGCAAGAAAACCCATTTATGACTAATGTGAACATGAAACCTAAACATAAGAGTCAAGAAGCTGGTGGTAAAAAAGTCTACTCCATTTTTCGAATGAATGAAAACTATACCATTAGTAGCTTACCAACACTAAAAATGTCTCGAACTACCCATGCCCACTTGCCAACCGCAAAATAGACAACCATACCTAACAGGAAAAGATATTTATGACAAAAAATTATCACCACATCAAAGTCCCGGTAGAATAAAACGTAAAACGCATAGTCATCCACAAAAACTTAGTTGTTACGTATGAAACACTCCAAAATAAAAATAAATACGCCATATTGATCGAGATACGAAATAATCTTGTCCACAAACAATGCTATTATGCTTATGAAAATAAACAACTGATTTGAAGCTTCCATTCGTTCGATATTTGAAAATAAAAAAAATAAAACGCTCATAGACACGATGGCTGCGTTCGAATTTCGAATGAAACTAGGGCAGAGTGTTAGGGTTGTCAGTTTGTTAAAATTGGAAAGTTAATTTGCTTAATATACATTACGATACAATATTTTAGATATTTCGCAAAATAAAACTTTAGGATTTCTATAATTATCAACGAATAATGGTGCTTGTGAATATCAACCACACTGAATACTTTTACTGGCACCAAAAACCTATTAAAAAGCCAATCATTATCCACCTCGCCAATTGTCTTGGGGTCGGCTTCCACGCTAACCATACAACTGAATGCCAGATACTTGCGTATTTAAAAAAAATGCATAACTGATGTCCACAACTCAGTTACAGGTTAATACTCGTACGAAACCCCAAAATTAAATATTCCATCAAAGGCAATTTTATTATTCATCGAAAATTTAAAAACACAAATTGACGCCCAGCACCCCTAAATAATTCCATTACAGCCAACCCTGACCAACAGAGTATCACAAAAAAGCGCGCGTAAAATATTTTGATGTTTGACAACTGTCACGTAGGATTTGATCGATATCTATTTATTTATTTAAATGCTTATGCGTTACATTACAACGAACTACTATGTTTTATTTTTTGTTATTCGTTGCTTCTGCTTTTTAAATTCTAGTTTCGATAGTTGGGCTAGTTTTAATTGCGGTTTTATAACCATGTTCGAGACTGTTAGATATAAATGCTAGATAAGATCTAGATTGCTTTTAAAACCTCAATTAAATCAACTCGACGCAGTGGCCGGGTGCTTGGCTTTACGCCGAGGAGCACTTCTTTATTCTGATGTAATTGGTGGTCTTTACTCTCGGGTACCTAGGAATTAATCATTCTTAACGCTTTCTTCTGCGATTCTGTTTTTTTCTAACTTCTCCGTTTTTTTTTTTTTTTGAAGTTATGTCATTGCGTGATCCAAGTCAGTTGAGTTGTTTGTCTGGGAATCGTCGAGCTTCATTTCCTTAGCACTTTTCTGGTAGTCGTATAGTATGAAAAAATACTACCGAAAGCCAGAGAACAGTGGTGTTCTCTAGTATTTTTTTATTGTTTTTTTCTTTTTCTTCACTATGCACACTTTTAACGTGCACGTCTTGCTACATCGTTCTCACATAATGTAAAATCTCAACATGAATGATGTATGTAACCAAGGATTTGTAATAATCACACAAAGACACACAAGGATTTGTAATAACTACAACATACGAGGGACATCGACACGAAGACGCTTACCAAGTACTCAGTAGGTACTTACATCATTCTGAACACACATAGAAATTTGTCAGCTGTTTTTTTTTAAATCAGCTTTTCCTACAAACGTGCCTCCTCGTTCCTACACGAACAAAATGAATGGAACAGTAGATTTTTGTTTTTGACGGTCCACTTGTCAACTTTATTACTTGTCGGGCCTACGATGTCCTTCCCATACTTAAGTACTAACGCTGTTAACATAAAAATATTGTAAAATAACATTATTTTAAAAGAGTAACTATGGAGTTTCTTGCCGGTACTTCTCAATAGGAACGACCAACCCGAAACGAGCACCTTTTTGTCGACGTTTTATAAGTGCCCATGTATGCCTATCTAAAATAAAATATTTAGATTCTGATTTTGACTCAGGTAAGCTATAAAGGTAAGAAGTGGCAAACCGTAAGTGAACTTGGTAGTACCTAAAAACGTCCAAAGACATCGAGGCTGACCCTGTTGTAGATGGAGGAAAGACATTGGCGCTCGAAGGCGGCATTAGTCCATGATGGCGTAAGAGCAAAGAAAATTGAAAGGGACGCCTTTCTCCTGATGGCCTACCAAGACGTCTTAAAGCAGTATTGTTTTACACTTATTTCAGTGTGTGAAATAGACGGAGCTATACAGTATGTCTAGCGCCATCTCTTTCGCACACTGAAAAAGGAGTAAAACAATGTTTTAGGACGTCATGGTAGGGCACCTGCAGGGAGTCACTAAAAGCTAAATCTTTATCATCATCATCCACAGCCGACTTTACCCACTGCTGGGACCCATAGTGTCCCATAGACCTCTCTTTGCATATGCCAAGCTGTACGTTCTACTTGCCTCTTCCAGGATATTCCCGCGATGGCAACATAGTCGTCTGCCCATCTCGCTGCCGGACGACCAAAACTTCTCTTTGCACTCCTTAGACGCCACTCGGTCACGGCTTTACTCCATCTACCATTACCGCGCCTTGCTAGGTATCCTGCACCCAACTCCTTTTGAGTTCCAATATCCAAGACCTCGTACCTACGGCTCTGGATTTCGACGTTTGGAACTCTATCTACGTTATAGGAAACTAGATCTTTATACCTTAATATTATTCCGGTATGCATTAGTTATCGGAATTTTTCTCCTAAACGGCTTGACTGATTTTGATATATTTTTCTTATGTGGTCACCGGATGGTTCTTAGTTATAGTTGGGCCCGGTAGATGACGCTGTTTTCTATATCCAGAAATTACGGGACAACCTCGTCGTTGGGTCAGCTATTAATTTTATATAAGTAATTATTATAAGTTGTACCAGCTGACCCCAGTTACACTTAGTCGTGAACGGAGGACGTGCAGCCGATCGATAGTAGACGAAGCCGGTGGCGAAGCCCTAGGAGCGCGACATCGACACCGCTGTCGATACGCGTAGCACTGGTCGACGGTTTTTAACGTTTTAAACAGATTACCGAGTTGAGGAACTACTTCAAGTACTTTATTTTTCTATGAAAGAAGGAAGGAAAAAGTATTTTTGGACTCACACCAGTCACACCATGACATCATCATCATTCTCTTGCCCTTGTCCCAATTTATTTGGGGTCGGCGCAGCATGTCTTCTTATTATATACTTCTCTTTTGCTTGTCATCTCATGAGACACCTTCTTTCTTGCCATATCATCCTTTACACAGTCCACCCATCGGTTCTTTGGTTTCTTTTCACACCATGACAAACACTAAAAAAGACATCGATACAGGTAGCTTTTGGCGGAAAATCTGAGAACCAGTCTAATGTCTAACCAAAGAGTTTCGCATTACCTACCTAGCACTTACTGGGTTATGGAGTTCAGATAGGCAGTCGCACCATGTAAAATACAGGTATTCAGCGGACAGCTAACCCCAATACACGGTGTAAATCACCTCATCACGAAGCCGTCAACCAAGCATTCTGTACATGAAACTAAGTAACTTTACGCAAAAATTATTGCTGGGAAACGACTTTTTTTTGGGGGGGTGTAAAATCATGTTTTGTAGTAGAACTCGATGTAACGCACTCAAAACATTGTGCTGATGGACGGATTGAATAGTACAGGAGTCGTGCAGGTGTTTAAAATAAAAATCTTACATTAAAAACTTGTATTTAAAATAATACTTGTCAAAAAGTTGGAACTTTGACCCCTAATATCTCCGTAATTAGAAGGTTCCCAGGTATGGTGTAGAACAAAAAAAAATGATCGCAAGGACAGGGAGAACCAGTGCCTTTCGGCTTCGTTAAGAGGTGTTTTACACCCTTTATAGTACTAGGACAAACACTAAAAAAAGATCGTTACAGGTAGTTTTTGGCCCTAAAATCTGCCAACCAGTCTAACCAAAGAGAATCGCATAACCTACCTAGCATTTACTGGGTTATGGAACTTATGGAGTTCAGATAGGCAGTCGCACCATGTAAAATACTGGTATTCAGCGGACAGCTAACCCCAATATAGTACTAGGACAAACACTAAAAAAAAAATCGTTACAGGTAGTTTTTGGCCCTAAAATCTGCCAACCAGTCTAACCAAAGAGAATCGCATAACCTACCTAGCATTTACTGGGTTATGGAACTTATGGAGTTCAGATAGGCAGTCGCACCATGTAAAATACTGGTATTCAGCGGACAGCTGACCCCAACATAGTACTAGGACAAACACTAAAAAAAGATCGTTACAGGTAGTTTTTGGCGGAAAATCTGAGAACCAGTCGAACCAAAGAATTTCGCATTACCTACCTAGCACTTACTGGGTTATGGAGTTCAGATAGGCAGTCGCACCATGTAAAATACTGGTATTCAGCTGACAGCTGACCCCAACATTGTTTAGAAAAGGCATTGCACTTTTTGTTATTCATGTAATATAATGTTTATGCTGTCTTGGCTCCGTACTTTTTCTCACGGGTGACCACTGACACCAACGCTGTGCTGTGGAGCCCCCATAGTACAGCATCATGCCATGCTGGGTGGTAACCTGCTTGTTGCAGTCACGACGTGCAAGCTGTCAACATGTGTTTGTTCCGTCCTGTTATAGGCGTATAAATATTTGTTATGCGTTGTATGTTTATTGTTTTTTTTTTTGTAATTTTATATGTGCGGCATGTCTCTGCGACAAATAAGTATTTTTTCTCTGTCATTTTCTTTCTTTATTCACAAGTGTGTGCGTAGACACAGCTACACTCCCTCTTCCGTCACTCACATAGACCGATGAGACTCCAATCAAAAAGAGATCAGGTTGCGTACCATGACGTCTTAAAACATTATTGTTCCATTCTCATTCCAGAGTGAAAAAGAGACGGAGCTATAGTATAGCTCCGTCTCTTTTTCACTCTGGAATAGGAAATGAACAATAATGTTTTAAGCGTCATAGTACCCCCCCAGGTGCATTTAGAGCCCACGGCTTCACAAATGCTTTCCGAGGTACTGACTGGGGTATACCTGCCACAACCAAACTGCTGCTGGTACTGAGAACTTCACAATAAACAAACCGCGTAACAGTTCGATCAACCTGAGAACACGTAGCAAAACCTCTGCTTATCCCTTCGTGGAATAAATGCGTGATGTCTAGTTTCAATTTCAAAACGTTGGTTTGAAAAGAGATGGACATGTTGAATGTTATGATCGAACCCTCAGAATCTAATAAATTGGTTATGGTGTCAATTTTTGAATTCGTAGTATTTTTTTATCAAAAAGAAAAAACCTTATTTAGTGAGCAACGACTTATTGTCGGGCCTACGCTATCCTCCCATACTTAAGTACTAACGCAAAACACAAACAAATATTGTAAAACCAAATGATTTTAAAAGAGTACCTAACCATGGAGTTTAGGAAACGACCAACCCGAACCGTGCACCTTTTGTCGACATTTTATAAGTGCCCATGTAGTCCTATGTAATATAAAATATTTTGATTTTAATTTTGGATTTTGAATAAAATTTTAATGTAATCGATTAATTAAATGAAATGAAATAAAATACTATATAGAGTCGTATTTTGTCTTGTTCATTATGCCGTTCGTTTTGGTTGACTTGCTTGTTGTTGGTGGATATGATTATGACAATAAAATCAACATAGAATAAGTTCTACTTAAACTTTTCGAAATTGAGGTCAGCCAGAATCTTCGGTTGGAGTGTAGCCTTAGGGGCGCTATGGCGCGAGGACTTAGAAAAAAATTTCAATTCTTTTTTCTCAAATTATTTTGGTTTTTTTTGTACACCATCTCATAGTTTTCTACTAGAGCAACAGTTTCTTTCCAGAAAAGATTTTCATCTGAGCTACCACTTTGGAAATATAGATAGTTTTATAAAAAATAAATAAAATTCGGTTGCCCAAAATTCGGAAACGGTGCGTCTTGGGTCCATACTTCTCAGAGCCTAAATGGTTTTTATGGTCAAAGTTAACCTGAAACTGTCTTTTTCGAGTTTTTTTTTTTTTTGAAAATCCACCAAGTCCCAAAAAAAATTTCTAACGATTTTTTTTTTTGTTTTCTTTGCTGCTCATAGTGCCCCTATATTTATAGCGTTGTGTACCCGCAAAGATATCCATAGGTTAGGTTAGGTTAGAACTGTGACCAACTACGCGCGAGCCGAGCGAGCGAAGCGAGCGGTGCCGCGGCAGCGGCCGGCGAGCGCTACCTCGAAATTGGTCGCGAAACTTTATTATGTATTTTTTTTCATAGTGCCCCTAAGGCTACACTCTGACCGAATCTTCAACCACCGAATACCGACGCGCAAACGTTCAAAAGTTCAGTACATCATACCGAAACCCCCTCTAAATTTTACCACATAAAAATCTTTCGGCGGTAATATAGTCATACACTGAACACCTACGTGGTAAGAATTTGTGTGTCGATATCACTTACACCCTGTATAGACACGAACGGAAAATAAAGATACTTATGAAATACTACCTAAGCGGATACAATAAAATTTGTATTGAGTGCTAGTTAAGTGCTTAGATTAGTAGTGCTTTAATCGCAATTCATTCATGTTTCTATTTACATACGCGTAACATGGATGATTACAAAAAAACGAGGGTAGAAGAAAAAAAAATTGAAATACAAGAATGCTTCATCATGTTTTCATGCACTTATAGTGACATCTTGTGAACAATCTTTGCAACAAAACGTTTTGTGTATTCCACACACTAGATGACAGCAGCTGTATTGTATAGTTTTTTAATTGTTAATAAATCTATGCCCGTAATAATACAAATCTGTTTTAGAATTAATTAAATATACTTAGTTGGTTTAAAATGAACATTTGATAATTTTCGATCTAACACAATAATTATGACTTCTATATTTTACGCTAGCAAAACTTTAATGATTTTGGTCGTAAGCAAAAATATCTGTGCAGGCAACATTACAGCAAAATTAAACATGGCGCGCGTACACACGGTCCCTCAATTTTTACATTTTTTCCTTTATTTCTCATTTATTTTATGTTGTTTTACTGGTTTTGTGAGTGCCAACCGCGAGTTAGATGAAGACAACTGGAAGGAGATCCTCGAAGGAGAATGGATGGTCGAGTTGTAAGTATTTTTTGCTGTAGCCGGTTTCAACCAATTTACTGGGAACGTGTCGCAATTTTTTCCTTGATTATTTTGGTATGAATTACGTTACCATAGGTTCAAACAGTGCTTAAAACTATGCTTAAATACCTAATTGTTATGTTTCACTACTTCTTTTTTCTAGAAAGAGTAATTTTATGGTGTAATTGGACTCTAAGAACAGCCCACTCGTTTGGGTTCAATAACCAGTACAAGGTCGATAGGGTCTGTGTAAAAGAACCGTTTTGAAAACCGTGACGCATTGTCTATTGTTGGTACATGTCTGCTACTTCCGCACACTGGCACGCTCCGTGTGAAATTCAGCTTCCATTTTGTGCCACACCATGGAAAACTTACCATTGAACGGTTTTGGGCTCAGCATGATTTGTCGCCTTGGTAAACCTTAGTTAAAATGAATCTTAAATTGTAAACATAAACCTGTGATTATTACTTTAATTTATTCACAACAATAATTATTTACAATCATTATCATTTGTGTTTTGGTAACTCACAAAACATTTATATGAGCAACAGGTCTAATATCCACATAAGTACTAGAAGAGATCTCAAATTGAAATGTATAATCTGCCAGGCGATATAAATATAGGCAGAATAATAAAAAGGAGATATTTTATGTCCTTTACAAGTTTAAAATGGTAGGAATGTGGATTCAAAGTACTTATATAAATATACATTATTTAGAGTCAAAAGTCAACATGCTATGTCCATAATTTGACTAATGTGTTAACGGAACATGCTAATATTTTCTTGTTAGAATGTATGTTGACACAAAAGTTTCTCTGTAGTTCATTATCCCCTTTTGAGTTTCACAAATTAAATACTAAACTATACTAGAAATATAGTTATACAGAAATAATTTATAATTATTATAAGCTGAAATTACAGTGATAATCAATGATTGGATAAGCGGATGCATATTTACCTAAAGTTCAGTTTTGGTTAGGAAATTATGGAAGCGGCTTCATAAAACATTTTTTAAATATAAATACCGGGATTCCGGAAAATTCAGGAATGACAATTTAAAAAATCTATTCTACAGCAGACCCTTGTGGCTATGTATTAAAACCCTCTCATAGAGACAGAGCCTGTGTCCCAGCAGTGGGAAAATCCCAAGCTGATTATGAACCATAGCACAAATTCATCAACCAAGCATTAATACTAACAAGCATTTAAATAAGACCATTACAACAATAGATCAAATAAATAATTCTCTATTTTGATCTAAGCTAATAGATTAAATGCCTAAACTTGTAATTAGCAAATTCAGTTACTGAAATGTATGCCAACCTCTTAAAATACCAAGAAAAAAACAAGCCAGGTAATAGACAATTTGGGCCAATGAGTCACTCTACATTTGAAAGTCTACTCAAAGGTGTTACATCACTGTGCCTTACATTAATGCTAATTTCGCAGCACTATTAGTCATACTACATGCACATATTGATGCAGACTTGAATAGTTTATCATAATGATATTTTATTGTTGCTTGCCACCTTTGTCTGTGTAAAATCATTATAAAAATGTTACTTCCTTCTATTTGAATCGGATCACAATTTCAAGGGTTTTTTTTTGGCATGGAATCCTAGTTGTTACATAAATGTAGCTTAGGTTATTCCTTATAACAACAGTTATCTGCCAGTTACAGTACCGTATTATACTTTCATATACATTCAGTAAAAAGCTATTATTTTGAAATTACTAACTCAATAGAATCTAATCTCAAAAAATCTTAAAAACGAAAATCTTTTATTTTCAGACAACATGGCCCATATAATGTTAGTATACACAATTGCTTAAAACTATGTTAGTAGACATGATTATTACAATATAAGAATTTATTATCCAAGAAGTTTAGCAAGCCCTATGCATGAATGTAGCTTGATAAACTTACCAATTGTCGGCCCATCCAGCCTTTCCGCAAGTATCTTTAGAACGCCATTAGTGCTTCCCCCCATTCTGCGTATGATTGAGGCAACTTTCTTTCTCAATATGGCCAAATAATCATCAGTATGAGCATCCACGAACATACCTTTTTTTTTTTTTTTTCCGGATGGGAAATCATCATATGACTTCTCCCGCTCTGGGCGGAGCGGGAGGGAGTGTCAGACTTGTACTGACTAAAACCCACCCATGTTCCTTCTTCGCCCTTTGTGTTCCGGGGCCGCGGTATCTCTTTCGAACAACCCGCAGCCCCGGCAGGCATCGGCCCTTTCGGACCCCTTCTGGTTTGCTGACATCTCCTTGAGGCGCGCGTGGAACACGTACGCGCCGTCGACACGGCCTGTCGTCATGAGACGGACGGACGGTGAGCTAGCCCATTACTCACCGTCCACAGGCTCGCGCCTACGGTGGCCGGGGGCCACTGGTTGCCCCCCGACGCCCGGGGCGTCTCCCGCGGCGGCTGGGACGTGAGGTTCTCTCCCTCTCACGTTCCGCCACCTCCTTCGCTAGCATGACTGCTTCGCAGAAGGAGGCGACGGCATCCCATTCCCTCTCGCTCCGGACCATGGATTGAACCAGGGCCGGACGCGAGAGGTCGCCGCCGCCAATCGCCGCTACGAGGACACGGCGGTACTCAGCCCAAGCGGGGCAGAGCTCCACGGTGTGCTCCACCGTGTCCTCCGGCCGATCCTCGCAATGGTAACACCCGGGCGTTTCCTCCCGCCCGATTCGGTGCAGGAACCTCCCGAAACAACCGTGTCCGGTGAGGACCTGCGTCAGGCGGAAGTTGAGGGCGCCGTGCCGCCTCTCTAGCCACTCCTCAAAGAGGGGACTCATCGCCACTATTGTGGCGTGCCCTGCACGTGGTTGCGACAGTCGCTGTCTCCATGTCGCCATGAGATCGTGCCGCGAACATACCTGACGCAGTAAGGTGGAAGCCCCAAATGGCATTGTTATATCGGATGCGTAAGGTATTGTCAGATTTTTGGGTATGATGGTCTCAAAGGGTGCTGGTGTAAAATTTTTGGGAGTATACTTTGAAAAGTGTACTTTTTACTGGTACTGAACAACCAGCAAACCTTCGAGCCACCATATTTCCCCTCACCGCCAACGCCCTACGCTCCCTTTCCATTCCAAGTCATCTTAAATGAATTAAGAAGCAGGTTTCGAACTTACGACCTTCACTCGTAATTCGTAGTTCCAACTAAGTCACCACTATTCTTTACGATAACATAACGTCAAGCATGTAATCCCCGAAGGTCTATACAGAGATGAACCTAATAATAATTTCTTCACGCTAATGCAGACAAATTAATGTACAAGTACTATGCTCTTACATCAATATCTTCAGGGTATTAACTTCTCTGGCAATAAGCCAAGAAACTATAAAAAAGGGAAGAAAACAACACTTGAAAATAATGGCTTGTTTAAAAAGGAACATTCAAACACTGCTCTTGAATCATATTCGAGCTTCGTGTTTTCATTGTGAGCTTTCGTAAGCTACATTTATATGACGGAGCTGTATTCACTGCTCATGCTCAGTTACGAACAGTACAGCGTTGATATACAGGGTGTTTGGTGCATCGTTTGCCAAATCGAATAGGCTGAAAGGAGAGGTCATTTGCTATCTCTTCACGCCCTATAACTCATTCCTTGCCACACCGGTTTTTTTTTATAAAAAAACTTTTTAAGTCTTAAAACTACTGTTCTAACTGTAATGTCGAATATCAGCCTAGTGTCTCGATTACACATTTTGTTAAAAATGAAAAGGTATTAAACGTTTTTTTGGGCATATGGCATACCTTTGGAAAGGGGACAGACTAGAGAACTTTTTAAAAGTATTCGAAGATCCCGATCGCTTTAGTTTTTTTTTTTTTTTATAGTCATTTAAAGTTGAGTTTTCAGTTTATTTTTCTTTTACAAAAACTTTAAGATCAATTAAAAAAATGTTGAATTTTGGAATTTTTCCAAATTTAACTTTTTTTTTTTTAATAAAAATACCGGTGTGGCAAGGAATGAGTTATAGGGCGTGAAGAGATAGCAAATTACCTCTCCTTTCGGCCTATTCGATTTGGCAAACGATGCACCAAACATCCTGTATAATAGGGGATTTTTGGGAAAAAATGTGTTTCTTGGGGAAATTAAATCCCCGGAATAAAGTCTCAAGTTTAAGAAGTTCAAGTGTAAGAGTTTGCCATTTATGTCATTACATCCCAGAATTTCCTTATTAGCGATACTTTTGAATGTTGTGACAATACAGTGTTTTTTTCTAAAAATCAATGGGTACGATTTCTGGCTAGGAATATTGATTAAAAAAAGAAATGAAACAGTTTTTGTTTTCATTAAAATCGGGCTTGAGACTCCGTAGAGTATTTTTTGCATTACTCATAGCGGATTTGGCCATCCACGTCCACTTGAAAAATTCGCCGTGTATAGGAGAGGTCGTCTAGCTTCCTTGTTCCCCGCTTGGCTGTACAGTCACCATAAAGATTGCTCTTGCTCATGGCAGGGCATCTACTCGTGACTTACAAACGTAGAGAGCGTATTTTAGCTAAATAATAAGTAACCCAAATAATCAGAAAATAATTTAACAAAGTAAACACTAAACCGTTATTTTTCCTCTAACACAAATGAGATGTTTCATTAAAAATTATCTCGAAAACCGGTGTTTTATCGTTCGTAATGTTCATTACTCTGTCTTGTAATGATAAACAGTCGGTTCTTGGCAGTCGTTAACGGTAAACAGTAAGACCGTATGATGTCATTTGTCATGATGACGGCACGTTTCATCATTGTGTAATGCGATTGTTGTTAGCAGGTTATCACCAGCCACACCCACCTGTAAATAATTTGTTTTGTCTTTAAATAGAGCTACATTGCCAAAAGTGACATGTAACCTAAGCCCTCTTACGCACGAGCGTTTTTTTTTATATGAAACATTTAGCGCAAGTCGCAACTAGGTAGTAAAATCGTCTCGTATACCGTGACGGGAAATGGTATTGCGCCCCCAACTCTATAGGTACCGCGTAAAATCAACATGTTTCCATTAAAATAAAGTTTGATTGTTGATTTTGTTTGGTTTTTGAAAATTCCACGTTCATATTTTTTTGTCTTACTTTTACTCCAGCCCCCCCTAGCATGACCGTTCTATCTCTATTCTACCAAGAAACGACAAGAATTTTTTTCAACTTGACATTTCTTCTGCCCGAGCATGGCGCGCCCCGTCGACTCGCGTTTCTTCGAAGACATAGACAGGAATTCTTTCCATAGCAACGGGGACGTATCACGTGATGTTTATATTCCCTGAATATTATTACGTTTAGTTAACAATAAAAAGTTGCCAATTGCACGAGTTTTTCATTTTTCGTGGGCGGGATGGTGTTGCTGCATCCTGGATTCAGGCCTGGATCTTTTTCGCGAAATTAAACCTAAATATTTTACATAACATTTCAACCTTTTGAACGTAACGTCGTTTTTAATACTTAAGACTAGTTTGACATTTGTCAGAGGTAATGTTTCTACCCCCAAATGTCAAAAGAAGAGAAAATATGGTCGTCATGCTCGACGTTGTAGACTTGTGTCGACTGAAGAAAAGAAACATTTCTTTTCTACATTCTTAGTATCGCCATGCTTGGGACGATAGAAATATCTGTCAAGTTGTAGATTCTTCCGCAGACATAGCCCGTTTCTACGGCGGTCATGCTAGGCCGGCTGGTTTCGTTATAGGTTTTTATTAATTACTAATTCTATTTAATAAAAACATAGAATTTTAACATCCGCCGAGCGTCCCGTGACGACCAACTTTTTTTTTTATCGCGGATGTTGTTTTCAATGCTGAATGCATTGAAAATAACATCCGCGTTTTGAAAACCGAACAGTCCGCATTTTCCGCGGGCATAGGATGCGCAGTGCGCTTGCTGAGCATGAGGTCATGAGTTCGTTTCCCTGGCAGTGCAAAGTGTAATTTGTGTTTAATTGGTATAAGGGCTTATTTGCCATGGAGACTGAATTTGTGCCCGGTTGGTGGTAATAAGCTCGCTTCCTATTCAATGAATGAATTAATTAATTACGTTTTTGACACAAAAAAAAACCTAACAAATAATCTATTACATGGGACTTGTGTACTTTATAGTGCACTCCTAACTCTTCGGATATTACGTGCATAATAAAAACGCAGACAACATTTATGTCTACATTTTGTATTTATCATACTCCCCAGGAACTACGAAGGCAAATGTTATGCCAACCTATGCACACACTGGCTAGAAATAATTGTCGATCGATACTGTTCGTTCTGCCTCACTGCGTAGAATCGTGGTTTGTCTATTGTTTGTCAACCATAACTGCGTCGTACCCTTCAACCTGCTCAAGGCAGTAGAAGGCCAACTGGATGTACAATCTTCAGTTTTGTTACGGTAGTTGTTTTTGTGTAAAAGAGGCCATCTTTTAATCACGTGAGGCTTGTAGGCCAATTTTATAGCCCTCCTCTCCCTTGGTGATACAACGTGAGGTTTTAGGCTAACTCCCAGCATCACGTGTTTTTAACCCCCGACCAAAAAAGAGGGGTGTTATAAGTTTGACGTGTGTATCTGTGTGTCTGTCTGTGGTATCGTAGCTCCTAAACGGATGTACCGATTTTGATGAAATTGGTTTCGTTTGGAAGGTGTTTTAATTGAGAGTGTTCTTAGCTGTGTTTCGAAAAAATCTGCTCAGCCGTTTGAAGGTCATCACCTCTTTTCTAGTTGAAGGTAAATTAACAATTTCCACAGGTGTGGTCGATTCGAAATTTGAAATCTTGTCACTGGGGGGTGGCTGCAACTCCCTCCTCCCCCCAGAAACTCGTTTTTTATTTTTAATTTTGCTGTTTTCGTTAATTGGCGAGAAGACATGCAACACGGAGAAAAGTGGAAGCAATGGGGGAGGCCTATGCCCAGTATTGGGATAATCAAGGCTTATGTAAAACAATATTAGTTTAAAAAGCATGAAATAAAAATTAAATTAAAAAAAAAAAACCCCGACACAAAAAACCTCGAAAACAACAAATAGCGTCGGGGGTTTTTTAAATTTTTAATTAATTAATACAAAAATAAAATAGGTCTTTTTCATATTATTTTGGTTTACATCGCGGAGGAGTCCCCATTTAGGCATAGAAAATGCCTGTAGTTGGAGGCTCCGCTCTTCCCTTACATTATAAACTTACAATTAGGTAAAAAAAGGAAAATACGATAATTTTAAAAGTGTGTTTGTGTGCGCTTGTGTGTGTGAGAGAGAGAGAGACAGATTTTGAGTGCACATGTATGACCAAATAGGCGAATAACATCACTCGATATTATTTATTATTAAGTCACACGTTGCAAAACTAACTCGTAAATTAGACGATTTATGATCGCCACATGTAAATTTAAAAAAAATGTCTAGTCTCCTCTACTATTTGATCGCATTCATAAACATAGTTTATGGAAACTTGCCATAGTCCTTCCCTGACCTTTGAACAATAATAAGGTGCCGACTATTTACTCAGTAAACAATATAATGTTGATGTTATGATGTTTCGTAGCTTCGTGTATCGATAATAGGTATGCGTGTCACGTTGATAATGTCTTTATACGCGGCTGCTGTGCTTGGGTCCTGGAGGCCTACTCTCTTTCTCCGAAACGTAACTTCGGCAACGAACGAAAACTAAACGTAGTTACGTTTGTGACCCTACTCTATATAATTTGATGACGCACACAAAAAGTTCGAATTCACAGACAATTAACGTGAACGAATGTATTGAATGTTCTTGTGTACGTCCGCAAATGATAATAGAGTAGGGTCACAAACGTAACTACGTTTAATTTTCGTTTACCGAAGTTACGTATCGGAGAAAGAGAGTAGGCCTCCTGGCTTCGATTCCAAGTCTCTACTGCCAAATTCCATTCGGATTTTCGACTATTTCTATTACATGACTACCCAATCCGCACCCGCTTAGCCTAGTGACAGATTTTAATTAAAACTTTTTTCACCCGCTAAGAAGTTAAATTTTCTAAAATCCTTGATTGATGAATTGATGATTTTAATCATTATAACGTTCACTTCTACTTGGAATATAATTATACAGTAACGTTAAGCCTAACAAAAATGTGCAAACAATTGCAACTTTGTAAGTCTTCCACTTAAATGCAATAGATATCTCGAAACAGTACAAGTGCATAAAATGTAACAACTTGTGTGATACTGATAACGTATTTGTAACATTGTCCGCCATGCGAGTGTTTGTCGATAGCTTATTAGCTATCCGAATCGCAAACGAGAAAGACTTCGAAACTACGTTTTGCACTTTCGCATTGATCGTCATACAACATAATTTAATCCTGTATGTGTACATTACGTAAATTTAAGTTACGGAAGAGTGGAGTGTCCTCCTAATACAGGCATTTACTTGCTTAAAAGGACACTTCTATCACTAGCTGTAGTACAAACCTGTTATAGAAAAATAAACTATTTGTATCATTCTCTTCCCCTAACCGAATTTATTTCGGGTCGGCGCAGCATGTCTTCTTGTTCCATACTTCTCTTTTACTTGTCATCTCAACAGACACGCCCTTTCTTGCCATATCATCCTTCACACAGTCCATCCATCTGACTTTGCACTATTTACGTTTATATCTCTAATCGTGGTTATCCTGACTCCAAGGTGATTATCTCGACTGCCTCATTGATCTAGTGGTCTAGCTAAGTATGAGGTCTTGGATTCGATTCTCGGATTGAGCAACGTGTCATTATGTTCTTCTTTCGCCACTTTTACATGGGATTTAAAAAAGACTGGCAAAATGTGTGTGTAGAAAAAAGTTCCCAGTTAAGGTCCAGAACAAAATAAAATCGCAATGACGGAAGAACGTGCAAGTGAAAGTGCCTTTCGGCATCGTTAAGGGCCTTATCATACTAGCGGATTGCGAACGTCTTCAAAGCGGAGCGGGCGCGCAACGAATACGTTACGGGCTCACAACGAACACGCCGCGCATTTGTTCGTACAAACGCCAGCCCGTCCGCCCCGCCTCACATCAGTCCGTTTTGTTACTGAGTTGTTTTGTACGTCTATAATTTGTTACAAACACGCGACAAAAACGTAAAGTATTTGCCTCGCGTCCGCGATGTCCTCGCTGCGCAGCCGCGGCGTGTTCGCGACACATTCGCTGCGCATCCGCCCCGCCCCGCAGCCGCTCCCAAACCGCTAGTATGATAAGGCCCTAAGGGTCTTTTTACACCTATTGGGTACATATCTGCCTAACCCTTCTAGGGTTATTTTAAATGCATGATTAATTAAACTAACCGCATCTTAAAGCCCCGATACTGAAGAACTGATGCTGTTAGCCTGCGTCATCCTATTGCTAGGCAAAGGTCTCCCCCATGACTTATAATTGTTCGATCCAGGGCCAATGTGGACTGGACGGTGAGTAATGGGCTAGCTCACCGTCCGTCCGTCTCATCACGACAGGCCGTGTCGACGGCGCGTACGTGTTCCACGCGCGCCTCAAGGAGATGTCAGCAAACCGGAAGGGGTCCGAAAGGGCCGATGCCTGCCAGGGCTGCGGGTTGTTCGAAAGAGATACCGCGGCCCTGGAACACAAAAGGCTAAGAAGGAACATGGGTGGGTTTTAGTCAGTCAAGTCTGACACTCCCTCCCGTTCCGCCCAGAGCGGGAGAAGTCATTTGATGATTTCCCATCCGCAAAAAAAAAAAAATGTCAATGTGGACCTCGTACGATGTCCTCCCATACTTAAGTACTAACGATATGACAGAAAAATTATAAAACCAATTTATTTTAAAAGATTAACAATGGAGTTTCTTGCCGGTACTTCTCCATAGGAAACGACCAACCCGAACCGAGCACCTTTTTGTCGACGTTTTACAAGTGCCCATGTAGGCCTATGTGAAATAAAAATAATTTGATTTGATTTGACCACTGGTCACTTCAAGACATATATTTTCATATTCATCATCATCATAAATCATTTCACCTCGGAATCACCCACTGCTGGGTGTAGGGCTCCCCTTTTTGCCGCCACACTTTTTTTTTCTTTCACGCCCGGTTCTGTGGGTTATCCAGGTGTTTCCAGCAACTTTGATGATATCGTCGACCTAAAGAAATTTTTATTTTAATATTGTTAAACCTATAATCTATCTTTTCCAGCTATGCTCCTTGGTGCCCAGCCTGCAACGCCCTCTCCCCTGCATGGCGGGAGCTATCCTCGCGTGCAACCCGAAAGGCGCTGGGCGTAAGAACTGCTGGCGTTGACGTCACCAAGTCTCCAGGATTGAGCGGACGATTCGTTGTTACTGCTCTGCCTACTATCTTCCAGTGAGTATTGATTTTATGTATTTTCGGTAGACTTATCCTAACGCTGTCTTGTCTGAGAAAAATGTCGTGAAGAAAGTATGAATGTGAATGAGGTATAAGAGTAGAGGAAGACCAAAGAAAAATATGGATGGACTGTGTGTCTCAGATGCGCCGCATATGGGGCAGCCCCAACAGCTTCCTGCAGCTCATTGTTGGGAGAATGGACATGAGTGGTCCCTAATGGAGCATTGGACAAAACTCCATGTCCGAGAAGTGCTAATACAATGTTTCCATTGTTGTATATCACATAGATTTATTGTAATGATGCAAGCTCTCCTAATATAACTTGACATAGATTTGTGCTGCTGCGATAACTGGTATTATAGGATCAACATCTCCTAGTCTCTTTCTCACTATAAAATAAATATATTCTTACTTTCACCAAAAGCAAAACTATGTTGGGATCAACATCCAATTTAAATAGATGCAGCTAAATACTAGTATTTTACATGGAACGACTGCCTATGTGACCTCCGCAAACTATTTACTGGGCAAAACAACCCCTTGGCTGACAGGTTGTCAGACTTTTTAAAGCTTCTAACTATTCGTAACGACTGAAAAACATCTACTACGAATAATAGCCGGGACAAACTTCTTTACGTGCTTTCTGAGGCAGTCTGAAGACAGGATATATTTTCTAATTATTTAACTTTCCTCCTCAGCGTGATCGACGGCGAATTCCGCCAATACAAGGGTCCGCGCGATGTAGAATCTATGCTGGGCTACGTGGAAGACCAGCGGTGGAAGCAGACTGACCCAGTGCCCTCATGGAAGGCGCCGCACTCCATACAGATGACCCTGGTTGCTGAGTTCTTCAAGCTCAGCCAGGCATTGAGGGTATGTAGGAGCCACTAGTTGTACTTGCTAGAGTAATGTTTTCGGTATGGGGTGGAATCAGTGTGAATGCTGCTCTATTGGATGCCATGCTGGGTCCAGTGAAGTCATGCTGAACTTTGTTTAGTTCAAAAGCAAGTAAGATTAATATAAATATAGATTAATTATTATTCGGTATTTTACCGAATACATTTCCGGAAATGGCTGTGGAATTACACAATTTAATTCCCCCATCCCCATTCTATCACCAGACGAGCTGAGTTACGGTGAATCGTCACCATTATATGGTTGAAGTTCCACGGATCCGAATAAAAAAGAAAGAAATAAGTTCATTTGGCACATGCCACAACATGTACACACATCATTTAAGAAAAATTAACAAAAAATACTTAAATCTAAACAAAAGAAAAAAGGGATAATTATTGTGTATCTAAAGAAAACAAAAAGAGGAATAATAATTATTGTGTGCCTCACAATAATTATTATACATATATATACAAATGTATATTGGCAGCGCCAAATAGAGCCAGTTCAGCAAAATGGGCGGCAGCTAGGCTGCCTGACGCTGGTTTTCAACTGGACCTGCGAATGTGATGTGATGGATGTAAATAGTTTTATATTTTGGGAATAAAGCGCTATATGCATGCTTCACATTTACAGTGCGAACCGCCAGTCTGTGGAGTTCACCACCGGCTTCTCTGTTCCCTGATCATAATAATCTGGATCTCTTCAAAGTTCGAGTGAATCGGTTTCTTTTAGGCAAGAGTGCAAGAATCAAGAATCCACCCAAAAAAAATATGCTTTTCTGCTCTTCGAACTTATTTAGTATTGAAACCTCCATTGAGCAGCAGATAAATATTGCTGTACTGTATATTTTCTATCAATCTGTACTGTATACCATCCATGTAACTTAGATGATTGGATGACCAAGACATAAAAACTATTAAACAGACAAAGCTGAAAGTACATTCTGTAGTAGTATGTTTAAGTATATTTTTCTATTGTGCCGAGGCTATAATATAATAATCATTCTATATTTCAGAGTGTTCACAATATGCTTATGGAGACTTACGGCCTGCCGACATGGGGATCCTACCTGATCTTCGCGCTGGCCACCATTTTCATCGGAGCCCTGCTTGGACTGGTCAGTTTCTTCTAAAACCTGGTTCTCTCTTCTGGGTATAAGCATCATAAATTTTATTTTATTTTTATTCGTCTGAAATAGCAACATAAAGAGCTTATAATCGTTAATCAAACGAAAGCGCGCCGTTAACACTGCCATGTCCGTATGTGAAGGCAGTCCGTGTGTAAAGAAATGTGTATCCTTTCGTGTAGAAAATAAAGTAATATTTTGAATCGCTCTTAAAAAGTGTGCGCGCAGCGTCGCGTCGCGTCTCGGTGTGAGCCGACGCTTATTTGCACGAAATATGAAAATCTTGTCGAGTTAAAAATTTCAGGAGTAGTCTTGCAATCTGGAAATAAACTTGGGAGTAAAACTTAAAAAGCAAAGGGATTTTTTAAGGTCATCGGACCAGCTCATTGACGGCACAACCATTCCGTCAATGAGATGGTCCGATGGTCCGGCCGGGTGGCTGACCGATTGGCTCTTCGAGTCCCGCACTAACAAATATTTGTATACAGGTAGTTGTTCCGAGTCTGGCTGTTTGTGGATGTGAGTTTAAATGTTTGTAAACGTACCCACGATATGGGAAGCTGGTGCAAGGTCAAAAAGAGATGCCTACCACACTGCTGATATGCGGTCTCCACTCCAGGTCTTCTTAGCTCCATCTCATACTAACCTAAACCAATTGTCTTCCAGCTCTTAGTATGCATCATCGACCTGTTATACCCGCCTCGCCGAGGAGACAAGGTGTTCGTATCGCAGAAGGAGCTGGACAAGAGAGCGCGCGGTGACCAAGATGGCAAGGATAAGCAGTCTGACGATGACCAGGTACACACAAAACTATTCAATAATAAAACAAGCCTGCTTATACTAGAAATTTCACTGTAGCGATGCCGACATTTGAGGGGGAAACATCATAATTCTCTTTCCTCTATCCCAGTTTATTTGAGGTGCAGCATGTCTCGATGCCGACATTTGAGGGAGAAACATCATAATTCTCTTGTCCTTATCTCAGTTTTTTGAGGTCGGCGCAGCGTGTCTTCTTCTTCCATACTTCTCTTTAAATCGAAATCTCAGCAGTCACTTTCTTTCTTGCCATATCATCCATCACACAGTCCATTCATCGCTTCTTTGGTCTTCCCCTAATCTTATAGCCATTTACATTCATAGGAAATGTTGAGGGTCTATTAAATCAGAACCAACTCGATCGAATGTACTTTAATCACTCCATAATGGGAATAAATTTCATAATGCGCATTATACAAGTTGGTTGTTTTGCATCCTCGTCAAAATTCAGGAGGTTGCCACACAAGACATAAATAATCAATTTAAATTACGGTACCTAGTTAATTATTAAGAAGCCCTGATTTTTTTGGTTGTTTATGTTTGTCAGTATTTCTGAATAACCCCCTTAACGTGGTTTAGGGAATAAGAAATTATCAAATAAACGTTTTAGATTGTTTGTATTTGTGGAAGCGCGGTTATAGGCAGAGAATCAGACGGCCCGCGTTTAAAACACGGGTGTTTCACACTTACCGATTTCGGTTAGTAAGAAAAAAATAAAAATTACATACCCATTTTATTATTGATTCGGAACGAGAATCATCAGCAGAGTAACCTCCTTGAATTTGACGAGGATGCAAAACAACACCTTGTAGTAAAGTGCTAACTTAGCTTAAAATTATACTTATATTCTAAAGGAGCGTACTTACTACGTTATGCACTATTAGGGAGCGTACATACACTTTACATACTCAATATTATTGATTGAGAAACAAATGAAGAAGAAAAAAAGGTACCGAATTTAAAAGATGCGGAGAGGTTCTGTTTCTGTGAGATGGAAGGAAGGCACTATTAGGCCTAAGTATTGAAACATGAGGTTGTGATCGCTGAATACCTCCCGCTCATTAGCATCTGCAACAGCAGAAGACGGACACTTCTATTGCAGGTCCTATCGTCAAATGTCTACCATATTCATGGTCGTTGGACATTGTAGGCCATATATCTTAGATCCTTTGTAACTTTTGGAACGAAGTTCCTTATCGCGCGTTGTGAAAGGGGGCTAGACGGAAAAAATTCTTACGAAAAGTTGTCACGACACTTTTTGCTATAGTAAGCTATTGTAAGCTTCTTTAAAATAAAGTTGAAATTTCCTTAAATTACGTACAATTGCGGTGTGTATGTGAGTAAGGATAGATATGATTTTTATTTTGAGTGACCGAACTACAAAGTACAAATTCGGTTGTGCAGTTAAGTAAGACGTATTGCTTCGAGTTAAGGATTAATCTTCCTTAAATTAAATATTTTATTTTTCGCACACTAACCTTAATCTAAAATGTATTGATATTATGTACGTGAAATGAACTTCGTTCCATCCGGGTGTCCCTTGACACCTCTCAAGTTTTTTTATCTTGTTCTAGGTTTTGTAGTAAGCAACGACTGTCCTCCCATACTTAAGTACTAACGCTGCAAGGTAGAAATATTGTAAAACCAAATGATTTTAAAAGAGTAACCATGGAGTTTCTTGTTGGTTCTTCTCCATAGGAAACGACCAACCCGAACCGAGCTCCTTTTTGTCGACGTTTTATGAGTGCCCAAGTAGGCCCATGAGTTTTTTTTTATGTATGTCTACTAGTCTGGTAATCCGGCCATATTTATAGTCGGTGACTAGTCTTCTAGTCAGCCAAAGTCATAGTCGGTCTCGTCATCTCTACTAAGTAGGTATTTTCTAAATAAAGTAAGTTTGTATATATCAGGAGCTGATCAACGACGACATTGTGGACGACGAAGAGAACGTGGACAACAGTGATGCCGAGAAGAACTCCCCTAGTGATGTGAGTTATATTCATTTATACAAATTGGAAGGGACACCGACGCTAAAATGGTTAGATTGGAAGCCGACCCAAACTTTGTTGGGGTCGGCTTCCAATCTAACCGGATGTAGTTGAGTACCAGTATTTTACATGAAGCGGCTGCCTATCTGACTCTACAACTCAGTGACCGAGTAATACGATACCCCTTAGTAAGACTGGATGTCAGGCTTTCGGCTTCTGACTACTCGTAACGACTGTCAAAGATCTACAAATGACAGCCGGGACGGCTTAACGTGCTTTCCAAGACACGGAGGAAAGTCCGTATGTAATGATGGTCACCCATCCACGACCAACCTCGGCAAGCACGGCTTAACCTATAAGATCCACCCATGCGGCTGTTAATATTTAGCCACAAGTTCCTCTGGTACTGAAAACGGTTATCACGTATTCAGTATAAATAATATGGTAATTTAAAAAAAACTGCTTTTCCATACATTTGACCGTGTAGGCTTGCAGTTTTGTAGGAAATAGCTCTTTTATCTGAAAACGTGGTAACCGTTTTAGCGTCGGTGCCACTTCCATACTTTATTTTATTAAGAGTGGTCTCTCCCTTTCACTCATATGTTTAGCGAAACATTACTATAGGATGATTATGGCATGGTCTACTGCTTCACAAAAGGCCAGGTTTCTACTAAAGCGAGGGAACGAGCGGAGTAGAGAAGACCGGGATCAACCTATAAAATTGAAATCCACATCCCGTCTCTCCTATAATTGGTCTCATCTTGAATGTCTCAACTCCGCTCGCCTCTGCTTCTGGTGACTCCTTGTCTTACACAGTGGGAGCGAATTACGAACGAAGTAAAATAGTCTTTTTGTAAAAAGTTAAACTAAGAACGAGAGTCTAGGCTGTCACTGCTATGTTTTTCCCTCCGTAAAGTTCTTACTTGTCCGTAGGCTACGAACGTTCGGAGAGGTGCCTTTACTTAGCGCCTAGGGCTTAGTGAAATACATATTTATGGTCACTCGCTAGCGAAGGCGCAAAGCGCGTAGTGCGGCCGGATGCGAAAATTCTATTAGGATCGTTTCACTTCCCCAGGTTCTAGGCGCTAAACAAGGCACCAGTCAGTGTGTAAGTAGGTATCGAAAAGAAGCGGCAAGCGTCTATTGACACCTTTTTAACCCCCAACCAAAAAAGAGGGGTGTTATAAATTTGAAGTGTGTATCTGTCTGTGGCATCATAGCTCCTGAACTGATGAACCTATTTAATGAATTTTTGTTTTAAATACTGCGACAATCATCTTGATAATCCTTTCTTCTCCCACAGTCATCCGAAGAAGAGAAAGAGAAGCCAGTAGAAGGGGCCGGCGACTCCAAGCCTTCGGACTCCGCGGAGCGCTCCGAGGTCCGCAAGCGAAGGCCGCGGAAGGCCGACTAGACGCGTGCGTAGCGTGTGTCGACCAGAGCCGCGGGTTCAGTACCTTACACAGATCACACACCAACAGAGATCCTTTCTTGTATTTACTGAGAGACACACATATCTTGAAACGTGGTAGAATAGGGGTGCGGAGTGGGCGACATTCTATTTTGTCCGTCAGACATGTAATACAAAAATATTAGACACGTATTTTTTGTTTTATCAAAATATCAAATAATTACTTAGTTAAAACTCATTAACGTTGGAGAGTGGGGTCTCACTCCGTCACAAGTAGGTATAAAACTTACCTACATGTGACGTCATGCGCCATTTCAACTCAATATATCTCCGTAATTTTATGACCACGTGAAAAAAGAAAAAATACGTGTCCAATACTTTTCAGTAAACTACCCGACGGACAAAGAAAAAAAATGATGATCCTGTATTTGGGACTAGGTTTGAAATGTACTGTATTTGGCAGGTGGATGATGATTTTCTCAGCTAACGGCACCACCGTAATGTCTCAAGTTATATTTGTCAAGTAATATAAAGGGTGATGGGGCATTTGATATCGTATCCAGGACAGGACATGCACCTGTTGCTTGTTCACTACAGGAGCTGATGGACGCTACCGGTTACAGAGGGCGCCAAACTAGTGGCTTAGTCCTGGGCCAACACAATTTAGATTGCCCTCGGCACGCTAATAAGTAGAATACAGTACATTTCAAAAGTAGGTCCAAATTCTACCATGTATCAATATAATCATGTTGGCCAAGTAGTAAATACATAAACTTACGCCTTGTTCCCATGGGGGGTAGGCAGATATTAAAAATGAGATAACATGCTTTTAACAAAATATTAAGATTTTGGTGGTTTTGTGATAATGTAAACAAATGTCATTATAGAAGCTTGGCTTTGGTTTACCCTTGGCTCGTTTCATTCATTCCCATTGCTCATTTAGGCCATTGTACTGGATCATTATTTTTTTTTACAAGATGAATCCTGAAATCGTGTAGAAAAATCAGTTTGCTAAATTTTTGCGATTTTTGTATTAACAAAAGTTGCGAGAATGTAGGAAACTGATTATTTTACTATTATTACATACGTAAGTGACTTTTTCCTTTGTAGTCAATGACAACGTCATGAGGTTAAAGGAAATAAAAAACTATGCTTATGGAATTTGACATTAGCATTGTTGAGAAGGCGATTTTTTTTCGGACCTATGCAGTCATGGATTTAGAATTTCCTTCAAGTCTTTCGGATTGTGATTGAAAGTGTGTTACATAATTGAGCTACAGTATTTTGCTAACAATAGCAACCATTCATAAATAAAAACATAAAAATTATATACAAATATGTCAAGTAACATAATTTCTTTAATGGAATGAGTCTTAGGCACACCTCTGCCTTACCTTTCAAAGATTACAGGCGTTATGTATGCTTTGTTTACACTATCTAAAACAACTATCAAAATGAAACTATAACAACCAAATGTAAAGGTCCTTGGGGTCTTATAGAGCAAAATTTTGAAATTTCAGTGACCTTAGAGGTCAAAATAGATTTTTGAGGTCTTAAGGCCTTATTATAGAGTGGGGGGTTGACCTTATAGGGGTCAAAAGTCGAGTTCGTGGACTGAGGTCAGTTTAAATTTATTAAAATGTGTGAATTTGAAGTGTTTTGAGCTTAAAATATGTTAAGTGATATTAATGGTATGTTAATATGATAATATTTGAACTGGACTCAGTTTCTTTTCGAAAGTTAATGATGTTTTTATTCTCTATGCTGTCTCTGTAAATGATGTTGCCAGAGCAAATATTAGGTTGGCCTAAATAGCCGTTGCGTACGTAATTTAGGAAAAGTAAAAATCTATTAGAAATGTATAAATTTTAGCACAAAACTAGATTTTTACAAGTCATTCGGCAATCTGTGCTATGAAAGTATGGCAACACTATCTGCTAAGATGGCTAGTAATAAAAAATATGAAGACGTTGGCAACACTGGTGTCTGAATTCGCGGCCGGCCTACTTCAGTATCATTATATAAAGTAAAAATATTATAGTAAAGTTTGTATGTAGTGCTCGATTCATACCATTTCTAGAATATTGTATTGATATTTAACTATGTACTTATATTGCGAACAAAGAAACAGTGGGTACAAGATTCGACAAAAAATGCGGTGAACACACCCTTTTGTTAAGTCGGTTAAAATTGAGAATTCATTAGAACGAAATGACTAACAGACCTTATCTAGACTAATATTATAAATGCGAAAGTTACTGTTTGTTTGTTTGTTACCTTTTCACGACTAAACGGCTGATCGGATCTTAATGAAATTTGGCAAGAAGATAGATTTCAACCTGGGGTAGGACATAGGCTATATCATAACGCTACTACCACTAAGAGTGGAGCAGCAATGAAAATGGTGCGAAAACGGGGAAAATGTGATGCAGACGAAGTTGCGCGGGACAGCTAGTCGTACATCAAATCCAAAAATACTCATGCTGAAATAAAATGGATATTTTAGCTTTTCAAGTGACTTTGTCAGGACTACGCTGTTGGTAAAAAAAATTGAAAATAGAATGTCCTTCTTTTGAAGTCAAAAACAAAATGGCGGTGGAAGTTCCGATTATAGCCAAAAAAACAATATGTGTCTAGCGGTTTTTGATATAAATGGACGTTAATGTTATAAAGTTAGTTAAATATCAATACAACACGCGTATTCGTATAAATATCTGATTTAATTGTAAGCTGCATTCTTTAGTTTGTCTTCATATTACCATGTTCTGTTATAAAGGATGGCTTACCTCCGCATTAAATGCCCAATTCAATATTATTAACGCAAAATCTTCATTTAAAATGTTACTGTTCTATTTATATTTCAAAAATGTGTTATGAATCTTTGGTTTTAGGATAAAAATTACAACTGTCCCATTTATTCATAAAAAAATAATAACTTTGCATTTATATAACCTTTTTGCTCTTTAAAATATTGGTTCCTAACATCCAACGACAATCGACAAACGAAATTTTTACTTTTTTTTTTTTACTCTTTGGTTGATGTGAGAAAGTATCTTTGGAAGACTGGCTAGTCGGCTCAATGTATTGCATTTCGACGTTCACTAGTATTTGTAATCTCACAATTTAAAACGTAAAGGATTTGTTTAGTGATTTATTGTAAATTATGTTTAGAGCAATGGTATGTCCACCTGTGAACTTACACCTGATTTCACTATCTCATTCGATCTCTTGAACGCAATGTGAGTCTCGAAACAGAATATGCTACAGCCCACACTTTGTCTACTGCACGCGTAGCATCACCACTGTTTGGCGGCACGGTTGGCGCAGTGGTTGAGCAATCGACTGCTGCGCTGCTTGTCGTGAGTTTGATCCCCGCACGGAACAAATATTTGTATGGCCTACAGATAGTTGTTCCGGGTCTGGCTGTTTGTGCATGTGAGTTTAAATGTTTGTAAACGCATCCACGATACAGGTGAAATTCCTAGTGTGGGGCAATGTTTAAAAAAAAAAAAAACTAGAAACAAGTTTTGTCTACGGAAGAATTGACAAAATGACACATTGTCATTGTCTATCTGTCGTGTCGATTATTCTGTAGACAAAACTCGTTTCTACAGTGTTCATGCTACGCGTGCTGCCGTCGTACACATGGCAACATTTCAAGCTATATATTACCAGTATAACATGAACTCGCTTTGTATATGTAGATTTCCCTTACAATGAGAGATCCGAATATACTGGATTTGTATATCTTGGTTGGTCTTTGATCGATTCGTAACTCAAATTATTCTCGACTAGTATGCGTACCTACTAGTCAAAAATAATTTGAGTCATAGATTCGTGAAGAAGAAGAAAAATAACATTATTTGACACCTAATTGACACATCTAAATAAAAACTCGCGTGTTTTCAAACTACCCTAGAGTTAATATGGTCTCACATTGCAATCAAAAACAAAATGTTGGTACACTTCTGCCTACCCTTTCAGGGAAGAATCACCATTGCTATATAATGTGGTTCACACTAAAACTAAACGGTTCTTTACTAAGCATTTATCAATCACGAGTGTTTTAGTTAGCGCACCAAAATTAGAGTAATTACATTTATTTAGTTCATAAACTTGAGACTTACAAAATGTTCATTTTATAGTATTATAACATAATTATTATTTGTAATTTTTTGGCTACTTTACTTATAAAATTTAAAAAAAAAATGTTTTTAAATAAATCATTTTGAATTCTGTTAAAAAATATAAGTAAAGTATTGCCAATTATTATTTTATTCTTACAGAGATTAAAGAAAAAAATGGATGAAAATGAGACTAAAGAAATCATGTGAAATATTTACTGAAGATTTTTTTTATCATTCACGCCTCTACCAATTCTCGTGTGAAGCGACTAGCGTGTGTCATGCCATAAATATAAAAAAAAAAAACTGATAGAGTATGCCTTTTATATAAATAGGGTAACTTATAAAAGCGAAAATGTTAATTTATTAAATAGGATGAAATAACGTTTAAAAAATCAAACGGGCGTGTGCTAGCTTGTCGCTTCGCTCGGAAAATGGTCTAAATCACATTCCTGAATCGAATTGAGCGCTCAATAATTTAAAATATATCGATCTACGTACTTATTGAGATTAGATTATGTAATAGACCTTTTATAGTGTTATACTTTTAGTGTTACATACTAGGCTTGAGTCATATTTGTTTCAAATGTGATTATTGTTGCGTTTAAAACCCGCTTGCATGACTCAATACGCTAAAGTATAAGTATTACCAAGCATTCTGAACATCAAACCAAGTAACCCTACGCAATAATTATTGCTGGGAAACGACTTTTTTTATTGGGATGAAAAACCCGCGTTACGAAAAAAAAACAATACAACGCACTCAAACCATTGTGCTGAAAGTTTATTTATTTTATTCATTTACACTTACATTCGTTTTAACAGGTAAGACCCAACCTAACAAAAGTTGTCATATATTGCTAATTGTCCAGTCCCAAGTAAACGGGTCTGGGTAGAAGCACAAGTTACACAGTCGACAACATACTACGTGTTACTCTCTGGAATTCCACCAGAGAGCAAGAAAATATGTCCAAACGCCGTGAGACACTATTGAGTACTCTTACTGCACGAATCAATGGTGCAAACTTTAATAAGTTTGTACGGATTGCAGGAACTTTAAAAAAATGCTACCTCGGTCCCAACCGCAGCCTCCTGTCTGGAACGAGCAATCCCAACGATTCCAATATTTGTGGATCATTATTCAACATACCACGAAACACCATAAAAACATATTATACCAAAGCGAGGTTGCACCTTACTTCCAACGTGATAGTACCCAACCATACCTATAACAAAGAGTTGAATACATAAGTTGGAACTTTGACGCCTTTCTTTGTAACGGGAAGGTACCCAGACTACTAAAGTATGGTCCACAACAAAAAAAATATCGCAATGACTTGGAGAACCAGTACCTTTCGGCTTCTAGGGTCTATTTATACCCTTAATATAAAACAGTATTCTGTCTTCTTCAAACGATTTACAAAACAGAAGAATGTTTTAAATACGTCTTACAACCAACAAAAAAAAAACTGTTTTTTTTTCCCTATTCCCCAAATGTAACGCTATAAGTATACCATAAATAATACTTTATATTTATTATTGATATGTGTTGCAATACTCAAATTATCTGTTCGCTTATATTTTATATACATATTATTTTACAATTATTTGAATACACTAAATATTAGGGTTAATCAAATTATAACTGTAACTAACGGATTGTTTGTGGAGGTTGAAAAACGTGAATGAGGGGGGGTTAACTGACAGTCTAGAAGTATTAGGCCTAGCAGATTGTATGAATATTTTTTTTTATCTTGTAACACTTGAGTGAATTTTCGATGTCTGATATTCCATAACAAAAATGAGCGAAATAGCAAGACCTACGTTCTATTTCATTTTCGTC
Source organism: Cerastis leucographa (assembly GCA_963082945.1). Taxonomy (NCBI): domain Eukaryota; kingdom Metazoa; phylum Arthropoda; class Insecta; order Lepidoptera; family Noctuidae; genus Cerastis; species Cerastis leucographa. The sequence continues at coordinate 10,590,013 of OY720371.1, read as the reverse complement.
ATCAGACTTAGCTCGAACCTAAAAAACCTACGTTTGCTTTTATTAGTTGCTCTTTTTGTTTTAATTTTAATGACAGTATAAATTATATATGGGTTTAAAACCTTAGCGTTATATGAATGTTTTATAATACGTTCCAGGGTATAATTGGATGCAAAATCTAAATTATCCTATTTTTGTCTTGTTTAACAGGATATTGAATGTTGTTTACCGGTAGCTTATTGTTCTTTTACAGCATAACTCGTTTACCGTTATTCAACCTCATTAATGTCGCCATGCATGGTTTGAAACGAACCTAGGAATACTGTTCACTGTCAGTTGCCCCATTCCTCTAGTGTCGGTATTGTTAACATGAAAATTGCCTTGTACAAAGACTTAAGATTGTTCTAAGTGTTGCGTTTTTATTAACTTTATGACCTAGTGACTTGCTGAATAACATTTGTATTTGTAATAATGCGTTTTATTTAAACACTAGCTGTACCGGCATGCGTTGCTATGCACTTTTTCCTACCTATCTACCCTCAGTGGCGGATCTATCATAATAAGCTGAAAAGCCCGGCTTGCCCTAACAATCAAACACAACAAATAAGAAAAAAAACATTCTAAACAAGAACAAAAATGAATGTCAAAATAATAATTTAACGTCAAATTTCGCGCGCATTTATCAAGAATTCACGATGCGCGACGTTGCATAAAAATTCTAAAGGCGGAAACACTTCGTGTCATACGAGCATTCGGTTTCATACATCGTTGCTATTGCGCAAAGAGTATAGTAATATAGATGGAATAGAGAGCCCACTCAAGCGAATTTTTTTGACACCTACATTGAACGGTGTCGCCACCTGATACTAAATCCGTTGAACTAATCCCAATAGCTATAGGTGCGTACATATACTTATATCTATATCTTTGTTATTGAATAGGTTTTCTATGGGTTTCTGTTTTTATTTCTTTTTTTACACTCAACTCAACCGCACTTTCTGCATCTAAAGCTCCAGAAAGTGCAGTCGAGTTGAGTGTAAAAAAAGACAGAACCGAGAAACCACATAAATTACACAAAATTTGAGAGATCTACAAGCATGCGCACACGCCGATAGTCGCCATTTTGTAAACAATCTGTATGAAATTGTTGCAAAACCTAAAAAAAAAATATTCACAATTACAAAATGCTTTTAAAATAAATAAATGGTTTAATGTTGTTAAGAGTTTAAATTCATTATTTTTAACTCGATTTTCATTCAAATCAGAAAGGTATTTAATCACACTGGCGATAATTGGCGTAAGCACCATCTATGTCATTTTAATGTACTAAATCTCAAGTTTATGCGGATTTGGTAAGAGATGGTGCTAGTATCTTTGTGTAAAATTGGACGCCTATGTCAAGTATGGCAATGTCCTCCCTCTGGTGATGCTGATGTGAATTGTGATGTTGTCACTTGTCAGTAGTTGTCAGTATCAAAATACAAGGATTTCGGTGACAAGGTTGCCATAATTGATAATGCTAGACAGGTACAAATTAAACAATGTAATTATTTTGTTAAAAATATCACAATTATTTTCTAGAAAAATCCTATAAATTAAATTATTAGAGAACCTAAATAAAGAATTATTATTTTTTGCAGTTGTGTGTTAAAACTAATAGTTTCTCGGTTAAGTAAAGTAGATGACGACTCATTCTTTACTAAAGTTGAGCGCTTGTTGAGTCGCTCGCTATTGGAAAAATTTTAAAAACATCGATAGATGGCGCACAAACCATAGATTGGTTTCTAACTACTAAAATATTGAAAATATTTGTAACTTCCCGCGACTTCGTTAGCGTGGAAATTTTGATGTTTTTCAGGCATAAATTATACACAGAGTACTTTGAAATTATACATAAACCTTCCTCTTGAAGCATTCTGTATAGGTACTAATGAAAACCGCATCAAAATTCGTTGCGTAGGTACAGACGGCGGGAAGCGAGTTTGTTTTATACTACGTAAAGATTACTCACAACGTCAACAGCCGTAATTCTTCATTCTTCGCTTCTTTACCACGAACAGTTGACAAACAACAAAGCACACCGACACTCTCACACATTTACCTTGCACAGTACTTAACGATTTCACACACTTATATCCTTCACAAGAAACAATTTGAATGCGTTTTCAAATTCATCTTAGTGTTAAAAAAAATGAATCACTTCAAAACAAAGTTAATTACAACAAAAACGAATCGCTAAACTTTAAAATACAAGAAAGTGAATAAATAATATCCTAAAAAAAGATACACCAGTAATCGCTCAAAACAATTATGAACTAATTTAAAATCAATTCGAATTCGAACACACATTCTCTCTCAACCTTACACTGACATACACGTACACATTCAAAGAAAAGCCCAGCTTTTTAACTCCATACAAATTCCCAGATAATACCTATCAATTTTATCAAAACAGAGAAATTTTACTGGGAAAAACTGAGAGGTCCTAAAAGCCAAATGCAAAAGCCAGTGAGTGCAAGTGTCCCACAGAACCAGGAGGAGGACACTGCCATACTTGACATAGGCGTCCAATTTTACACAAAGATACTAGCACCATCTCTTACCAAATCCGCATAAACTTGAGATTTAGTACAAATGACATAGATGGTGCTTACGCCAATTATCGCCAGTGTGATTAAATACCTTTTTGATTTGAATGAAAATCGAGTTAAAAATAATGAATTTAAACTCTAAACAACATTAAACCATTTATTTATTTTAAAAGCATTTTGTAATTGTGAATATTTTTTTTTTAGGTTTTGCAACAATATCATACAGATTGTTTACAAAATGGCAACTATCGGCGTGTGCGCATGCTTGTAGATCTCTCCAATTTTGTGTAATTTATGTGGTTTCTCGGTTCTGTCTTTTTTTACACTCAACTCGACCGCACTTTCTGGAGCTTTAGATGCAGAAAGTGCGGTTGAGTTGAGTGTAAAAAAAGAAATAAAAACAGAAACCCACAGAAAACCTATTCAATAACAAAGATATAGATATAAGTATATGTACGCACCTATAGCTATTGGGATTAGTACAACGGATTTAGTATCAGGTGGCGACACCGTTCAATGTAGGTGTCAAAAAAATTCGCTTGAGTGGGCTCTCTAAGTCTCTATTCCATCTATTTATATTATCTCTTTGTACTATACTCTTTGAGCATCACACAATATGGTCGCCCGTCGCCGCAACTTGTGTATGCGCTTGTTTTGTGTTTAAATATTGGTTTTTGAGTGTACATATTATCTACATCAGACGTCGAGTTGAGCTTCTCCTCCTTGCTGTTGTTGGATTACTACCCGGAAACTAATCATTTGCAGTCGCTACGTTGTGGCTAGCAATTTCAGAAAACATTTGAAAAACTGTTGTGTTTTAACTATATAATGGTATTTTTGCGAAAAAACGCTATTTTGTGCTTTGTGTGTCTATCAAAATAGATACAATGCCTCACCGTTGCGCATTTGGGTGCAAGGACACTAGTAAGTAATTTTTACAAGACCGAAAATTTTAATAATTATTAAACAAGGTGTTGTTTTGCATCCTCGTCAAATTTAAGCAGGTAAAGTAAATAAGCTAATGATTCGCTTCCCGAACCAATAATAAAATTGGTAGTTGTTTTGGATAAAAATTTCCATTGTTGTCCGCTGATTTGGAAATCCTTATTTTTTTTGTAGATTCGGGGTCTAGTTCGCTCGCTCCGCTCGCTCACTAGACCCCGACATCCCCTTCGCGTTAGGTTACTGCAAACCCTGCAGACAGAAATAGGAGCCCCGCGTAGCGGGGCTACGTCGACTACGCTCTATAGGCGAATATATTTTGAAGTTAGGTTATCATCCAAATTCTCCAGGCAGCAAAAGTAACATTGCCTACAGTAGTAGTAACAGCGCCGGAGATAAGGCGGAGACAAACTGGGGGGGGGAGGCCAGCTCTCCCCCCAGTTTGACTAAATAGCGCTATTTTAACCTAAAAACTTTAACCATGAATATCTCCATAACCATGGGGCTACGCCGTGTTTGGATGGTACAGGGGGTAGCCCCCTCCCCAACCCACCCGTCCCGCACCTTAAATCGACGGACAACAATGGAAATTTTAACCTTTAATATAACTGTGTTAATTTGGGAAATATCATACACTGATGTTGTCTTTATCTTTGTTGCCTTATCAGTTATCACATTCAGCAATCTCATACAGACAACCTTAGGATGGACAAAATTGTGAGCAAAAATATAGTAATGTAATTATAATCTCCTTTGGTTCCAGGCACTGTGATGCATTCATTTCCGAATCCTGGTAAATTTCCTGAACGTTTCAAAGCTTGGGTTAATCTTATTGGATCCAACCTGGAAACATTAACAGACTATGATATTTACAAAAAGAAGAGAATCTGTGATATTCACTTCACTGATGAACACCGGAATCGCTATAAGCGTCTAAATGCATTGGCAATGCCAACTCTTTATTTGCCAGGTGAGTTAAATAATAAACTTCATACCAAACACAAATCAAAACCTGTTTTTGTTAGATTTTACTAACACTAAATATAATTACCACCAACACTAAATCAAAATGCCGCCCGAATTTGCGGCCTTATGGACCCAAAAATGGGAAGTACATACATGACATACATCTTTAACGTGAAAGTAAGGCTGTCCCACCATTTTTCACTTAGAACATACTAGGTGGACTAAAGTCATTGTGAAATTATCGGAATTGGTTGTTATCCCTATAATAACAACACCCAAAACCTTCCTTACATACGGGACCGAAACATGGTCGCTCACAATGGGCCACATAAGGCCTCATCAAAGTCACCCAAAGGGCAATGGAGAGGGCTATGCTCGGAGTTTCCTTGCGTGATCAAATCAGAAATGAGGACATCCGCAAGAGAACCAAGGTTACCGACGTAGCTCGAAGAATTGCCAAACTGAAGTAGCAGTGGACAGGGCACATTGCTCGCAGAACGGATGGCCGATGGGGCCGAAAAGTTCTGGAATGGCGACCGCGAACCGGAAGACGATGCGTTGGAAGGCCTCCCTTTAGGTGGACCGATGGATGACCTGGTGAAAGTTGCGGGAATCCGCTGGATGCGAGTCGCACGGGACCGGTCAATGTAGCGTCACTTGAGGGAGGCCTATGTCCAGCAGTGGACGTCTTTCGGCTGAAATAATGATGATGATGATGAAAACCTTCCATTCTAAGAATTATTTTCTGCCAACATTTCAGATTGATTAGTCTTAAGACTCGTAGGTGGTCAAAGTTAGGGTTTAATCTCATCTGGCAGAACGGCATCGCGCTTTTCCATGCTCCTATCCTTTTCTGCCGCTTGCAGATTTTTACCATTATCCAAAAAACTTATATGCAAGGGTAAAAATCTCCAAGTCATCAAAATTGTTCTTGTGAAGTACAAACTTATGCCCACGACTTGATTAGGCATACAATGCCATATTCGTAAAATTTAAGCGGTTTTCATTATTTCAGTTTAATTTTTTAAGTAATTTATTTCATGTTCAAATAAATGGAAACTGAAATCATTAAAATAGTAAGATTTTTTATTCATAAATCATGGGCCTACTGCAAAAAGTCACTAAGTGTCTTTAATAATCTTTTATTGACATAAAGTGGCACATTATGTGATGTGACTTTTTGAGAATGTGTCTTTTTTGAGAATTTTGATTGTGATATTGATATTGAGAAAATACCATTTACGAATGTGGCATTTTTTTGTCATATTGAAAGGAGACAATTCGCGAATGAGTCATTTTGCGAATGTGGCATTGTGGGCCTAATTGACAAGGGATAGCGGGGAGAGGGTTGTCGGCCCCGACATGGACATATGTGAACAGCGCCATAGCGAGCGAGGTCCTTCACGATTTTTTGAAAATAAAATACCTTATTCAAATCATATAGATTATTTTCCTCTGTTCTAAAGTACCTGTGCGTTTTTGGTGTCCAATTTCGTCTACCAATACAATATACTTATCTATTATTATTTTTTCATATCGTCTTTCGGAAAACTGTTCCAGTAAAGTATCGATTACATTTTCGTTGCAACATTAACAATGAACACGCAAACATGTCAAATAGTTCAATAAACGAACTGTGGGACATGCAAGCAACGTACTTTCAACTTTGGCCGGGTAATTAGATCCTAATGACAATTCATCTGGTGACAACCAACAAAAAAGAGTAAATAAGTTATATTAAAGTAAAGTAAATAAAGAGTAAAATATTATGGTGTAATTATTTGTGCAAACGTATTAAAAGTGTGTAAATATTCAGGAAAATTGTTTTCCTGAGAATCAATACAGTTTTCGGTAATTCAGCGTTACCGGTAACCTAAAATCAACAGCTGACGTTGTAACTTCGGATTTATACGGATAATTCAGGGGAAGTATTGTTTACTTTTATTCATTAACAGCACATAATCGTCACTTTAACTATACAACACATCCATGCTAAATTCTAGTATCATTTCTTGGCGATTTATTACCCTGTACAGGTTCTAAATCGTTTTGTTGTCAAACTGTCGTGTCGTACAAAAAAAAGAAAACAAAACCGTGAGAGTAATTCCATCACTCTGTTTCTTTTTTTAAGTCGATTTTTTTTGCAGAAATATAACGTTTGTGATCACTATTGGACACAAAGGTTTTTTCATTTTTTTTTTTCATGCAACATACCCACTTAAGAAAAAATAAAACCTTGATTCAATAAAACCAGTTAAATTGAATATTCAATTAGATTAATTGAATATATAAGTACATAATCTTTTGAAGCTAATATAGCAGCCTACCTCATTTAATTTCATAACTGAACACTTTTCCCTGCTTTTTTTTTTTGTGTTTTTCCCCTTTCATTGTTAACTTTTCTTTATTGCTCTAATCTATTATTTCTCACCGTTTCTTTACTTCTTACTTTCAGTAACCAATCCTGAAACCATGCCTGTGATGACCCGTAGGGCTACTGCTCAAGATATGGAGCTAAAGTTGAGAACGGCCCTCCAAGAACTTAAAGAATCAAACCTCCAAGTCCAACAACTGTTACAGGAGAGGGAAGAGAGTGAGGTGGAAGTCGTTAAGGTTAATGACAAAAACTCAAGCTTAAAGCGGGATCTGGTAGACCTACATCAGCAATACTTGGACGTTGTTGATGAACGGGATCAACTGAAGGCGGTCAAGGATGGTTTTAATAGTTGTAGTAACTTGTATGAGGAGGCTTTGTATAAAATTAGGGATCTAGAAGATGAGCTAATTCATGCCAATGATTGTATCATAAAGTTACAGAAAGAAAAAGAACATACTCGGGTTAAAGAAACTAACCACTTATATAATGAATTATTAAATAGTAATTGTAACCCCCCTTCCTTAATAACTATTGATCTGACTGAAGATTCCATAATGAAACCAAATTATACAGTTAGCAATAGGAAAATTAAAAAATATGCAAAATTGAATAGAATAATTAAAAAATGTTATCAATTTAGGAAACAACATAAACACTTCTTTCTCAAATATATTCCACTGAAGAAAGAGCGTGTTGAGTTAGTTAACAAGTTAAAAAATTATCAAATAAAACTAGAAGACAGTATAAAAATTTATGAAATTGATACACAGCATTTGCAGTCTGAAATACAGGTGCTTCAGGACTCACTTAGCTCTCTTTCCAGTAGGTATGTGAGTTCTCAGAACCAGATTAGGGAACATATTCTTGCAGCAAATGAGTTAGTAATGTGTCAATGTAGCTGTCAGACTAATACTAAACATGATACTGTTGAGCCTGAGGTAATGGAGAACCCATCCCAGGCTGAGGATTCATCTCGGGACTGTGTGCTCAACGAAGAAACCACTAATATTACGCAAGATTATTTACAAGTGGTACAGCCAGAGATGAATAACAGTCATGATTGTTTATTCTCAATAATGTTTTCAGATAGTATAGGCAGAGGTGTAGGTAAATTAGTTAGTAATAACCTGAGTTGTTCCAATCAAAATCATTGCATGCCAGGGTCAACATACAAACAGATCATGGCAACGGTAACTAGAAATGTTTATAATATTAATACTGATATAACTATATTTGTGGGAAATAGTTCAAAAATTAAAAAGGAAGACATCAAAGACAGTGTTACTGAGTTGTTAAAGTTGAATTGTCGTAGAATAATATTATGTGCTTTTCCATATTTTGAAAATTTAAGTGATAGAAAGAACAATTATACAGGGTGTAACGGAAAGGGTATATACATCCTTAAGGGTGTGCTACAGACCATCAAACTCAACATGTTTCTCATCATAAAACATGTTTTTCAGCAAAAAAAAAATCTGCTTCCCCATAGAAAATTACAATACCTATTCGACCCAAATGTATTGGCAGCAGATAATTTTTTTTGCTGCAATTTTTTTTTATGTTGAGAAACATGTTCAATTTGATGGTCTGTAGCACACCCTTAAGGATGTATATACCCTTTCCGTTACACCCTGTATACACATGTTAAATAAACATTTGCACTTTTTAGTAGGTCACTATAGTGACAAACTTATTTATTTGGACACTAACACTTTTCTAGGTAAACTTAGGTCGACACGGGGTAATGTGTATCTACCTATTGGATGTAGACACAAAATAGCTAGGCTATTAGCTTATAATATTCACACAGACATAAGTAGTATGTCTAAGTTTAGTTGTATTATTAACACTGCGACTATTAGTAATCATACTAATATAGATTTTTTCTCTGTTTACAATTTTTATGCTGAGGAGGTTCCATGTGTGAGCATGGAAAATTCTCAATTAGGGTGTATTAGTGATAGGAGCTTGTTATCTGGTGGCACAGGAGTCTTGGGGCTCACTCCGGATGTTCATTTAAACTAGTTAATAAGACAAAAGAAGATACCAGTAGCACTATACCTTCTCGCTATCAAATAGCTAAATGTAAAAAAGGGGCTAAGCAGAATTCCTTGCAATTATTCCATCAAAACATTCAAGGTTTCTCTTCAAAGCAATTAGAGATTGAATTATTTTTAGAAAAAACAAAGTTTGAAATTGTTTGTTTCACTGAACACTGGTTAAGAGACTATGAAATGCTAATTAATTACGAAAATTACAGTGTGGGCAGTTGCTTTAACCGAAAATCGAAAATGCGTGGGGGTTCATTAATCTTAGTTAAAAATTGTATTAAATTTAAGTGTCGAAGCGATATTGTTGATCTATCGGTTGAGCATAATATTGAACTGTCTTGTGTTGAGCTGGATAAGCATATAATAGTGTGCGTATACAGACCCCCAAATTATCAAAACTACTCCTTATTTGATTCAGTAATGGAAGATGCTTTAGCAAAACTTGCAACAGGTAAAAAATCTCTGGTTATCTGTGGTGACTTTAATATTAATATTTTAGACAAAAATTCTAATACTAGTAGATTATTACACCTTTTTAAATCATTTAATTTGTTAAACGTGTTTTCGGAACCAACCCGAATTACTACGAATACTGCTACATGTATTGATAATGTTTTTTGTTGTTGCGACTACTTAGATAAATCAATTGTAAATTACCTCCCTTCTGATCACAGTGGGCAAACCGTTGTTTTCGAGTCCTACACACCATTACAAAAAATCCAGATAAACTCTAGACAAATAACGACCAGCAATTTGAATAAATTTAATAATAACTTAATTAGTAATTTAGGCATTCCGGGCCATATAATTGAAAATGCAAATCAATTTTATGAGGAATTCTTTTCGGTAGTTCACGTAGAGTTCAATAATACATTAAAAATGAAAACAAAATCTATTTACCCTAAGTTTATGTTCAGTGACTGGGCCACTAAGGGTATTAGGATAAGTAGGGAGCGATTGTTTGAGTTGTACGGCCTTAAGCCTTACATCAACTCGGAAACTTTTAATAAATATGTTGCAACCTATTCAAAAATCTTTAAAAACACTTGCAAAGTAGCCAAAGCCCTATTCATTAGCAACAAGATTAAGTCCGCCGATACCCACTTTAACACCAACAAAATCTTACACGAGAAACAGTATGGTTTCACCAAGGGACGTTGTACAACTGACGCCGGTGTCACTTTATTAAAACACATATATACTGCGTGGGAAGAGGCACAAGATGCCATAGGAATCTTCTGTGACCTCTCGAAGGCATTTGATTGCGTAAATCACCAAACCTTGCTCTTGAAACTTGAGCATTACGGCTTAGGTAAACTTGCGCTCAGTTTAGTAAAATCGTATTTAAATGATAGACAGCAGCAAGTACAGGTAAATGGTGTAAATTCAATGGCTCTGAAAGTAAAAATGGGTGTACCACAAGGTTCGATATTGGGTCCTTTCCTCTTTTTAGTATATATTAATGACCTTCCCCATTTATTTAAAAACCAACCACAAATGGTGTTGTTTGCGGACGATACTTCGTTAATATTTAAGATAAACAGACGTGCAACAAACCTTGACGATGTAAATAACGCTCTAATGCAGGTCCATAAATGGTTTACCGCAAATAATTTAGTATTAAATGGGAAAAAAACTAAGTGCATAAGATTTTCTCTACCAAATGTCAAAAGCAGTGACTGTGACATAGTATTGAATCAAGAGAAACTTGAATTTGTCGATGAAACTATTTTCTTGGGGATCACGCTCGACTCAAGGCTACAATGGGGTCCTCATTTAACATCTCTTGCAGGACGGCTAAGTTCAGCAGCATATGCTGTCAGAAAAATCCGTCAATTTACTGATGTAGATACCGCGAGGATAGTGTATTTTAGTTATTTTCATAGTATTATGTCATATGGTATTTTACTATGGGGACGGGCTGCAGACATCGAGTCTATATTTATTCTGCAGAAAAGAGCTATCAGAGCCATATATAATCTACGTAGGCGCGATTCTCTAAGAGAACTGTTCAAGGAAATTAACATCATGACGGTACCTTGTCAATACATCTATGAAAACATCATGTACGTTAGAAAAAATCTGCATTTATTTAGTAAAAGAGGTGACCGGCACCACTATAATACTAGAAACAGAGACCAACTAGTTCAGCCAGGTTTCAGGTTAGCTAAAGTAGACTCATCTTTCATGGGGTACTGTTTAAAATGTTACAATAAAATACCTCCCCACATTCAACAACTGAATGAAACGAAATTTAAATCTTGCATAAAACGCACACTATGTAGGCAAGCATATTATAAGTTGGGGGATTATATTGATGATAAAAATGCTTGGCTCAATGCTGGTCCTGCTCCACAACCATAGGGGCAATCGGAATCATCAGAATTAGAAAGTGAAGTTATTGTGAAAGCTGCAGAAGATTGTAAAAATATATTTGCATTGTATAGATTCAATCTCTTAGTATTATATAATTTCATAGCACATGTGTGAGTACCATGTACTGTAAAGCCACTATTTAATGAGTAACTAAATCTTTCATTGACGCGAAATTACCCTGGTGGTTGAGTGAATGTCATGCTCACTTAAATGTCACGCTGATGGTGGCGGGTGTGTCGGGTCGTTTAGTTCCCTTCAAAATGGTTGAGTTGAATGATGGCTGATACATGCGTCATGTTCGTGAACGGGCGCTGTCAGTTGTGACTGGTCATCTCTTAGCTGCCACGGTTTATTTTAATTACTTTATTTTTTTATTACTGATTTAATCTTTTACTCTGGACGCTCTTAACTTGCCCGTATTTCTACATTGTTCTCACATATTTGTAATTCTTGACATGAATGATGTAACCAAGATTTTGTAACATATTTTGATATATATATAAGAGTGTCCATGGAGTTTCTTGCCCGTTCTTCTCCATAGAGATCTACGCTACGGAATGGGCAACTACAGTACTTTCACAAGTTATTATGCCTTGTGACTGGGACTGTAGCTTCGCGTTTTATTTTGTTTTTGTTGACTTTCAAAAGTGCCTGTAATGGTCTAATTGAAATAAATGCTTTGACTTTGACTTTGAAAACTAAAACAAAGAAAATCATTTATCTCATTCCCACATTCTCTTTCCTGCCATAAGACAGAGCGAGAAGAAAGATAGTCACAGAGTTTTTTTTTAGCGCTACTTCTATGCTTTTGTTATTTTTGTATGGTGGACACTTATCGCAAGATGGCGTCATGCATGACGTCAAGAAAGCTATGAGGGTTGCGTGCGCTCGCAGCCATTCGGAACGAGTTTTGACGCGCCAACGGCGATTTTAACGTGATTCGGAACGCACCGCTAGTTGGCATCCATTTTGGCCGTTGTGTAAAGTGGGTGATAGACGTGCGAACTTTAAGTACGCGGTTTTTAAGATCGCGAACTTACTCGGCTCGACGTCGGTGACACACGAGAAGCTGGCTCACACTGTATTACCATGTCATCGACGGAAGAAGCTTTGTGTTATTTAGGAATTGTATCTTATAACGTTTTAAAAACAGGTAAAAAAAGAAAAAAAAAACTAAAAGTTTGGATAAAAAACTATATTTTTGTCTTTGTATTCGTTGCTTTTAATTTTCCAAAGACAAGGATTATTACGGAATCCTTCTAATAAACTCTGTTAGTGGATCATGAGAATATGTACGGAAATCACTCATTTTAAAATTTCTACAACACAGATGATTATCTAAACCAACAAAAAATACGTGGAAAAATGGCGGCTCGCGGCTCGCAGTGCTGCCACACGTACGAGCCAAGACGAGCTACGAGTAAGATTTCAAACCGGTTGGATCGCCGGCGAACTTGCGCGGCAATTTTTAAGTACGCGTGCTTTAGGTGACACACACGCGAAAAAGGTCGACGAGCCACAAGTCCGCGTACTTACTCGCACGTCTATCACCCACTTTACTTGTGTATGAATTGCTGTCAAACTGACAGATGGATTATTCTGTCTGACTGAAGACTGACATTGTCATTCGTTCGTGTCGAAGCTCGTGTGCTGTTGGGTTTTGTTTTCCTCGCTTTATTGCTTGAGTCGAGATCTAATTCCAAGTTCCTTGCTCGTTACGATAAGAATACTGCAGTGTTCTGCTGGTGCTTTGGTCCGCGGCCATGGCCATTAACAAGTGCTGTGTTGTGGGTTGTACTTCAACCAACAAAACTCATCGCCTTTTTAATTTACCTAAGAATGACAAACTTAGGGCTTTGTGGATGTCGTTTTTGGTGCCAGTGAATTCAGAACTTCTTGGTCTATCAAAGGATCAGTTGGTGAATAAACGTGTATGCCTAAAACACTTCGACAAATACCAACTAGATTACAAGGGAGATCGTCTCAAATATGGCTATCCATGTCTATTTTCTGCTAAAGAAATCGAGCTTGGAGTGCCATTATCTGGTGAGAGTTTTAGCTCTGTATAAAAATAGGTATAATTATAGCTGTGCTGGTGGTTCACTTAAGACAACCCACTGACCATCCATTTTTAAAAAAGGAGTACTTCCCACATCTCAATTATTGTAGGCTCTTTGACGGACTAAGTACCACAAAACGATAGAAGAAGCCAAATGGAGATGCTATAATGTCATATGAATAATCATTGAAAATTTTGGTTTTATTACTTAATACTACTCCCAGAAATTGAACAGACAACTTAAATTGACAGACTTAATTAAATTGGAAGAACTAGTCAATTGTATGATAAATGCAAAATAACAAGAAAAACAAGTAGCTCATGGCCACTATGTATGTTGCCAGTAATGCCAGTATTACTTAACAAATTAATAACATTGTCAAGTTAGTTAATTTCAGTTTTCAATGAACATAGAATGGGGTATACATGTAATAAGAAGAATTAGTCCAGATTTTAGTAGAAAATAGATAAGCTCTGATTCTTCCTGTTTATGATTATTTCTTTATTAAAATTGTTTAATAAAACTTTATTTGGTAACTTTCAGGTGATCATTTATATGATCATACCTACAGTAAGAAGGAAGACATTGAGGAAGTTGCAGAAAATCCTGTTGTTGTCCCAGGTAATTATACTCTTTTTTTAATATTACATACTTCTCTTTTACTTGTCATCTCATGGGATGATGAGTAATACAGAAGTATGGAAAAAGAAGACTTACTGTGCTGACCCCAAAAAATTGGGATAAGGTCTTGAGGATGATGATGGTGAAGACTTTGGCATAACTTATGTTCTATCTTCTGATTTATCCTTTTCTCATTTTAGATGATCCAGTTGATCATTTATATTCAACACCAGCCACAAACCCTCCTGCATCTCCAACTGGTAATAATTTTTTAATTAAGGTTTTTAATTTTATAATTCATACAGGTTGATAAATTATAAAGTTTAATATAATATTAACTTGGAACCACTGTATACACAATATAATTGCAATTGGCAATAACTCTTTTGAGCAAACAAATGCTATTTTACTTATATGTTTTTCTGTTGAAATATAATAAAAAATACATTGAAAGTAAAGAATACTATTTATGATTAGTTAAAATCCAATTTATGAAAAATAAATATCTATGGGCCAATATGCATATTTGTACAAGTAGGAATTGATTTGAGACATTTGTTTAATTCTTGCCATGAGTGGAAAAATATTAATTTACAATATTATCGTTTCATTGCAGATTTCACTACATTAGATGAATCTGAATCAAGTGAAATGCCATTAACAAGCGAGTGTGAACAATCATCACATAATGTACAGACTGGCTCTTTGACAACACAAGGTAAGAATCATCGGAGCTTAACCTAAATTTCAAAATATTTAAGCATAGACAATGCTTAAATATTTTGAAATATAGGTATGATTAATTTGGTCTTAGTACATGCAGTCACAAAGATATTTTTCTTAGCTAATATCTCCTACTCATAAACTCTTGACTTGCTAAACAGGTTAGTAGTACAAAAAAGAAATCAGAACTTTCATGCAAACTTGTGAGAGTGCTTAGACCTATTCAATCCATTCCTGTCGCAAAATCCATTCCTAGCGAACGTCACAACAGGCAGTTAATAGTTAGTTAACTGCCTCCCTGCCAAATCACAAGTCTTTAGCACAAAAAATTAAGGACTTTCACACTTAAACAAAACTTGCGAGAGCCCTTAGACCTCCTTAATCCGGCCCTGTCGCAAAATCTATTCTTAGCGGACGACTCATCATTCATCATCATCGGCTTATAGTGTTCCCACTGCTGGGATGCAGGCCTCCTCTCTATGAGAGGGAGTGGGCTATAATCCACCACGCGGGCCCAGTGCGGGTTGGTAGATGTCACATGTCTACGAATTTTTAGTTCTAGGACATGCCGGTTTCCTCACGATTTTTTCCTTCACCGTTTTTGAGAGCACCGGTGATGAAATAAATTACACAAAGTAATACGCCTGCCTGGGTTCGAACCCACGGCTTACTGCTCGTAAGTCGTCGGCTGCCACCACTGGGCCACCGCTGCTCCTGTAACTAACTGTAAACTACGTCACTGCCAAATTTCAAGTCTTTAGCACAAAAAATTTGGATTTTCATACAAACCTGCGAGAGCCCTTAGACCTCTTTAATCCGGCCCTGTCGCAAAATCTATTCTTAGCGGACGACTACTAACTGTAAACTATCTCCTATGTCAAGCGGTTTTCTATATTTTTTTCGTGTTGAGTGACCTTTCGCTTTTATATGTATAAACAGATTCGGGTCTTTTTTACCTCCTTGAATTTGACGTAGATTCAAAACGACGGGTTGTATAGTTACAATATGTATATTTGTATAAGTAGGAATTGATTCTTATAAGAGACATTTGTTTAATTCTTGCAATGAGTGTAAAATATTAATTTACAAAATTATTGTTTTATTGCAGATTTCACTACATTCGAAATCTTTGGATCAAGTGAAATCCCATCAACAAGCAAGTGTGAACAATCATCACATAATATACAGATCGGTTCTTTGACATCCAAAGGTAAGAATCATCGGAAATTACCTAAATTTCAAAATATTTAAGCATTGTCTTATGATTAATAAATTAAATTTCTTTACACAAAACTGTAATCGATGTTTTGGGACACATCAGTGCTATTTATTGCCTCATGCATTATATCCTCAACGAAGCCGAAAAGCACTTGTTGACCCCGTCATTGCGATCATTTTATTGTTCTGGACTATACCTGGGAACCTTTTTAGTTACTGAGATATTGGACGTCAAAGTTCAAACTTTTCCACAGTTTTTATTTTAAATACTGTTACTATTAGCCTGTGTTAGCCCACTGCTGGGCAAACGCTCATCCATAACTTCCAAATCGTTCCATCCGGGGCCAATGTGGACCACTGGTTTCTGGTTCTGTCCACCTCGTCCCGTCATCTCCATTCGTCGTCCAGTCCAGTCCCACTTCACCTTAGCGGTTTTTTGAGCAATGTCAGTAATTTGTGTTATGAAGCGCAGTGTGGTGTTGCGTACATGGTCGTTTAGTTTGACGCCTAGAATGCCATTGCACATTGGTAGACCTTGAGTTTGGAATTTTTTAATACTTGTCAAAGACCAAGTCTGAGAGCCATAGGTCTGTTTACACTTAGTATAGTAACAAGCATAGTTGTGAAAGTAGGAATTGAAACTGAGAGCCGTTTGTTCAATTCTTTTTCAGTTCTTTTCTTAGGGGAAAAACGTGATTGTACAAAATTTTTGTTTTATTGCAGATTTCACTACATTCGAAGTCTTTGAATCAAGTGAAATGCCATCAACAAGCGAGTGTGAACAATCATCACACACCATACAGATTGGCTCTTTGGGATCCCGAGGTCAAGGTAAGCATCATCAGAATGATACTGTTAGCCTGCGTCATCCCACTGCTGGACATACGTCTCTCCCCATGACTTCCAATTGTCTCGATCCAGGGCCAATGTGGATCACTGGTCGCAAGTCTTGTCTAGGTCGTCACGGAATTTCCTAAATTTAAAAATATTTGAGCATTGTCTGTATTAAATGTTTTATCATGATTCATGGTCACACATGTGCTATTTCATCTAGCTCGCAGATGATAGAACTCACGGAAATTGACCCAAAACACTCCTTATCAAAATTTGAAGCAGATCTCCGACTATTATATAGTTATGTGTGGTTATAATACACATATACATACTTATACCATGGGTTCCGTCAAAGAGTAGGTTACAACAACAAGAACATAATTTATTTTCAGACAACTTTGGCCCATAGACTTATACCGTATAGACTAACATACATACGATTAAATACAATTTGTGTTAGTAAATAAAACCTTAAAACTACTTATGTGGCACTTGGCCGCGGAAGCGACGGCACACCACTCCCTGCGGCCAAAAGTCCTCTTCCAAGACGAGGTGCAGCAGATAGCATGTCGGTATTCGCACCACGAACGCCTTAAAGTTGACGTTGCGGGGACTTAGACCAGGTTACGTTACGTAGTTAAGAAACTTTAAAAATGATTGGGATTGGTATGTGTTACAAAGAGTAGAATAATAGGGATGATGACTGGGTAAAGAAAACGAAATTCGATTTTGTCCGTCAATCAGGTAATACAAAAATATTAGATAAGTACGTATTTTTTGTTTTATCAAGTTAACAAAAAATTACTTAGTTAAAACGCATTAAAGTTGGAGAGTTGGGGGGCTCACTACGTCACAACTAGGTATAAAATGTACTGAGCCGTGACGTCATGCGCCATTTCAACTAAAAATATTTCCGTAAGTTTACGATTACGTGAAAAAATAAAAAAAAAATGTGTCAAATACTTTTTAATGATCTACCCGATAGACAAAGAAAAAAAAAAAACAGTCTCCATCCCTATTATATGAAAAAGAAATAAATAAATATAATATTATTATAATAATAGTACTAGCGTACTACATCCTTCTACCAAACAACTTGTTTAACGCATTCCTAAATATTTATTTAAGGTGGAAGCGGAAGGGTGGCCCGCGAAATTCATATTTTCTTACATTTTCGCAATTTGCAGCACGCACGCGTAGCACGACCACTGTAGAAACGAGTTCTGTCTACAGAAGAATGGACATAATGACATTAAATTTAATTTCGCGCGCGCTTCCGCCTTAAAAAAACCTGTTAAAATTATATTGTGTAAGATAATTTTTGCTTCTTAATTACAGGTATATTAATACGACCCCATACTCAGAACTCGGAAGAATATATAGGTTTCGATGTATTGGTTCCGAGAAAGAACAAAACTACTACAATACTAGTATTGTGAGCACGGCTTTGACTATAGGCTCACAGACACAGAAAATGTACTGGACTGACACAGGGCTAAGAGACCCAAGAATTCGAATTTATAAGTACATATTCGAATGGAAAGAAGAGAAGAGTATAAGTACAGTAAAGACAGGAGTTATAAAAGTGAGCTGCTAGAGCAGTTACCATATCAAATGATTTTGTCTACTGTGTGAATTACATGGGATGATACTTCTGCAATTACCAAAGATTCCGAGCAACACTCTTGTGTAACTGATGGATGGCTGGATGGGTGACCATAATTACATACCGAGTTTCCTCCGTGCCACGGAAAGCACGTTAAGCCGTTGGTCCCGGCTGTCATTTGTAGATCTTTGACATTCGATACGAGTAGTCAGAAGCCAAAAAGTCTGACATCCAGTCTTACCAAGGGGTATAATATTACCCAGTTACTGGGTTGTGGAGGTCAGATAGGCAGTCACTTCATGTAAAATACTATTACTCAGCTGCATCCGGTTAGACTGGAAGCCGACCCCAAGATAGTTTGGGAAAAAGGCTAGGCAGATGATGATGACTCTTGTGTAACTGAAAAAAATTCAATTGAGCACAAAGCTGCTGTTGCTTGTCAAGATATAGCCCATAACTTTGCTACTCACTGAAGTCTCTGCTACCAAATAACTCGGTGAATAACGTTTCTTCAGATGTAAACCTGCTTTGTGTCCATGGTACGAAAGTTAGTGGAGAATCTCATTGTGAATGTACACAGGGTTACACCGGTGAGAGATGCGATGTTTCAGTGTGTTACAACTATGGTTTACACAGAGATTGTAGTACCAGCTCTGAGAGACTACCTTAATGCAGGTAAAACAAAAAAACATGACAATTTACTACAGAGGGTGGTAGGGACACTGACGCACAATCAGAAATTTTTCGTTGTTCTTAAATTTCCAATGAAAAATTACAATGTGCGGGTTTAGAATGTAATTCTTAATACGTGGTACCGTTTAAGCGTCTGTATCCCTTTCTCCCTGCGTAGTTATTTATAAATATAAAAGGAAAAAAAAAACCTTTAAAAGGATACAGCTACAAGAGCATAATTATAATTTTTCGGGTCCCGTACCCAACGGGTCAAACTAGACCCTATTCCTGAGACTTCGCTGTCCGTCCGTCCGTCTGTCACGAGGCTGTATCTCATGAACCGTGATAGTTAGCCGGTTGACATTTCTACAGATTATGTATTTCTGTCGCCGCTATAACAACAAATACTAAAAACAGAATAAAATAAATATTTAAGGAGACATACAAAAAAGTGATTTTATAGGTTATGGTACAGAACCCTTCGTGCGCGAGTCCGACACGTACTTGGCCGTTTTTTTGTTGAATCGTCATGCTTTTAAGATAATTACCCAATCTAGTATAAGTGACCTCCTAGTGAGACTCCTAGAGTGTACTGAAGCCTAGAAATAGATTAACCATCCAACATAGAAAAGGGAAACAAGATAAACAGTAAAACTTATTTCAGATGTAATGCTGGTTACTTTGGGGCAAGGATGCCTGCCAGGGTCACTGACGGAACGACGGTGTCTGTGACCTGAATGAAGACAGTCAACCAGTATGTCAATGCACAGGAGGTTATGAAGGGGACAGATGTTTCAGTGTGCCATAACTATTGTTTCCAAGGAGTAGTTCCAGTGCTGAGGGAAAAATAGTTGCAGCAGGTAAAACACGTTAATGCCATTCGGGACTAGTTATAAGATAACCAGGCTTGCAGGTCAGGTTGGCAGGCCTTGCCAGGCTGGTAATGAAACCAAGATAAATATGTTTAGCTTCGCTAATATCGTCATACCCCATCATGAGAGAGAAGTTAAACGAAGTAGCAGAGCAACTACTTGTTGATATGGGTGCCATATATTTAGGGTACCGTACCCTAAGTGTCAAACGGGACCCTATTACTGAGACTTCGCTGTTCGTCCGTCTGTCACGAGGCTGTATCTCATAAACCGTGATAGTTGATTGGAGTAACCACCACGGCTCACGCACAATGATCCACTTAAGGGACTAAGTGCGGAAACCTAAACCCCATAAAGAAGAACCGTGATAGTTAGCCAGTTGAAATTTCTACAGATTATGTATTTCTGAAACAAATACTAAAAACAGAATAAAATAAATATTTAAGGGGTCTCGTTTTTATAAATAATGGTACAGAACCCTTCGTGCTCGAGTCCGACTCGCACTTGACCGGTTTTTTTTTAACAGTTATCATGCTCACTGTGACTCTTAGTCTTTGTAAGTTAAATATCGACGCAGGATAAACGACAAGAAAAATACTCCCTAAAACTTATTTCAGATGTATGGGCTGATTACAGTGGAGCAACGTTTGAAGTTAACACGTGCCAGGGATATTATCGGAACAACGGTGTCTGTTGCCTCGGTTGAGCATTCTTGCAACCTTATCATGTAGAACTGCGACTGGCGAAAACAAAAACAAAAAGGTGTCTGTGCCCCGAATGAGAACAGTGAGCCAGTTGGTCAATGCATACGAGGTTAAGAAGATGGCAGATGTTCCCGCCTTTCTAATCAAATGTTTCCAAACCTAAACATACTATATGCAGGTAAACAACTTTTATGTCCGTCCTTGTCTATGTTTTTAAAATGACATGACACTAACACTGTCAATAACACTGATAACGGGCGATTTACATTTTTTTTAAATTAGCCATTTGTTTTGAGTTCCCAATATTTCGGCGCTTTTGCAAGCACCATGATCATGGATAAACTAAAGATCCTCTTATCAGTCTTGATGATACTGTCTGTCTGTTCCTTGGAAAATTTGAACCCCATTCATTTATGATTCATGTGTTCCTTAATAATCTCCTAAGAGTATTATTAATTGTGCGTTTTCTTCCTAGATGAATCGTCAGCTACTCGGGGCATAGGGATCGTCGTCGACGTATGCTTCACCTGTTGTCTGAAGAAACAGCGCTTGTTCGGAATAAGCACAAGATTTGAAACCTTTGCTACCACTGCTCAGTGGAACAAGATCTAATCGTGATTTATTTAATGTTAAATTGGAAAATCTTTTGCAAAACATGTTTAATTTATTATTATCACACCTACTTCCACCATTTTAGAATTCACTTGCCCTAAATCATGTTTTTATCAATTTAATAGAAGTTTGTAATAAAACACAAATTTAAAGTACCTACTCGTTTTATTGGCTGTATATAGGGTGACAGTAATTAGTTACCGCTACTTTCTCTTGATAGGAACATTTTTTTATACTCATTCTCTTTTATCATAAGCCGATAGGATACAGGCGCGCGCGCGCGAATTTTATAGGTACTGCTTTTGTATTATATATAATCTCATGTTAAGGTATCGGTTATTAATTACCAGTCACCCTATATAAAGAAATAAACCTTTTGTCGTTCCTTGTAAAATCAAATTAGGGTTAAGTCTCGTATATCCATACGGAATTAACGTACTGCCGAGCACATCGTCGACGCTACCGCGTGTGATGCACTCCCGCTCTAGCAAATCACTGTTCTTGAAAAAATGTGGCGCAATCCTTATTCAGCTGCCGCTAACCTGTTAGTTTTTAGTTTTCCACTGGGCCCGCGTGGTAGATTACAGCCCACTCCCTCTCATAGAGAGGAGGCCTGTGTCCTGTGCAGTGGGAATATTATAGGCTGATGATGATGAACCTGTTAGATTCGAAATCGACGACCCCAACATGGACAAAATTAAGTTCAATAACTTAAACCTGCCTTCTGAAAACAAAACGAGCAACGCTTCCAACGATACCTCATTTGTCAATTTAGGATAAGTAGTTCAGAAGTCATGAGGGAACAGATGAACATACATACATTCTATAATAAGTATTTTGACTAACACTCAAATACTAACAAAGCCATGGACTGTAGTCTGAAAAACCTAAACTGTTTTTGAAGTGAAAACTTCTTTAGCGGCGTTGCGGTTAAAATCATTACCCTTTTTACTTCGCCGTAGTCTGGTTTAAAAGCTATGTAGATGATAAACAATGAAACAAACAGCTCATTCAAATGTTTCTTTATTCAGATATATTTACATAAAATAATTAAGTATTGAGATAATTCACATAATGCAATATAATATTAGACAATAATTTAGATTTACAATGAAATAATAACATAGTTTATAGATACAGGATATTTCGTTAAAAACATTGGTTATTGTAAGCAATGCCTAGTGGATTACAGGTCTAGATGCTTGGGTGATGTGGAGGGTCCACGCAAGGGCGCGTGTTTATGTCTTAAATACTTTTGAATATTGCCCATGGTACACAAGCATATTTTGGATAGTAATTCGAGTAGCTTTTCCCAGCCATCATTCAGTCGGCTGCAAGTGCTATATTAAGATTATAAACATGTCCTGATTGTTATCGAAGAACGAAAATCAGAACATGTTTAAAACGTTGGCATTATTGTTTCCTGATATGTTGCCCAAGTATCTGATGGCTAGAAGAGTTGCGAAAATCGTAAATATCACTGGATAACTTCTGATTATAAAGTCGAAAGCTAAGAAGTGCCAAAACGAGTAATTAGATGCTAAAAATAATTAGCTCATATATCGCAACAGTAAAAGTGAAAAAAAAACAATACATTTTCGAATTATACAAGCGTATTTTTAATATAAAATGCATTTTAAATATCAATTTTAGCAAAATCTACGTTCCTAAACCCGTTGCGTATTGTTTTGGGGATTTTATTTAAATACAATTTTATATAATCTTATCCTAGCGTATTTCTCGATCAACAAATTTATTGAGATATACAATTTATTAGGTTATACAACGCCAATTATTACTTTACGTATCCTCGATAATAATTTTATTAATATCAATTGACAAAGGTAAATGCTGTGTAGTGATGTGTCGCGTCACTTATCGATAGTTATGTGAATACCTAGCGAGTTATCGAAACTACCGACATAAGATTGGTTCAATGTTGAAATCAACGGAATGTTGTTGTAATAGTAAGGAATTGATGTTTATTTCTTTCACGAAGGCATAATTCTGAAATTAAATAAAAGAAAACTGAACTTTAAGGATGGTTTTCAATCATTTCTGCGATTTAGAAAGATATAAACAACAATTTTAGTTACATTTTGGACAAAAACGGTTTCCAAATAAGCGGATAATACACAAAATTTGTAAATAATATATACGTTTATATTAATATACACAATTATATAAAAAATCAATATACATTCAGTTCTTTCCGGTGCTCATAAGTTTTAAAACTAGAATTTTTCAACTAAAACGTATTATAATATTGATATAGTGACAAACACTATTTCATTTCATATCAAAATGTGGTAATACTAATTTTGGAAGCATAAGTTCTCGAATTTAAAAGTAAGTAAAGTAAATATTATGTGTAACATTTTAAAAGATATAAATAATTGTTTTTGAATGTGAGAACTTATTCACTCGAGAGAAAATTTAGAAAATAATATAAAATACATTGCTTTGATCAGTTGTAAATCGATTTTATTCTGAAGACTATTCAACACTTTTTTTACATACTTTACGATTACTTCCAAGACATTGTTAAAAAAAAAAATATTTTCTTTCTATCTTCTACAACTGATTTCAGCAGTTGAATTTAAATATATTTTGATACAAAGATCTTTGGATAACTTATATTTCATCGATGTTTATATAAAAAAAATACAAAAGAGAATAATAATTATGTGTACATCAGAAGATAGAGGACACCAAAATAGGTTAGGTTTTTACTCATATTATTATTATTTTTTTAGTTTTCAGACCCAAAAGTATGTTTAAAATTTTAGTCCAAAAACGTTCAAACAATCAAACATTTTTATCGAGATTCTTTTTAGCTTCATAATATATTTTTTTGATACACTGTACCTTGAAAATGAGTATCACGTAACCCAACCTAATTCACAGCACCCTATAAACACAAACAATAAAAAAACTAAGCTATAAAAAAATCTCATTTGTCTACGTCCAACTAGTTTAATCTTAAAATATATTGAAGACGAATCATAGTCGCAATAATACATTATGGTCGTAAATAAACAAAAAAAAGAGACTAGATTGTTAAAAAATTAACAATTATTACAAAAAAAAAAATTGCTTACTGTTAAGGGCGAATAATCACAAAATATTCATGAGATTTGTTACAAAATATTGGGTTAATACCTAGCGCTAAATGTATAAAAATGACGATAGTTAAAAATAACTGCAGACTTAAGTATACAATTGACAGTTTTAACGACCAAATATATCTGAATTATGTATTTTTAATGGCCAGAACATATTAATAATACTCGTAACCTGTACAGTTAACTATAACTATCGACATTTCTGGATTAATGAACTTCATTTAACACACAAAGCGGTATTTTTCATGCTTTATAAATAATTAACTTAATCATTAAATGTGACGATTATTTTGGTAATATACTTTATAACTTCATAAAAAAATGGAAATAATCACATTATTTTATTATTAATTAATATACAAACCTTATGTATATAGTATACATGTCTAGCGAAAAGGTTAAAAATAATATTTTATTATTATATTTACCGATATCGATGAATATCCTACTGCTTTTAGTAACGAACGGTACATCGTCCTATCGATAAATAATGATGTTAATTTATTGATATTTATAATGAATATATCTAGCACAATAGGATAGATAACAAAGTTATCGATAGTCGATTTACTAAGTGATTAAACGACGAATCATCGATATTATGTTTCATATCGATACCAATATGAACAGGTAACGAAATATAGTGATTCTTCTATTTTTGTTCCACTGTGGAATTGTCTTCCTACCTATACAGGAATGGCAGTGTTTTTAAGTTAAGTTTTAACTGTGAATATTGTTTAAATAGGGCCTGTAAATAGACTCTACATACGTCTAAGATAAATCTCAGTTTAGCTTGTTATAAAGAATATAAACCTTTGCTTGAATACCTGACACGGAAATCTAATTTAAATTCAAATAAATTAGTATCGACGATGGAAATTTGTAATGTCTTATGGGATTACCGAGTCTGAAAGCGAAGACGCTGAAGCGAAACGAGCGAGCCAGAAGATATTTTATCGGAGGTGGAAGCAACCCTAAAGCTCAATTAATACATCGCTACTGGATTTGCAGATGTTGGGCCCAGCACCGAAAGTTGAAAATTGAACAGTGCGCTTTAATTTTCGATTTTAATACTTCAACAATACAAATGCAGACAGACAAAGTGAATGCCATAGATTTCAGACGAGACTCAACAAAATGTAAGTGTCCATTGTCTAATTCGTTTCTTTTTTTTAAGTTTCTTTGATTAGACACATTTAAACAATATTCACAAACAAAACTGAAAACATTTGGCTTTAAAAATAATTAAGTATTACCGTCACAGTCGTAATAATTTTGTAAGGACATCACATTTTATAAAAATTGTTCATGTTTTTTTTTTTAAATAATATTTCATTATAACTTATAAACCATTCTTGGTTTTACTTCGGCGGTCTATTACGTCATCGAAATGGCGTAGAGAGTATTAAAAATAAAAGTAATTAAATATAATTTGGTTAATAAAATCCTACAATTATTTTATTTATATTATTATATAGTTTGCTTATTAGATGTTAGTTTATTTCAGGGTTGTGAAAATTATATTCTTTTTAGAATGTATTTGAAATTAAATCACGATGGTTGTTTTTAACCCAGACATAACCTGATAATTTGTTAATATCGTTACAATAGGGGATAATCCTATTTTTTTTTTCTTTGTCCGTCGGGTTGAGTATTGAAAAGTATTGGACACGTATTTTTCCTTTTACACGTGGTCATAAAATTACGGAGATATATTGAGTTGAAATGGCGCATGACGTCACATGTAGGTAAGTTTTATACCTACTTGTGACGTAGTTAGCCCCCACTCTCCAACTTTAATGAGTTCTAACTAAGTAATTGTTTGATATTTTGATAAAACAAAAAATACGTGTCTAATATTTTTGTTTTACCTGTCTGACGGACTAAATAGAATGTTGTTTTCTTTACCCAGTCCGATCCCCTATTTTACACAGTTATCACAACTGTCAAGAATCAGGATATTGCGACAAAGATGACATAGCACACAAATTAAATTATTTTTCTTTTTTTTTGTTTGTTTGTAGTTGATTATAAATTAAACGAAAGTGAGTAATAAATTAAGTAACAAAATACATCAAATAAAACCGATCGATCTTTCATAAAAGCTTTCTATGCAAAAAAATATTGTTAGTATAGTATTTTGAAGTTTTATTTATATATATAGTTTTTTGGTTAGACTGGAAGCCAAGATAGTTTGTGAAAATGCTAGGCAAATGATGAGTATTTTGAAAATTCTATAAAGTATGTTTGAAATAAAGTATGTTTTTAGTCTAACCTAAAAAAAAAAACTAGGACTGTTTTTATTTCTTATTTTCCGAGTTATGTTATTATTGTCGCAAACAAGCGATTTTTTTGCTGTCAGGTACCATCCCGTAAAAATACAAAAAAAAAACACCAGTTTCACACAACATTCTTAGTTGTGAAATAAACTAACATCAACAAATAAGCGTCGCCTTACGTACGCAGATATAAAATACGTAGTGTTAAGAGGAATCTAATTGACCTACAAGCCACATTGGGTCTATTAACTAGAACTGTGCACACACTGACCGTATTAGGCAAACGTTTTACAAACAATTTTAAGACAAATGGGGAGAAAAAGATTGAATTAATTAAATAATGTCATAAGAATGCCGATATTTCATAAGATTTAAAAGAGACAAATATGAAGGGTGTAAATAGACTCTTAACGAAGCAAAAAAGCACTTGTTCTCCATCTTTGCGATCATTTTTAGGATTCCGTACCCAAAGGGTCAAAGCGTCTGTCACCAGGCTGTATATCATGAACCGTGATAGTTAGACAGTTGTCTACAGATTATGTATTTCTGTTGCCGCTATAACAACAAATACTAAAACAGAACAAAATAAATGTTTAAAGGGCTCCCATACAAAAAAGTGTTTATTTTATTATTTTTCATAAATAATGGTACGGAAACTTCGTGCGCGAGTCTGGTGGGTTTTTTAAACTTCATAATTACGGAGATATTAGCGATCACAGTTCAAACTTTTTTTTTAAATATTAATTTTTAACTTTTAAGATTATAACTTTACTTTAAATACGACCATGACCCGTTTCTACTCCATGCATCCATCAGCACATGTCTTGAGTGCGTTATATTGAGTTTTACCGTAAAGCGTGATTTTTCACACCCAAAAAAAGAAGTGTTTTCCTGCAGTAATTTTTGCGTAAAGTTACTTAGTTTGATGTACAGAATGCTTAGTTGACGGCTTCGTGAAGTGTCTGTTTACAATTTGTATAACAATATGGTTAATGTCGTTTCACTAAAACTACATGATATCTTGAATGAATGAACGGCTAAATAAAAGCGGTGTTTGTGAAGACGGGCATTAGTAATCTTAAGATCGACTTTGTTATAAATATTAATAGAGACTATTTGTTATGCAGGAAGAAGTTCGGCTTCTAGTGGCAAAAAAAGATAATATTTTTTATTTACAATTTTCATACCACTACATAATTTACCTAAAAAGAAAATACAATAAAAAAAGGATTGTGTGGATAATGAAACCACTGTAAAAGTCAAACTTAGCTGCTGCGAACTATAGGCGCCGCCATATTGGCCTTGGCTGCTCTGACGAGCGCCTTTCACTTTATCCCTACTCCGCGGCCGAGCGTCACGCGACATGCAACACACAGACGAAAAAGTTTGAGACGATGTAATAAAAGTTTCACTTTAATAATATATTCATACTTAATATTCGTAAAAAAACTAAGAAAACTAACTTTTGGATTTTCTCCTACGCCTAATATTCAGTCAGTGTGTACTAAGCTTAACAATATCTATTTAAATTTGTTATTATCTTTTAATGGAAGGTTTAGTATTATGTGTATGCAGAAAACCATTACATTTAATTATTCTTTTGTTTCTGATAAATAATTTAATAACATTGCAAAATAAATCTTCCATATAATTCTTTTAGGAACCAAATATATTGATAATAATTTATTTATTTAACCGCGCTTTTGTTTATTATAGACATCATTGTTTCTGCAGGTCGGGGATCTCATATTCATTGGCAAAGAGTGTTTAAAAAGCCGTGACGCTATCTCTGGCATAAAGCCGGTCTAAACTGGCTATTATTTTCAATATCATACGAGCTATTTTCGCATAGCGAGACTAAAACCTTTATCACTGTCTCAAGACATTTAAACCCTATTATATCTATAATAAACAAAAGCGCCCACATAATATACTTAAAGCATCGGCTGCTAATCAACAATGAACTCCGTGTAGTCGACATACGGCGTACAATCGTCCGCGCCTGTCCCGGTCGCAAAATATACTACTTTAACAAAAGCAAGCGTAGAAACGGGACATGTCTAGTGTCCACGACGAGTTCAGTTGGCTTCTGTGAATAAAAACAAAAATGGTTTTGTGAGAAACTTGAAGAGTATTCAAGTCAACAAGGAAGCATACACCGTATTGCCCGACCTCTTTTCGTTCGTTGCTTGAAATATCAATGTAATTGTAAAAAGGGAATTTTAGATAACGTATTTATATCATCATCATCAGCCTATAATGTTCTCACTGCTGGGACACAGGCCTCTTCTCTATGAGAGGGAGTGGGCTGTAGTCCACCACGCGGGCCCGGTGCGGGTTGGTAGATGCCAAATGTCTTCTAATTTTTAGTTCTAGGACATGCCGTTTTTCTCACGATGTTTTCCTTCACCGTTTTTGAGAGCAGTGGTGATGAAATAAATTAAACAAAGTAATGCGCCTGCCTGGGTTCGAACCCTCGGCTTACTGCTCGCGAGTCGGGGCTGCCACCACTGGTTCACTGCCGCGCTGCTCTCACGTATTTATTTATTAAGAAATAATCAATCTCCCGATGCATGTTTAGGCAAAAACTCACGGAGATCTAGGACGTCGATTGACGACGATTTAGGACATCTAATTTGTAGATTCTATTGAATGTAGACCATTTTTTTTTCATTTCACACATTGTCAATTTTGAAATTAGCGTAACGCCGAAATTTAAGAGAGCTCTTAAAGATCAAACGCCCGAAGGCGAATTTTCCTTGAGGAATGAGAATATTCTTTTGAGACATCCTTGTTCTGTGTTAATTATTGGTAAGTAGAAAATGACTTCGCATTATATTAATAAAGCATATCATTTGCACTTTGCAAATTTCAGCCGTTCTATCTTCCCCCTCGAATACAAAAAGTTATCTCACCATCAAGGATCCATGGGATGAGGTGGCGAGGCTCCGCAGCTGCTGTCCTCGGAGTGCAGCCCGTCGCCCATGTCTGTGCCCACCTGTCCCGGGACATACTGCGTATGGTCAGTATTTTAGTCAAACAAAAATATATAATAGCAGCACTACACTAATTGAAAGAACACCAGCACTCGTAGCATGACCGCCGTAGAAATTGGCTATGTCGACGGAAGAATAGAAAAACTGACACATTGTCATTGTCTCAGTCGTGTGTGCATCGCGCTCTAAGGCGGACGTAGTTGATACGCGTCATAATATTATTATTATAGTATAGCGCGGCGTAAGCCGACGCTCGAAACTTTTGTTGCCATGAGTGACACACTTGTGGCAAACGAGCTGCTGGCGTTCCTGCAACAGAAACTGGACGTGATGGACGAGGTGTCGCTGAAATTCGTTGCACAGATCTGAATCTGTGCAACGAATTTCAGCGAGGACGACATTGCTGCTGCGAAGCTGCTGCTGTTTCGGTCGCTCAACAAAAGCGACCAGATGGTGTCTCGTAGGCGTGACGGGACAAGGAAAAGGGTGCAAGATATCATCACGCTGCTGAAAGCGACCGACCCTGACGACGTGCCGACGTTTGTGACGAAGGATTTAAATAAATTGCCTCCAGTCACTTTCGACCACGTCGATGTGACAAGCCTGCTGAAGGACATCGTGTTCCTAAAGGCTAGTTTGGCTGATGTGCAGAGAAATCTGGCCAATTGGAAGAGTTGCGCAACGCTGTGGCATTAACTGGGTCACCGGCACGTGTAAGTAACGTAAACACGCGCCGGGGAGCCGGCTGCCTCGATGCATCGGCTACGAGTTTCGCGTCAGCAGTTTTGTCGCCGGCGCCGATCGCTGAGTCAGCGCAGCCCCGCTCCCGTCCCCGCAGCTCCTCCCGGCAGCGCTGCCCGACCGACGCGACCACCTGAGCCAGTGGTCATTTCGAGTACCCCTGCTACTCTCCCGGCACAGCCCGTGCCTACAAAGGCAACAGACCGGGTTGATTATGACGGTTTCGTGACGGTGCAAAGGAGGAAACGCCGTCAGCAAAGCTGTAAGAACCGCTGCGGTAAGGCTCCTGTAGAGCCCAACGTTACACTGCGTGCCGCGAAGCCGAACAACCCGGTGTACGCCTACACTACACCACCGAGGCAGAGAACATCGAGGAGTACGTGCGACAAAAATTGAAATACACGCCAAGAGTGCAGCTGCTGGAGTCGCGCCACAACGTCAATTTCAAGGCGTTTGTGGTGCGCATACCAACATGTTATCTTCATTTGGTGTTGCAAGAAAGTTTTTGGCCACAGGATGTGGTGTTCCGTCGCTTCCGCGGATAAATTCCACACGAACGCACAAAACATCGTGCAAGTGAAGTGACATACTAACGTAGTTTTAAGTTTCATATACTAACAGAATTGTTGTTATAGTAGTATGTATATTTAGGTTAAGGTATTTATCTATGGGTCTTTGTAACCTGATAATAAATCGATTATTATTGTCTATCTGTCATTATGCCGATTCTTCCGTAGACAAAACTCGTTTCTACAGTGGTCATGCTACGCGTGCTGGGCAAATATTAATCTTATATCGTTGATACAATATGAACTTGAACGCAATAGGCATCATCGTCGTCTATCATCATATACAGTATGTTAGGTTAAACGAGGGACATTGAGGGAGGGGTATTCAGTATTCGATTCTCGTCCCAAATATGTAAAAAACCTATAACGTATATAGAAGAATTTTTAATGTTTTGTTTAGTGCCTAGATATTTTGGACTGTCCTAAGCCAGGTAAGTTTAAAGTATGAAGGGAAAATGGATTATACCTAAGAGTCATTGACCCGCTCACATGTTCTGCGATAGTATTAAGTCGCTAGCGCAAGGGTGTATACACGTTGCGTGACATTTGCGAAAATTTTGGTATGGTTCTGTCTGTTATTTATCAGTGTTTTTTTTGTTGTTTATATTTTTATTAGTATCATGTTTGCATGTACTATTATGGGTTTGAATATGTCCCTCGTTTAAACTAACATACTGTATATTTATGTCATATATCTCACATATATCACATCATTCCTGCTCTTGTCCCATTCTACTTGGGGGTCGCATTCCTCAAACCATCCACCCAACTCTTCTTTGGTCTTCCTCTCGCTCTCCATCCACCACATTCATATCCATCACTCTTTTAGACATAAAGGACATAAAGAACAATTTTTATGTCAGGCTGTCGAAGATGATGATATTTGGGTTAAAACTGTCGGCGCCTCACATGAGAACCGAAAGGAAGGGCGCGAGGATCGGGTTACTAAATCTTGAATACGCGAGCGACGTCACGCGCTTTTCTACCACTTGCAGCTCACAGACGCGGACCATTTCATTTCTTTGTACCGTCTTCTTATGTTGTACTTACTTGTTCACTCATACTGTCGTACGGTACGATAGTAATGAGAGAAAAACTGCGTCACGCGGCTAACAGCTGATAGGTCACAGGCGCACGCACGCGCGAATTTCATATGGCTGTTGTGTTATTGTGATAAAAATTAATGAGTTTAAAAAAAAGTATCTTTGGGAAAGTTGTTTGGTATCATGAGAACAATCATATGTTTAAGTATCGGTCACCCTATGTGCCGTCGGGCTGTAGAACATGATGATATTTAACTTCCGTATCATCCGTAAATCTAAGTTAGAAAAATGTGAAATAATTTCAATGGGTACCTTCAGCACATCGTGTAGCGAGCTCATGCTGCCCAGACTGAGCGGCGTGATGGACCTCTCCAGCAGCAGCGAGCCGCTCCCTTGCGAGCCGCCGCCCAGCGAGCGCTCCATGCGCGGGGGGGACGGGGGGGGCTCGCCGGGGGGGTCGCGCCGCCCCGCGCTGCGCCACGAACCTGACCAACCAACAAAATATTGTTATTTACCTGCCTCCGGCTACTGAGACAATTTTTCCTCTGGGACTTCGTCGAGCTTCATTGTCACGGCGCTTTTTGGTGGTCGCCACTGTTGATTCTGGTTCAGGAGTTACTGTGGTTTGGGAATAGTGTAGTGGACTAGCCTCCGGTTAGACTGGAAGCCGACCCGAAATTGATTTGTAAAAAGGCTAGATTAGAAGATAAATATTTAATAATTGCGTGGCAAACAAGCAAGTGTACGTCTCGATCCTTATTTGTTTTGAAATCAGAACGAGATACGTTCGAGTTCGCGGCGGAGCAGCACTTATGCACAATATCTCTTGTGCCGATGGCTAATCTCCGCCAATTATTACTTATGACATACCGTTATAGGATCCGGTCCCGTGCGATATCGTGAGCGGCGACGTCCGTTTACTGCTCTCTCGACTGCTGTACATCTGCAAATACAAAAGAAACGCCCATTACAAACTAATTTTTACTTTAGATAGTGAAAATAGTCTGGTCGTTTCAAATTCGGATGTGTATGTCGCAGGCAATTTGTATGATTCGGCGTTTTACAAACCTAACCTGTCCGAGTCGGGGTGCCCCAAGTCCAGAGCTCGCTTCGCTCGCTCTTGCATCCAAATTCACCTGGTAGCAAAAGTAACACAACCTGTGTTTTTGATGATGGTCACCCTACTATAACAATCAATGTCGAAATTTTAACAATTGAACGAGTGGCCAATTTGCCTTAGGCATATTTTAAAACAGCGAGCGTTTTTAAACGGACGACGCCGTTTGTAAAACGCCGAATCATACAAATTGTCTGCGACATGTTTACAGCACGTATCAGAAAAATGAGGTGCAGACCATCAAACTGAACAACTTTCTCCATGGTACCAACATCGTAATTGCAAAAAATTATCACCTAGCCCATACGTTCCGGTCGAATAGTTTGAAATTTTGCATGGGACAGCTAAGTTTCTTTTGCGACTCTCTAATATGACCAAACCTTTCTAATACATGCTGTAGAATTAGGGCTGTGTTATCGTCGTAGGAATTCGGACACCCAACTGAGGAGCCATTCCCGTAATTTTAAGAACGTTCGCGTTTTAATTCAAAATTGAATTTCCCAAAAAAAATCCTCTAGTATTAGGCATTTTAGGCTAGTTTTAGACGTAAGTATTGGCTTTGGTAATCTTTATTTCACGATTCAGGCCAATGACGTAATATAATGAAGATTTTTATGAATAATGTATTAAAAGCAGTTAATTAATATTAGTTACCATGGGATGTTCATCAGCGGTCTCGACAGTGGTGGGGAGGTCTAAGAGTCGCTGCGAGCGGATACCGTCGCCGGGGCCCATGTGCGACAGGTGCGCGAAGTTCGTCGGCGCTGATATTAGCCTGGAACGACGCTCTGATCTGGAAAGTAAACTAACGAGGTAAAAAAAATGTCATCATCATGATCAGCCTATAAAGTTCCCACTGCTGGGACACAGGCCTCTTGTTTATGAGAGGGAGTGGGCTGTAATCCACCACACAGGCTCGGTGCGGGTTGGTAGATGACACATGTCTTCGTATTTTGAATTCTAAGATATACCGGTTTCCTCACAATGTTTTCCTTCACCCTTTTTGAGGGCAGCGGCGATGAAATAAATTACAAAATCAATCAAAATCAAAATATTTTTATTTCACATAAGCCAAAAAAATAAACAAACATAAACTTACAATCTGTTGTGCGCTTCAATCGCTTGATGTGATTGCTCTCGTACTGAAAACCTTCTTTTGTTACCCCATAGTGAAGTATCTACGGCGATTGGCGGGTCCGACGCTCTCGGATCTGTAACATGCCAACGTTTTATTAAAAATACAGCATATTTAGTGTTCCCATTGCAGGGTGGCACTTGATTTCAGTAGTTGGTGAAAGTCATAATTATTATGTCTTCGTTTTAGGACATGTCGGATAAAAAAAGATTTTTTATGATTATTTTTACTTTATCAACAAACAGCTATTACCCAAAAGGGCTAAATGCAAAAGAGCTTGGAACGTGATGTTTTCCAGCATTATTGAAAATTGCGCAAGTAAAGTGCCTACCTGGATTTCAGGCAATTTAACTTGACACTGAGGTACCTCTTTACGCAGTAACTCGCATTACAAAGTTATTTAGCAGTGACTTACGTGTGAGCAGCGGTCTGAGGTACACGATGAAGGGCGACGCGTCGGTAGAGAACGGGAACCCGTTACCCACGCCTCCGCTCACGCAACAGATCCAGCCCGTCTCGTCTAACGGTCTGGCATTTGCTGAAATATTAAAAAAATACAATAACCGCCTTCAATGTCGCAATAGGGGTGAAGACTGGGTAAAGAAAACGAAATTCTATTTTGTTCGTCAGACAGGTAATACAAAATTATTAGACACGTATTTTTTGTTTTATCAAAATATCAAAAAAAATCTTAGTTAAAACTCATTAAAGTTGGAGAGTGGGGCTCACTACGTCACAAGTAGGTATAAAACATGCCTACATGTGACGTCATGCGCCATTTCAACTCAATATATCTCCGTAATTTTATGGCCACATGAAAAAAGAAAAAATACGTGTCCAATACTTTTCAATAATCTACCCGACGAACAAAGAAAAAAAAAATGTGATCATCCCCTATTGAAATCCACACTAAAACTACTATGCTGTCATTTGTGGATGTTTGACGGTCGTTACAGGTAGTCAGTGGCCCGAAAGTCTAACAAACAGTTTTACCAAGGGGTATTAACCAGGACTAACTGGTTTGTGGAGGTCAGATAGGCAGTCACTCCATATAAAATACTGATACTTAGCTGCATCCGGATAGACTAGAAGCTGAACCTAACATAGTTGTGGAAAGGCTAGGCAGACGATAATTTGACGTTTTACAGTTAAAGAAACGATGGGCAGTAGTGACAAGCAAGATATTGTACTTTTTATTAAAGTTGTTTCATGTGAAATTTTACTTACGTATATTCATAGTTTGTACCCAGTCGCCGG
Source organism: Cerastis leucographa (assembly GCA_963082945.1). Lineage (NCBI taxonomy): Eukaryota > Metazoa > Arthropoda > Insecta > Lepidoptera > Noctuidae > Cerastis > Cerastis leucographa. The sequence continues at coordinate 10,554,547 of OY720371.1, read as the reverse complement.
TCTCGATGTCGTACACATCGATATGCGTCGCCGTGAATATTAGTAGGTGAGTGTCGTTGATGGCTACAAACAAATATACAATTTTTATAGAACAACAGAATTTGGTGGTGTTTTTGTGTTTATTTAAACTGAAGCCTGGATCGGCCCTATTCGGGATCATTCGGCACAGACCGAATCGAATGTTTATTTTTACGACCCGAAAATGTGTAGGTATGTAGCACGCCTAACGAGCTTTGGGTCTTTGTTAGCTTGATGATTGGCATTGTAACGGGCAATCCGAAGCCCGACAGTCTGACATCATACCAAAGAAATTAGTAAGTCTTGCTAAGCGTACTACTGGTACTCAATACAAAGTCACGGCAAAACACACTCACAATATCAATAGGTCGGGTGTCGGGTTTGAATCGACTTTCAGTAGTGCGCGTAGTAAAAGACTAAGAAAGACTGAAAACAGATGTGTCTGAACCTAATTATTAATTTATCATCCACACACATTCTCCAGTCATATCGCAACCATGGCGCTTGCAACAGCGTCTAAATATCAGGAGCTCACAATAACACATAATCCGTAAGTGACAGTATAAGTTTAGTGATTAACCGTGAAAGCTCAAAACAGTGTTTGGAATTCAGCTGAATCCGACGACCTCAACATAGTTGGGAGTCGGTTGGTCAGTTGACGATGCTTACCATGATGCATGGGGTGTGCAGTATACATGAGCTCAGTGTCTCGCGCTCTATGCCCGTTCCTGTCCACGTACAGAGCTAGCGAGTTGAACACCAGTAGTGTGTCGCCGGACCCGGGTACAGGCGCCGCGCCTAGAGGCCGGGCGCCGGAGTGAGACAGGAACAGGTTCACTTGGTTCTCTGGATGGACTAGGGCTGAAAGTAGAAAGAGACGGGGTAAGTTTTGATGAAAAATAGTTGACAGCTCATGAACTGGAAGTCATGTAGCTCTTTGAAAAACTCGTCAAGGCGTTTGGCAAAGTATCTATTCATAAACTGCAACAAAAAACTAGAATCCTTTGGTGTCAGAGATCTGACTTTTGATTGGTTCAGCAGTTACTTATGTGATCAATATTTAAGTGCCAAAAATTGGGTATGTTGTTACATGCAGTCTTCAGATTGCTTATGGGGTGCCTCAGGGTGGTATTTTGGGGCCTACGTTCTTCTGTATATCGACGATATTCTTGAACTTGATATTGCATAGTTAAATGTCGGTGGCCCGAAAATCTGATAGCCAGAGTACCAATGGGTATCGTATTACCTAGTACTTATTGCACGCGTAGTATGACCACTGTAACAAAATACTATTCTACAGTGTCATGGTACGCGTGCTGGATTGTGGAGATCAGATAGGCAACCGTTCTATGTAAAATACTGGTTTTAGCTGCATTCGGCCCACCTCAACGTATATAGCAAAGGGGTAGATGCAAAAGTGCAGATGATGATGGATATCATTTGCTATGGCAATGACACTGCTATTTTAGGGCAGTAACCACACACACATCACCAAAATGAAAGGCACAGGGACAGGAGTGTGGTATAGCCGGTTACTGTCTCACAGCACCTGCGGTAGCCGTAGTAGTACTCACAGACGGCAGGCTGGTCGTGGTGCGGGCGGCGCGGGTCGGGCAGCGCGTGCGCCGCGAAGCCGCCGCGGTACCCGAGCAGCAGGCGCGCGCCGCTCAGCTGCACGCTGCACAGCACCTGCGGTACGTAGTAGTACTCACAGACGGCAGGCTGGTCGTGGTGCGGGCGGCGCGGGTCGGGCAGCGCGTGCGCCGCGAAGCCGCCGCGGTACCCGAGCAGCAGGCGCGCGCCGCTCAGCTGCACGCTGCACAGCACCTGCGGTACGTAGTAGTACTCACAGACGGCAGGCTGGTCGTGGTGCGGGCGGCGCGGGTCGGGCAGCGCGTGCGCCGCGAAGCCGCCGCGGTACCCGAGCAGCAGGCGCGCGCCGCTCAGCTGCACGCTGCACAGCACCTGCGGTACGTAGTAGTACTCACAGACGGCAGGCTGGTCGTGGTGCGGGCGGCGCGGGTCGGGCAGCGCGTGCGCCGCGAAGCCGCCGCGGTACCCGAGCAGCAGGCGCGCGCCGCTCAGCTGCACGCTGCACACGGCGCCGCACGCGCGCAGCTCGGCCACGCGCACTCTCCGAGCGGCCGTCCGGGTTATTTCGTATACGTTCACTACGTACGCGTTCTGGAAACACAAACAGTTACAAGTATGTCAGGAGGCAGCCTCGGGATATTGCGATCGGGTGGCCTACCATGACGTTTTTAGGATTCTGTAACGTCAACAAAGAACCGTTTCGCCATTTCTGTCTGTCTGTCTGTCTGTCCGCGGTTTAGCTCAAAAACTATTGGTACTAGAAAAATGTAATTTGGCATGATACACACGTTAATGACGCCAAAAACGTGATAGAATAACATTTTGAAAAAAAAACAATTATTTAGGGTACCTACCCTACAGGTAAAGTGTGGATTTCAAACCGAACCGAACGTGGAGGTCATGAAATAGCCATCCCCAAACAGACAGACTAGAGAACTTTTTAAAAGTATTCGAAGATCCCGCTCGTTTTACTTTTTTTTTTTTTTTTATAGCCATTTAAAGTTGAGTTTTAAGTTTATTTTTCTTTTCCAAAAACTTTACGAGCTATTAAAAAAGAAAGTAATTGTTACTAGCAAGTAATTTTGAATTTGATAGAACACAAACAACAGTACTCATCAAAATTAAATCGAAATTTTAAGTTTAAACAAATTTTTTATTTCAAAATTTAAATTAAAAAGTTGTTATAAAAAAACCGGTGTGGAAAGGAATGAGTTAAAGGGCGTGAAGAGATAGCGAATGACCTCTCCTTTCGGCCTATTCGATTTGGCAAACGATGCACCAAACATCCTGTATAACGAAGTTTAAAGGAAAACTATCACACTTAAGTGGGCTTTACAAGTTTACGAGTAATAGTCGACCAATTGTATTTGCTAAGCAGTCAGGTCAGTTTTACTCAAAACTAGTCTCATTTGCAGATAATATATGCCGTTTTTTATTAATATTGGTACGGCGCGTACCTTCGTGCGCGAGTCCGACTCGCACTTGGGCGGTTTTTTTATTCCAGAGTGGAAAAGAGATGGTGCTAGCCGTCTTCTATAGAGCTATATATATAGCTTCGTCTCTTTCCCACTCTGTAATAAGAAAAAAACAATACTGCTTTATGACGTCATGGTAACCACCCAGTGCAGTTTCGAAGCAGGCTGTATCTGCTTCAGTCAGCTTCCCCTGAGCGCTATTCTAGACAGACGCAGTCAAATTCTCTGTAAAGGTTGAACCGCATGTTTCTACGCACCTATATCTTTCTTCTTCGCGCGGTAGTATCGACTTATCGTCGATACTACTTTTTTCACGTCGGATAAGTTTTTTTTGCACAGTCTCCATTATCTATGTATGTATAATATATGTACGGACCTGCTTCTTGCACAGCACCGCGAACCCGTGCGCCGCATGGCCGAGCGGGCCGGCCGCGAGCGCGAGCGCGCCCTTGCTCTCGGCCAGCTTCACGCACTCCACCTCCGCACACTCCAGGGCGCGGATAGGCACCAGGCGGACGTGCCGCCCGCGACCCGCTATCACAACTGTGGAAATAACACATGTTTTAGTGTTTTTAGAACCGATGGCGGGACGAGCTAAACAATACCAGCGACCAGTGGTCCACATTGGCCTTGGATCGAAAGCTATTTGAAGTCATAGGGAGAAATCTTTGCCCAGCAGTGGAATAACGTAGGCTTATAGTGTCAGTATCAGTATTTAGAAATGAAGAATAAAAATTATTGCAAATTGTCTGAAAAAGAACACATTCCTTATTGTCACGTCTATAAGTCTCAGAATAGATACATAGTTTATACACAAAGTAAACACAAAATTTTCTCATAAAAACATTACAATGAACAGGAATTATTTAATCTAATACACAAGGTATTTTCAAAAATCATTTGTGAGAGATTGGTGCCCGAATAAGGCATACAATACCTGAGTTACGGGTCACCTGGCCCCCTAAGACTTACAGATATAATAAAAATAAATAAAAATAAAAAGCCTTTATTGACTGAAAACTAAAACTAATTACAGTATAATATAAAATAAACAAAACATAACTATTGCACTTCGGGGTCTTCGTTTATCAGCGCGTCCTTTGACGCATAGGCCTCCCCCAGGCTCCTCCATTTGTCACGGTCTCTTGTGTCTCTAGCCCACAAAGCACCAGCCGTCTCAACTATGTCATCATCCCAGCGTTTGCGTTATCCTTCTCTACTTCTTTTAGACCCATCCCTGATTTGCCATTCAGTTACGGCTTTTGGCCACTTATTGTTTTTATCACGCAGCATATGACCAGCCCATCTCCATTTCAATCTTTTTGTGTGAAAGGTAGCAACACTTAGTTTGGTTATCCTCCTCAGATCTTTAGCTCTCTTTTTGTCTTTCCTCTTGACGTTCAGAATACTGCGTTCCATGCCTCTTTGACAAACCTTAATTTTCTGTAGGATTTTATTTGTCAATGTCCATGTTTGGCAGCCGTAAGTGAGACATGGAAGAATACAAGTATTGAAGAGTTTTCTTTTGGAAGATATTGGGTATTGTTTATTTTTCATTATTTCTTTGAGTGACCAATACCTGTTCCATGTGCTGGTTATGCGCCTTTCAATTTCCTGCTCCATTTGCCTTGTGAATGAAATCAGTTGTCCTAGGTAGATATACGAATTCACATACTCTATACTTTCTCCTTGGATACTAATGGTCTTTTCAACGCTATTTGTCATTAGTTTTGTTTTTTCCTTGTTCATTGAGAGTCCCACCTGTATACTTCCTTCAGCAAGCTCTTGTAACATCTTTTGTAGCGTGAGGTGGTCACCAGAGATTAGGACTAGGTCATCTGCAAATCGTAGGTGGTTTAGTAGTCTACCATTAATGTTGATTCCGTATTCTTGCCAATCCATGCCTCTGAACACCTCTTCCGAGACTGCCGAGAAGAGCTTCGGGGATAAGGGGTCGCCTTGTCTCACTCCTCTGAGTATTGGAAATTCTTCTCCAATAGTTTCGAGGATTATGTGGGCTGTTGAATTTGTGTATACATTTTTAATGATTCGGATGTACTTCTGTTCTATACCTTGTTGCTTTAATGCTTTCCAAATGCTGTTGTGGTTCAGTGAGTCGAAGGCTTTACTATAGTCCACGAACGCTAGATATATAGATTTGTTGTATTCTTGTGCTTTTTCTATTACTTGTTTAATTGTATGCATGTTGTCTGTCGTTGAAAAACCTGTTCTAAATCCTGCCTGTTCTACGGGCTGCTGTTCGTCGAGTTTTACTGTTAATCTATTTAGTACGATTTTTTAAAACACTTTGTATAGATTTGTCATTAAACTTATAGGTCCCGATTTCGTTCTTGTCACCTTTTTTGTGTATTAGTACTATTACAGACTTCGTCCATTGGGCAGGAACATTTTCGGTGATTAAAATTTGATTGAAAAGATACCACATATTAGTGTTGTAAGTTTTCGGTTGAGATTGTTTTTAGAGCTTCGTTGGTTACGTAATCAGGACCTGGCGCTTTTCCATCTTTTTGTGTATAGATTGCAAATTCTATTTCACGTTTAAAAATTGGTGGGATGTCTTCGTTGTTGTTGTCCAGATTTATGTCTTCTTCTTTGTGTTGGATAGAGTATAGATTTTTGTAATAATCGGTAGCTGCTGCCATGATGGATTTTCTAGTAGTTTATATTTTTGTTAATCTGTTTTTTATGCAAGGGATCAATTCTTTTTTACTTCCTAATTCTTTTTGGGCTTTTTTAATGCCTCCTGTTTTTATTATGTGGTCATTTATGGATTTTGTCCTTTTAATATTTCTTTATTTTTTAAGGTTGTGACTTATTTCTTTGCTTAGTTTAGTTATTTCTGTTCTTACTTCTTTGTCTTTTTTCCGTTTAAACAAGTCTTTCCTTAGCTGGAAAAGTATATTTGTTGTTTGACTAACATATTTTCCCTCTGTTTGTTTATGTTTTCGTTTTGAAAATGTTTTGTTAAGAAATATATCGTACAAGCTTTGTATTCCGCTTGTGTCTTGACAATAGTGTTGAGATGGCGTGCTAAACTTTATTTGTAGGTTTCTCGGTGTTCCCTTAAATTGTGTTCTCGCTTTAAGACTTACAGATATACACACTAAAATAAAACAGATATAAAAGTTTAAGAAAATCACATAAAAACCAGAAAGTAAACAATTGAACGTTAGAAACTGCTTAGAACATTGACCAAGCGGCAAAAATGTATTCAATAAACAACCCCACGGTAAAAATAAAATTATAAACTACCCAGTGCGATTTTTGGTCTTAGGTTGGGACCTAAATCACACTCCGGTTCAACTCAAAAAATCACAATGACAAGTACTAGCAATTAAGCTGTTCTATCTTAATGTAATGTCCTGTTAATGTCCAATTTGATTATACTTCTAGTTGTTAATACTTTAATTTTATTTTATAATTTTAATGTCCTAATTAAACTGTGCTATGTAAAAAAATAAACAAGCCCCTTTCAGTGTCGTCAAGGGTCTTTTCCACCACATTATATCTTCCATCACTTCAGAATCCCGCGCAGCTCGCTGACATGTTGATGTACGTCGCGCAATACCGGTGAATGCCAAGGGATTTCTGCCGTTTAGCTAGCAGCTAAAATTGAAATCCATTGGCATTCACCGATGTCGAACGACGCAGTCTTCGGTGATCTTCGGAGATATGTTGTGGCTAAAGGGGTATTTGTAACACGAGACAATGATATTTTTCAATAAGCAACCCAAATCTCTATTGCATTCATGTATACAAGGTGTTGTTTTGCATTCGCGTCAAATTCAAGGAGGTAACTATGCTAATGATTCTCGTCCCTAACCAATAATAAAATGGGTAGGTAATTTTTATTTTTTTTCTCTTTAACGGAAATCGGTAAGTGTGAACCACCCGTGTTTTAACCGCGGACCGTCAGGTTCTCACCCTATAACTTTTTTTTTTTTTTGCGGATGGGAAATCATCAAATGACTTCTCCCGCTCTGGGCGGAGCGGGAGGGAGTGTCAGACTTGACTGACTAAAACCCACCCATGTTCCTTCTTAGCCCTTTGTGTTCCAGGGCCGCGGCATCTCTTTCGAACAACCCGCAGGTCGCCCTATAACCTCGCTTACACACATACAAACTATAGCAAACGTTTATTCGATAATTTCTTATACCCTAAACTAAGTTATGGGGGTTATTCTGAAATACTGACAAACATAAACAACCAAAAAAAATCTGCCTTTATTAATAATAAACTAGGTACCATAATTTTAATTGATTTTTTATGTCTTTTGTGACAACCTCCTGAATTTTGACGAGGTTGCAAAACAACACCTTGTATAATTTAGTTGTTACATATAAGTGAGTAAGTTGCAACATGAAACCCATATAATTATATAGTAATGTATACAGGGTGAAATTTTTCAAGTGGGTGTGGATGGCCAAATCCGAAACTATGAGAAAAACGAAAAGTACTCAAAGGAGTCTCAAACCCGATCTTGATGAAAACTTAAAACAGTATCATTCGATTTTTTAAAAATGAATATTCCTAGCCAGGAATAGAACCCATTGGTTTCGGAAAAAAACACATGCCTTTTATTACCAGTGATCGGAAAAACGTGAGCTAGAATGCCTACTACGCACATACAGGTTAGATGAAAAAAAAAAATAGTTTCAGTTTCATGTATGTGCAGTCCCCCCATAATCTTTACTTTTTTATTTTTGTGTAAAAATCGTAAAGCGGTTCACAGAATAAATTTACCTAAGTATAGTGTAAGTGTAGTCTTAATAGTTATATAGACGGATAGAAAGACAGACAGACGGACGGACGGACAGACAGACATGACGAATCTATAAGGGTTCCGTTTTTGCCAATCGGTGAGGAAACCCTAAAAAGTACGCCAAGAGTAAAAGAGTGTCCATGGAGTTTCTTGCCCATTCTTACTACTACTACGCTTTGGAATGGGCAAGTAAAGTACTTTCACAGGTCGTGCTAGTGCGATTGGAATTTTTCGCCGGTAAGTTCACCGTAATCTATGCTACCTAAGCTGAACAGTTTCTGGGTCTAAGATATTGGTATTGGATTGCCTTGTGATTGGGGCTGTAGCTTCATTTTATTGTTGTCTTTGTTTCGACGGTTCAAAAGTGCCCGTAATTGGCCTACTTGAAATAAACGCTTTTGATTTTGTTGTGTTCATTCAACTCGGAACTTGTGAAGTCAGATAGGTAGTAGCTCCATGTAAAACACTGGTCGCAGACAGCTGCATCGTGACAGCCTGGAATCCAGCTGTAAAGTAAACGCTGACTCACCCAACAGCTGCTCGTGCGGCACGTAGGCTATGGTAGAGATGGGTGCGTGCGCTCGCCTGGGCGTGATCTCGGCTCGCTCCAGGTCTATGAGCGCCAGCCCCGCCTCGCCGCCCACGCAGATGCGCGAGCGCTCGAGCACGCAGGCGCACAGAGCGTTGCGCACTGTGGCTGCGGCCGTCGAGTCTAGCAGCACGCAAGCGCTGTACACCTGAGGAGGGAGAGGAATATTTGAAGCTTAAATTGCTAGTATGACTATTCTAATCACAAATGTCATTTCTTGAAAGTTGCATGAAATGACTACAAAATTAAATTATTGTAAAAACATCAGGTATCAGTTCAAACTAGTTTTCTCCAGGTCCAAAAGTTTCCGGCCTACACAAATTATATTAATCAGAGATATAAATCTAACATGACACAAAAAATACTGAAGTTGTCTCTAGTTACCCGCAGTAAAAAAGTAATATTTTAGTATGTAGTCTCTTTTTATTTCAATCTATTTTTGTTTGGATATTAATTCGTATTTTTTTAGTTGAAGCCGGATACTTTTTGGCCTTACCATGTAGCTTCTATCGTCTGAGGCCACTGGCGACATCTTCATGCAAGCTCAAAAGCGGCTTGTTCTAATAAGAAACAATCGGCGTTTTGGCGGACAGTTTTATGTCATTTTGACGTGCTGATTCTTACCCTTATATGATTATTTACTTTTTGATTTTGTTTTATTTTTATTTGCGATGGGTTTGCTCTTGACTCTAGTCTAGGTCAGAGATGACAGAGACAAAGTCAACGGTGGTACGAGCTTACCCAAAAGAAGCCTGTATGTACACTCTAACTTTGAAGAGAGTAGGGTTGTATCATTTATATCATAAACATTAATGTAGCTGAAGTCGGGCGCGGGATGGGCACGGGAGTACAGCATCTGTATTTTATGTACTTATATGGACGACATAACACAGAGAGCGTGCGCGGGACGGGCACGGGACGGGCGCGGGTCGTGGGACTCTCTGTGTGTGTTGCGCTTAATTATCTTAGTTGCATGCGTTCCAATAAAACATTGTAAGTGTCAAGTTAATGTTGGTAAACTTACGCATTTGTCGGGCAGGTTGTTTCTCTTGAGTATCCTGTGTAGCTCGCTGAGTGCCACCACCCATTTGGTCTTTTCTGATTCGGATTCGGCTAACATGAGCGTATGTGACCGCTTACCGCCTTCTAACTGAGACGTTGATATCTGTAGACAACATAGTAATTATATATTATAGCTTGTTATTTCCAACACAACGGCTTGACCCGGTCACGTATCGTCATGCATGGTGACGAGTTGCGCCGTTCGCGATTCGCCTCATGTCGGTTGACACGAGGAGCTTTTATTGCATGGACATAATAATAACAGCCGCACGGGTCAATCTTTAAGGTTAAACCGTGCTTGACGAGGTTGGTCCGTGGATGGGTGACAATAATTACATGGCGAGTTTTCTCCGTGCCTCGAATTGCACGTTAAGCCCGTCCCGGCTGTGATTTGTAGATTTTAGACAGTCGTTACGAGTAGTCAGAAGCCAAAAGTCTGACATCCAGTCTTACCAAGGAGTATCGTATTACCCAGTTACTGGGTTGTGGAGGTCAGATAGGCAGTCGTTTCATGTAAATACTGATACTCAGCTGCATCCGGTTAGACTGGAAGCCGACTCCAAGATAGTTTGGAAAAGGCTAGGCAGATGATGATGATGATACAGCTCTTTTTGATCAGCTCAAGCTGATAAGTGGGGTTACTGGCTAAACTAGACATAAATGTAATTTTAATATAAGTTTGATTCTCACCCTAAATATACAAGGTATGTCCCGTTTGTTGGCGTGTATGACGTCAGATTCCTTGACGGACGCGACACTAAACTCCGGATCGCGCATGTCTAGCACTTGACTTACACATACTGATGGTAACGCGTTCCTGAAACAAACGATTATATAATTACTTACTATTTTGAAGGAAAATGGTTACCCAGTAACGCCTAAAATATCTGCTAATCGGAGGATTTACGAATGCGATGACTATCTTTGTAACAGCCTGAATAAAAAAAAAATCTGATCTTTCCCACTCCTGGGCAAAGGCCTCCCCCCATACCTTCCACTTTTCTCTGTTTTGTGCCTCCTTTCGCCTATCAACGAGAAAGCAATCCAAGTCTTCCCCCATCTTCTTCTTGGTCTGCCGCTCCAGTTTTGTGAAATGCGGGCCCACAGCTGTGCCGGCAGACATGGCCAGCCCAGTCTCATTTTAGTTTGGCAGCTTTATGGGCAACGTCAGCAATTTGAGTTTTGGAGCGTAGTGTGGTGTTCCCTTATCTTTAGAATTATTGTCTAAAGACAATAATTCTACCAATAATAGTCACAATAATATTGTGCTTTTGTTTTTTTTGTCTTATAAATACCATGGATAAGGCGTCAAAGCAAGATTGTTAATTTTGCTCAAATTGTACCAGTGCAAATCCTGTATAGAACCATAACTTTTTCACAGTTTTAATTCGATAGTCATAAAACCGCGCTCAATGCAGAGCACCGGCAAGATGATAAAACACGAACAAGAAGACTGTTGAGGCAGCTTGTACCGAGCGGTCCATACTGCAGAAAACGGTATTACATCCAGACGCGTCGTTTATGGTCGCGACTGAGGGCACAACGAAGAAGAAGAATTCGATAGTCTGTGGAAGAAGGAAACTTACCTGTCTTGTGATATGTCATAGAGGAACAATTTGAAGTCGCACACGACGACAAACTGTCTCATCCAGCCTTTCTTTACGCCACCCGGTTTTGGTACCTGCAGACAACAACAAACGAACGTTGTCAATAAATAAAATAAATTTTATAAAAAAAAAAAGTGGTTGCAGGAAACATGTAATTGAAACATCGCATGCGTATGGGCGAAAACAAAAGAAGATGGCATGGGATTCTCTTGCTCTTATTTCAATTCATTTAGGGTCGGCGCAGCATGTCTTCTTCTTCCATACTTGTCTGGTACGACTGTTACTCGTCATCTCATCAGACACCTCCTTTCTTTTCCATATCCTCTTTCATACAGTCCATCCATTATCCATCTCAAAATTTTCTTCACGACAATTTCCTCATTCCTCCGCATCAAAGCTTTCTTTCTCACTATTTAGTTCATATGATTTCGTTACCGGCTTTATTAAATTATTCACTAGTCAAAGCTCTTGTCAACTTCTTCTTAACACTACACTTAGAACAAATAAGAATATCTCATCCCAGAATGGTGGTAGTGGCGCTGACTGTCTAGAGAGCGCTGGACGTATATTTATATTTGTCCACTCGAAGACTATTTCAAACTTTAATCCGACAACGTTAGAGTTCCAATTTCAAAAACTAACTTGAAAAGAATCTGTCATCAGTTTTGAATTAAGAACGTTACAGCTAACGAAATAAGATTCAAAATTCAAGCTTACGCACTCCAAACCACGTCCACCCAACAGTCTTGGGTTCTACAGCTCATAAAGCCGATTATTATTATTGCGATTATTATATTTATAGTTTTTATTGTTGCTACTGATGATGTCTTACCTTAACATATCCCTCGTACGCAGTCCCCTGCCCTCTCGCAGGATCGATGCCGAGTGGTCTCCTAGACCGTTCAGCGGGTAGCGGGCACCGTGCAGCCACGCGTGCACAGCACCATGTGTGGACTGCTAGACCGCACGTCTCACAGACCACGCCTTGTCGAGTTAGACCGATCTGTAGACAAGATTCGGGATTCGGATTCGATCCCCGCACGAAACAAATATTTGTATGGCCTACAGATAGTTGTTCCGGGCCTGGCTGTTTGTGTATGTGAGTTTAAATATTTGTAAACGCACCCACGATACAGGAAAAATTCCTAGTGTGGGCCAACGTTTTATTTAAATAACTAACTAAAAAGATTCAGATAAGAAAAAAAAGGCAAATTTACAAATTAACGGTTGGCTGGCTCTGGGATGTCAGTCAACAAAAAAATTACAAATCTTTAAAATTTTCATGATGATTTCTTTCCAATTCTAATTCAAGCTATGGGGTCAAATGAGTGAATGAGTTGTCTTCTGTAATACATATTAGGGAAGGATCCCTAATTTCATTTGACTTTTTTAAAGAAACTACTTTGTTTCGAATTACACAGTACTAAATGGGTTGTGGAGGCCAGACAGGCAGTCGATCCATGTAAAATACTGGTATTCAGTAAACTGAAAGCCGACCTTAGCATCGTTGGGAAAGGCAGATGATGTTTTTCATATAACTCGAATTTTAACCCCCGACCAAAAATGAGGGGAATGGAGAAGAGGAATGGAGGGAGGTCTATGTCCAGTAGTGGGGCAGTCAAGGCTAATCAAAAATAATATATGTTTAAAAAGCACGAAATAAAAATTGAAATTTAAAAACCCCCCAACAAAACCTCTAAAAAGCCAAAAATAAATTAAACAAAGCGTCACAGTCACAGGGGCCGCTTAGCACAAGCACAAAACAAAGCGGATCCCCGACGCTACGACGCTTGGAACAATTTATTTTTAGTTTTTTATAGGTAGTTTAGGCAAATAAAATTACATTAGGAGCACTCACCATGAGCGACGTACAGTGATTACACTTGGTGGGACTGCTGAAGGTTCGCACTAAGAACTGATGCACTTTCTGCTTGCCTGGTACCGTGGGGCCTAGTGATGGGTCCTGGAGAACAAATATATCATTACGAATTATTGAAAAGCCATTTCACAGATTAGAGGGTCTAGTATTCCCTCTAGAAATAGCTTGACACACTTCTTGAAATAGTCTTAATAAAAGGCATTTTTTTTCTTTAGTTTTATTCTTTTACTTATAATACATTTGAAATTGTTTTTTATCTTGTAAATTTGTAAGTTCATATTGCGCTGTACTCACTCACACAGGGATCTCTTTGTGACTAAATCCGCATATATTGTTGGCTTTGTCGCGAACATGTTTAATTTCGAAGCAAACATGTAACAGTAGAACTTCTTGTGAAAAATCTAGTCTGAGAAATACGACCAACCAAAAGACCCAGTAGGTGTGTTACTGCTTTGGGCTCTGAGTGAAACACACGCACATGATTCATTGATAGCATTATCTAGTTAATGTCTTAACCCTTTTATGTGGGTCTTAATATAATAGGGGTGCGGACTGGGTAAAGAAAACGACATTCTATTTTGTCCGTCAGACAGATAATACAAAAATATTAGGCACGTATTTTTTGTTTTATCAAAATATCAAAAAATCACTTAGTTAAAACTCTTTAAAGTTGGAGAGTGGGGGCTCACGTCACAAGTAGGTATAAAACTTACCTACATGTGACGTCATGCGCCATTTCAACTCAATATATCTCCGTAATTTTATGACCACGTGAAAAAAGAAAAAATACTTGTCCAATACTTTTCAATAAACTACCCGACGGACAAAGAAAAAAAAATGTGATCAACCCCTATCAGGCCAGTGTTAGGTGCATCTCTGCGCAACCCTTCGGGGATTACTAGCGTTAATATTGTTATGTTTTAACTTGATCTTGCAAGCTACCGGATGGCTAAATAAAATACTTATTAAATATTAAAAACACGCCAAACTTACTATACTAACTGTAGACATCTCACTGGGGGAGCTCTTACTGGAGGCCGGCGACGAAGCCCGGGGCTCCAACTCGTCTTGTAGCTCCACGGAACCACTCAACGCGGCCGATTGCTGGGACCCGTACATTAACTGTATAATGTGGCATTATTGTAGATGTGGTAAAAGAACTTTAGAGCGTTTACACCTTACGGTATTTCATGCAAACTTTCAAGTCCTAATTTTCCGAAATGACTGAACTGACTTTAATGTAATTTCATACTCATAACCAGGATACATAAAGGGTGTAAAACACCTCTTAACGAAGCCGAAAGGCACTCGTTCTCCCTGTCATTGCGATCATTTTTTTGTTCTACACCATACCTGGGAACCTTCTAGTTACGGAGATGTAAGGGGTCAAAGTTTCAACTTTTTGACAAGTAGATTTTTAAATACAAGTTTTTAATGTAAGATTTTTACTTTAAACACCTCCACGATCCCCGTACTATTCAATCCGTCCATCAGCACAATGTTTTGAGTGCGTTACATTGAGTTCTACCACAAAACATGATTTTCCACCCCCCAAAAAAAAGTCGTTTCCCAGCAATAATGTTTGCGTAAAGTTACTTAGTTTCATGTACAGAATGCTTGGTTGACGGCTTCGGGATGAGGTGATTTACACCGTGTAGTTCTAAAAAGATACTACAAAACATTTTCGAAATGTCTTTAAAAAAAATAAGATAATTGTTTTTTTTTTTCTATAGATAATTCATAATCGGTCTAATTTAGCTGTAACAAAAAATCGTAGAAAATGTTTTTACTAGTAGACCTATGTATCCTGCTTATGCGTATGAAGTATCATTAAACTCGATTCAGTCCTTATGGAAATGAAGGACTTCAAAGTTTGTATGAAATGTCGTAAGGCGTAAACGCTCTTAATTGTGTCTTAATTCATTTTGTACGGACGACGATCAATCAAGCTATACGAAACCAGTTTATGCGGATCTCTCAATGTACGGGAAACCTATACAAAGCGAGGCCATGTTATACTAGATATATATACATAGTTTGATGTGTCGCCGTATACACAGTCAAATAGAAACAAAAAAAAAGTTTTTGGTATTTGAAAAATGAAAGCGATTTAAAACAGTAGAGATAGAGAGATCACTAGGAATTTTGTCATACAAAAATTTACATCCCGAACATTTTCGTTTTTGACACATAAATGCTGTCGACGATTTTCTTCGTCTTATCTCGTCTATCGCTCGTAAATATTTAAGTTTTTATTAAAAATCTAACCTATAATAACAACATTTAACACAAATGATCAAAACAACGTGGTATACACGATGCTTGCTCGAATGATCTTTACATGAAGTTTTAGTATGAATAAAGCATAAGATTTTTATTAATAGTAAGTGATGAAAATTGAACACCAAATTGCATGAAAGTCTCTTAGCATTAATAAAAACTATAATTAAATCACATTCGGTAAGATAATATTGTTCGAATAGGTTTTCAGAAAACATTTTGTTTTCAAAACAAACAGAAATCATTTTGATTTTAGTTTGTTTTGACAACCTCCGGATAAGTACTGGCCATTTTACCTGGCAGATAATTTCATATTGTATGCCCTTTCTAATGGGACAAGCGGCAGGGTAGCCCGCAAAATTCAAATTGTCTCTATTTCATGAAAAAGTCTTTCAATGGTATTAAATGAACTCAGAGGGTTGTATTGATGCCTGCCAGGGCTGCGGGACTGTTCGAAAGAGATACTGTGGCCCTGGAACACAAAGGGCTAAGAAGGAACATGGATGGGTTTTAGTAAGTACAAGTCTGACACTCCCTTCCGCTCCGCCCAGAGCGGGAGGAGTCATTCGACGATTTCCCAACCGAAAAAAAATGTGTTGTATTGATGATTTAAATGATTATACTTCTATAAACACAAGCGTATGACGGCCGCAAATCATACTTTTTAACACCCTGACACCGACCGGTAAATTGCAAAAAACTTAAAAAAAAAAAAGAATTCCGCAGGTTACCCTGGCGCTTCTACCTTAATTAATCTACTTGAACGATAATGTAGGAGGTAGTGAGACAAACCCTTAAACTAATAAAAATCAAGCAATAATAATAAAAAAAAAACATATAATACCTTTGCATTGCAACAATGCTGGTTTCTGTAACGGTACTGCGGCGACATCTGTGCGAGCAACAGATAACCAAAAAACAAAATGGCCAAACAAAAATAAAAAGCTTTCATTATTACACTGTATTTTATCCATACTAGGCTGTTGGCACATTTTTCTACATATAATTAAATCATAGGACAGATAACACACAGTGTAATAATGAAAAAATAAACTTTCACCTTATAAATTAGTCACAAAAATTAAGCTTTGAACGCATTCCAACAACATCAGACTTTCCGAAAACAAATGAGTCTAATTATCTTTTACAATTTTTTTGAACCGCACTGAAAGCAATATTGGAATATTCCATAAAACCTTTTTATTTTTTTTTATGAATACAGGATGTAACAGAATTACCGCAAGACCTCTCGTGTTGTGACTCAGTTTATAAAACAGAACAACTTTTGTTCTATGATTTTTGGGAATTCATAACTTTTTTTTTATCTTAATATTTCTGCATTATTTATAGAAACATTCAATATCCGAGAGAGAAATAATGTGAACTATTTTTAAAAAAATGTTGGAAAACGCTCAAAAAAAAAATGAATGTAATTAATGAATGACAAAAGCATTGTTATATAATAATCTAGATACAAAACTGAGTCAAGCCACAACCTACCTTCTGCTCATTGATAGTAGCCACATTATCGTAGTGCCGCTCCGTTGGCGCTTCTTTCAGGAATTGGTCTAAGTAGCTCATCTGAGAAGGTGGCCGGTCCAGGACTGGAATGTTTTGTATTATGTCAGTATTTTGAATAAATAATAGTTTTTAGGTTCTAGTGTTCTGTTCTCAAACATACACGAAATACAGACATAAAAGTTAAAAAGTACCATCACCTTCTTTATAGAACTTTGAGGATACGAAACAAAAAGACATTTAAGTTACAGTCAAACTGGTATGGACGTACTGGACTTGGACAGATATTTATTGAAATATCTGTTTAAGTCCGGTAGCCCGCAGCCAGTTCGAGATTTCTAGAAAACGCTGTTCTAGACAAATTAAAAGTGCATTCTGGAACGAAACACTAGATTGGTATTATATGTATATAGAAAGAATTAAATGATAATTGGAATTTCTTATAATATAAAATATGTAATAAAACACAGAAACCAAATCCCAACCCAAACCACGTTCACAAAACAGTAATTAAAAAAACGTTACATTTATTAATATTTTTTTACGTAAAGTCAAGCACAAAAGCGTTATCTAGCTATTAATATACGAGTTAAAATTAAGTACTATGATAAGGTAATCCTACGAATATTCAATTATTAGATGTACTTAGTGCATCAGGAATATTAAAATACCTAACGAAATTATTATATGACGAACTACTTGAACCATAAAATAGCCTGTTGAATGCAAACATTAGAAACAATATAAAAAACACCACACGCTCTTTTTTTTTGCTCTCAATTAAATTGCCCCACGTAATGAACTTTTAGTTGACGATCACTTTTGTGCTCAACTGTACATGAACACAGTTTAGTGAATACAAGACGGGAACTAAGACATGCACGTTGGACGCTTACAATTGACGCTGCACAAACTATAGCCCCTCAGCACACGAGAACATTTACTTACATACATGAATATTCAATAATATATAAAACCTTCCACTTCAAAGACCAAATAAATGTAACTTAACTAACAACCCCGAATATAGATCAATCAATGATTTAGTAAAAAACATTTGTAATTCAAGTCTTTACCTTTCTGTAATCTCTAATGTAACTCAATTTAAGAAGCCTATTAAATCCTAAATTAATAATTAAAAAGAATTGTAACACTAAAAGTATAATTCTTAGTTTTATTAATAATTTTAAGAAAACTGTGAATGTCGACTCGTGTGCTGACGTAAGTTACAAAAAACCAACTAAGGTCGAAAAGAGGTAATACAATTACAAAAAAAAAATCAGATTAGTCAAAATAACTATGTGCGTATACAAAACAAGTGTTAAAGGAAAAACCAATCGCTCAGGGCGTTATGAGGTGAATGGATTTTTTTCAGAAAAACCAGGAAAGTTTGGCTTTAGTACACAATTTGACGTGCATTGACGTTTTATTTCAACATTTTTTTTGGTAGATGAATATTTTTGTTATACCCAAAGAGCAATGGATGTTAAAATTTAGTACTAGAGCCGTTTTTTCGTCACATCCATGCCACCGCAAAAAAGCTCAAGCAAAAGCGAAGCGATTTGCAATAAAAGAAAAATTGTTTCATATTGCATAAAAAAAATTGATGAACATACTGACAAGCGTCACTGTTTGAGTCTTTTTTTTCGATTTTTTAATTAGATAGGCTTTATCTATTTTGAAATAACAAGCCGAAACATACATTTATGCCATGGATTTTGTCATAAAATCATGATAAAACAAGAAAATTTTCTTAATGAATTTTCTTTCCTCCTTATTTTTTTTATTTTGCAAACAGGAACAATAATTCAGTCAAAAGACCCACAAAACAGTGACAGATTTATTAAATGATTTAAAAAACTTTTTCCCTTTACACTTGCTCGTATTTACAATGGACGCCATCATAGACAAAATGAAACTAATTTATAGAAAACTACGTACGCAGCACAAAGACTAAAAACTTACACCTTTAAAACACACACTATCTGTCGTTATAATTATTATTTTCATTTATTAATCATTTGAAAATACCGAAACAACAAAAAAAAAATTCGTTTAAAATTTTGCTGCCGACTGTATTTTCCTTGCCATGTTTATTTTTTTTTATAAAATCACGATTAACCTTTGAGAATGAATATATTTTATTATTAAAGAATAACAAAAAAAAAACGGTTAATTGAAAAACCAATTGCCCCAAGATGGTTTCTGAAGCATTATAAGAAAAAAAAAGTTATTGACAGCGAAGCGTATCATAAATAACAACAGATAATGTTACAGGGACAAAATAACACACAGTCTAGCGATAGACGATTGCGAATTTATTCCTAAAATAACACCCCCCCCCCCCCTATTTCGCACGAAACACTATCTTGTCTGAATGAATTTGACTTGGCTATACATGCCACATGCCATCGAGAAATAACTCTCAAGCATGTTTGGTAACCTCACGATGTTTTCCTTCACCGAAGCTAGTGATAATTATACAATACTCACGTGACTCCGAAAAATCAGAGTTTCGTGCCTTGGGTTTGATCTCGTGACCTAAGACTTGCATGCATGCTTGCATCATGCGCCATGAAGTGGTTTGATCTAGTGAAGACAATTTATACCAAGGGTATATCGATTGAAGTGGATGATTTATATAAAATCCATTTCTTTAAGTTCTTAGTATTCAATACTCATGTTTTACCCTATGATTATTTCCCCGAGCTTCCATTTCTAAAAAGAGGTCGTAAAACATGACCAGAAAAAAATCTTCCCAATAACATACAGCAATTCGATTCAAAGTACGATTATCGATAGTTTAAATTCACAATCGCCCATCTCTACAACGGTCACATACGATGAGTCTACTTCTAAAAGGATGTTTTAGCTAATATTATGATAAACGAACCGTTCTCTTCTTTGCCGCTCCAGTACGACGAAGATTTCGCTGATCCTTGCCTCGCTGCTTGCGCATAACTTTGTGTTTTAATTGTATTATCGTAGAGTTAAAATTTGAAAGTTTGTGGAGCCGAATGTGAGATTTTTGATATTTTCTCATTGTTAATATGTAGCCACTATGCTTTTTAAAACTTATATTAAATTGGATTCGGCTTACTAAACGCGGTTGAATAATAATACTTCCCTGAATTCAGTGGTTGTCAATTGGGTCACCCTTTTGAACTAAAAATACACAATTTTAAAGCATGGTATTGGTAAATAATTAATAAGTACCCAATTCTAGTCTAAATAAAACCAATATTATTTAGCTCTTAGAAATAAACCAATTTAAAAGAATATGTTAAAAAAATAAATAACCAAAACTAAGTACAACAGAACATTTAATAACTTATGTACAAAACAATGTACGAAGTTTATTTGGACAAGTACAGTAATGCACTGAGTGAAGAATATAAAATATAAACCTAAAGCCACTTCCACACACGTTTTTTTCCTAAAAATCCGAATCAACCGAACATTTTCACGGAAATAAAACGTGTGTAAAAACGGCCTTACAATAAAACATAAAATACACGTTAAATGCAGATTAAATGTGCTGACAATAACTAAAAAATAAAAACATAAATAAAACGCAAAAAAAGAGAAGAAATCAAGATTCACTCGTTGAATTTTAAGACCGTACATTTAAAATATCAGTTCATGATTTTTAAAATACATTAAAAATCTTACGTATTTCTTTTTTAACATAGTTATAATACTTCGTTATATAAGCATGTATGGTCTTGAAACTAAACACAACAAAAAAAACAAACTGATTGAGATTCTACAGCTGATCTACTAGAAAAACTTATACTTAAGCAATAAATAATAAAAAAAAAAAACATTGTGCTGTCAATATCTTTGGTAATCAATCGATTTTGTAATTGTATAAAATTTTAATAGGTTTTATGTGCGATTGTTTATATTTAATTTGAATTGTTAAATTAACCTATGCCGTCGACATGGCAAATATTAAAACTGGTAAAAACCAATAAGTGTTTTTTAAATATTGAGTATATAATATGATATTTTAAACTTTTGGAGATTCAATGAAAAACATTACTTTAATCACTGGTGTAAAATAAAAATTGAGAATATAATCACAATTTTCAATTACTGGTCCAAAAAATAATTATCAACTCATTCTGTTTTTAATTTAACTAAGAAACATGCCGTAAACGTAAAAAAATGGTCAGTACTTAATATACAACCTCTATAAAACAAGCATTATTCCCGCAAAAACCTTTAAATAAATCCATACATAATTTTCTTCAACATCTCTATACAAATAATTTCACGCACATACAAAAACCCGATAAAAAATCCGTATCGATTTGAATGACTAGTTCGAACGGTTGGGGTACAACACTATCATTTAAAAAATCTTTGGCAATCATCGTTTTCGACTAGAGTAATTTCCGAAGACTAGAAATGAATATACTTTGGTGAGATTACAGTTTAAAATAAGAGAATAATTGGCGTACTTTTATCAGTATTATAAAACAAATGTATAAGTTAAAAATAACATTGTTAAAATTTTGAGCACTAATTTTCTACATAATAATTTTGTCAATTATCAAATATTAAAATCTAAATTGAATTATTTTGGTGTCATATAATTTCATTTATATTTGGTTCGAAATTCATTATTTACGAATACTTTTAAATGAAATCTATAGCCACAATTCAGTGTATTATTACAAGCCCTGTTTAAATCTAATACTGTCTTCGTAGCTGCCAGCTATCGCTATAAGCTGCATTATTTCGTGAAAACTTGTACATGTTTTCTTTTCTTATTTTGAAAGCTTGTAAAAAAAGGTTCTATACAGCACTGATATTTCCCAGTGTATTAAAAAAAGTTACACTTCTCAAAGAAATAACAAAGCACCATGATGCAATGTAGAACTTAAATTACTTTCAAAAGTAATAAATAAATAGCTGTTCTAACATAATACACTTAAAACATACATGACCGTGACTATAGAAATCAATAATATGTATCAGGGGTATATATGGTGATACACAAGTATGGCAACACCCCATATACATGACGTCACGCCTATAAACAATGGTATGTTGCTCCTCAACCATATCCGAACTAACATATGCAAAAATATCAACAGCACAAAACAGAGTATCAATACGTAGTTAAAAAGAAAAAGAGCGTTAGACGCCATCATAATAAAAAAACATTAAATGCCACAGAAAATACATGTTCGTTATCAAACATAAAAATGAAAGTTAATTTTCGAATTTTAAAATTTCGTTAACATTTTTTTTTGGAATATCAAATCACAGTTCCAATTTCAAACACAACAATATAGAGTCCATATTCACATTTTTTTTTAAATAAATAATTAGTGTTGTGCAGTTTTTTTCGTTTATTTCCGTTTTTTTCGTCGAGGACGACGTTGGACTTTGTGGTGGGAGCCAAGATTCCGTTGACGATAAAGTGCGTTCGTCGTGAATAGTGAGGTCACGGAAAGTTTCAGATTGTGTATTGGGTAGGAATGTGCGGTAACATGTAACGAAAACAAAAAGAAATGGTGCACTAAATAAACATATTTAATTTTATATAGATTTCTGCTGAAAATATATTTAATAGTTCGAAATTCTAGATGAAGTATCTTCGAGTTCGTACTACAAAAATAAGAAGATTAACAACCAACATAAAAACTCAACCTAAAAGCTGAAAAAAATATTAAACCCCAAGTATCAATTATTAAATACTTCTCAATTTTATAGCAATTATTACCAAGGAGTTGAGAAGAGCCATATCAAATATGTCAGCAAAAAGGTTTTACTTCATTAAAAAAAAAAACATACCCAGAAAGCTCATGTGCCGTTGTTTTAAAAGCGTGATGCAATACATTACATACATGACAACACTTTTCTTCCCAACTGTACAATCATACCGTGTTTATACCAAAGCAAGTGCCATGCAAAACACTACTAAGATTCGGACAAACTAGTACGAGCAATTGCGGACCTGCAGCGGACACCTGGACACTGACAGATATTTTTAAGTACAACTATTATGAAGTTTACCGCAGTCGGAAAACCTTGTTTTGTTTTTGGATGCTAAGATTTTATGCATCTGCTTGATAAAAAGCTTAAGCTTTCATTGTGAGACGACACATAACTTCTTGGCTAAATAATAACAGCCGCGCGGTTCGATCTTCAAGGTTAAACCGCGCTAGCCAAAGTTGGTCCGTGGATGGGTGACCACCGAGTACACATTCCGAGTTTCCTCCGTGCCTGGCAAAGCGCGTTTAGCCGTTGGTTTCGGCTGGCATTTGTAGATCTTTGACTGTCGTTACAAGTAGTCAGTGGCCCGAAAGTCTGACAACCAGTCTTACCAAGGAGTAACGTACTACCCAGTACAACTGCTTTGTAAAGGTCAGATAGGCAGTCGCTCCATGTTACAAACTGGTATTCAGCTGCATCCGGTTAGTCTGCAATCCGACCCTAACATACTTAAGAAAAGGGCTAGGCAGATGATAATATGTCAGTGTCCGGTGTCTTGAGTTGAGTCCCAATTTGTGCGTAACGGTTCATAGGAATCTTATCAAGTGCTAACTTTTGTTCCATAGCTCTGTCTCTTTTCAACTCCCATATAAATTTAATATAATCAAATAAAAGTTCCAATTTAATCCCATCCGGGGTAAGCATACATTTTACACTAACCCAAAGACATACGAGTTCAAAATACTAGCGTTAGAGGGCGCCACACATATAAAAAGAACATAATAACCCAACTCAGTAGCTGCAATACTACACTAGTCTAAAATTAGCGCCACTATACACGTTACAGAGGGCGCCAAACTAGTGGCTCAGTTCTGCCCCCGTATTCACAAACGCTCGGATTCGATTTCGATTCGATAAGTCGTATGTCAATCTTGTTTTGGCATTACGAAAGCGAGCGAGATAGACATACGACTTATCGAATCGAAATCAAATTCGAGCGTTTGTGAATACGGGGGCTGGGCCGACACAGTTTTGATTGCCATCGACACGCTATGAAGAAGAAGCGCCACTATTGTACACAAATTATCACAATAATTGCTACAAAATAAATTTAATAATGTTCTGTGAATGTGAAACCTCAACTGGCATATATCCTAAATCGCAATATTTAGGTAATCGGCACGATTAACATATAGGGTGACTGGTATTTGTGACCGATACTTAAACACGTGATTATACTCATGATAACAAACAGTTTTCCGACCGGAATATTGTCCTGTGTTGCCATGTCAGTTTCCTCATTTTACTACATTTTATTTAATTTTCGTCAGGGTATTTTTATATTATTTGCTACCCAAAAATAACTACATAAATAGAATCTAATATTTATTACTAATAATACCCTCGCGGATCAGACATTTTTTTTTAAATATTTTATTTAATAAAATAACTGCCCCTATACTTCTGCTTACCCCGTCCGGGTCGTAACCAAGATAAGAACACTACAGTATACTCACAGGAGTTGCCTGGCTGGTGAGGCGCGTCGAGCCGAGATTGCATGTCGCGTATATGTTGCTCCTTGCGCTTCATGTCGTGTGCTAGCGAGTCGAGTCGCTGACGGGTTTCCAGTAACTCTCTGTTGGGTAAAATGTTGAGTTTGAAGTTAATGGGAGAAGGTTAACAAAGTATATGGCAACTCATCATCATTATTCTCTAGCCCTTATCCCAATTCATTTTGTGGTCGGCGCAGCATGTCTTCTTCTTCCATAATTCTCTATTACTTGTCATCTTATCAGACACCTCCTTTCTTGCCATATCATCCTTCACACAGTCCATCCATCGCTTCTTTGGTCTTCCTCTACTCTTACACCCATCCAAATTCATACTCAAAACTTGACACACGACATTTTCTAAATAATTTGTAGAAAATAACGCCAGGGTGATGAAAACAAATGAATCCTTTTACATCACAGTTCACACGTTTTCGCAACGAAAACAACAAAGCTCTTTCAATGTCAGTACTGTATTCTAAATGCTGTATTTTTGTGCATATGTTACTTCAAAATCTTATAAATACATGCAAAACTAGAGACACAACAGAAACCTCAACATTTCGAGACAAACACGGGGTATTTTTTTTGAAAGGCAATACAACAAAAAAAAGTTTCAATAGTATGATCAGATGATTGATAAAAAAAATACAACAAAACAGTACAACTTAGGGCTTGTCCACATCATCACGTCACGACGTCGTTAACGTGAAACGGCGCATCACGTTGACGTACTAATGGACGGTACGGCAACCTTGCCGCAAAAAAGACTTCGCAAATTTATTTTGATTCACATTAAATCGATTTTGGAGTTTCGCCAAATACAGGGTAACGTAAATTTGCACGTCACGTCAACGTGACGCCTGCGACAACGCACCGTTTCACGTTAACGACGTCGTGTCGTAGTGATGTGGCCAAGCCCTTAATAAGTAAGTAATCGATGATTTTGAGCATTAAATCGTCATGTGGTATGCATAAAACCCAAAAACAAATAAAAGACGGAATGAAAATTGAAAAAAAAAAAACTATTTTTCGAATAGTGCTTATGTTTAGATGGGTTTTTAAAATCAGGTTTTAACATAAAACTTACGCTTTATATTAACTTAGCTGTAGTTAATCGTAGATTGGGCAAAATAGAAGGCTTACTTGGAAGATTCTCGACACCAAGGTGGAACATAACTATAGAAGAAAATCATTACATTTTGTGTAAGTACGACTATTTTAAACTATTCTTTTTTTTTCATTTTGTGGTAATAAAAATGTCTGAAGAGAGATAGCATCACCTTCATCGTTGATATTTATTAGTTATAGTAGAATATTACCAGGGTTCTGTTTCAAATACGATTTTTTAAAGTTTATTGTCTCTCGAGTTGTTCTCTGTCGAAATACTTTCGTAGATAATGGTAGAGCTATGAAATTAATACTTTTTTGATAACCATACACACAAATTGTCACTTGACTTATGTATCTGTAAGGTACCTATTATTAAAAAGTAACAAAACATTTAAATTTAACTTTATAACATTTTCGCTGCTAAGTTCTAATTCGTTTTTACTTTATTTTTATCTTTTTTTTTTCTACGTATAACGACGACTCGGGAAGCTAGTTGTGGGCACAACACACTAACGAATTATTTATCGACCCTGGGTTCGTTGCTGGGTGTTTAGAACCGAAAGTGTTAATTGTCGAATTCAGTGGCAAATAGTGCAGCTTATGACGGATTGATGACGCCTTTGAGACACCAGGTGGCCCTCCATGACGTCTTAAAACATTATTATTTTACTCCAGTTTATAGTACTCCAGTGTGGAAAAGAAATGGCGCTAGACATCTTGTATAGCTACGTTTCTTTCGCACACTGGAAAAAGAGTAAAACAATACTGCTTTAAGTCGTCATGGTAGGCCAGCAGGTCGCCGCGGTTCAGCAGTTTGCGGGCAGTGTTTGTGAATGCCAAAGTATATTTAAGAAAAAGGTCGAGGACTCAAACCGGATGTTCTGGATCCTGTCCCAAATTTTAGTAACAGGAATGCTGGGTACCACCAACTATAAGGACCACACATCACCCTACCTGCAGGTAGAGTAAAAACACCTAAACCTACCTACCTAGGTAGAGTAAAGACATTACCTACAGGTAGAGTGTGTGTCTGTGTAGAGACAAGTTGAAGTTGGAGGAAAGAAAGTCTAAGTACAAGACTCA
The DNA here is from genome assembly GCA_963082945.1 of Cerastis leucographa. NCBI lineage: Eukaryota > Metazoa > Arthropoda > Insecta > Lepidoptera > Noctuidae > Cerastis > Cerastis leucographa. Next base: position 10,528,048 of record OY720371.1, on the reverse strand, counting down.
GGTGAAACTTTTTACACACATCAGAGTCCCAACGTGAATAGTCTCAGAAATAATAGTAGATGCAAGAGAACAGACTCTGGTATAAATAAAGGAGGTTAAATAACGCGCGGCGAAGCTGTAATATTTTTAATGTTTTAAATATTATTAAATTGATTTCAGATTTTAAAATAATTCTAGTTGTATAGTTATTAAGTGTAAATTTACAGTATTCTAAAAAAAAACCCTGTCCGACCCGAAAGTGGCATAATAGCCAAATAGTAAAAAAAATAATAACCAATGACATTACCAATAAAATAAGAAACCTAAAATATTCATGAAAAAGATTAGATGTTCCCAAATAGGGATGATGACTGGGTAAAGAAAACGAAATTCTATTTTGTCCGTCAATCAGGTAATACATAAATATTAGATACGTATTTTTTGTTTTATCAAGATAACAAAAAAATACTAAGTTAAAACGCATTAAAGTTGGAGAGTGGGGGCTAACTACGTCAGAACTAGGTATAAAATGTACTAAGCCGTGACGTCATGCGCCATTTCAACTCAAAATATCTCCGTAATTTTACGATTACGTGAAAAAAGAAAAAATACGTGTCAAATACTTTTTAATAATCTACCCGATAGACAAATAAAAAAACATGAGTCACCATCCCTATTACCACCAACAATTATCTTTTGACCAACCACCACCCTTTTTAAACGTGAGAACACCATCTTCGGCATTAGTTTGCACGATCGTCAGTTATTAGTTTATGACGATGTTTTTTTTTTCCTATTACTACCTTCTGTAGTAAGCAATCGACTTATTGTCGGGCCTACGCTGTCCTCCCATACTTAAGTACTAACGCTGTAACTTCAAATATTGTAAAACCAAATGATTTTAAAAGAGTAACCATGGAGTTTCTTGCCGGTTCTTCTCCATAGGAAACGACCAACCCGAACCGTGCACCTTTTGTTGACGTTTTATAAGTGCCCATGTAGGCCTATGTAAAATAAAATATTTTGATTGATTGATTGACGACCTGAGAGGCGACCCGAGTATTGTCCTGTGTTGCCATGTCAGTTTCTTAATTTTACTACATTTTATTGAATTTTTGTCAGGGTATTTTCTTTTTACTTGTTATCCAAAAAGAACTACATAAATATAATTTAATCTCGATACCTAATAACACCCTCGCGGATCGGACAGGTTTTTAAAGAGAAACTTTTATTACATCGTCTCAAACTTTTTCGTCTGTGTGTTGCATGTCGCGTGACGCTCGGCCGCGGAGTAGGGATAAAGTGAAAGTTTATCCCTACTCCGCGTTTTATACGTTTTATACCTTTAATGGAATATTATTCCAAAAATTTTTAGTTCTATGTCTATAGTGTGAATAAAAGTTTCACTTTTACCGTGGTTTCATAAAACCACACAATCCTTTTTTTTAACATATTGTATATGTAAATAAATAATTGTAGGTCACTACAGACCTATCCATTCACTGACCTCTGACTGGCGAGCAGTTCCGCCCTGGTGCGACTGAGCTCCTCTCCCACAGCCTGCTTGGCCTGTATCTCGGAGTGCAGCGACGACTGTAAAGTGAGGATCTCCATCTTGTCCAGCTTCTGCGAGCGCCGGTTGCGCCAGCCGCCCGTGCCGGAGCGGCCGTCGGGCGCGGAGCCGGCCGGCCCGGACGGCGGGGACGATGCTACCACGAGCGACGAGCGGGACGCACTTGCTGTGGGGTCAATTACATTCTTGTCAAAAAACTGTCTGCCGGATTCAAGATATGTCATGAGCGAAACTACAATCTCCTTCGTCAATTGATGCGAGACTGTGGTAAGTGATTACAAGGTGTTGTTTTGCATCCTCGTCAAATTCAAGGAGGTAACTATGCTAATGATTCTCGTCCTGAATCAATAATAATAAAATGAGTAGGTATATTTTTTTCTTATTTACGGAAATCGGTAAGTTTGAGCTACCCGTGTTTTAAACGCGGCCCGTCTGATCCTCGCCTTATAACCTCGCTTACAAACATACAAAAAATCTCAAACGTTTAGTCGATAATTTCTTATTCCCTAAACCACGTTCACGGGGTTATTCTGAAATACTGACAAACTTAAACAACAAAAAAGCTGTGTTTTTTTTAATAATTATCTAGGTACCGTAATTTATATTGATTATTTATGTCTTTTGTGACAATATCCTGAATATTGACGAGGATGCAAAACAACACCTTGTATAATCTATTATACCAAAAAGGTAATTGTAAAAGAGCGTCAAGAAAGTCAAGAAACTCAAGTTATGGTGAGCATACCCTCGGCTATTCAATACGTCTGTGTTAATTTTCTATTAACTGTCGTTATTTCGGTAAACAACTCACAGTAGGTAAGAGTAACACTGTTTCCACTCCCATACCCATTCTCTAATAGTTCGGTTTTGATTTTTAATCTAGTTAAATGCCTCGATATCAATATCACATTGAACTACTGAGTGACTAACAAGATTTTCCAGTGATTAAGCAGATATAATACTAGTGTTCCAAACTCACCATGTTTAAGATACTCCAACTCCTCAGTCATCTTAGTAGCGAGCGCCTGCAGGTAGCCACGAGCTTCCTTTTCATCAGCCACCCATCGGATAATGTCTGCTATCTAAATGAAGATCGAGAGAAAATTGGCGTTATTTGTCGTGTCAAGACTGTTTACAATATTACAGGCTTCTTCTGGGTAAGCTCGTACCATCGGCGACTTTGTCTCTGTTACCTCTGATCTAGAGAGTCCAAACCCTAAGCAAATAAAAAATAAAATGCTGCAATGCATAACAAAAAAAATGGTGTGGTAATAAAATTGACTGAGTAAGGATATAAACTGGATATTATGGGTCAGGAGACCATACAAATAAGTTAGGCTGGAAATTAAAATATAAAGGTCAACATGCCGTGTGCCGGAGTACAATCCTTTTAGTTATTTTACCTTAATTACTTTTTGCTTAATTACTTTAATCTTTTTATAACACATTTGCTCGTAAAGGGTCTCTTATTTCACCAATTTTAGTATCGTAATGTATCTCATTACGCACTAGTGCGGTAATGTAAAGTAAAACGCACGGTTTATCAAAATGCTCTGTCTAAAACGAACGGTACTTTTTTAAATCTTAGCAAAGAGTTTTTATGTCAGAAAAGTGGTCAACATTTTATGAATAAAATTAACTTGGGAGATAAAATATAATAAATAAACATTTTATTCTTTAATTTAAATCAATTAACAACATAAATTACAACCATTTAACTGTAACAAAACACAAAAATATTAATTTACTTTCTCAATAATACTGGCTGTTTTTGTGCCTTTGCCTTAAAAAAAGCGTAAAAATTGTTCCGCGCGCATTCCCTTTTCGCTGTATTGTTTTTGTTCGAAAATGTCGTCCGACTTTTATTTATTTCCTCGCAAATATGTTATAAAACGTCGTATGACATACGTGCGCTTTGATAATTACAGCCTCTGCTTTCTTGTTAGCCCTCGCCTACGGCTCGGGCTAGCAATATCGCCTCGGCTTTAATTTTCAACTTACCGCACTTATATCATAATGTACTATTATAAAGTAGACTGTAACGTGTTAGTCATGAACAGTTAACGTGAATTGTCAAAAAAAGCAAGCAAAAACCCATAGTCGAATCTCTTTATAACAATAAGAATAAAGGTCACACAGTTTTAGATAATAATTCAAAACCAAAAACAAAATAACTGTGAAAGAATGAAAACACGGCTTGATTTTGATAGAGAAAAGACTTTTCAGTGTACGATCCGCGACACATCATTACAGTTCCAGTATAACATGGTCTAGCTTTGTATTATTTCCCGTACAATGAGGGATCTGCATAAACTGGTGTACAGCTTGATTGGTCGCCGTTTGAAAACTTCTTCTTCATCAAAACCGTGAAAATACAAACCATTACCATACAAACCGGTAGGATCATCACACAATCAAGCAGGTTTCAAGTGTATACTAGTGTCAATAAGGTGCATTATCGGGGTTGAACTTACATCACTGACCTGCGTCTCCCAGTGTTGCATGGTATCTCTCTTAGCTCTAAGTTCCTCTAACTCTATCTCCATCTGTCTCCGTTCTGCTTGCCATCTTCTGCCGTTTTCTGCCAACTGGGGGGGCAATGGAGAGGGAGTTTTAGGTTTTCTTTTTTTGTAGGGTAGTTGATACATTAATATGCTACTTTAAAAATACAAGGTGTTGTTTTGCATCCTCGTCAAATTCAAGGAAGTTACTATGCTAATGGTTCTCGACCCGAATCAATAATAAAATAGGTAGGTATTTTTTTTCTTGTTTTCGGAAATCGGTAAGTATGAACCACCCAGGTTTATAAAGGCGGCCCGTCTGATCCTCGATCCTTATAACCTCGCTTACACACATACAAAAATTCTTAAACGTTTATTTGATAATTTCTGGTTTAGGGAATACCTAAACCAAGTAAAGGGGGTTATTCTAAAATACTGATAAATTTAAACAACAAAAAAAAGCACTGTTTTTTAATAATTAACTAGGGCCGTAATTTATATTGATTATTTATGTCTTTTCTGACATCCTGATTTTTGACGAGGATGCTAAACAACACCTTGTATAAAAGAGCTGTGTTTATTGACTAACTGGTTGATAATTTAAGGATTTTTTTGTTCACTTTCGTTAATACTAGGTACACACGGTGACACGTTAAGCGATACATAATAATATCCAGTATAACATGACCTCGCTTTGTATAGATTTCCCGTACAATGAGAGATCCGCATAAACTGGTTTTTTTTATAGCTTGAATTGTCGCCGTGCCGTGCATGTTCTACTTCATAAAAGCGAATTTCACTTGAAATAACTCTTCAAAGAAGATTTTATGTGCCATATGAGGTGTAAAGTGACTCTTCACGAAGCCATGGTTTGTGGATGTCAGATAGGCAACGGCTCTATGTTAAATATGAATCCGGTTTAAGGAGAATCCGACCCCAAAAAAAAAAAAAAAAAAACATTAAAATGAGAAAATCCACAGATACCTAACCAGGAACTAGGGACCAGTTAGTAAGGACCTAAAACTACAGAATGTTAACAAAAAAGTATAGACTTTGTTATTCACAGCGTCCAGGTCCTTTGCCAGCTTCCGGTTCTCGTTTATGAGCATCTGTTTGTCTTCGCTGTCGGTTAGTTGTTCTATGCGGCGGCTTTCGAGCTTCTCTTTTGATGTTTGCAACTGTAACAAAGGATTTTTGATAAAATATAAAAGTACCAAGTTAACAAAGATAGTTAAAGGGAAGGGGGTTACAGATTGTTTTAGTAAATATTTTAATATTCTAACACAATTTGCAATCTATCGTTGGTATTTCGTCGGATTCTCGCCATGATCTAAAATTTATAATTTTAAACAGAAATGGACCCAGAATAGAACCCTGCGGAATACCCATGATAGTTCAAGGGGATTTTGAAGATATAAGAAATCCTCAAGACCTAAACTTCATTAAGAAAGCAGTTTGGAGATCAAGATCAGCTTTCATAATAGCATGAATTCCGTTCGAGTTGTATTTAATTGTAAACAAAGTCAAAGGCTTTTGGGGAATCCGAAATATGCTGAGAAAAAAAATGTCAATAGTCTATTCTATATAAAAAAGAAAAGTGTGGATGTAAACTGTAGTTAACTAGTGGCTCACGTCAATTTAAAATTGCCATCGACACGCTAAGAAGTAGTACTGTAGTAGAGAATATAAACGTGTCGCCATCCATACCTCTCTATTGAGAACATTGCGTAAAGCATCTCCCTCCTGTAATTGGTCGTTGAGTGCCGCAAGCTCAGCCTGGAACCTCGCCTGCTGTTGTTGGAGGGATTCCTTATATTGCATCTGCAAAAAAAAAATGCATATAAGTACAATATAATATGAAAACAAGCTGAAGTATCAGTTCATACATGACTATATTTATACCGGTTTTTCTAATATTTTTCATGGAATTGAGGCTTTGTTCTTACGTGGGGCATTAACCAACTGATATATTTCTGTGTATTTCGTCTGTACACAGAACCAGGATTGCGTGATACAAAAGGGAGGAAGTGTACTCCGTAGAACATGGGACAATGTCACTCCAGTAAGGGAAAGGGACGGAGCTATAGAGGACGCCTAGTGCCATCTCTTTCTCACACTGGAGTGACATTAAAACAATACTGCTTTAAGACATCATGGTAGGCCACCAGAACTGGCAATGCTGTAGGTTGAGCTTACCTCTAGCGTCTCCACCTCAGCCTGCAGCCGCGCCACGTCGGCGGCGGCGGAGGGCGGGGCTCCCGACTCCACGCGCTGCGAACGTAACGTTTCTTCACGTAACTTGCGCTCCTGGCGGGAAGTAAACAGTACTCCTTTCAAAATATATTTATTATTACATATCGAAAGTCTGAATATCTGAGAGAGAGAGGGACTTTTTCTTCTAAGCGTGTCGATAGCAATCTAAATTGTGTCGGGTCGGAACTGACTGACCACTAGTTTAGCGCCTATTAAGTGCCCCATCGTTTGTGGAACAACACCACATTAACACTCCAGGGATAAATCTCGACCTTAGCAGGTTTCCCTTGCTGCGATCACCCTGGGTCCGGAAATTATGTAAAACCTACCAAAGAGACTTTCAGCAGGTTGAACCAATGGGTAAGGTAAGGTTGCACTACCTGTAAAACGTGGTGAATAGGAATACGAGAGAGAATAGGGACAAAATTTTTAATGGGATTTCATCGTTGAATACAAATAATTCGTCACTAAAAAGCTATTGTGATCATTTCCGTTGTAATTTAATAAACAATAGATTATGTTTAGGCTACCAATAATATTTAAATAACGTGAAAATGCCTTTCAAAGATTCGTCTTTTTCCGATTCACCCCCGTGTCCCTATTCATCCCATTTTACCGTACCTCGCCACAGTTTTAGTCTTTCTATAGACCGCTCGCTAAGGGACTTTCCACCATTTATCGTTATCGTGTATCGTTTCTCATACCTCTGTAATTTACTAAAGAAGGTATAGAAGTTAATATGTTTTAAGGTACCTTGGTAACTTCAGATATGGCCTGGTCAAGCCTCGCCTCTAGTTCCCGTCTTCCCTTCTCAGCACGCCGTATGTCTTGTCGTAATGCATCGATCTTCTGCATCGCTACTTCTAACTCTTCTTCTTTGTCGCGGACCTGCAAATAGACATAATTGTATACGAAGAATATACGATATGGTAAAAAAAACCCTGTCCGATCGGACAAAGCTGTTTTAACATATTGCACACACCCTCATGCGGACGCGTCTCGCCCGCAGTAGTATGGGTAAACTACATACGTTCGTCAAATTGGGTAGCAAGCAACCGCGTAGGAGCAGCTGCGGCGCTCGTCAGCCTGGGGAACACATTGCCCGTACTGGGAATCGGACAAACGTTTTTAGATTCACGCCTAAATCACGCCGTTTTGTTTAAATAAACCACTTTCTTGTGACGTAATTCAGCGCAGTATTTCGGCCGCTATATGACGGCTCCGCTATTGGACCAAACCAGAGCTTAAGACGTGATCATAGTACGCGGTAAGTGGCAAAAATACATAATCAGCCTTGCACGTTCCGAGTGCTGGAACAGTAGAAAGCGAGTGGGCCACTTCTGCCTCGCGGGCCCAGTCTAGGTTTGCGAATGTTGAGTGTAATACTGATGTTTGACCTACCTGCCGCGATAGTTTCTGTTTCTGTTGCCTCAGTTCAGACAGTCGCTCAGTCACTTCATTGTACTCAGTCATAGCCAACTTGCGCTGTGATAACGCATCTTTTAGTTCTTTATCCTGTGGAAGAGCGAAATCAGTTAAATTATACAGTTAGGACTATAGTATCCATATCTTTGTATAAGTATAGTTATATATAAGTTAACTTAACATAAGTTGCCGGAGTGACAAAATTATTTTTCTTTCATATTTTTTTCTAAAATCATGGATTCACATCAAATTTATAGATTGTTAGTGATAACTACGTCAAAGAATTGGAAATCCATAAGACCCCAGATTTACTTTTAATATTGTTCTGATTCCTCTATCTATTCGGTTTCAAACGTCTTCCATAATGCGCACAGCAAATGAGTGGAACGCTCTGCCTGCGTCTATGTTTCCGAATGCTTACAACCCTAATCTGTTTAAAGTTACAGTGAACAGGCTTCTTCTGGGTAAGCTCGTACCATCGTCGACTTTGTCTCTGTCATCTCTGACCTAGACTAAAGGCAAGCTTGTAAAACAAATGTTTCCAATCTTATTCCTAACTCTATCAACCTAATCCCAATTAATTGTAGATCGGCGCAACATGAAACCGCCTGTATTTTTTAAAAATCCGAATAGCAATAAAATAATAAACACTTATCAACAACACACCTGCAGCCTCAATTTCTCAACGGAGTCAGTTCTGTCCTTCGACAGTTCTTCCTTCTCCATGTTCAGTGCTTGTATGATGACCTCCATCTCGCGTATGCGGGTCATCATCTCCTGAGGAGTAGCTGGCATCTCCTGCGGATAAGTAAGTAAATCTTTGTAAAGTTTGGAGTTGAGTGGACTAAAAACTTATTTGACCGAGAATAGGGATGATGACTGGGTAAAGAAAATGAAATTCTATTTTGTCCGTCAATCAGGTAATACAAAAATATTAGATACATATTTTTTGTTTTATCAACTTAACAAAAAAATACTTAGTTAAAACGCATTAAAGTTGGAGAGTGGGGGCTCACTACGTCACAACTAGGTAGTTTATTGAAAAGTATTGGACACGTATTTTTTCTTTTTTCACATAGTCATAAAATTACGGAGATATTTTGAGTTGAAATGGCGCATGACGTCACGGTTAAGTAAATTTTATGGTGTCACCTTGTTTCGCAGACAGAAATTTGACAGAATTTCGTTTCCCAGAAAATGTTTCACATAATATTTAGTCCCCGTATTTTTATTTCGAATATTTTTGTTTCGACTACTATTTATTTGAATGAAAAATATTTTACAGAAACACAATTCAAAGAATTTTACAATCACATTTTTTTATTTGACCAACTTATCAAACAGCAGAATTATTTTTCAACGAATATTGTTTGTTCGATGTATGTTTCCATGGTATTTTATTTCAACGAAATTATTAACCTTAAATTAAAATATTGTCTTTAAAAGTCAATATGTTGTACTACAAAAGTTAGTGACAGAAACGAATGGCTGCAAAACAGACTCCACGTAGTCTTGTTTGCCCTACCCCTAGAGTGTAATTTAAGCCTGCGTAGGCGCTGAGGGATGAGGCGGCCCGCGAGTTGAGGAGCAGGTGGTTTTTAAAGATCGCCGCCGCGGCTGAGGCTGGCCGGCTTGCCGGCCTTCAAGCCGAAGCTGCGGTGGTGAGCGTTAATACCATCTGCGACGATAAACTTGCGTGGGGCCGCCGGAGCCCCGCAGCGCCGGAGCCGTGACAGAAACCTTGCCTGTTGCATGTTACATGCTTGCATGCATGCTGCAAGTTGCATGCTTGCTTGTATGCATGCATGCTTGCTTGCATGCATGCTTGCTTGCATGCATGCTGCAAGTCTCATGCCTGCTGCATGCATGCTTGCTTGCATGCATGCATGCTTGCTTGCATGCATGCTTGCTTGCATGCATGCTGCAAGTCTCATGCCTGCTGCAAGTCTCATGCCTGCTGCAAGTCTCATGCCTGCTGCAAGTCTCATGCCTGCTGCAAGTCTCATGCCTGCTGCATGCTGCATGCAACAGGCATGGACACCATTAGTGAGAATAACAAGATTGTTTTCCTGCTTGATAATAATTTACCCACATTATTTTTGTGAACCCGGTGTTGTATTTTTTATAGAAGGGTCTGCATTTTTCATAGTTTTAAATTTTAGAAACTGTCAGTCGATTAAAATGTTATTCTTCGTAATAAGATTTATGTGAAACAAACAATATGTGGATAAATAATATTCGATTTGTTATTCTATGATAATTGAATATTATAACATAAAACTTTATTTGAAACAAAAATCGATGATTTAAATTTCTTCAAAGTAAGTATTCTGCCTATTGATTATTCTATGAAACGATAATATGAGAAACAATTTATGTGAAACAAAATTCGATTAAACAATTAGCGATGAAACAACGCACAACCAAATTTTATACCTAGTTGTGACGTAGTGAGCACTCTCCAACTTTAATGAGTTTTAAATAAGTATTTTTTCGATATTTTGATAAAACAAAAAATACGTGTCTAATATTTTTGTATTACCTGTCTGACGGACAAAATAGAATGTCGTTTTCTTTACCCAGTCCGATCTCCTATTGCTCAAATGAAGATAAAAATTATTTTGCGTGAGTATTTTCTCATGGTAAAAGCTGGACTTCTATTTGTATACAGGGTGTAACGGTAAGGGTATATACATCCTTAAGGGTGTGCTACAGACCACCAAAATGAACATGTTTCTCATCATAAAACATGTTTTTCAGCAAAAAAAAAATCTGCTGCCCCATAGAAAATAACAATACCTATTCGACCCAAATGTACACCGTGTAAATCACCTCATCACGAAGCCGTCAACCAAGCATTCTGTACATGAAATTAAGTAACTTTACGCAAAAATTATTGCTGGGAAACGACTTTTTTTTTGGGGGTGTAAAATCATGTTTTGTGGTAGAACTTAATGTAACGCACTCAAAACATTGTGCTGATGGACGGATTGAATAGTACGGGGGTCGTGGAGGTGTTTAAAGTAAAAATCTTACATTAAAAACTTGTATTTAAAAAAATACTTGTCAAAAAGTTGGAACTTTGACCCCTAATATCTCCGTAACTGGAAGGTTCCCAGGTATGGTGTAGAACAAAAAAATGATCGCAATGACAGGGAGAACCAGTGCCTTTGGGCTTCGTTAAGAGGTGTTTTACACCCTTTATAGGCAGCTGATATTTTGTTTTGCTGCAAAAAATATTTTATGTTGAGATACATGTTCAGTTTGATGGTCTGTAGCACACCCTTAAGGATGTATATACCCTTTCCGTTACACCCTGTATATGATGCTAATACAGTCATTATGATACCAAAAAAAAATAGATTTTCAAACAGAAAAAAAAAGAAAAGTAAAGTTTTTCTAATCCATATTTGATGCATTAATAAATGATAATGGAAATCAATTAATTACCTGTGTACTACTGCCAGTATTGAGTTGTTCGTAACACCTAACCTGCGCCTCTAAATCTGCATTTCTTTTCGATAACGTCGCCAACTCTTCTTTCAGTTGTATTTGATCTTCTGTGAAAGACATTTCAAATATATTAGTAAAATGAATCGTGAAATAAATATTAGATATAAATCTACGGTTCGTAGGGTTTCCTTGATGTTTAATGCCCAGTTCCTATATTCAACGGATCGTCATTGTATAACATCTACCACCCGTTTCCAACTTACTGATAACGAGGCGTAACTTGGTGTTCCTAAAAGTTTTTATCCAGCCTACCAGCTACGAACAGTCGTCGGTTACTAGTTAACCGATGGTCCTCAATGCTCCTCTTTGCGTTTCGTTATTACAAAAGATATGTAATGGGTAGTTCAGAAACTACGACTTCATCAGAAACATTATGAGATATTTATATACTAAATAATGTTAACTTTACTTATACTCCGGTTTTTAAGCTAAGAAAAACAAATTGACTTTTACAACTTACATTTTAAACATAATTGCTATTGTTGCTAAAGTGCGAACAAAACGCTATATATGACGCCGAGTCTACCGCACGCCCCGCTCGCGCAAAGCTCAAAGCTGTCAATGTGTCAATTTCAGAGCGTCGGCTTCGTTTCGTTTAATTTCATTTTTGTTCTTCCTAATTCTATTAATTATAGGTATAATCTTTAAATCAAAACTAGTAATCACAAAAAATGGATACTACACCAGTAAGTAATCTTGTTCTTGTTATCTTTTAAATAAGACATGGCGAAATTGTAGTGAATATTGTATTTAATGTGTGATTTGTTTTACCTATTTACAGAAGAGCAAAAAGCCTATGACGAGAGATGAAGTCTCTTATTTTGTGGAGTTAATCCAAAATTGTCCTATTTTAACAAGTAAGGAAACAAACGCCTCATCAAACAAGTTGTAAGACGAAGCGTGGGACTCCTTGGCAGCTGTGTTCAACGCAAAATGTGGAGGTTTCCCAAAACAAAAGGAGAAACTTAAATGGGACAATTTAAAAAAAGCAGCCAGGAAGAGAACGCAACAAATTCGCATGAATAGGTTGAAGGTGGAGTAGTTAATATATAGTTAATAGTTAATGCCCATGGAAGATTTCCTTCCACGTACAAATGAAGGTATTATTATGATGTCTAATTACATCAACTTTTGTATATTGTAATCCATCCATCTAAAATTTGGATTATTCCACTGCGCTACACATACATATGTGTTAAAAAGTAAAGTGGTATAGCGGAGATTGATTAGTAGCTCTTATAACATAATTTAATTTTTCAGTTAAAAGGAGAAAATTAAATATGTTGACACCAGAAGAAGGGGTTGTAGAGGGCAACAATCCAGGAGGACGATTTTTATATGGAATGCCTACAATGTCAAAAACTCTTCAAAACAAGGGTACTTATTTATATTTTATCACTTATACTTTGTCTTTCTCTAATGTTTTATACCAACAACAGCTATTATAGTAGGTGTAAAGTATTAACACAAATATTTTTGAATTACAGCCAAAAAGAAAAAAGTTGAAGATGGACGCCTGGAAAAAAATGTTGCTATAGCAGAATATTTTAAAAAGAAGACAGAAAAATTAGATTTAGAGATAAGATTGTTAAAGTTAGCTAATAAGGAAAATCTTACTGATATTTAGGTTTTAGATGTAAGTATACAATTTGTAATTTGATAAATTAAGTACGTATGTAAGAAAAATAAAGGACAAATAAAACAATTAGTAATCCACATTTATATTATTTTATTTTAAAAACATGATTTAGGAATTTAAAATTCTATTATGTCTCACGAGAGTTTGTACACTTTTATTTCATTAATTGAAGACACTATTTTGGCTTCTTTTTAATTTTTATGATCTTGTGTCACAAAAGTACTTGTAAAGATGATTGTAATATTTCTTACACCAAACTGAAAATAATGAAAAGAAATCTTTTAAGTAAGTACACATGACTTGTTAGATCTCTGCCTCTGAGTAATTTTATTTTATTATCTACAAACCTAAGCAATCATGCTTGCACATTTGCACCATTCAGGGACTACTATTTAGGGATTAGATCAAGGGCCCCTTTATACATAAGTGTCAAACCATTCCATCAAGTGCACCAAGAACTCGTGGAAATCGAGACACAGAATAAAAATCTTGCTCGGTATTGATGTGCATGTATATATATCTGTTATACAGCTGTGCTATAGCATAACTGACATCACGTACAATACGACATGCAGATGTTTTCGACACTCCTATAAAATCTGCCGCTGATATTAACATTGTTCCTAGTGCTGTAACAAACGTGCTATTTCCTTGATGAAAGGAGTAAACAGATTTATACATTAAAAAAGTAATTAGGGGAAAATGAATTTAATAAATGATGAAATGAAAAATACAATAAATTAGTACAAAAGTGAAGGGCAGGTTAACCGAGAACGTTTTAAATATCTCCGCAAATCTCTGAGCGTGATAGTAACTGAAGACAAACTTGCAGTCGTAGAAAGCTGGCTTGATTAAGATGAGCTTGACCACGACGAACTTGATGCAGGGCGATTTGGTAGGACCCACCAGCAGACACGTACCGCCCAATGCCAGGCTCGTCAGCTCGAAGAGCAGCTTCCAGCAGACAGGTAATGAGCCCCAGTGCCAGGCTCGTCAGTTCGCAAAGCAGCTTCCAGCAGACAGTTAGCAACAGCCACGGCAGCACTAAACGAAGGCCGCTCTTTGACTCCACCAGGCTGTGCTCAAAACTCAAGATATGACAGATCTTGACTCCAAACTAGACTTAGCTGTTTTCTTGATTTTAGACTATACTGATTTCTCGTGTCCAGACTGAACCGACTCTTAACTCCAGACTAGAACCAGGGCATCCGTCAGAAATCCCTTTTATACCCTGATCTTCCGTTTCTTTTCTTCCAATTTTCTTTTTCAGATTCAAAACTGCTGCGCTCTAGTAAGACGCAACCTGCCAGTATTCAAAGCAGCCAGTAGCAATTGGTCAAAAACCTTGCGCATAATATTTTTATAAATATAACTCAGAATATCTTTACACAGCAAATATTCGCAATTAATTATAAAATACAACAATTGAACTAACGAATTGATGATAATAATTTTTAGTAATATATAATCTAAATGAAACCTTCATAGAGAGTTTGGCTGGTAAGAATCAAAAATAAAAGTAAATGACATCTGACAAATTTGAAGTAAACATGTCACAACAAAGGATATAAAGAAAATATTTATAAAAACGAAATGATTGGTAATATGCTAATGTAAAACCAATAAATGTATGAATATGGATGATAAGTGTGAGTATAGAGTGTCTGTAGTAGGCAGATACTATAGTGCATAGAACCTTAAAGTTAATAATAGCTGGTGTATTGGGGCTACTCCATGATTCCTTAAACAAACAAAGGTTTTTGTTATATTATTCGTTTAAACGTGTCTAGAGTTCAAGGTAGCACTGGTGGAATACAATGTATGCCAAACAATTCTTCGTATTATGTAGGCACCTAACTAATTAGGCACCTGTTGATTTACTAACCTGGCTCCCGTTATTCTTAAATATGGATATATTTCTAGCAGTAATTCTTGAACAGACGGTTTATCAAGTCGAAATCTCAGCTGGAACTCAAAATCATCCAACATAGTTAAATAGTTCACTCTTTGTTTGTAAACTCTAACACGGTGATTGTTTTCTTCTGAATCAGAGTCACTGGAATCCGAAATTATTTGTAACATTTCTAATTCACTTTCTGAACTCGACATTTATAATAATTTTAACTTTACACCTGAAAAATACCACACAACATTCGGTAACCGTCCCAAAGCGGCCGGTAGCGAAACCAACTACGAACAGTATATTTGACAGTTTGACTGACGTTTGATATTCATATAGGAACACCACAGACCATCGTTTCCATACTTTGCGCTTACGGATCGTTATTGCTAATCCTCCCATCCGTACGTAGCAAGCCAACGGTAAGTTCGCTTACGAAAGGTTTATTATAGGAACGCTTTAGGGTTACGCCTCGTAGATAATTCTACCATCCGTAAGCAAAACGAATCGTTTTTAAAATATAGGAACCGGGCGTAAAGCAACTATGAAATATCTTAAGTAGTCTACTACTTAAGATTATTTCCAGTAGTTTCAAGTACTCTCTTATATTCCTTTAGTAAACTAACAGCAATATATCATTGTGATATTTACATTAGTCATGTTCGAACCAGAAGCCATGTGTTTGAGAAATGACTACCCTTTTATTTAGGCACCATGACATTTGCAGTCTCATATTAGCTTAAGGTGGCTTTGGCTTTTCAAACCGGAACACAGTAATGGGTTTAGGCAGAAACAATAGATGATAGATGGAAGTTTTATTTATTTATTTACTAGCTGTTGCTGGCTAACTTTGTACGCGTGAAATTATTATAAAAATATTACTTTTAAACTATTTAAATCTTTTTTTGTTAATAATATTATATGATATTTTTTCTGCATGGAACACTAATTCTTTTTCGAAAACAAAAGAAGCCTAGGTTACTCTTTATAACATCAGCATCGCTGCAGCTGTTTCGAAGATAAGCCGGAACAAACAGACAGACAGACAAACATAAAAGTATAAGTACCGTATATACTTTCATATGCATTAATAATGCTGCAGCGATTTTAGCAGCTGCATACAGTTATAAGCTGTTATTTTGAAATCACAAACAGACATTTGTTTAAATGTCTAGATTAAAAATTTTACACAAGGAATTATAACAGAATGCATGTCTTGGTCATTGACATGTTAAGGAGAAGTAGAGTATAGTAAGATCTCACGAGTGTTGACGTCGGTCGCTCGCAGCTCGGCGATGGTCTGCGCCAGCAGTGCGTTCTCTCGCTCGAGCGCCTTCAGCGCCGCGCCTGAGTTCGACGGCGCCTGCGGGACAGCGATATTACTTGCCTAATTGCTAATCTTATACAGGAATCGTTTTCAATGTCCGGCCAAACTTTTAAGTACGTCTCGTTATAAAATGGCAACTTACTTTGCTTGGCAAAGTAAAAATAAAGTGTTAGACTGGCTCTAAGAAATAGTTCGACTTTAAAGCGTCGTGTTTGTCACTCATATATCTCAAAGAAAGAGAATGCGCTTCGGAAATGATCGTCGATCTTTGGAAATATGAACGCTTATTGATGAAATCCAATAATAAATAGATGTTACAATTATACAGGGAACAAAACTGACAAACAAAACTGCAATACCTACACGGTCAAAATGTTTGAACAGCAGATTTATTTTTTAAATTACTGATGAAAATTTTCTATGTGCTGGTGTCGCTATAACGTACTGAAAACGTGATAACCGTTTGTGTCCGTTTCACCCTGTATATGAACGTAAATAATATTTGAAATTACGCTGTGACACGACGTTCGTTAAAACACGAAGAATACCGAAGCGCATACCTTTACCGGTTTGATCGTATGTGATAGTTCCTGTTCCCGCTTACCTGACTAGGCGCATTCTTGGCGGGACTGAGCGGACTGTCGGGCGCGCCCAGGTCGGACAGGCGCGAGCCCGCTGTGAACGTGAAGCCGATGAACGGCAGGTGCAGCCCAGAGAACGCGGACGACGCCGACGGCGGAGGGACGGCTTCCGACAGTCTGGGAGGAGATGACGACGATGATGATTTAACACGTTTATAGCTACATCACGCGACGTTGCGTGAAACGGCCTGTTATGCAGGGGCCGGTTACGCGACGTCGCCTGATGGTGACTTACAGATTTTGTAAGAGCCATAAACTAGCGGCTATTTAAGTACTTAAATAGCCTTATAGTAATTTACTTATATATTTAATTTACTTATAGCCTTTAAGTAATTATGAATGTACATACATTCATAATTTTGGCTTGGCAATGAACGTGTTAAAAATGTGGTAATTACAGCACGGATAAGAATAAATAGGTTGTCATCTACCTAGCCTTTTCTTAATTATGTTGGGGTCGGCTTCCAGTCTAACCGGATATAGCCGACTACCAGTATTTTACATCGAGCGATGCCTATCTGCCACAGCCCAGTTGGTACTGGGTAATAGGATACCTCTTAGTATGATTGTCAGACTTTCGGGCCACTGACTACCTGTTACGACTGTCAAAGATTTACAAATGACAGCCGGGACCTTTCCGAGGCACGGACGAAACTCGGTATGTAATAGATGGTCCCCCATCAACAGATTGATCCGGGCGGCTGTTATTATTTAGCCACGAGCTCCTCTGTGCTATTGAAATAAATGTTGTTTAGCTGTACCTGATATCAGTATCATCGACATCAAAGTTGGAGGTATCGGTGGGGCTCGAGACATCCGGTACGAACGGCGCTTGCATCTCGCGGAGATTCTCCCAGTCTAGGTTCGCGAACCACGGGTGATTCTGTAATACAATCAACCAGGTTAAATGATACAGCTAATTTTGATGAGAAGATGGCGGGACGCATTGTCATTCTTGATTATCGTGTGGTTAGTAACTAGCCTAGTGTCATAGATTTTATGTTATGATTTGGCTTTACATGCCGTCGAGAAATATCTCTTATTAAAGTTTGCACCATTAATTCGTGCAATAAGGGTCAGCTCACACCGAGACGAGACGCGACGCGACGCGACGCTGCGCGCACACTTTAAAAGAGCGATTCAAAATATAACTTTATTTAGTACACGAAAAGATACACATTTCGTTGTGAGAATTCAGAATACGTTGCGCAACGTATTCTAAATTCTCAAGGTGCGCGCAGCGTTGCGTCTCGGTGTGAGCTGACTCTAAGAGTAATCAATAGTGTCTCTCGGCGTTTGGACATATTTTCTTGCTCTCTGGCGGAATTCCAGAGAGTGACACATAGTATGTTGTCGACTGTGTAACTTGTGCTTCTACCCAGACCCGTTACTTGGGACTGGACAATTAGCAATTTATGACTACTTTTGTTAGCTTGGGTCTAACTTGTTAAATCAAAAATGTAAGTGTTAATGAATAAATAAATAAACCTTTCGGGCAGGCTGGTTTCCTAACGGTGTTTTCCTTTACCGAAGTGATCATTATACCATACGCACATGAATTCGAAAAATCAGAGGTGCTTGTCTTGGGTTCGAACTTGAGCCTTATGATTTGGCAGTCCGACCGACGGTCACTCCACTAGGCTACGCTAGGTGACGCCTTGTATGACTTCTTTATGAATTGGTGAAATAGCTCATTATCAAGAGAAAAAGGAACGGATGGGGGAAGGTCTTAGGAGAAAAAAACGCCAACATTTCTTAAAATTCCACTAATCTATGAGCCAAGCGCAAATATGGTCTTGAACATCGAGTTTGAAAGCTTACCTTAAAGTCTTGTAGTCCATTTTTTCCTAATCTATTTTCTGAAGAGCATATCAGTCTGCGGATAAGATCCTTCGCCTCTTCTGACACCTGCCGAACAAAATTTATTTAATTATTATTGTTGTTTTTATTAACATATGTTTCTTAATATACTCCTACTACTTGGTTACTGAGTTGACGTCTAATAAAAGTGTTTGAAAAAGAAAATATTCTGAGTCGAGGATAACGCAGCGTGATTACAATACTCTGCGAGTTCAATATAACAACGCATTCAGATGCATACTGGGGCTGCCACCCCGTCTAGTGCGTCCGGCATGTTTGCCGACAACACGGCATGTGGCCGGCATAACAGTCATCTACCCAGATGACTGTTATGCCGGCCACACACCTTACGATATACTGGTGCAAGTCTAGACTTGCGCAAACATAAGAAATTTGACAGTGACCACAGACGGCTCAAGTAAACTTGAACGATTTCATTTCTGTGAAAGATACCCTCCAGATGCGTTGTGTTGTGTTGCGCGGTAATGGCTTCCTTTGATGATGCTGTGGCAATAGTTGGCTTAGTCTGCTATAAAAAAAAAAACAGACAAGACGTAAAAACCGAACCATATGATGTAAAGAGTGGTTAATGAAAAGAGAGTATTATCCACACATCATATTAGTTTTTTTTTTATAACGACGCCTAAATCAAAGTCTATACAATAATTTCTCTTTTTGGGACTTATATAAATTATTAAGTTAACTAGGATTAGCTGTGAAAGGATGTTTATCCTTTCACAGTATAAGCATTGCTTAACCTACTGGAATTGATAACACAAAATATGATCTGAAAGAAAATCGACGAATCCCGACCTTACCGCAGGACGTGCATACAATCAGCTGGCTGAGACACGACTGACGTTGAACGCGAAATTGACACACACGCTTCGGTAAACTTGCACAAACGCAAATTAGCACAAGTTCGGAATCGAAAATTGGTCATGTCTAGAAACTTGCGCAATTATCTTCCAACACACGTAACTGTATACTGGTGCAAGTCTGGACTTGCACCAGTATATCGTTAGGTGTCATGAGAAGGGCGTATGCCTCCTTTATGAGCCGAATACATCAGTCTGACAATGAAATATTGAAGACCATATATGAGGTAAACTACTTCTTCGTATATGGCAATTAATATTCCAGCTATAATAACCAAATGTATCTGATTATGTAATTCTGAATGTAATTGTAATTTTAATAATGTAATTTTGTAATGTAGTGACATGTAATTTTATTTTATTCTAATTCTTATTTGCTGCATTATAATTGTTGTGTATGGGTACTTCTGCCTGAAATAAATAGTAAATAAATAAAATAAAGAAATAAATCATAATCATTCTCTAGCCCTTATCCCAATTTATTTGGGGTCTGCGCAGCATGTCTTCTTCTTCCATACTTCTCTATTACTCGTCATCTCATCAGACACCTCCTTTCTTGCAATATCACTTTCTTCACACAATTTTCAATGTATGTGCTGACATGACAACGAAGTTGTTGGAGAAAACTTCTGTCATTTTTTTTTACTTTATTGATGTTAAGTTATAGTCCAGGACCACTAAGGAAACACGGTGAAAAATAAATCTATACATTTCCAGTATAACGTGGCCTCGCTTCGTATAGATTTCCAATACAATGAAAGATCCGCGTAAACTGGTTTAGTACAGGTAGATGTATCGCCGTGCGTACGTGTTAGTGTACCTGCGCGGCGTGCTCGTCAGGGGGTGGGCAGTGGAAGGAGCGCGCGTGGTTCATGATCTTGCCGTAAGTCTCCACCAGAGACTCCGCGTAGAACGGCGTCTCGCCGAATAACATCTCGTACATGCACACACCTGTAAAGAGTACATAATAATATTTATTAACTAGGTGCCTGATGATGCAGTATAAAAATATTACTTCCCTATTTGAATCGGGTTTTGTTAACAGTGTCTAGTGGTTTTTTTTTGCACCGATCCCTTGTCGTTTTTTATAAAAGTTACTTATAACATCAGCTATCTGCCAGTAAAAGTCCCATCAAAATCGGTCCAGCCGTTTCGGAGATTAGCCGAAACAAACAGACAAAAATTGCACGATATGACATGCTCGCAGGCGGCGGTTGCGATTTCAGCTAAACGAAGCGTCACGGAAATTTACGAATACTCCCGAAACCGTGATCGGCTCGGCTGACTATAAATCGGCTAGTTCGCCAAAGTCATAGTCGGCACATCTTTAAACGTAATGTAATAATTAAATTAAAAACAACTCACCTAAAGACCACCAATCGCACTCTGGACCATATCGACCTTGACCATCCTCCATGGCCTGAAAAACAAAAAAAAATAGGTTTTTAAAACAGGGTTTTTGTGTCACGGATACATAGGTCTAAAAAGCTGCTACAATTTTTTTTTTCCAAAAATTGTTTTACAGCTAATTTATACCGATTATAAATCATCTACTTATAGAAACATTTCCAATTAAATATCTTTTTTTTTTAAAGACATTTCGAAAATGCTTTTAGTAACTTTCAGTCGGTTCAGTCATTTCGGAAAATAAGGAATTGAAGGTTTTTATGAAAAGCCATAAGGCGTAAACGCTCTTGAAGAGTTTGCCAAGTCGGAAGTCGAAGGAAGTCTAACATAAAACTAACTAAAACTTACTCGTAATATCTCGGGCGATATATAATCAGGCGTGCCGACTGCAACGTTGCTCTGCACTTTGCCGTCGTCTCCCAGTCGCAGGCACGACCCGAAGTCCGCCAGCCGGATGTGACCGCTCGCGTCCAAGAGGACGTTGTCTGGTTTTATATCCCTGCGGAATTTTATTAAAAGGTTAATTCGGAGAACCTGGGAAGAATGTAAATATAGCCAAAAAAGGCATAATCTGCCTAGCCTTTTCCAAAACTATCTTGGGTCGGATGGACGCGAAAACAGTTACCAACATACACAGCCCATCATTCCGACACCTTTTTGAAAAAAACCGCTGCTTCCTACAAAAGTGTACCTACATGGACAAAATGAACGGCACAGCCGATTATTTTTAATTAATTTTGTTTGAAAATGTTCGATGTGGGGGGTTTTAGAATGATGTACAGTCACGGACTTTAATTGATAAGCCACTTGCCACTGTTCGTATTTTAGCCGTGTAATGCAAATCGGGTTTAGTCTATTGAAAGGAGGTCAGTAAGAAATAGATTGGTTAAAAGTATGTAACATTTTATGGATTTTGCATTGACAGCTGATTAGTAATTCTTTAACTACTATGGATAAGACTATTTCCAATTATTAGTAATATGTCATCTTGTTTACCAGCATTCGGTTTGGGTTCGTGTTTAATCGTGTGATCTCGTGAATGTATAAAACTGCAAAAACGGAAAGTTTGAAAGTGGCTCATCAATTAAAGTCCGCGACTGTACTAAGTAACGTAAAGGTAACCGTTTTCGCGCCAGTCTTCCTTCCACCTTGTCTAATTTCAAGAACAGAAAATCGACAACGGGTGTTTTTTTTTTTCAAACAAGGCTTAAAACCCCGAAATACAAGGTGTTGTTTTGCATCCTCGTCAAATTCAAGGAGGTTGCTATGCTAATGATTCTCGACCCGAATCAATAATAAAATGGGAAGGTAGTTTTTTTTTCTTTTTCTTATTTACGAAAATCGGTAAGTGTGAACCACCCGTGTTTTAAAAGCGGCCGGTCTGATCCTCGCCTTATATCCTCGCTTACACACCTACAAAAAATCTCAACCGTTTATTCGATAATTTCTTATTCGTTAAACCACGTTAAGGGGGTTATTCGGAAATACTGACAAAAAAAGCGGTGTTTTTTTTAATAATTAACTAGGTACTGTAATTTATATTATTTATGTCTTTTGTGACAAAATCCTGAATTTTGACGAGGATGCAAAACAACACCTTTTTTAGGCACATACCAGCCCACCACACCACATACTCAGCCCTAAACCAAGACATTTTCAGCTCACCTATGAACATATCTGAGCTCATGCACACTCTGTATTGCCAGCACCATCTCAGCGATGTAGAACTTGGCCATGTCCTCCGGAAGCCGATCTTCGAACTTCGACAGCAAGGTCAGGAGGTCGCCACCGCAGTAGTAGTCCATCACCAGGTACTGAAATAGAGAAGAAAAGATTAGAGAACAATTTTTAAGATATGATAAATAAATTCATGTTTATCATCTTCTGTCTGGGCCATTCCGTCCAACTAATACCGCTATTAGTCTAAGATGTTTAATTTAAGCTACTATAACTGCACTATTGTATTAGGTAAGCCTGTGATGGTAATGTATGTGTTTTTAAATAAATCATCATCTGCCTAGCCTTTTCCCAAACTATCTTGGGGCCGGCTTCCAGTCTAACCGGATGCAGCTCAGTACCAGTATTTTACATGAAGCGACTGCCTATCTGACCTCCACATCCCACTAACTAGGTAATACGATACCCCTTGGTAAGACTGGATGTCAGACTTTTGGCTTCTGACTACTCGTAACGACTGTCAAAGATCTACAAATGACAGCCGGGACCAACGTCTTAACGAGGCCAGTGGAAACTCGGTATGTAATTATGGTCACCCATCCACGGACCAACCTCGGCTAGCACGGCTTAACCTTAAAGATCGACCCGTGCGGCTGTTATTATTTAGCCACGAGCACCTAACTCTCTCCGAGGTCTATTTACACCCTTTATACCCTGTAAATTTTAATGATAATTTATAGCTTGCTAGATGGTGCGACGATCTTAAAATAGCTGATCGCTGCTGAATTAGAGTAGAAGATCAAAATAAATAGTGTGCGACTGAAGATACACGACCCATAAAGATAGCAGTGGACGATGAGAATGCTGATGATTTGTAGTCCTTTAGATAAAAAACCGGCCAAGTGCGAGTCGGAGTCGCACACGAAGGGTTCCGTACCATTATTTATAAAAACGATTGTTAATTATTAACGGACGATTGTTATCGATTAATGGGGGAATGTGGGATGTCGGTCGGTACATCGATGAAGGTAGAACAATGTCTCATGCATGTTCGCAGTTAAGCTGGCAGATCATCATCAGCCAAAGCCACAGGGCTCAGTCCCATTATTGTGGAATTGACTTAGGTACCGTAGATACAGGTAGGGTCTATTAGACACTGCCTCCTGAAATCTAGAACTTAATTACGTACGTAAATAATGGCATCATAGGTAAACAAGATACTAGCATGTGGGTGATGACCCGAGTACGTAATCAAAAGTAGTCCTTCTTGCTATGAAATTAAATTCATATTAAAATGAACACTCATTATCATAAAACTGTCGGTCGGTACACCTCTGCGGTGATTGAAGCAGTGTGTGTACTCTTCTACTAAGCGTTAACAAGAAAAGTCAGACACATCTGTCAAGCTAACGATCATCGAACAATATAAAGGGTGTAAAACACCTCTTAACGAAGCCGAAAGGCACTGGTTCTCCTTGTCATTGCGATCATTTCTACACCATACCTGGGAAAGTGGGAACCTTCTAGTTACGGAGATATTAGGGGTCAAAGTTCCAACTTTTTGACAAGTATTTTTTAAATACAAGTTTTTAATGTAAGATTTTTACTTTAAACACCTCCACGACCCCCGTACTATTCAATCCGTCCATCAGCACAATGTTTTGAGTACGTTACATTGAGTTCTACCACAAAACATGATTTTACACCCCCCAAAAAAAGTTTTTTCCCAGAAATATTTTTTGCGTAAAGTTACTTAGTTTCATGTACAGAATGCTTGGTTGACTGCTTCGTGATGAGGTGATTTACACGGTGTATGCAAGCGAAAAACCAACTAGGTAGGTATGTACCTATTTATGTAGGTATATCAATGAATGCTAGCATAATGGTTTGTTTTTGTACTCTTTTACAATGCTGTCCTATTTGACCTAAAGCTTTACTGGTAGAGAATGCCTTGTGGCATTAAGTCCGCCTATGTACCAGCAATGTACGTAAAGTTTGAATAAATAAATCACACTAATATTATAAAGGTGAAAGTGAGTGAGTGTTTGCGTTTGTATGTTTCTCACTCCTTCACGTCTCAATCGCTGAACGGATTTGGACGCAATTTGGTATGTAGATAGTTTATACCCTGGATTAATTTTATATTACATAGGCTACTTTTTATCCGGCCTGCGCGGGTGAAACCGTGAGGCGCAGCTAGTAAATAATAAAAATCTGTTTCACTAGAGAAAATATAAATACGTGTTCAGCTCACCAAGTTGTGTTCGTCCTGGAAGGCGTAGTGCAGGTTGGTGATCCACCGTCTGTCTCCAAACACCAGTACATCTCGCTCTTCTTGGAAACATGCCGTCTCCGCCCTCTGCAAGATACAAGCACTTGTTATAAAATAAACATACATAACAACACCCCTGTAATCCCTGAATCCGGAGATATTAGGGGTCAAAGTTACAACTTTTTGACAAGTATTTTTTTAAATACAAGTTTTTAATGTAAGATTTTTACTTTAAAACACCTCCACGACCCCCGTACTATTCAATCCGTCCATCAGCACAATGTTTGGAGTGAGTTACATTGAGTTCTACCACAAAACATGATTTTATACCCTCCAAAAAAAAGTCGTTTCCCAGCAATAATTTTTGCGTAAAGTTACTTAGTTTCATGTACAGAATGCTTGGTTTACGGCTTCGTGATGAGGTGATTTACACCGTGTATTTATATTGCCATAAACTCAAACTCAAAGCATTTAAAAAAAAAACAACAAATTGCAAAGCAACAGTCCCAGTCAAAATCAAAATCAAAATATTTTTATTTCACATAGGCCTACATGGGCACTTGTAAAACGTCGACAAAAAGGTGCTCGGTTCGGGTTGGTCGTTTCCTATGGAGAAGAACCGGCAAGAAACTCCATGGTTACTCTTTTAAAATCATTTGGCTTTACAATTTTTCTATGTTACAGCATTGGCACTTAAGTATGAGTGGACATCGTAGGCCCGACAATAAGCCGTTGCTTACTACAAAACGTAGAACAAGATAAAAAGTTACCAAGGATCTAGGAATCTATAAGGCCTACAATGTCCATACATTTACAAACAATCGGTAAATAAGAAAAAGAGTCTATACAAAAAAAAAAAAAAAAGATATTGCAAAAAGACTAGATTAAACAAGTGACACAAATGTTGTCATCCGTGCTGTAACTATTCTAAACAAAATGGTGTAATGATTAAGAAACTATTGTAAAACATCTGATTAAAAATAATGGAAAAAAAGTAAATAAAAATAAAAAATAAATAAAAAAAAAACAAAATAAAAATAAGATTGAGAATAGTTAGAGACATCCACACATTTGTGCCGTTTTATGAGCTACCAGGGAAGCCGCATGTGCGTAGGGGCTCAGGCCAAACTTCTCTATCTTCAACGTAGTCCTTAATTTTGTAATATGCTTTTTTAATTAGGACACGTTTGATATAATTTTTAAACTTTCCATCGGTCAGTTCTGTAACTGACTTCGGCAACTTATTATAAAAGCGTATACTGTTTATAAGAAATGACTTGCTAGTTTTTGTTAATCTAAATTTTGGTATTACAATTTCGTGTTTACTGCGCGTGTTTATATTATGGAAGTCGCTTCTAATTTTGAAAAGTCCTCGGTTTTTGCGGACATATAAAATACATTCTAAAATATAGAGTGAAGGCAGAGTCAGTATATCGATTTCTTAAAATTTTTCTCTGAGGGACTCGCGAGGACCCATTTTATAGATGGCGCGGACTGCCCTCTTTTGCAGTATGAAAATTGATTCAACGTCTGCTGCCGATCCCCACAGCAGAATGCCATAGGACATAATACTATGGAAATAAGCGTAGTATACTAACCTAGCTGTGGCTACATCGGTTAACTGCCTTATTTTCCTAACTGCATAGGCAGCTGAGCTTAACCTTCCCGAAAGAGTTCTAATGTGCGCGCCCCACTGCAGTTTTGAATCGATAGTAATCCCCAAGAATACAGTTTCCGCTATGACATCAAGTTTTTTGCCGTCAAGATTTAAATTTAGGTCACGTTGTGGTACATTTGGTAAAGAAAACTTAAGACATTTTGTTTTATTCGTATTCAGTAAAAGATTGTTGGCTGCGAACCATTTTGAGAGAATAGTTAAGCTTTCGTTGACATGAAAGACGTCCGTATCTTTTCTATCAATTTTAAAAATTAGCGAGGTGTCATCAGCAAATAGAATTATATCCGAAAATTTGGCCATCATATAAGGGAGGTCATTAATATAAACAAGAAACAGGAAAGGACCGAGAATTGAACCTTGGGGCACGCCCATCTTGACTATAGACCCGCAGGACGTCGCCCCATTTACATTTACTTTTTGTTGCCTGTTTGATAAATAAGAAAGAACAAGATCAGCAGCTTGTCCACGAATTCCGTAGTGGTGTAATTTACAGATCAGTGTGTTATGGTCGACGCAGTCGAAAGCTTTTGAGAGGTCACAGAAGATGCCAATAGCATCCTGGGACTTCTCCCAGGATTCCAAAATGTAACTGATGAGTTTTACTCCCGCGTCCGTTGTCGACCTACCCTTCGTGAAACCAAACTGCTGACCATGCAGTATCCTATTAGAATTGAAGTGTGACAACATCTGGTCCAGCATGATTTTTTCATAGATTTTACTCAATGCTGGAAGCACAGATATAGGTCTATAATTAGAGGGATCACTCTCAGTACCAATTTTCAAATCAGGTTGTACCTGATTTGAAAATTGGTACTACTTTACTATGTTTCATCAAGTCAGGAAACTTGCCACTGTCCAAACATTGATTGAATATGCCTGCTAAGACAGGAGCAATTGAATCAATAATGTTTTCAAGAACCTTGACTGATATCCCCCATAAGTCTTCAGTATTTTTTATATTGAGACTTTTGAATGCGTTTTTAATTGTATCAATACATACTGGTTTAAATTTAAAGTTAGGTAAGTCCTTAGTAAAGTTCTCTTTAAGAAGGGCTTCAGCTAATTTAGCTGAAGAGGGGAGAGATTTCGTAACCTCTAACGGAATGTTGGCAAAAAAATTGTCTAGAGTTTCAGCGACTTCTAGCTTATCACAAATGGTTTTATTATCTATTTTCAAAGTCAGTTCATTCTTATCTCGTTGTTGCGTCTTTCCTGTTTCTCTGTTAATTACCTGCCACACGGTTTTTATTTTATTCTTAGAAATACCGATTTTATTGCTTATTAATTTAGATTTTGCCTGAGCGCAGACACTTTTGAATATTTTTGAATAGTTTCTAACATAAGTGTGAAAGACTTGATCTGAGGTTAGAGATTTTTCGTGATATAAATTGTATAAAATATCTCTGCTTTTTCTTATTCCCGCAGTGGCCCATTCACTAAATTTAGACTTTGAGTTGACTTTAACTTTTTTTATAGGACACGTTTTATTAAATTCCTGGCAAACTGTAGAAAATAAAATATCGTAGTTTATATTGGGATCTTCTAAATCAAAACTAGCGTTAGCAAGATTGCTAAGAACATTATTATTAAAAGATTTTAATTTATTTTTAGAGAGAGGTCTTATCTGAATTGATTTAACGATACAAAGATACAAGTTGACCAGTATGGTCTGACCTAACGCCACTAATTAATGAAGACTCTTTTACTGTGCAATTAGTAAATATATTATCTATGCATGTAGCTGAGGTTGTTGTTATTCTAGTTGCTTCGCTAAATAAATATTTTAAGTTGAAGGATTTAAACAATGAGACCAGCTTACATTTTTCTGGTGAATTGACTAACAGATCAATATTTAAGTCACCACAAACAAAAACTAATTTATTATCTGTGAAAAGTTTACTTAATATTTCTTCCATTGTGATTAAAAATAATGTCAAGTTTGATGCTGGTGGTCTATACACACATAAGACAGTATGACCCTCAACCTCCGCACATGCTACCTCACATAAGCGATCAACAGTGAACAGAGTAAGCAGTGATATCCTTCCTCTCCTTATATCTGAGACAGCTATTACAAAGTATCAGGGTACCACCACCCACTGATGATCTGTTGTACGCACTGGCAACTGAAAAATTATTTACATTAAACAGCATCCTATCTGGTTTTAACCAAGTTTCACTAAAACATAAAATATCCATGTGGTATTTATCTACTAACATTTCCACGTCTAAAATTTTTTAGTCACAGTTTTTAGTCACAAGGCATAATAACTTGTGGAAGTACTGTAGTAGCCCATTCCAAAGCATAGATCTCTACGGAGAAGAATGGGCAAGAAACTTGATGGACACTCTTTTAAATCAAAATATTGTTACAAAATATTGGTAACATCATACCTTGAGCATCTCCCATTTATTGAGTATTTTCATGGCGTAAACACGTTCTCCGGTGCCAGTGGTCCCTGCGGTTGCAATTGCCATATTACCGCTGCCATCTGTGGCCTGTAGTGGAAACAAACTTTTTAGAACAATACAAAAAGATCTTTGATATGTTCAGCTGGCATACCATGACGTCTTAAAGAAGTATTGTTTTACTCATATTCCAGTGTGGGAAAGAGACGGAGCTAAACAGGATGTCTAGCGTCATCTCTTTTCCACCCTGGAGAAGAAGTAAAACAATACTGTTTTAAGACGTCATGGTATGACACTAGGTGACTTACTTCCCCAAAGAATACTTGCCCCACCATCATCAATTCGAGATTTTTCTTAACTCATCTTCATTCGAGTTAAATTATCTACATATATCTTATATAATTATACCTAGACTATCAATCTTAGGACCCTCAATTCCGAAACATTTCACAACTAACCCTTTTTTTATGGATGGGAAATCACGACTCCTCCCGCTCTGTGCGGAGCGGAAGGAAGTGTCTGACTTTTACTGACTCAAACCCATCCATGTTCCTTCTTACCGAGATACCGTGACCCTATCTCTTTCGAACAGTCCCGCAGAACTGGCAGACATCGGCCCTCTCGGACCTCCTTCCGATTTTCTGACCTTCTGCGTCGTCATAAGCGGACGGACGGTGAGCTAGCCCATTACTCACACTATGACTGCTTCGCAGAAGGCAACGGAGGCGACGGCTTCCCATTCCCTCTCACTCCGGACCATGGATTGAACCAGGGACGGATGCGAGGTCGCCGCCGCCATCACAACAAACCCTTGGATTGGATTTTGCATGGGTGTCATGTAAAATTGAAATAATATGAAGGCAATTTACCATGACTATAATGTGTAATTTGCACGGTAGGTAAAACGTCAATTGAGTTCCCAATTCTGTAGGAAAATGTATTAAAATAGATAAAATTTCCGGTATCAACATTTTTCCTACATAAATACTACCGAAACATTTATAAAGGTTTTGGTAGGTCTACCGAAATATACCGGTAAGCATTTCAAACCTCAAAATTCCGCTACTGAAAAAATGAACGGTATCGAAATATTTCGATACCGTTAATTTTTTCAGGTCATCATTATTTAACGGTATGACGTCATACTGAAATTTAAAGGTAACTTTTTTTTTTGGGTATAATAATTCACTCTCCGGTTCAGAATGAGGTACTAACCGTTTTAGCGGCGGTGTCCTTTCTACCCTTTGTAAATAACCTAGTATTTTAACAAAAGCTTGCTCGTTAGAATCAGCTGTAAATAGTTGAGCATTGAGAATCCAACAGTGCGGTTCGCCGATGCGTCAGAGATCCGCTTTGTTGGAATTTCAACGCTTTTCTAAATGTCTAAGGTTGTAAATCCAATGCGCAGTTTAAATACCCCGCGCTCGTGGAAACGTGTACTAAAACGTAAAGAAAAAGAGTTCTCTATATCCTTTCATAACATATTTTTACAGCTTCCACGCAACGTGAAAATCTAGTCACGTTGCAAAAACAATTAAAAACTTTGTGAAACTAAACAAGGTTCTTCTTTCGAAGTTTTATTGACATTACGGGGGTGAGTAATTTGCGTATTGTTATTTTTAACCACAAAGGGTTTCATATTTCAACATTAGTTTTTTATACTTTATTGAGAAAAAAGTTCGTGGCTAAATAATGGCAGCCGCACGGGTCGATCTTCAAGGTTAAGCCGTGCTTGCCGAGGTAGGTACGTGGATGTGTGACCATAATTACATACAGAGTTTCCGCCGTGCCTCGGAAAGCACGTTAAGACGTTGGTCCCGGCTGTCATTTGTTTATCTTTGACAGTCGTTACAATTAGTCAGAAGCCGAAAGTCTGACATCCAGTCTTACCAAGGGGTTGCGTATTACCCAGTTCCTGGGTTGTGGCAGTTAGATAGGCAGCCGCTTCATGTAAAATACTGATACTCAGCTGCGGTTAGACTGGTAGCCGACCCCAACAAAGTTTGTGAAAAGGCTAGGCAGATAATGACTGAGAAAATATTTTTTGAAACTTGCTAAGTGAAAACATAACGAACAAAGCTAGTCCTGCCAAAAACGAATTTATTCTCTCATCGCAAAGAATATCAAGATAAAAAGTACATTATATTCATACTTTTAATTTTATTATTGTGTACCACATCATTTTGCTTTACTTAGACTAAATTACAGGATAGTAAAAAAAACCTCCTTCCAAACACTAAAAAGTGGAAAATATCTTTTAAAAATACAAATCTATCAACAAGTATACAGTACCTGCATAAAAGACGCTCTCACGACGCAAACCTCCCCGAAAGCCCCTCTTCCAATAACCTTGACCAGCTCGAAGTCATCTCTCGAAAGCCGTAGTCTCTTCAACGCCGTCGCCACTGGCTTTACTGTTAACAAAGAATATTCCATTAGAAAACAATTATTTAAAAGTAAAAGGAATAAATGATAGCGTGGCGGCTGACATAACATCACACCTTTAATTCCCCGGAGGTTTAGGCAGAGGTGTACCATAGCACACGAGCCTATTGCCATCAACCGGGCACAGATCTAAACTCCGAGGCTGCAACTGACAAATTCCAAGTCAAGTTCTTAGAATAACACACCTTGCCACACCTAATTTTTGAAGACTAATTGCTATATAATTCCAAATCAAAATGCAATAGTCGACCTCCAATGCAGCCACTTATAATATAACTTCATTTTCCGTGCTCGAGCTCCAGAACGAGCAAGCCTGTCGAAGTTGGTCACACCCTATTGCAACGTGCAACGCATTACGTCATCAAGTTCCCTTTTGACCTTTCCCACGCTTAAAGCTGCACATTTTATATTAGAACATTTAGAAAATCCGAACCATTACAGTCAACTTCATTTGCTTGGCCGATCCTTCATCTTCATTATAAGTACCTTGACACACCATGGCAATATGGCATATCTCATTTTTGAAGACAGAGTTTTGATATAATTCCGAACCAAAATGCAATGGCCGACTTCCAATGCAGCCACTTATGATAGCTTGATTCCAATTTTCCCAGATCTTCGTATAGTCAACCCTTTTATGTAGGTCACATCTTGCCACACCTCATTTTTGAAGACTAATTGCCATATAATTCCAAATCAAAACGCAATAGTCGACTTCCAATGCAGCCACTTATGATATAACTTCATTCCCTTGTATTGCTCCATGCTTGAACACCAAAACGAGCAATCCTGAGTCCGAGTATCCTTTTGACCTTTTCCAAGCTTAAAGTTTCACATTTGCCACTAAAATCTGACCTTATTTCATAGCATATCATTGTAAAACCACGTTTAAGCCAATATCATTTACGTTAGATAACACTTTTGTAGGTCGTTGAGGTAGGAGAACCTGTTGAGCTAACTGCAGTGCGTTGACTGCCGTGGAGCCGAACCGAGTCTAGGCTTCACACAGTTCTAGATATATACCTAGTGATCGATACGAACTGAGGATGCGCTGTAGACCCGAGTGAGGGCTGCCATCATACGTCGCACATCATTTTAGAACTAATGAGTTTACTTTCGTTGTGCTCTGGACTATCATTATGACGTTGTATGTTAAGTATTAATTTTGAGTTACTTCTATTGTCTTTTTTGGTGTCTTCATAGAGTGAAATAATCCTTACATGGATAAGATTCGAAAAACATTTTTTTTTTAAATTGACAATTTTACTTCAATAGTAAGTAATTGAAAGTAAAAATCCTACTAATATTATAAATGCGAAAGTTTGTGAGGATGGATGGATGTTTGTTACTCTTTCACTCAAAAACTACTGAATGGATTTGGATGAAATTTAGCACACGGGTAGTTTATAACCTGGATTAACACATAGGATACTTTTTATCCTGATAGTATATTCCCGTGGGACAATTATCGAACTCCACGCGGGCGACGCCGCGGGCATAAGCTATATTATAAAAAAATTGACTTGACGCACTACCGCAGTCCCGATTTTGTCTTACGATACAATTAAATCATCCTTACAGGAAACTGAGTCGCCCGGCATTAAAAAAAAATTGGTCAAATTAAGAAATTTTTATGGACAGCTCACTTTTGACCAATATTATAAACCGTTATTTTTATGTAATATCAAAGGATCACGCTTTATAGTATGACTTAACTTAGCAGCTATTTAGCACACTTATGTTACCTGATATATGCCAAAGCCACCACGACCGAATTTTCATAATATCCAATTGTTCTTAACTATAGTACGGTACTTCGACAGAAAAAGTTTCAGCTTTTATAAAATGATGTAGGTCTGGCGGTCAGTCCTATCAAGAAAAACCTGCTCAGGTGGAGATTCATTAGTGACTCTGCCCTAGAGTGTAAATGTGGTAATGTTCCACAAACGATGGGGCACTTAATATCGTGTCCTGCGTATCCTGTTATTTGTTAATTACAGGAACTAATGGTCAACAAGTAGCTCAGTTCTGTCTGGGCCAACACAATTTAGATTGCCATCGACACGCTAAGAGAAGGTAGATGGTTGTTCACTTGGCAAATTCAACTGTTATCATCATCATTAGCCTATAATGTTCCCACAGCTGGGACACAGGCCTCCTCTCTATGAGACGGAGTGGGCTATGATCCACCACGCGGGCCCAGTGCGGGTTGGTAGATGTCACAAGTCTTTGATTTTTTAGTTTTAGGACATGCCGGTTTGTACACGATGTTTTCCTTCACCGTTTTTGAGAGCAGCGGTGATGAAATAAATTACACAAAGTAATGCGCCTACCTGGGTTTGAACCCACGGCTTACTGCTCGTAAATCCGGGCTGCCACCGCTGCTCTCAACTGTTATAGTAATACGTAATACTATTACGCCACCGGGAGGCGCCCGCTGGGTAATATCCCCAATTTTGACACGCTGACATCGAACAGACAAGTAGGTAACTGCTGAACCAATTAAAGGGGAGGCCTAATATTCTCTTTTCACCTCGTCTACGTTCACACATCTGGTGGTCTACCACGACGTCTTAAAACATTATTGTTTTACTCCTTTTCTAGTGTGGGAAAAAGACGGAGCTAGACATCCTGTATAACTCCGTCTCTTTTTCACACTGGAATAAGAGCAAAACAATACTGCTTTAAGACGTCTTGGTAGGCCCTCTGGTCATACACGCACGGTTACGAGTACTACGCACCTGACTTTTCTGACGAACATTACCTATTTATGTCTGAACCATCGCAGTCGAATTGACGTTCCACTTATGATGTATACTGCATTCCAATTTCCTCGGTCTTCGCGTATATAGTATTAAGCTTAGCTATAGCTTACTTCCAATGCAGCCACTTATGATATAACTTCATTCCCTTGTATTGTTCCATGCTTGGGTTCCAGGACGAGGTCGCACCTTACTGCAACTTCCGACGCATTACGTCGTCGAGTCCCCTTTTGACCTTTTCCAAACTTAGAAGCTACACATTTTCAGTAAAATCTAACCCAATTTCATTTCACATCGTTTTGAGAAAACTTTTAAGTTGCTATTTAATAAAAATGTAAAGTTAGGTAACACTTTTGTAGGTCGTAGAGGTGAGAGCACATTACGAGCCAACTGCAATGAGGCGACTACCGTGGACCCTCTGGCGGAGTGACGAGCAATCGTTTAGGTTGCTCGTCACTCCGTCTAGGCTTCCTACAGTTCTAGATATATGACTAGTGATCGATACGAACTGAGGATGCGCCGTAGAGCCGAGTTATTAATAGCTAATTTCTCCTCGTTTTCCTTTAATTCTTTATCGTATAAAGGATTAGGATTATTATATCGATGGTTGGTCGTTTCCTTAGAGTAAGAATATGTTTTCGCTTCGTGTAAATTTATGAATAGCAATTGAAAATTTTATGTATAATTCTTTAATTTTGCAAATTAGGTTTGTGGTTATGGTGTGGTGACGCCCGTGTTGACTTCAAGTTTTATTTATTAAACCCCCGACTAAAAAAGAGGGGTGTTATTTAATATAGTAAAGCCTGGTCAGAGAGCACTTATTTACGTAGTAAAATAATAATATTAATAATCACGTAAATTGGGACAGTTTTTCTCAAGCACTAAAGGATAGACAGACAGGAGACAGAAGGTCGTCGAAAACGTAGGGATGCTGAACTAACATAAAAACATGATTATTTTTGTTTTTTTTTTTAAAAACTCATGGTTGTTAGCAAGCGGTTTGCGGTCGACTATGGAACACGCTTGCCTAGAAGAAAACTATTACTACTCGAGACTTGAATAATTCACAAAATGGTGGTCACAAAATATTCTCTATTGACTCGGCACATTTTTCAATTGATAGCTCAATTGATCGGCTGCATAGCGGAGTGGGACTAAATTTAGGTCAAACTGAGATTTACATCTCAACTAAAGGGTGTAAAACACCTCTTAACGAAGCCGAAAGGCACTGGTTCTCCCTGTCATTGCGATCATTTTTTTGTTCTACACCATACCTGGGAACCTTCTAGTTACGAAGATATTAGGGGTCAAAGTTCCAACTTTCTGACAAGTATTTTTTTAAATACAAGTTTTTAATGTAAGATTTTTACTTTAAACACCTCCACGACCCCCGTACTATTCAATCCGTCCATCAGCACAATGTTTTGAGTGCGTTACATTGAGTTCTACCACAAAACATGATTTTACACCCCCAAAAAAAAAGTCGTTTCCTAGCAATAATTTTTGCGTAAAGTTACTTAGTTTCATATACAGAATGCTTGGTTGACGCGGACGGCTTCGTGATGAGGTGATTTACACGGTGTATTAACGTTAAAAAAATATTTAAAAAATGTTCTGCAGAACAGTGTTCACTATGTAACAAACAAAAGCTTCATCAACAACGTATAAGATTGCGTCTCAAACTTAAGAACGAAAAGAAATTAATAAACTTCTTTTGAATAGGTAAGTACGTGATTTTTGTCATTGTTCCCACCCTGTATTTTAAACCCACTAGCTGCCCAACAGGAACTGATGCACGCTACAGAGGGCGCCAAACTAGTGGCTCAGTACAGGGCCGACACAATTTAGATTGCCATCGACACGCTAAGAAGGAGAATCCGACGTTATATCCTCTACTTTTGCTGTTCCTCAGGACAATTTTTTTATAGGTAGTCCACTTTGTCGTGTATTTAAACGTGATAACTACCAGTAAAGATATATCTACAACGGAATCAGAGGTTTCTGGACACCAGATACAGTTAACAGATTATCTAACAGTTAATTCAAACGATTTTTATTGTGCTTGGTCAGAACATGGCTCAAGTAATGCTGTTAACCAATCAACGCATCCGTCAGTGCATAACGTTCATATCAGCCAATCAGAGTTCAAACTCATCGTTGTTGTTCGCGATGAACTAAAGAAAAGCTTGGTTCTATCCTGCGCATCATTCATTTGCCTGCGTTTATACCAATTTATTTGTGGTCGGCGCAGCATGTTTTTTCTTCGATTCTTTTGTTTTTAGTCGTCATCTCATGTGCCTCTTTTCTGGCCCTTTCAAGCTATCAATCGTTTCTTTGGACTACGTCTTCTAGCCGACCCGCACCAGTTTCGCCCGGTGACGGATTTTCATACACACTGTCAACCCTTATTTTACCTGTTGAGGGGTTGAATTTTCCAAAATCCTTTCCAAGCGGATTCCTACATCGAAATAGCTATCTGTACACAGGTGTTGTTTTGCATCCTCGTCAAAATTCAGGAGGTTGTCACACAAGACATAAATAATCAATTAAAATTACGGTACCTAGTTAATTATTAATAAACGCTGATTTTTTCGGTTGTTTATGTTTGTCAGAATTTCAGAATAACCCCTTTAACGTGGTTTGGGAATAAGAAATTATCGAATAAACATTTGAGATTGTTTGTATTTGTGGAAGCGCGGTAATAGGGCGAGAATCAGACGGTGTTTAAAACACGAGTGATTCACACTTTCACACGAGCGATTTCCGTAAATAAGAAAATAAAATAAAAATTACCTACCCATTTTATTATTGATTCGTGACGTTAGCATAGTTACCTCCTTGAATTTGACGAGGATGCAAAACAACACCTTGTATACCAAATTTTAGCCCGATCCGTCCAGTAGTTTAAGCTGTGCTGATAGTTAGTCAGGACGAAAGATTTTATGAATTAAAAAAAATGTTTGTATGTAGAGGATAATCTTCGGAACTACAAATCCGATTCCAAAAATTCTTTCACTAACGGTAAGCTACATTATTTATATATTTTGGATCTCCAACAAAAGATGTACACATATCAAATCAACTCACCATAAGATATAAAATCCGCCACCGCCTTCTCCCTCCGAAGGCTGCTGTTGCAGCATTCGTCGTATAGGATCAGCAGCATATCCACCAAGGTTTCCACGCTGAGCCCGTGGGTCCTCGGAGCTTGCAGCCGGCGGGAGATGAACATCGTCTCGATCTGCTTGAGGCGCTTGATGCCAAGTACTGTGGAAAAGAAGATTTATTCAGTGATTGGGCAAGATAATGCACTGCTGAGCATTCGGTTCTGAATTCGGTTGCCAGGTCGGGGTTATTGGGTTTTCCCATAGAATCTATCTGATTGATGGCAATAGGCAAGCATATTTAATATACAAATTCATAATATACAAGAAGGGCGGGCGTTTTGGGGGACTGTCTCTTGTAATTTTGACGTTCAAAAAGTGCTGATTATCAGCCTAGTTTGAATAAATGACTTTTGATTTTGATTTTATAAAAATAATAATTTCTTGCAAAATAGTATTAAATTCAATTGTGAAATATTCATGAGTTAAGTTATTTTCCACTAGCAATATAAATATATGACACTAAATAAAAAATATATGGCCGATAGACTTTTGCGCGGAATTCGTATTTTTGCTACTTCGAGTGCTTTGTATTGTATATTTAAGTACTAAGAAGAACTATTAAGAATTTTGATAAATAAATGCTATTACTCAATACAGGCATATTTGGGCGACAATTCTATAATTACTGCTTCAGAAAATTATACATCACCTATTTTGAATATTGTTTGACATTAACCTGACATTTATCTTAATTAATCTATTTGACATTTATTGTAATTGATCGTATTTTCTTTTTCTTTGTATTAATATGCATGTACCTATTAATATTAAACTTAATACTAATGTGAAAGTTTACATAATTGAATCACTTAATGATATTAAAAATTGAATGTTTGTTAAAAATTAGGAAAGCTCGACAATGTTGATTAAATACATTTGTACGCCTCGGGGCAAAACATAGAGGATCTACCTATCTGTAACATCTCACACACTTGTAATTTGACCTATGTTTACAAATAAAGCATTCTGATTCTGATACACAATTCCACTTAAAATATGGTAAAATTGTGTTGAGTGAAGGGGTGTAATAGTGTAGGGTTTGTTGAATGTGGAATTTCTTTTTTCAGGTAAGTTCTTTTAACTTTGTTTACAAATTACGAATAGGGTGACAGTGCTTTAAATCTATAAACGGGGATCATGAAAATATTGTAAAGAATACGCCTTGCTACCACGTAGGCGATCCTACAGTATCCCCTTATCACCCTAATAGGTAGTTGTCGGCTTTATCAAGTTTTTTACACCCCGTAATTTTTCAATAAACTACTACCAGGTAGGTGCCAGCAAGTTATAACACAATAATAACTGTCCCAAATGTAAGTACAAAATAATGGATACCCTATTAGAAAAAGATGGCATCCACTCTTGAGGTTTTCTCGCTCAGAACGCTTTTGAGTTGCTCGTACTCATTCCAGTTAGTA
This sequence comes from Cerastis leucographa, assembly GCA_963082945.1. Taxonomy (NCBI): domain Eukaryota; kingdom Metazoa; phylum Arthropoda; class Insecta; order Lepidoptera; family Noctuidae; genus Cerastis; species Cerastis leucographa. The sequence continues at coordinate 10,489,324 of OY720371.1, read as the reverse complement.
CATAAGTTCCTTGCCTCCGACCGAATTCTGTCCGAAGCGGAAGTCGATTAATCAGCTATCGGCACAAGTCCACAACTTACGGCCGAAGCCGAAGGTTAACAAAGCTAAGAAACTAGCACTGGGCATTGACAATTTAGGAATAATTTGGGAAGTTACAAGTAGAAAATAGCAGACGGGAAATTGGGGTTCCTACCGCAGCAGTTTGAAATAAGCCTTCTATTGTATAGTCATGGGTTTTTTCTTTTCTTAAAAGAAAAAAGTAATTTGATAGTTTAGCAAAGTAGAAGCTGTCCTAAGGATTTAATTATTAAAATAAAACTTTTTTATTAACATTGCTTAGTGCACAAAAGAGAAGCCACTAAAAAGCAAATTCAAGTCTAATTAATATTGAATCTTTTTGACATTCATCATCTACCTAGTCATTTCCCAACTTTTTAGGAGTCGGCTTCCAATCTTACCAGATATAGCTGAACACCAGTATTTTACATGGACTGACTACCTGTCTGACCTCCACAAACCAGTTAGGAATCTTTTTGATTTTGATATTAAATAAATTACATGCATTCATTAATAAATCAATAACAATCATATTAATTGCAAATGCCGCCAGTGGTACTAGGTAAATGGCAGGAAGGAAAAATTATCAAATACTAGAATATTTTCAATATCCGTACGTAATAATATAAAGCCATACCTCTGATTTGCGATACCTATATTATAAATAATGTATACCAATTAAAATGTACTCATAAAGTAACGGAAGTTTGTGGCAAAAAAAATATTGGTTGATGAAATTTTTAAATTATATAAAACATAAGTAACAAATTTTTCCTCCCATGGATTCCCCCGCACCCTAAGGAAATTAGCTTCGTATATTTATACGGATAAAATGTATCCTATATGTTAATCTCGAGAGCGGTGAACTGATAAGAAAAACATAATGAGGAAACCGGCATATCCTAGAACAAAGAATACGAAGAGCTATGACATCCGCCAGGGTATGTCATAGAACCAAAAAATCGACGACATGTGACGTCCACCAACACAGCGTGGGTTTATGGTCCACTCCCAGAAACTGAGACTCCCGAGGGAAGGCCTGTGTCCCAGCAGTGGGAACATTATAGCCTGATTATGAACTAGCGCTCAAAATCATAATCCTTTTGTAGCGACTTATAAAAAGCAACTGACAACAAAAACTACTACAGAGCCATCTATGACACGACGGAAGAACTAACATCAATTTCCTACAAGTCGCAAGCAAAGTTTACATCGACTTAAGACTATATAGGAAAAACCTGACAACAGCTGTCGGGCAGTAGCTCACCAGACATAACACAAGTCTGGTCGGAGGATCCGTCCTTTTCTATGGAGTATCGTACTTTACATCTTATACCCATACTCTTAAACTTTTATTCAAATGAGGCTAATAGTCAGCTTTTTAGACTGGAAGCCGACCCACATAGTTGGGAAAAGGCTAGGCAGATAATTATGATGATGAATCAGGACTTATGGAACGTTTAAATTTACAAGAGTCTTCCAAAACTCTCGCCCTTCGCCACTTCCTAGTGTTTCAGCTAGGAAGAAGAAGACGCGGACAAAACTTCCCAGCATCACATCTTTCTGTTAAATTTGAAGAACCAGATTTAATACAAAGTATGTTATGTAAACAAAGAATTAATTCAAACTAGCTTATGCCCGCGGCGTCGCCCGCGTGGTGTTCGATAATTGTCCCACGGGAACATACTATCGGGATAAAAAGTATCCTATGTCTTAATCCAGGTTATAAACTACCCGTGTGCCAAATTTCATCCAAATCCATTCAGTAGTTTTTGCGTGATAGAGTTACAAACATCCATCCATCCATCAATCCATCCATCCATCCTCACAAACTTTCGCATTTATAATATTAGTAGGATAAAATTATTGTCACATGTCATGTCTAGCTAGCAGACCAATACCACCAAAATAAACATAGAAAATACTCTCTACTAAGGATAAATACATCCTCCAGATGCCCTTGTACGAGCGCACGGTGAAAACGTAACGTACATTATGCTATAGCATTTTAGTTAATTTTTTTTGCAACAAGCACTATCAGTATCATCCATAGATACGAATAAATCTTAAAATTATAGAAATTACTATCTGCTGCCCGCGACTTCATTCGCGAGGTTTTTTTTTTTGGGTATGAAAAAAAGATGTTAGCCGATTCTCAGACCTACCCGATATGCACACAAAATTTCATACAAAACGGTTCAGCCGTTTCGGAGGAGTCTGGTAATTAACATTGTGACACGAGAATTTAATATACAGGTAACGGAAAGGGTAACATACATACTTAAGGGTGAGCTACACAGACCATCAAACTAAACATGTTTCTCCATAGGACAAACATCGTAATAGCCAAAAAATTACCTGCTGCCCCGTACAAAATTCAATACCTATTCGACCCAAATGTATGAGGCAGCTGATATTGTTTTCGCTATTATGATGTTTGTTTGATAGAGAAACATGTTCAGTTTGATGGTCTGTAGCACACCCTTAAGTATGTATACACCATGTAAATCACCTCATCACGAAGCCGTCAACCAAGCATTCTGTATATGAAACTAAGTAACTTTACGCAAAAATTATTGCTGGGAAACGACTTTTTTTGGGGGGTGTAAAATCATATTTTGTGGTAGAACTCAATGTAACGCACTCAAAACATTGTGCTGATGGACGGATTGAATAGTACGGGGGTCATGGAGGTGTTTAAAATAAAAATCTTACATTAAAAACTTGTATTTAAAAAAATACTTGTCAAAAAGTTGGAATTTTGACCTCTAATATCTCCGTAACTAGAAGGTTCCCAGGTATGGTGTAGAACAATAAAAAATTATCGCAATGACAGGGAGAACCAGTGCCTTTCGGCTTCGTTAAGAGGTGTTATATACCCTTTATACGCTTTCCGTTGCACCCTGTATAAGATTACAAGTGACGCGTGTATTTTTTATTTTAAAATCGACATATTTAGGTCACGTTTATACCGCGCACTCGTGCTAGGGCCTCTGGCATAAAGGGCGTGCCTGCTTGCACTTGCAATGGTGGTAAGGCTTTTATTGAAGGAATCGACCTAAAGAAGCTGTTCCGACTCCTCAGCCTGCCTGTGACGGCATACACGCGTAGCGATGGATCTCAGTCATTTTCAGTAAACACGCAATCGACACATTATCTGCCTAGCCTTTTTCCCAACTTTATCAGAGGTCGGCTTCCAGTCTTACCGGATGCAGCTAAATACCACTATTTTACATGGAGCGACTGCCTATCTGACCTCCACAACCCAGTTAGTACTAGGTAATACGATACCCCTGTTTGTCAGATTTTCGGGCTACTGACTACCTGTAACGGCTGTCCAAGATCTACAAATGACAGCCGGGACCAACGGCTCGTGGTTTCCGAGGCACGGAGTAAACTCGGTATGTAATGAGAGTCACCCATCCACAGACCGACCTTGGCAAGCGCGGCTTAACTTTGAGATCGACCCGTGTGGCTATTATTTAGCCACAAGCGTACATGACACGAAGTCGACATATAACGCGTCAATTTGTGTATTACGCATTTGATTGGCAGCTGCAACGGATGTCGGTCGCGCTTTTAATTTTAACCGCAATTAACACCCTGTTTATGAATCCGTGCGTACAAAGATTATCTCTTTAGTAAGATTCTTCCTCGTTCTCGTTGAAAACATAACAAGGTTTGTTTAATAATAACTAAAAATACTCTGTGGGCATTTGTGGTAAGGCTTAAGCAAAAATCCAGAAACCAGGCTGGTACAAGAATAAATGTATGCAAGAACTCAATACTCAATACTTTATTGCATTCCACATGTTGTTCTTAGATGGTAAACTACATATAATTCGATCATATGGACCCTGTCGGGCACAGCAAATAAGTGGAGTTGGAGAGAGGAAGCATTTTCATAAAATAAATAGCATTAAACTACTAACTACTAAAAAAAAAAAAACAAACTCTATACTAAAATAATGGTGTAGGTGCTTTCTGATGTTAACTAATAGCTCAAAAGTAAAATAAAGATAGGCATATATTTAGACAAATGTTCTTATTAAGGATTTATAAATAGTCTCAAGTAGGTACTTAAGTTTATGACTTTATAAGTCTATCACTTAGATATTCGTTTACCGAGTAGTAGCTTTTATTGATCAAGAATATTTTAAGTTTTTTTAGGAATATGTTAATTTTTTCTTCTTTCTTAATTATCGCGGGCAATTTATTATATAATTTAATGGACATTACATACGGACCTTTGGAGTGCATTTTTAATTTAGACCTTGGTAAATTCAGCCTAGTTCGGTGTCTGAGTAGATAGCGTGTCTGGACATCTTCGCGTTTGGAATAAAATTCTTGATATTTCCGCACAAATTTGCATGTTTCCAAAATGTAAATACAAGGAAGGGTTAAAATGTTATGTTTCTGAAAGTAAGGTTTGCAACTATCTGTTTGCTCAATGTTTGCCAGGATTCTGACCAATTTCTTTTGCAGGGTGAAAAGCGTTTGTGCACCTGTACTGTTTCCCCAAAGGGTGACACCATAGCTAAGCCATGCATAGGCATAAGCATAATAGGTGGTGAGAGCTGTTTGTAAATTGGTGGTCTTTTTTATTTCACGAAGGGCGTAGGAGAATTTAGAAATTTTTGCGTGAGTTTTCTGTATGTGTGATTTCCAGTTAATGCGTGTGTCAATAACTAGTCCGAGTAAGGTGAATTCGTTAACAGTTTCTAATTTTGTGTTGTTGAAAATAAAATTTAAAGGTAAAGGGGTTTTTTGGTAAGGGTGGAAAGTTATTAATTTGGTTTTGGAGTAGTTTATCTCGAGGTTATGTTCGTTCATCCAGTTGCATGTTTTAGTAAGAATGGAATTAAGAGTTTCTTCTACTTTGGTATTGTCTTGGCAAGAGACTAATATGGATATATCATCCGCGAATAAAACACATGGCTCTTCTATGGCCTTTGGTAGGTCATTAATATATATTAAAAATAAGAGGCATCCTATGACGCTTCCTTGGGGAATTGAGGCGTTAATTGCTTTAGTGTATGATCGGATTTTTACGATTTCATTATTTTTATGGTCAAAGTACTCTATTTCAACTAATTGTTCTCTGTTCTTAAGATAAGATGTTAGCCATTCGTGAGCCTTTCCGCGTATACCTATTCCGTATAATTTCTTTAGCAGTATCTGAAATAACTCTACGCATGACCTCATCATTTTTCGCTCAGGTCCCATAATTCTACATCATAGGCTGGTGACCCATAAAAGACACTTGCCATCCGTTTCAGAGACCGTTTTTGGGACATCGAGGTCGAAATAACTTCATGTTTTCTTAGTTTCAGAGTACTGAATTACTGATTCATAAAATACGTGTCTAAAACCGAACTCACAACTTAAATACACACATCAAAAGTGTCTAGGGATCAACATATATTTTTGCAATAACTTTTCTCCTGATTGATATTAATTAAAATTTTCTTTAAGGATTCATCAAATAAAGTGTTTTCGTTTGTCACAGTAACGATAAACCAAGTCACCTTTGCATTAATAAAGAAATTTGCCATTTTCTAATAAAGGGATTTTTGACATTTGAACCACTAACATTAAAGTTCGAAAAAAAGACTGAAATAACAGTTTTCTTTAAAATTTTATTGGGTAACTTAAACAATTAATAATCCGTGTTTCTACCGCGAACACTAACAACACAAGAACATCGGTTTGGCATACTCAAAATGAGTTCATCCAAATCACGCTGTGGAATGGCCGCCCATGTTCGTTGCAACAACAAAAAAAGGTCTTCTTGCGACTGGATACCCTCCATATTCGGCAGAGCTCTTCTCTGTAGCATATCCCATGCATGCTCAATCGGGTTCAAGTCTGGCGACTGAGCAGGCCAGGGCAGGACATTGATGTTAGCTGCGGCGAGAGTCTGTCTTACAACTCTTGCGGTGTGCGGTCGTGCATTATCATGCATTAACTGAAATAAGGGACCGATTTGCACTTGTAGAGGAACGATGACGTCTGATACAATCGTCTCAGCATAAATTTGAGCGTTGAGGTTGCCTCTGATCCAAATCAACTCAGTTCTTCCGCCGATCCAAATACCCGCCCATACCATGATGGTTCCACCACTATAAGGATGGACTTCCTGGCAGGATTTTAATCGCTGTTGGCGTCCAGGGGTTCTCCAGTGTCGTATACGTCTTGTATCCGGTCTCATACCAAAACGAGACTCATCAGAAAAGCACACGAAACGCCATTGTTCTTCTGCCCAATTTCTGTGTTCAAGAGCCCATTGATATCGAATCCTACGATTGTGCATTGCTATAGGTGGTACCCGTAGCGGTCTTCGGGAAGGCAAGCGGTTTCTGACTGTTTGGTCGCTAATTAAGTTCCCTGAAGAGTGATGAAGCCTCACGGCTAACATCATGGCGGTTATTGTTGGAGCTCTTCGAGTTAAGATTTGAATGTATCGGTCTTGTCTCCGTGTGGTGCAGCGATACCGTCCTCCATGGCGCTCAGCCACGGTACCAGTGCTTCGGTAACGTGTCCAAAGTCGACTGATAACACTCTGACTTGTATTCAGAGCTAAAGCCACAGTACGTTGCCGGGAACCAGCTTCTATCATTCCCACGGCTCTGAGCATTTCTTCCCTGCTTAAATGACGTCGCCGCTCCATAATAACGTTGGTTTTAATCAGTAGTAGGGAAACAGTAGCACTAATAATGTCTTCAATGCGTTGTATGTTTTTATAGGGAAAATATTGACAGCTGATTTTCATCTTTTACTCGAATTTGATTCACAGTTCCTGATTCAAATTATGAAATGCACCAAAAAGGATCCATATAAATTTATAAAATCATAAATTTATTACAAAGCCACATCTCAATCTCAAGAAATCCGCATAAAAATGCTTGATCCCTAGACACTTTTGATGTGTGTAGTATAAACTCTCGACTGTTTTCATGTGGTAAGACAGAATCAACATGATGCTAAGTTCCTTACATACGTCGTGTTTTGCTTCGACGATAGGAGCGGAGCAGCAATGAATAATGTTGCGAAAACGGGGAAAATGTGACGCAGACCAAGTTGCGCTGGACAGCTAGTCTAGAATAAAAAAATATTGCAATGACGGGTAGTAAAAGTGTCTTTCGGCTTCCATACATATTTCACTTCTACTCCATAAACGAAGAGACAGCTTTTAACAACATAATGTAAACTTCAGATATATTTTTACAATATTGTCCCTAAAATTAGAAAGCAAGAGGGATTTAAAAATCATTCTTCTTCCAAGTACTAACAAATTAGATACAAACTTGCTACTTAAAATCTTTAAGTCGTAATAACATAAAAACCGGCCCAGTGCGAGTCGGACTCGTGCACGAAGAGTTCCGTACCATCCATACTTCCATACTAATATTATAAATGCGAATGTCACTCTGTTTGTTTGAATGTTTGTTTGTTACCTTTTCACGACTAAACGGCTGATCGGATCTTAATGAAATTTGGCAAGAAGATAGATTTCAACCTGGGGAAGGACATAGCCTATATATCATTACGCTACGACCAATAGGAGCGGAGCAGCAATGAAAAATGTTGCGAAAACGGGGAAAATGTGATGCAGACGAAGTTGCGCGGGCCAACTAGTCATTAATAAAAACGAGCACTTTTTTTGTATGGGAGTCCTCCTTAAACACTTATTTTATTCTGTTTTTAATATTTGTTGTTTTAGCAGCAACAGAAATACATAATCTGTAGAAATTTCAACTGGGTAACTATCACGGTTCATGAGATACAGCCTGGTGACAGATGGACAGCGAAGTCTCAGTAATAGGGTCCCGTTTGACCCTTTGGGTACGGAACCCTAAAAACCGTGAAACGCGCGACCTCTTTCATGACATGGGACATTTCTGAAGACCTTTCTATACACGAGCGCCTCTAGCGGCGAAACCAGGAGCGATAGCCCCATTGATACGATTAAAATGTACTCGAAGATCTATTGACTGATAAGAAAACTTGTGTTTTCTGTGACCAGTAGCCGTATCACATACTTGAGCAATTCCAACAAACGACTGATTAGAATAGGTCAAGATTGTGTGGGACAACGTTTGCTTTAGTGCGTGTTTGGTTTGATTCATCAGCCCACAATCGCTCTTAGATGTATATGTGGTAGCCCTATCATCTGCAGAGGCCAAAAAAAAACACAAACAGCCTACGAATTGCCTTTTAGGTGTATAAGGAACAGGGTGTTAAGATCTTCTTCCCTATAGAAAACATCCCCCATAGAAAAGTGAGTATCCTCCTACCATACGGTACTTGTGTCTGGTGGGCTGCCCTACGGTTAGTCGGGAGTTTCTATACGGTCTTAACTAGCGGTAATTTTAATATATCGATTTTAATTAAAATTGTTGGAAAAAGGCTAGGAAATTAGGTCATGAGCCTAGGTTAGGCAGACAAATTCCTAAGAATTAGTCTGCTTAACCGCGCAATCCTTTGGGTTCTTTGCTTTGATACTCAGGCATCCAGCCGTCGGCATGTCGTTCCTCGTTATCTGTTCCAAGTGTATAATTATAATGGCTTGCAATCGTAAACAAAGCGCAATTTTAAAACAAAGCTGTGTGTCACACATAACTATGACTGATGATTCTGAATAGTATCTGCACTGAGTGCAAATACTTACCTCTATGTGCAGAAACACCTATTTGTGCTTAAAAACTTGACGTTTCTTTAGATTTCTGAAGTATCTGAAGATATTATAAGTAAGATGAGTCAAAGTGATGACTCAAACTTGGAATTTTGATTCCGAAGGCTGGCTTTTAGCTTGTACCGTTAGAATAATAACGTTATTATTCTAAGCTTGTACCCTATAAAAACTTACTCGCGAGTTCGGAAATTATCCCATAAGAATGTACTACCGGTATAGAAATTATCCTATGCCCTGATCATGGGGTATCCCAGTACCAAATTTCATCAAAATCCGATTAGTAAAAGCGTAATAGACTAGTTAATTTCGCATTTATAATATGAGTATGGATGTCCAAATCTGAAAGTTAATTCACGAGTGTTGCCAACTCGCTGAATAAAGAAAAGAAAATGGGTTAGCTTCCATAAACCTGCTGCAAAATCCCGATATTATGAATGAATTGGCGGACGACCAAAGGCTTAACGCCATGAAGGGTAAAATGCCAATTTGGATGTCAACCAAACCAAAAATCTTTTTTTGAGCAGCCCATGCCAAAAATTACGCAAATTGAAGGGAGCTGAAGACATGTTGCATAAAGTGGGTAGTAAATAATTTACTGCTTTCAAAATACAGTTTTTAAACGTAATATTTCGTTAAAACATTAGAAATTAACTGACCAACACCATTAAAATGTCGATGAACCACCGTCCATGGAGCGTTAACACGAAAAAAACCTCATTACACAAACAATCAAACAGGAAATAACATGGCTAAATTAAAAAGGACATCCCATTACTAAAAAGAATAATATATACAGTACATCATAAGCGCACATAGTAACACAATGAATCAGTTACCCTGCAATGCTAATTAGTTAACAATGGTTAGTTAGATAATTGCCTGTATGACTGAATACCGCAGCCTTGGGATAGGTGTGAATTAAAAATTTCCACACGCCTGTCAAAAACTGTTCGATTTTGGCGCGAATTTTGTTGGCGCAATTCATCAATTTAGCCGCATAGATAAAAAACGAAATGCAGAGATTTTTGTTTAATCTCAGATCTTCAACATCATCAACAACTGTTTACTTTGGAAAAGCTCTAGTATCACCTATTGAATTATTTATTGTACCAGCAGCCCATCGTGGAAAATGGAATATGGCCCAATCCATCCTAGCAAGGAGACCTGTGCCTCAGCAGCCATTGGGTACATTATAGGCTATTTATAGTCTGCAAAAAAACTTATTTCTTCCATATCACATTAAAATTTACCCAAATAAGACCTCATTGAATTATTTATTTAAACTGAACAATATAACGAAACCAAAACATACTTATTCGATTTCATCTAGTTTTAGTTGTTTTGTAGACATTTCTTCAGATTTCTAATGATGGTCCGATTCCAAATTCGGTTTTGTTAAAATCTATTCAAACTTTCTTTCTAAGTAATTCTAATTATTTTAATTTTATTTATTTAATCAGTTCTTGTCATAAATGAAGCTCATTCTTAATGCAAAATAATGGATATGATAATTTTACGCATTTAATTAATTAATTAAGTCTAGTATGTATTGATAGCATTATTAACTTAGACTGTTACCTATCTATAATTGATAACCTCAGATTTAATTTTGATATCAATTTCAGGTTCAATGTCAAGAATGATCAAAAGTTTCTTGACTTGGTTTAGCTCTGTTGCAAGTTAGAATTTTATCTCAAAGTTTTTCTCTGACATGTATAGAGCCTGAGTCTATTAGCACGACTTCTTTCTGTATGTCACTTTCAAAAATAGCTTCCATTTAAATTTAGAACCCTGCATTCCTTATGAAAACTACCTCAGATGTAGCAAGTGTCAATAATAAGTGAACTATAAAACAGCCATCAGACATGCTAGGGATTGTAATGTTAAGTTAATAATCTTATGATCACATGACATTATGTTTGTACACACTAATCTCCAAAATCACCCAACAATCATCATCTGCCTAGCCTTTTTACAGCTGTTTGAGTTGGCTTCCAGTCTAACCGGATGCAGTATTTTACAAAAAAAAAAAAAGTATTGTGTGGTTTTATGAAACCACAGTAAAAGTGATACTTTTTTTCACACTAGTCATTTAACTAAAATTTTTTGGAATAATATTCCATTAAGGGTATAAAACGCGGAGTACTCCGCGGCCGTCACGCGATATGCAACACACAGACGAAAAAGTTTGAGACAATGTAATAAAAGTTTCACTTTAAAAAAATATCTGAAATCACCCAACCAATTTCAATAAAAAATTGTGGATGTGAATGGCTGGTTACAGCTTGAAAGATAGGACAGTTTTGGACTCAAAATGGGGTGCTATACTAATAAGGTCGCTGATAAAAAATAAAGAGGACAGTAAAAACTGCATCTGCAGGTAACCTGATAAGCACAAAAGAGACAGTTGGGTGTAATTAACACCAGATAAGTCTAGATGTAAGTTGTACCAACTTTCTACTGAGTTGACATGCCTGCGTCAGCTCATGCAGGTTACAGGTATATTGTTATATTATAAACTATCTATTTAACTAATATTATAGATTTGTAGCATTTGTAAGATTGGATGTATGAGTGAGTCTCCAACAACAATAAAAAAAAAAACTTTCAATCATGAAAAGGCCATAGATAGGATAGAAATATTATCCTTCTTTTGGAGTCTGTCACAGTCAGGTATAAGAATGTTCCACATTTTATGTCCCTTAAATGGAATACAAAGATAGCCTACATTTTACAAAAGACCTTGAGGAAAAATCATCAGTCATAATTATTATGTTGCCATTTATGCAATACTTTTCCAAAATGATAAACCCAGTCACTTCCACACCCGAGAGAATAGAACCTAGGATTCAGTTGCATTTGTTTACTTACTTCTACTTTAATGGTAACAGTTTTAGTACTTGCTAAATTCAACTACAGATATTTTAGAAGATTGGAGTTTGTTTCAGTGTCAATTCTTCTCAGAATTGTACAGGAAACACCATCATCATCTAGTTTTTAATGTGATTTCACAGATACACAGTTGGTAATAGTATGACGATAAACATAACATAACATTACGCCTGTTAAGTCCCATGTAGTAGGGATGTACCTATTGCCATCAACCGGGCACAACTCCAGACTCGGTGGCTGCTACTTACAAAAATCCAATAACAATTTGCCCAACCTGGGAATTGAACCCAGGACGTCATGCTCAACATTGCAACAGTCACAACGATGAAGTAAAAGTATTATGCAACTCCACAACACATTTTATATTTTCATTAATTTAGGAACACCCACATTCAAAATTATTTGCAGTAACTGTCTTGTTCTTTATTTACAAGTCTTTCTGTAGCTGTAAAACATACAAAAAATTGGCTAAGAGTGAGTCAGCCCCACACAATTTAAGTTCCAAACAAAAAAACATTGATAAGTCTGTGGAATTTAAACAAATGATTACCTGGTACATTATTGGTGGGTACCAAAGCCCGGTCGGGCGATAGGTCTTCTTCGTCAGACATGTTGGCTCCGTTCACACCATCAACCATCGGTCACTCACTAAATGTCAGCACTTAGCGACAAATCACTTCATATTACACCTACACTAAGTCCTACGAGATTCATGTATAAAATCTACTTTTAAAAAACAATTTAAGGCATGCAGCTTATTGTTTTGTCTGTCTCATTCGTGTGTTCCATTGTTATTTGAGTTATTTCTTCAGCATCTGTAATAAAAGAGGTTTTGTGTTGGCTGTATATGGTTTTGTTCTTGTGCTTGATTAAAAGTTTTAATTGTTATTAGTCCCAGTTCTAAAGCAACACACTTTAGTTTTTTTTTTTTATTCCTAGCAGAAGAAGTTCAGACTTCACTTTCTTTCAACTTATTTAAATTTGAATTGTGAGAGTTTTTTTGTGATCTAATTAAAAAATATTATGAAACTTAAACCAGACCTTAGAAAGAAATTCAGAATGAAACTAGTTCTATAATTTCTTAATCTACTGGAGAAATATTAAAATAGAATTTTATTGAAGCTTTTCACATCTTGTTACTAGAAGGTCACCAGTATTAAAAATAGTTTTATATGAGTATTTTATTAACAAGAAATAGATTTCTTGTGTAAGAAAAAATTGCTCTACATTAAAGAAATACCATAAGTTTCATATCTAATTAGTTTTATCATAAAAAAAAATATGTTTTTATAGGGCTGTTATCATCACAGTGATAAGTCCCTGATAAACTGACTACAACAATGTTCTATTTACAAAAATCCGATTGTTTATATTTTTTTTATTACAAGCACTCAAGGAAACATCCTATTGAGTCTGGATATGGGATGTTTCCTGAATATGAAAAGATTATCAATGAATGTCCAGTGAGGGTATCTCAATAAGAAAGTATAGAAGAGTAGATATTTTATGATATCACTGTTTAGCAGTGACTCACATTAAACCTATAGTAATCCTACATCCAAGTCTAAGCAGGAAAATAAACACTAACAAATATAAATGGTTTTAAAATAAGTCGATACTATAACATCGTCGCCGCGAATGCAACTGCTACCAACTATAGATCTACTCTGGGGTCAACAGGAAATAAAATCCGATTTTCGCTATTGTCTAACTAATCAAAAGGCGACAACTGCTTTCTATTCATTGATTGCAAGGTTGCGGGTGTCACACAATACTAGAGCGCTTTCGCAATCCCTCACAAATTAACTTTTATGTACATTTTTATATCAAAAAAGAATAGTGATCACCATGACATATCGATACGATTTCCGCATCGCGACTATAAATAAACAATAACATATACTTGCGTGCAGCTAATGTAACATCCCGTTGATGCATTTCTATTTTCAATATATTTTTATATCGCTCGGAACCGAACACAATACCACTGAGATCTTAACCTATATTTTTTCTATCGATTGTTATGCAAAAACACATAGATGAGTCATCGTTTACACTTTTATACAACACCACGACTGCAGGTTTATGATATTCACCTGGATATTCCGTTAACTTTAATTGATTTTGGCTATGGCTACTAAATCATTTTGTTTAAACTATTTTTCGATCCTTTCGAAGCAGACATTTTACTCGGGACACTGGCAATGTTGCTATTCGAAGAAATATTACAATTTATTTATTGTAACTTTGTGAAAAAACACAACAATTTGTTAATTTTATACATCTTGTAATTTAGTTTAAAGCAAAATTTTAACCGTGATATGAATTCGCTACATTTTATTTTTATCGATAAAAATATAACTGAAGGATCGATTAAATTGAGTTTTATTTACAAAGGTCCTGCGTTTACCTTTCGCGTAGAAGCTTATAGTAGTCATTTAATAAAATTTGTATTCTTTTGTAATAAGTTACGTGTACTTGCAACTTTTTTTTGAAGTTATAACCTTTTTATCTCAATATTGCAAATCAAGCAAAAATCTACTGAAAAATGTGCCACTGTTTGCTAAATACAGAAGTCGTCAGACTGGCAACGTCTCTACCGGATGTGGAGTCGGAAATACTTTGAAATCTGTGTACATTATAGATGTTATTAATGTAAATTACTAATTTTTGGACTTATTAAATGAGAAAATAACACTAATAATTCATTATCAGAATTATTAATACATAATTTGTTGGAAATATACGATAATTTTACTGAAATGTAATAAATTCCATAGTAAAAAGTTGCTACATTGATAGAGCGTCATTTGTACGTAATGGAGTCGATGTTCTTTTCGACAAGTTGTAATTGAAATAATTATATAATTTTGAACGAAATATCACATAAAACTGTTTGTTATTGTGTATTACTGGATTGCAGTGAATGGTTATAGATAATTTATGGATACCTTTAGCGGTAATAAGCTTTCAAACAACCTCGTTTTATCAATGGTATGTGTGACATCAAAATATTTTGGAAAGTTCATTGAATTTATCTTAAAAATCAGTTTTACGTGCATGATCTTACGTGAATACTTTACTTTACATCATAAATAGTAATTTCCGTTAGTTAGTTGCGACGTGCTATGTCGTAATAGTACAAAAATTCGAAGGCTTTGTCGCCCGCGTAATTGAGTAGCAAAACGGAAAGGTCATGCATTCATATTCGCCTTTTTGTTTCCAGAACGATGATCGTCGTTATATAAAAGCAATTGTGGTGCGCGAACAACGCATATTATAGTTCAGGCTGAGAATCAGGACCAGTGTTCATGGTTTTGAGGGGGCACCTTTGTGGACCACAGTTAGATGAAGGTATGGCCTCAGATCAACCTGTCAAGAAGAAACAGCGGATTGATGCGCCCGACATCGATGATGGTAGCGACAGATCCGCGGAGGATGTTCTTACTGACATATTCGATTCTGAGACAACCCCTGCCGAGACATCTGAGGAGTTCCCTTCAAGGAATGGTGAGTCTCCAGACAGCGGCACCGTTAGCGAGGATGCTGTGGACTGTTCCAGTCTCCTGAGACTCCCTAGTGACACCAATGTGGAAATCATACCATCCTGTTCCAACTCAACTCCGCATTGGAACTCAGAGGATGATAAACTGCTTGCTGAGTTGAGAATACTACAGGATGCCCTTGTTGGTCAGTGTTTATGTAGATTTAACGACACAGCAGTAACACAGCTCTTTGACAGACAACTCAATATTGTTTCCTGGCCCTTGACATGTTCCCTTACTTATTTATCTACAATGCAGCTTATGTTCGATATATATTTAAAACAAAACAGTACGGGCACCATATGTTCAAAAATTATGCAGGCATGTGACATATTTGTTAGAAATAGGCATGATTGGATAACTGAGGTTGTTGAATTGGCAGACCATAAGAGTAAATTCATAACATTTGTAGCCTGTAGAGTGCTTGCTAGCTTTCTAATAGTCTCTAAAGACACAGTAGATGAGAACTGGCTACAGCAGATTGCTGAAAACATTTACCTATTTGATAGAATCAACAGGATCACAGTACAAAAGATAAACTTCAGTCTAGATATAATAAAGAGGATAGTCGAGTGGAAAGATGTGGAACAGCATCCTTTAGAAGACAGTAGTTACATTAATTCAGCGGGAAACATGCAAGTGCAGGAGGATAACCCGTTTAGGAGTAATGTTGGCTATAGTAGTAGTAGTGGGGATATGCCCTCAAGTTCACACAGTAACCTGCATAATGCGTTTTCTAATCTACAAACGCATGGGACACCATCCACATCATCTGAGCAGGAGGGGCCAGCAACATTCAGACTAAATGAGCCAGTATTAAAGCTATCATCTAATGAACAAAGAGAGATGGAGCAATCTGAATCCACTGAACCTCCCCAGTCAAGGATAGAGAGAGTAAACGAGCATGGTTGTGTCACTGTCATACTTACTGACTCTGAATCCTTTGACACCTCACACATAAAATGCCTAACAATAAAAACGCTAGAGCATCACTGGCCTGTGCTAGTAAAAAATATGAAGCTTCTTCTTCTAAGGTACCTGAATTTAGCAAATGCTGAAAATTGTATACTAACATTTTTCTCGTTATGGGAGAATATAATAAGTGTAAAAGCGAATCTCTCAGTTATAGACACTAAACCATTTTATGCTGACCTGCAAGGCTTCGTAGACCTGTTAAGAAATACAGTGCTGCCGAGTCTTATATATACTCATTTACTAAGTTTGTTCAATGAAGTTCTGTGTTATGGATCAACATTGGCGCTACAAGATATTTTGCCTGAAGAGATATGCTGTCTGGCACACTCTATCGTGAGGTTTGTCAAAGACTTCAGATTACTAAGTGATGTGAGGGTTCAAACAAGTAGAAGTGGGTTTGGATTCTTAGGACATGAGTGCACAATCCTGAGAGACTATGCTCTAGGCCCAGAAGTAGCGCCATTATCTTCGTCCATTCAACTTGTAGATCAGAGTTATGGCGAAGATGATAACGATGAATCACAAAGGGGAGAAGTTGACAAAACAATGTTGCAGAGAATGTCATTACTAGTTCTGAAATCTGTCGCCGTCACGGTGAAAGAAATGCGATGCGATTCATCTGACAGTTCAATAGACTCCTCAGATTACAATGCGATACAAGATATGCAGATTGTAGAACGATCTATTCGCGATGTACTGAAAAAGCTGGACGTTTTCATCAGAAACAGCCTAGAGTTCCATCCTGAGACAGCTTTTACTAAAATGCTGATACATTTGTTCAGTGAGCAGGATGACTACTTGATTGAATCAATGGTGTGCACTCTTGATATTACTGTAGGGATTGTATATAGAAACTCGATGTACCCAGACTTAATACCAATGTTGAACCCCATATCATCTTTCATAGAATTCCTGAAAGTTGTATCTCATGATAGTGATGTTTTACTGGACTATCTTGTGAGCAACGAGACATGCTTCTTGCTATACTTGCTCAGGTTTCTGAAGTTTGTGAGAAGGAACTGGCCGAAGTTTTTGGAGACTTGCCAGCAAACAGATTCTGGGGGAAGTAGAGGTCTGGATGATACTATGAGGGTTCTAATAAGGTTGAGATTGCAAATCAGCAGACTGGTATCAAAGTCTCTGTTCCCATACAACATAAGCCCTGTACTAAGATTGTTGGAGGTCTGTGAAAGTTTGTATGAAGGTAATGAGTTTAGTTGAATATCTAACATAGTGTCCTGTTCTGAAATTTATAAAAGAAAAAATACAAGTTGCTACTATGCTAGACCTGGCGAAATATTGAAAAAAATACTTCATCAACAGTAATTTTCGAGAACTTATTGTTGATCAATCAGCTTCTTAAAGTTTTTAAGACTTATAAACTAACTTTCTGCCGCTAGTTGGTTTTGTGTCAAATATTTTCTATCCCAACTTATATTTTCATGATTTAAAGGTCTAGCACACCACTGTTGCATTGATATAAACTCTTATTTACAAAGACTGCCCACTCATTTTACATTCCAAACTTTGCTTAGTTACACATAGTATTTAGCTCTATTTAATTTATATTAATTTTTAGTGTTGTAACATTTGTAATATGATGTGTACTTAATGTTAGTTTTTAAACTGTAATTATGTGTTACTCAGTCTTCCTTTTAGAGTATGTTCCTTTAATGCAATAATGTTTAAATCTATTGGGACACTGTGCTTTTTTGAGTGGTACATATGAATGTAAAATTATTTGACAGTTCTCAGCTCAGCTCACTAAAAGATGAAGTTTCACCAACAATATTTTGATTTTTACTAAAAGCGTTGTTGCTCAGTGTTCTAATTAATGCCCAATAATGTGCCTTACCGTTATGTAAAAATAGGGTGCTCAGTAATAATATTTTAATGTAGAATATAATGTTTTCGAGAAAATATTTATATATTTTTAGTGCAACCATTTTGCATAATAGTTTTAAGTAGTAGTTTAGACGATTTCTAGAATTAATTTATTTTAGTTATTCGGTTGTATTATATATTTAGGTTTGATATTGCATATAAAATGCGGGTCTATACATTTTTTTTTTAACTAAATTATATTCCATGCCACAATGATGTACATAAATGCCATCAATTACCATTTTATAAGTAAATGTAATCAGTATTAATACAATATCCTAATTTATATCGACATTATAATATAATAAAAAACATTGTTGTTTAGTAAACTTGTTTAGATTGTTAAGCTTGCGACGCGCATGTTCAACAAAACAATTTATAAAATATTTTTAGATAACAAAATTTTTGATAAAATGTCTGATTGATATTAATTTCCTGGGTTAACATTTTCAAATAAAGACAAAACAAACCTTACATAAGAATCTTTTCATATTTATAATCAGCGGTAAAATGTCCAGCTACTGGACAATTTCCTTCCTCTGCTAAAAAAGTTTACCAAACAACAAACCATACTTCCACTACGGGATCTTATATTATGTTTTTAAATAGCTTTAAGTGATAGAACGACAACAGACTGTTATGTAGGTATAAATGTGTCCATTTTGTTACTTCCATTTAGATAATAAGATGTTATTTTAGTATTTTTCATTGGTTACTTTATATGATTACTGAATCTCAAAATTGTGGACCTCTTAAATCTGCAGACCAGTTTAATGTCTTATTTTCATGAATGTTTTGATTATTATGAAATATACTAAAAAGTAATGAAGTTATTATTCATCAGGACGAAATTAAGTATTGGTACTTAAATACTATTATAATTTTTAGAAAAATATTTGTACTCTGATCTTGCCAATAATACTACCGGAAAACATATTTTTTAATTTAAAATAATATTCTGCGTAATAAGCTTGTTGTGTCTAATAAAAAAAGCTTCTAAAATAATTAAATATTGAAACAAGAAGCTTTTTGTTGCAATTAATATTTTTATTTGTTACAATATTTCAGACCACTTCTTAGAGGCTGAACAAAATAAACTTATCCAAAAGCAAACATACATTTAGTTATCAATCTCCTGTATTAAATACCTTTTATTAATTAATAATGACATATTTCACATGTTTGGCTTTTATTTGTATCCTGAATTATGTTAAACTTAGGTTTATTTTATGAAGGGGAAATTCAAAATTTTGTATCTGTAAGCAGTAATTTAAGAACTTGTTATTGTTAAGTAACAATAAATTAATTTAAATAACGACATTAAAATGAAATATTTTTGTACATGATGACAATATTTTTAGTTTTATTTTTCTACATTTTTAAGTAACTTTACGTACTATTCTAACATTGGAAAACAAGAAACTCGACAAAGAACACACAACAAGGCCTTTGATAAGGTTGATTTATATCACAAAACACTAGTTTTTCAACGATACTTTAAAAAAAACTACGTTTACATTGCAGACAAATTTAATTGATTGCCACAAACAAGTCTTTAATAAATTCTTGCAAGCTTTTTTTTAATTACTTAAAATATAATTTCTTCCGGGTGTTTCTCAAGGCACTGACTTTAGTCCGAACTAGTATACGATAGCAAGATAAAATTCTATATTCTCTCGTATTCGTAATAACTATATCATCGTATGGTTTAATTTTACTCACATGTTAACATGAGCGTCGCTAAGGGGGACTCGAGATTATTAAGTGGTACTTTTCTCCGCAATACTGGATTCTAGACCGAAATCGATACGTTAAGAAGAGCTTTAGGAACTATCAAGTGCAGATGGCACGATCCAATCCAACTAAAGAAATTGCTGGGTGAATTTCCTACAGCACGCAGCCCAGAACTTCGCCACATCCACCACGTCTTCGGGTCGGCGGCAGCGCAAATGTCACTTTGGCTGCATGTTTTTGGGCTAAGAGGGTAGGAGAGCATAGTTTGCGACAATGCTCCATAACCACACCCTGCTGCTGTTTAATTTAGGTAACCCCACTTAATGAGTTGGAGTTACATCTTCCCACTTGAGTCCGGAGACGGTACAAAGACTTCCAGGAGAACCACGTAAGATTAGACCCTGCAGGAAGATACTCACTTGGTGGTAAGTAGTGAGTGTGAGGGGGACAGCGTGGGCGGTGCATCTTGAAGTCTCAGAAAAAATACCCCCGAAACAGCGACAATGATACGAGGATTATGCAGAAAATTCTAAATGAAGAGTTCAACAAAAAAAAAAGTTTATGATGCTGCCACCGGCCCCAACCTGGCCAAACGTGGAAGGTATATGAGAAACGGTTGTAAAGAGTACCACTTCAAATGAGTAATCGGCGGGGAAATGTTGAAGTTAGAAAAAAAAATGAAGCGGCGCACACGTCTTTTCTGAAACTTGCGAAGTGTTGCTTAAATTGCGTTAGACAAGTCAACCGTTTTGTGTAAACCTCGGGGAGAGTTGCATAACTTTCGTTAGACAGGACACCCCTCATGATCCGAGTATAACGTCCCTACTATACTTGAAGCACAAACTTTAGACTCGGCTAGATTTTGGCTGCAGGTTAGGTAGGTGCTATCATTGCGTCCACTGTCTGGTGGATATGGTGCGGCATACGCTGGCCGAGGATGCCACGTGGTATGAGCCGCGCCGTAGGCTTGTTGAAAATATATAGATATTATTTTTTAAATGTATCGATATTTTTGAGCGATATTTAATATTTCGATGTATCGATATATTCCTAGTATCGAAAAGGTACAAGTACAAGGTTTAAAAATCGATATATTTTTAAGACCAATAAACATTGGTAAGTTTTAAAATCCTAAAAAGTATAACTTTTTTTAAATTAACATCTTTTTAACAAATTATATTTTATGTATTTTTTGTTTTTGGTTGACTCGATTTGCAGTTTTATAATTTGGTTTTTAAGTTGGCAACTCTGTTTGTCAATATCAACTTCAAATGACTTCATATTGCCCGTCCGGCGGCGTCCGTATCGTATTATTTTTAGATATATAGTGGTTTAATTAATAAATAATAAAAAAAATGGTTGTTTTGATTTATTAAAAATGATGTCTCTTGATTAATTAGTATGTAAGTTGATTGAAGTAGATTAGGCCAAATAAATTTATTTTTAGAGCACGAATATTCTCTATCAAATCATAGCGATATAACGATATTTTTTAATAAATATATCAATATCGGTTTCGATATTTTCAAAAAATATCGATACGATATATATCGATACTTTTTTGCATTTCCGACATCCCTAGCGCGCCGTACACTCGTTAAGGCGGAAACATACTTACCTGTCGTGGCGTGTCGTGACGCGCCAGAAGCAAATCGGTTTCATACATTTAATATGGTTAGGGACATATTTGCATGGCGTGTCGTGTGGCAACGATATATGAAACCGTATGCTTCTGGCGCGTCACGACACGCCACGACACGTAAGTGTGTTTCCGCCTTTACAGAGGTAGGAGGAGACTTGTCGCTGCCGACCATTGTTCGCTCGATGGTCGGCAGCACGGATCTTCGATGCCTATGCCCATGTCTGCAGAACCGTCGCAGATATAAACTGCGGAAGAGAACGGGAGATGACGAGCTCCTGCCCATCTCGCAGCAGACGCACAAGGTGTCGGCAAAGAGCGGACTACGTCTCCCTAAACAGGTCCTGGGGCGACGGATTTGGCGGAGGGACATCCGTCGCCCTCCATCATACTGGACCCGACAAAGCGGCGCGTAGTTTTCCATTCTTATACGTAACGGTGGAGTTTTACACCTCACTCCCCCCCAGGACGAGACCCGCAGACCCGCAGGTCAAGCGGGACTAGTCCGATGCAGCGGAAGTCGAATTAGATCCCGCTGCCCCCCGACGCAAGTGTGCGAAAGAACACCGGTGTGGTTTTACTCAGTACGAGTCTGATAGAACCCTCCGCTCGCGATCTCCCGAGGGCGGAGGACATCCATTGAGGATTTCCACATCGAGACAAAGAAGGTACTTTATGAGTTTTAGGGAAATGAAACTAAGAATACGTATCACCAATTGTATTTTTAATCATAATTTACAACATATAACATACAATAGCATTGTACACATAGTCTAACGCTATATTGCTTATTTTTGGACGCAGATCCCATTCAGAACAGGGCTCAAGGTAGATTCTATATTAGATAGATATAAAAGTATAAATTGAAAGTGTATGTTGGTGCCAATAAGCAAGCAACGATTATTCTTGTTTTGTAAAATACATAGGTATAAGTAGTCTACATTGTTTAAGGAATCAATTATATTGGCAGGATATTAAAAATCATGTTGTAGGATATTTTTTGTGAGTAGTTACGCTATTAAAAGGCAGTTGGTGTGTTTGTGTGCGTATCTTATTTAGCTATTTGAGCAGTATCTTGACCATTCAAGCTTACTCTATAAGTTAAACAAAGATGCATATTAAACAGCTTTCTAATTTTTTAAAGGAGACATTGCAGATTTATTTTTTGTCTAAGAATAACTATATGCCTGCTGCTGAATCTGAAGTCTATATTGCATTGAAAACTTGTAATATTGGTTTAACCACTTCTCACACTTATGTCCCTAGTTTTAGAATTCAAAAATGGTTAACCGCCAGTTTACGTGGTTGTACCTACTTCAGCTCAATTCGTATTAATTTAAAACTGTCAGATAATATCAAATCACATACTAAAGACATCCTTACATTCTAACAATCAACAATAATTTCAGAAAAGTTATGAAAAGTATTATATAGTCACCTACTTTTTGTCTCATAGATACTTAACGTTTTCTACACGACGGTACTTCGTAACAATTTCAAATAGGTGTTACTACAATCTCAAACATGCTTTTGAATAATCCAGTAACTTCCATACAACTTTAAGCCATACATTTATTTCCATAAATTCACTTATTCGTCAGTTTCTCATATTTTTATCATATCTGTACAGTCAAATACAAAATAATATGACTTAGCCGGTACCTGCATACTTGCAAGTAAAAAAAAAAACAAAAATGAATCGTCGTGTCACCACTATTTGAAATCTGTTGTCACCATTTGAACGTTACATTATTTCGCATGGACATAGGCTACTTTTAACCGGGTATAATTCAGCTCAAACTTTATGGCGGCTCGGAACATCTAATGAAAAGCTGCGCAGAACACAAAAGGTATCAGCGGGGCGCAGAGGATGCATCTTCTTGACTTTATAATGCGCAGACCGTCACTCGCGTAGCTAACTTCCGAGCCGCCATAACAATTTGAACTAAATAATCGCGCGGGCGGAGCCGCTCACAGAAGCTACCTTAAGGTAAAATAACGATAAAAAAAGTGTTTACTGAACTAGTGCTCTTCTCTTTACTCATTCCTTTATTTCGCAGACAACACTCTCATACAGTTGTTTTTTTTTTTGTGTTTCTTACAAGGATCTTTTGGCGCTCAAATGACGTTGACTGTCGACATATTTGTGAAATGTATTAAAAAAACATGAT
Organism: Cerastis leucographa; assembly: GCA_963082945.1. NCBI lineage: Eukaryota > Metazoa > Arthropoda > Insecta > Lepidoptera > Noctuidae > Cerastis > Cerastis leucographa. Next base: position 10,465,732 of record OY720371.1, on the reverse strand, counting down.
GGTGGCGCTAGTTCCGATTTAAAGAAATGCGAAGCCTTTGCATGTCTGATGCTCAGCATATAACTAGCCACTACATTTCAAGGGTCACCAACCCTAATACACTGAATAGGCAGGAAATGGAGTGGTATATTGTGTAAAAAAAAAAAAACAAATGACGCTACCGGCACAAAATAAAACACACACAGTCAAACACACTTTCTATCAGTGAAGAGTCGGAGATTACCTCCTTCATCCTACCTCACATAATTAACAAACATTACCTCTTTATAATATTTTTTCAGATTAAGATATTAGAACTACGGTAATAATTTGGCTGTAGAAGCTTTGTGTATCTCAATATTGAACGATAATCGGCCATTCATAAAGTTCCACAAATGACGTATGTTTTATAAATTTCATAAGTTGGAATAAACCATTGTATATGCTCACTCCATTCCTTGACTACTCTGTGGCGAATTATAATAGACAAAAAAACATTATCAATTTTGTCATAGCATTTATTTCTTTATTTACATTTGCTTTGCCAGCGCTTAACAATTCAGAGAGGTACGTACAGTCAGCACCATAATTTAAAATTTACAGAAAAAACTTTCAATATTTAATCTGGCTATAAAAACATTATTTTCTAGATAAAAATGGCCTACGGCTACAGAACAATTAAGTTTGAGCTTTTAGGAAAAGATTGCAGCGAGGTGAACGGATTTTTGTAAATACGGTTGAATTCAGCGTCGTTTTGTGCCGACTCTACCTCCTAAACGTCTCACCTACACATAAATTACATAACAGTCCCTTTTTAATGTCATCGTTTCATAATCAAGCTCACATAAGACATTATATTTTACGATGAAACATATACGTTAGACATAATGTGATTTTCTAAAAATAAACAATCTCATTCTGACAGATAAAAACAAACGTTATTTCACGTAGACGTCACCAGATGAGGTATTCGTTAATGTTTTTACAGAAAACATCATTTCTTAAAGAATAATTGGATTTCTGTGTATTTAAAATTGGCTAGATTTAGAGCAAACATTATATGAAATGGCTGCTTGAAATTCTTCACTACGCTCAACATGAGTATAATGGTATAGAGTACACTGATAGTCGCCGACTACCGAATCGCACTGACGTAAGATAGTTAAAAACAAAATAATGATAATTCAGTAGTCCGCATAAAGACTAAATCTGCTATCAAGTCTACGTTCTATATAAACAGAGCGACACTTCACCCATACGTCAAAAACATTTACGAATACCGCTACTCCAACGTTCATAAAAACATATTACATTTGAAAACTTACCATTCATAATCCTAAATTGGTAAACAACTTGACTGGATCGCGATATTTACCATCCGTAAAAAATAAAAAAATAAAACATGGTATTTGTTAAAAAAAAATACCCTATTAAAACTTACAATGAAAAAAAAAAACCTATCATTATATTACACAAATATTCGATTGCCGTGTGTGAATGACTAAAATAAAACATTTACACACGGAATGTAAGAACGAAATTCATTTATAAAAGCCTGCATACAATGGCCTATGTTGGTTGGTCGATAATCACGAAAATAACGCAAAAAAAAAAACATTAAGGACAACACAAATACAAATATGCAAGTTTGAACTTAAACTAAACCTAACACTCCATTTTGTTACTACTCTCTGAAAGATACCAATGGATTAGAATCACAGGCCATTGTGCACAAGAGTATTAAAGTTAACACCAAAACATTAAAACATCAACTACGGACAACAAACATCGCGCCAAAAAAAAACTTAAAACAAAAACAAGCTTACATACATATTCAGGTATCATAGTCTTCGTCTATCTGCAGGTTGCCAGAGTTCAAACAGTCTATATCGACTGGATGTGCCAACACAGGCTTAATTTCAATCTTTTTCACTTCCTGTCTAATTGTTTTAGAATTCTGTCTATGAATTTGTCGTAACGAAATCTCTTTTTTAGGAGGTACGGTCACGTTAATAGCTGATGCGTCCAGCAATTTTATTTCTGGGTTTGTAAAATTTTTTGTGAAGTCTATGTTTATGATAGGCGTGATAGGTGTTACGGGCGTCCTAGGCGCTACTATTGGTTTTTCTATGATGGCTGGTTTCGGCACCATTTCAATTTTAAGGGGTTCAGGCGTGTAGCTCGTTGAAGGTTGCGGGCTTGCGTAAGTAGGATTGAGCTTTATTACACTTCTGTGTTGCACTTCATCGGTTAATAACGTTTCTTGGTAAAAATTCGCGGTAATAACCGGTTTTTCTTCTATGGACTTCTTTGATAGGTCTATGGCAGTATCTAATGAGGTTGAGGTCACGGTTTCTGTTCTTGCTAGTTTGTGGGTTAGGTCGACCTCTGTGGAGAGGGCCCTTTTGAGGGAGTCCCGATGAGGTTGTATAGGTAATGGTGTAACTACTTTGACGTCGCAACTGCTCGAACTGTTTGAGTCTTCCCTTGCTATCCTTCGGGGTGGGACCGGCATTTCTGAAAATCTGTGAAAAGAAATGATGGTTAAAATGATGTTTAAAGAATTCCATATATGTTTTGCTGGGGTGTTTGTTCCGACACTTCTTCTTCCCAGCTTAAAGACTAGGAAGTGGCGAAGGGCGTTTTGGGGGACCGTCTTGTGTAATTGACGTTCAAAAAGTGCTGATCGGTCTTCATTCTAGTTTGAATTTTTGTGAATAACATAATCCTGTGTTTCAAAGTCGGAAAAAAAGTTTATTTTTTATTTTTGTCGTAATATAATTCTGATTCTCAGCATAATTTGAATTCGCGAAGGATAATGAAAAGGCATTATTTCCTTATAGCAGTCAACTATGAACCGTACTTTGCAACACATAAGGTGCTATGATCGATGGCAAACCAATCATCATTCACGAAGAAGGGCCATGACTCTTTTGTTGTGAGCAATTAACGGGCTTTCTAATTCCACACACTCATGTAGGTAGTAAAAGACGTTAATAACAATGTTTCTTCACACCCGTTCTTTGTATCGGTATTAAAAGGGTTTTAGTGTGTTAAGAAAGTCCCATAAAATATTTGATACAGTAGGTAGGTGGCGAAAGTAAGCCAACACCAATTAAAGTTTTATTATCAACGAGGTGTTGCCAGCGACCTTCGTCCGCGTTACTAGGTACTATAAAAATATCACTTCCTTATTTGAATCGGATTCTGTTAACAATTCCAAGGGTTTTTTTTTTTTAAGCTTAAGTTACTCCTAATGAGGCGGGGTCGCGGCCGGCCACGAAGAAGATGGTGAGACGAACTGAACAGGTTTCGTTATTACTGGAAGGAGGACTCGCGAGTTCGCGAGAAATGTAAAAAGCGGAGAGAGGGTTTCGCCCAGGAGTGGGACAGAGCAGGCTAAAAAAAAGTTACTCATTATAACATCAGCTAACTGCTAGAAAAAGTCCCACCAAAATCGGTGTTGCCTTTTCGGAGATTAGCCGGAACAAACAGACAGACGGGCACAAAAGAAGTAATCCACCAATCAGGCTTACTGCGGGTTGGTCAATCGTCGGGTATATTCCGCCCATAACGAGAGCGAAGCCCGGTCATAAACTAGTAATAAATTAAGGTACATTACCTAGAAGAGTTCGGCGAACTTTCAGCGCTCATGATTTCTTTCTCTTCCGCCGCTGAGACATCTGGTATATTCTTTACCTGAAGATTTTAAAACACAAATATTTAGCAAATACTTTGGCAGAAAAGTTGTGGTAATCGGTTGTCGTGAGGAAAGTTTCGAGTATGAATGTGGATGGGTATAAGAGTAGAGGAAGACCACAGAAACGATGGATGGCCTGTGTGAACGATGACATGGATAGAAAAAAGTGTGTGGTGAGATGACGAGTAGGTAATAGAGAAGTAGGAAGAAGAAGACACGCTGTTACAACCCCAAATAAATTGGGATAAGGGCTGGAAAATGATGAATTAGCAGATACTTTATAAGAACTGAGTACAAGTTTTTATTAATAAATAAATAATTGTATGTACTTGTCTTACTAGTTACATACAATTTTTTTTCTTATTCCTCAGAAAATTTCATAGCGAAGGCGTTTCTACGCTTTACTTCGTCCCCCACTACCAAATCCGATTACGGTTGTCTTGGAAAATTAGGGTTTGCTTTGTTCTATTTCTTTGAAAAGCTTTTTCAAATGGTGTAGAAACATGAGAAAAACAATCGTGTTTTCAGTTTTTTTTTTATTGGAAAGAATGAATGTTATAGGCTTCGCTGTAATATACGTACTTCCCAGTCTCCTACTTTGCTGTGCCCTTACAGGCTTTAAGCCTCTTGTAACATCTTTTTTACAACATGGAATGCAAAATAAATGAATATGAATACTTTGTTTTCAAAATAAAATTGTATTTTTTGTAAGAATGGAGAATTTAAACAAAGAAATTAAAGTGTGTCTTGTAGTTTTATGCTTTGTAAAGGTTTAATGCAAAACAAAGCTTTCGAAACCCTTTCTATTTGAACTCTGCTTCTGCTTTCAAAGCACTTTAAGCCTGTCAGTCGTTACAAGTAGTCCGTGGCCCAAAAGTCTGACAATTAGTCTTACCAAGAGATATCGTATTACCGAGTACCAACTGGGTTGTGGAGGTCAGATAGGCAGTCGCTCTATTTAAAATACTGGCATTCAGCTGCAACCTGTTAGACTGGGAGCAGACATGGTTAGGAAAAGGCTAAGCAGATGATGATCAAGCTACCGAAAAGCTTAAACGTCAATCCTGTTGACAGTCGTAGAAATATGGAGCAATTTAGAACCAACTGCCGCTTGTTTAGGCCTTTAGGTCTTAGCCGTGGCTCTCTACAGTTCATCCATCCAGTCATGATTATTTATTTGTTAGCCTCATCTATCCCACTCCTGGGCAAAAACCTCCCTTCATTCCTTCCACTTCTCTCGATGTTGTGCGCCTCCTTGTCAAGAGGAAACCATCCAAGGCGCCCCGCCATCTTCTCATCGTAGTATTGAAAAAAAATAAACAGACATTTATTAACTTACCAGATCTCTGAGGAAGTCAAACTTGGATTCGCCCAGGATGCACTGCTTGACGTGCGAAGGACTGAGGGTCTTTGCGTTTCTTGCCATCGTAACCTGCATTGCTTTGCTGAGTAACGACTCCACGAATAGCTCCAGGGTGCGAGGTGTTGCGGATAATAGTACTGAGTTAAGGAATATGCAGATGTGGATTTGGTATAGCAATAATCAAAACGGACAAAAAAAAACTGCAATTTTTAAATGTCTAAAACTGATTAGGGTTTCTGTGGACTGTAACCAATCCAGGACCTCAGTCCTGCGTTCCATTCCCTGGTCGGACAAAAAAAGCTGGATTTTCCATCAAAAAAAAATCTGTAGTAGCCTGAAGTCTGGACTTGTGCCGGGTTGATGGCAATGTTTCATCTCCCCCTATTAGGTGGCACTAAAAAATAACTAGCAAAATGTTACAGGTTCATTAATTTAGACTTCTTCTACTTAGCGCATCGATGACAATTTAAATTAAATCAGCCCAAAACTAGGCGACGCGTTTATATCTATATCTTCTTCTATTACTTATATAAAAATCAATTGCTGTTCGTTTGTCTCGCTAAAACTCGAGAACGGCTGGGCGGATTTAGCTGATTTTGGTTTTGAAATGTTTGTCTTAGTCCAGGGAAGGTTTAAAAGGTGAGAAAGGTAGGGTAGATAGGGAAGGTAGGTAGGCAGGGTAGATAGGGTAGGTAGGTAGGGTACGGTAGGGTAGGTAGATAGGGTAGGGTACGTAGGTAGGAAGATAGGAAAAAGTGCATTGCAACGCATGCCAGGTACAGCTAGTAGACACAAATAAGAAGTCAATGAAAATAAAAGAATAGATCGCCGTGCCGTGCCATTTTGCCGTCGCAAAAGATTAGCCAATCAAGAAGGATGATAGCACAGCTTAGGGTGCGCCGGATGTACACAAATATCCCCACTTGTGGGGACTTGTCGAATGCAATTGATGCAAATTGCTAGTGTCACTGCTCGGTCGCAATCTACACAATCAAGCGATATACGTCAACAGCGGTTGCGGAAAACAAATAAAAAGCTGAAAAAAAAAGAAGTTGCGGAGAAGTTGAAAAATAAAATATTCAAAGCATGCTACGATGGAAGGAGCCCATAGACGAAAGGTTCAGATAGAAGCCCTGTACGGTTCACGTACAGGCAATTAATGTGCTGACGCTGCGATGTACTTTCCGTTATTAGTTTTATTTCAAACGTTAGTTGACCATTATCTATCTTAGCAATAAAACCGCGGATTGGCATCCAACATAACATTTTGTGTAACTTTACGATAAAGTTGGGATCGTGAAGTCTGTAGTTTTCGTCAACTTACCTACTTTACAAGAATTCTGAGCAGTACAAGCCCTGCGAGAAGGGGTCCACTTTCAGTTGCCAAAAGAGGCAAAAACATTTAGGGCTCGTAGCCCTAAAAGTTTTAGGGCTCTCTCATTAAAATCAAAATATTTTATTTCACATAGGCCTACATGGGCACTTATAAAACGTCGACAAAAGGTGCACGGTTCGGGTCATCACGTCCTATCTACTCGGCTAGAAAGTTTTTACGCTGAATATGCTCGCTGAAAAAGCCTGGGCTCTTCTAATGGCGCTACCTCAACGGGAGCATTCGAATGTAATGTAACAATCAAGGATTCGATTTTGTACAGGAACTAGTGAATCCGAACTGTACTGTACTGTGTGTACAGGCGAATGCTCCCGGGGAAGGGTCACTGCGACGCGATAGTACTCGCGCGAAGGAAACAAATGACGCGCGTGCAAATCGCATAGCCAGTGGTCGCGAACGGTGCTTGACTCCCACGCAATAAGAGGCTAGACGTAATCTCATGAATTTCATATTCATTTATACTTAATGGCCATGGAAAAACCCAAGTGTATCACAATTTACAGTAAGTAGGGTTTTTCCGAACATAGTCTTCTGTGTAGTTTTCCAAGATAAATGTTTAACACAGTATCGTATGAAGTTTAGAAGTATTTGCAAATAATTGGACGTATGTATATGCAATCTTTCTTTTATTTCTAACTAGCTGTACCCAGCATGCGTTGCAATGCACTTTTTACTACCCACCTACCCTATCCTACCTACCCTACCCGACGCTACCTACCTACCTACTCTACCCTACCCTACCTACCTACTCTACCCTACCCTACTCTACCCTTACTACCTACCTACCCTACCCTACCTACCTACCCTACCCTACCCTACCTACCTACCCTACCCTACCTACCTACCCTACCTACCTACCTACCCTACCCTACCCTACCTACCTACCCTACCTACCTACCTACCCTACCTACCTACCCTACCTACCTACCCTACCCTACCTACCTACCCTACCCTACCTAACCTACCCTACCCTACCTACCTACCCTACCCTACCTACCTACCCTACCCTACCTACCTACCCTACCCTACCTACCTACCCTATCCTACCTACCTACCCTACCCTACCCTACCGTATCCTATGTCCTTCTCCTGGCTCTAAACTACCTCCCTGCCAATTTTCAGCTAAATCGGTTCAGCCGTTCTTGAGTTATAAGTGAAGTAACTAACACGACTTTCTTTTATATATATAGATTAAAAGCGATCACGACTAGAGAATTTCCCAGTTACAGGAAGGAGGCCTTTGTCCCAGTAATGGGAACATTAAAGGCTGCTTATGCAATGCTATTTAACTGTGTTTCAGAATGGCCGGCTCGGCTGTCGTAAAAAGCCGAATACGGCTGGACCGATTTGGCTAATTTTGGTTTAGAAATATTCGTAGACGTCCTTTAAGGAAGGTTTAAAAGGTGAGAATGGTAGAGTTGGGTAGGTAGGTAGGGTAGGAAAAAGTGCATTGCAACGCATGCTGTGTTCAGCTAGTCAGCAATAAATATTCTGTCTAAATGCGAAGAGTATGGATTTCAATTAAACGCCAAAATATTTGAGTGACGACGTCTGGTTAAAATGGTCCCAAAATAAAGCTTAGCTTAGATGATGATCTAATAAAAACACGACGTAAAAGAGCTTTAATAAATCTGGCATACGAAACATTTCAGTATTTTCATTCAGTCATTTGAAGGACATGTTCCAACTGTTTAAAAATAATGAATTTTCTATGCATATTTTCGACCAACTACGTCCAAGAGACTATAAATAATGCGTCTTTATTCTATTGGATTTACATTCCGTTGAAAAGAAAAAACAGAATTTGAATTGAGCTAGGTTTGAACAAAGGAATATATTTTAAGATTCGAATCAAATGTTTAGATTAAAGCGAATTTCCGGTGGCGTGGCGGGATCCCGTGTCGGTTAATGTATTTGGGAATTTTCCGTAGCAGCCCGAAGCTTTGATTTGTACCGAGTTAATGATCATAGGTTTGTTATGGCTGAATTGTATGGGTATAACTTGAACATACACTGGCCAAATGAGAGTGTAACCTCTCTTTGGGAACGCGGCTGTGTTTTATATCATGCTACCGTAGACAGTCTGTGGCTACGCATGCTACCCTTCACGAAGTCGTCAACCAAGCTCCTGTACATCAAACTAAGTAACACTGGGCAAAAATTCATTGGACTTTTTTGGTATGCAAAATCACGATTTATGGTGTTCGCAAAACGTTGTACTGAAGGAAGTAAAGAACAGAACAAAAAAATATAGCTATAAACAAGAAGGAAGAACAAGCACCCTCGGTCTTCATCGGCTTCGATAAGAAAGTTTTTACAGCCGTTATGTGTCGATAAAACACTACTCCCACTTACCCGCTCTTTAAGATATAGGTACAGTACAAACGTAAACATATAGTCTTGCAAGCAACTTCAAAAACAAGATCAGAAAAACCTAGCACTACAAAGACATTGTTAGCTCACCAATTGAACGTTTGGCGTCCTGCGGAGTGCGTTGACTGATTGAATACTTAATCGAGATCAAGTGCGTGGATCATTCTGGATGCATCGGCCGAGGTAATATTGGTTTTCTCAAAAAAATCCTTAACTGATGTACGCAGAAGATGAACGATGAAGATGTACTCGCCTTCGACGTTGATGCCTAGCTTTCTCCAATCAGGAACCTTGAAGACATCTTCCAGTGCAGCGGTGAACAGTTTCGGAGATATGACGTCTCCCTGTCTCACACCTCGCTGCATAAGAATAGGTTCCAAGGTCTGGTCCTGAAGTCGGACTGACATGGTGGCAACAGAAAGAGAAGGACATGCTAGTCGGACCGTATATAATACTTTGACTATCTTTGACCTACTGTTATGAATAATATCCTGAAAAAAATATTAATCATATTACAACGTGTCATTGTGTATAATAGCTATTTTATCACTGTGACTGTAACATACTATACAACTGTATTCATTTTTATTGGGTGTAAGAGCAGTCCTATTCTGGTCCACATGACTAATTCTACCATCCGTGATACGACTGTCCGTTGACGTCACGATAGCCAGTAAGGATCGCTGTGAGACCGAGGACATTTTTTTATCTAGTGGTTTATGGCCTGGACGAGAGGTGATTTGAAGGATTAGCGAAATAATGTTACGAGAAAAATTTTGATGGATGGACAGGCAGAATACCAACGAAGAGATGGATAGTGTGAGGGATGATAAGGAAGAAAAAAGAAGAACAACGGCGGACAGGTTTAGAAGACATAGAGAAAGAAAAAAGACGCCGACTCCAAGTACCATAGGATTTGGACAAGATAATGATGAGCGAAACAGTGTTCTAAAAACTTTTGAACAATTTTTACTGCTTGTTTATTTTAAAAGAGATACGGTATTTTAATTCAATCAATCAATCAAAACATTTATTTCAGACTTTTCGGTCCATAGAGTGTTAGTAGTACATCAAGATGACTTAAAGCTATGTTAGTAATTCACAAATACAACAAATAAAAAATACAAAGAGAAAAGACGCCAGTCAGCCTACAAAACCTATACCTATTAGCCTATATTTTCCACTGCTGGGCAAAGGCCTCCTCCATAGCCTTCCACTCTTCTCTTTGTACCGTTTTCTCCGGCCAATCCCTCACAAACGCCTCTAAGTTTTTACTTAATGAAAGGATTCTTTTTCCTGCAAGAAACGATCAAGAAATCAACCTGGTCCTTTCAATGAACCAACTTCGGTCATAGCGGCCAATCTCAGAGGCGATGAGGCAGTGAAAGATCAGGAGCAGCTAGGACCATCGGCATAACTACTTTCCGAGGCAGTTTATATCACCAACTTCTAAACTTCGAGCTGCTACAGAGATATTCCTGCCCCCATATTCACAAACGGTCCGATTCGATTTACGACTTTCCGAATCGAAATCGAATCGAAGCGTTTGTGAATAAGCGGGCTGATAGGTGAACCCAATAACATTCGCCCGAGCTGCTAATCGAAACAAGGACCCCAAGCTCAACAGTCACGGTTGGAAACAAGAATGCCAATAGGGCAGTAAAATCAACCGTGCGAAGTATGTGTTAACAGCATCCTAAAACTCCCCAAAATGATGTCGGAAATCGATCAAGGTTAATTACAACAATCTTGTGCAACATATTTCAGCACTGCGAACCATTCTGCGCCATTTAAGGTGAAAGAAGGTCAATTCGAGTTGCTGAATCGATGATTTGTCCAAGTTTTATATCGGATGCAAATGCAAAAATATACAGCAGACATAAAAATGCATACACGTAATGCCGACTTCCTTTTTTGCGGTGATGTCATGGCGCATTGTTTCCTATAAAGGAAATGCGCTGAGAGATAGATGACGGCAAATAACTTAGGCACAAGGTTACTGATTCACCATTTCCCAGAGATGCATTAAAAGTCTCCAAGGATGACAATAGGTGTTAAAATGTAGAAACGGTGCGGTGCAGCTAGGCTACTCAGCCTCACTTCCACCTTGCTGACTTGATAATCGTTTGGCACGGCATGAGCAATTCTTTCAGGTGGCTGCTTTAGCCCTAGCAAAGCCTAGAAAAGCAACCAACTAAAAGAACTGCTCATGCAAGCGGTTTCAGACTAGCGTATTGCTACAAAATACTCAAGTCTGAAACCGCCCTTACGATTTAAAAGAATAAGAAGCATTTTCCTCGGCATATTTACCGGCTTACGGAACCAGAACATCTGTCAAACAAAATATCGTAAATGTTTTCCCATAAGCAAAGTGGTAAAATAAGGGTGTGCTTAACCAAACACCAGGCACAAGGGTAAACTGCTCCCGACGAACTAGATACCTAATAACATATCTAGACCAAGTTACTTTAAAATACCTAGATCAATACCGCAGTCTAGACAGCCAAGAATAGATTAACCTAACTGTGACCTTGGTATGTCAATTTTAGCTGTATTTTAATTTAAGGAATGAATTGTCTACCAGGTATTTTCAAGGAACTATATTAAAGTTAAATTGTTTTATAATCGTGGTAAACTGTTCGGCTTCTTCAGACCCGGGCAGGGCCTGAAGAAGTTTATCAGTCCAGCAGTGGTTTAAACCAAGCCAACTAACTTATATGTAAGGCTACAAAACGCTTCTAAATAAAAATTGATGATATTGGTAGTCTCGTAGGCGGAAGTGGGAATTGATTGCTCATGTATTTGAAGAATCACTGGGACAGATGGGCTGGAATCATGTCATGTGGGTGTCACAGGCACAAGACGGCTATCATCGCAGAGGGAGGTCAGAAGATTTACGAGACTTTCACCAGACTATTCCCAGAATTAGTTAGGACATTACAGGCCAAAAAAATAAATAACCATGAGGCTAGCTTTTAATTTTAGAGACAAAATAAATGCATATTTGGCCTATTTATAGATTTATCAGACACCGCCCGTTATCGCCATGACTTCATGAGAAGTGTTAACGGACATAGTGATAAAAACCTATTCGGGCATAAGCCGTATGATTAAGTTATTCAGTTTTTAAATTTAACATACGATAAGTTAGTATTAACAGCAAAAAAACGGAAACAGTCCAAACTCCAAAGTGCAAACTAATCAGCAAGAGTTCATAAGTCGAAATTTCATTTAAAATTAAAACTGCAATAAAAGTCAAGCTTTTTTGCAAGTCACAATATAGGGCATTGATGGTGGCACCGGTGATTGAAAAGTTGAGTGGTAATCGGCTATCGTGGTATGGACATATATGATGCGGAGGAATGAGGAATATTTTGAGTATGAATGTAGATAGCTATAAGATTAAAGGAAGACTAAAGAAACCATGGATGGGCTGTGTGAAGGATGATATGGCTAGAAACTTAGAAAGGAGATGATTGCTGAGATGACGAGTAATAGACAAGTATGGAAGAAGAAGACATGCTGCGCCGACCCCAAATAAATTGGGATAAGGGCAACAGAATGATGCTGATGGTGAATATAGGGCTAGATATACATCAATAGTTATTTTCAAACTAGAGCGAATTACGCGCGTGATTAATTTCGCTTATGCCGAAGATGTCAACTACTTATTAAAAAATATAAGCCACCCGAAACAATAAAAAAAAAAACTTGCACTCATATTATTTTTTCTAAGCCTTGCCTTGACTGACCCATTCCTTCCACTTTTCAGAGTTGCGCCTCTTCTCGCTAATTAATCGCTTGGCTGAGCATTTTTTCTCGAAACATATCTAAGAACACTATCGATTTAAACACCTTTCACACCTTTTGTTGACGTTTTATAAGTGCCCATGTAGGCCTATGTAAAATAAAATATTTTGATTTTGATTTTCAAATGAAACCAATTTTATCAAAATCGGTTCATCCGTTCATGAGCTACGATGCCACCAACAACACACCATCTCTTTTTTGGTCGGGCGATAAAAATGGTGTTCAAACTGGCGCTGACTTCCAACATTAAGACAACGCGATGCTTGACGCGCCTAGTCGTCGCATCCCGCGCGGGATTTGCCTCAGTGTGGCAACTGTGGCCAGACCTTTATTCTGTTAATGCATATAATAAAACTACTTGGTTCCACATAGTCGCCGCCCGGGCGGGGCGTTACGAACTTTCATTATTCATAAATAGTTTCGTCCCGTCTACGCCCGCAGTGACCTTTTTTCATCGGCAAGTCCGCAGTATAGTACCTAATTAACGAGTATATTTACAGCATATTAACATTACGCCTGCAATCCCCGAAGGGTTCGGCACATGTGTACATATGATACTTTGGAAGTAAGTACACATTAATTTCACCGGTTGATTAAACCATGTAACAGGGCCCGAAGCTATTGCCATTACCAGTACAATTCTAAGCTCCGGCTGCTGCTTAGAAATTCTGACTAGGAATCGAACTCACCTTCAGACAGAACTCATGTTTTGCAATTGTTTTTGCCAACAGTACCTACAAGATGCTGTTTTGCATCCTCGTCAAAATTCAGGAGGTTGTCACACAAGACATAAATAATCAAATACGAAATTAAATAAAAATTACCTACCCAGTTTATTATAGATTCGGGACGAGAATCATTAGCATAGTCTCCTTGAATTTGACGAGGATGCAAAACAACACCTTGTATACCAAAGAGGCAGTGTATTCAGCAGTTTTCATGTAAACAATTAGCCGTTGGTCCCGGCTGTCATTTGTAGATCTTTGACAGTCGTTACGAGTAGTCAGAAACCTAAAGTCTGATATCCAATCTTACCAAGGGGTATCGTACCACTCCGTATGAGGTCAGATAGGCAGTCGCTCCATGTAAATTACTGGTATTCATCTGAATCCGGTAAGACATTAAGCGAACATTCGTTTTCTCAATTTTCAATTGCCTCGCTTTAAATAGATTTTCCTTACAATAAGAGATCCGCAGAAACTGATTTTTATAGCTTGACAAGCTGTGCCCCCGAATTCATCCGCGTGGTCTTACAATTTTTCTAAAATAGAAGTAGCCTACTCCTTATTACACCAGCTATCTACCAGTGAAAGCCCCGTCAAAATCGGTCCAGCCGTGCCAGAGATTAGCCGGAACAAACAGACAGACAGACAAACTGACAGACAAAAATTGAAAAAAATGATATTTTGGTACATGTATCGTATCATATAGTAAAAAGCGGTTATTTTAATATTACAAACAGACACTACAATTTTATTTATTTGTATAGATTGGTCGCCGTGAGTACAAAATATAACTATACATATAGGTTGGCTCACTTTGTTCAAATGAGGACACTGTTCTAATTTTTATTTTATTTATTTTTATTTTCATTAAATTGTTCTCTTTTCAGAGAATCTCGGTCGTATGATATTACTATTAACAGTAAATAGATTTGTATCACAAATTCTTTATTCATTCACTATAATGATAAATACACATTTTATCAATGAATTCATACTACTCGTATGTTTTAAATGTATCTATCTAGAATTTCTTATCTGAACCTAGGCCGTTGTTTTTTTTTTTTATTCGGGGATTTCTGTCTGACTCTGTTAACTAACTAATGCTGAACTAATTAAAACTACTTTCATAAAACTAGAAAGAAAGAACAAATAACTAAAGGACTATCGTGTAGCAAGTTTCACTATTCGGGTTTTTTTCCTATCTCCACTTACTTCGCCTATAAGAAAAAGATGACTATATTTTAGTGGAATTTAATAATACCCGTTGACACTAACATTAAGCGAAAACTATTTAAAAGCACTATTTTGGAAATTCAACTCTCTACATTGAGCGGAGGGTTAAAAGTCCATCAGCACGTTTTTATTAAAAATTAAATTTTATCAACAGGAAAAAAACACCTAGGGCAGGACCCCTAGCATGGCGCAGTGATGACAGGTGGACTAAGACTACCACTGAATGGCGTCCAAAAACTGGAAAAAGAAATGTGGGCCGTCCGGCGGCGAGATGGGCACACGATATAGTTGCCATTGGGGGTAAAACCTGCATGAGGCTGGCACAGAACCGTGGAGATAGGCACAAGAAAAGGCAAGCCTATACCCAGCACTGGATCGTGCTGGTGTTGGCTGAGTGCTGGGTGCACTGGATGAATTCATGCTGTGAATGATGATGGGTAAAAAACGGGCATTACTGCCAACAGGACTGCGGTCTACAGAATCACAAGTAATTTTACAATTTGACTTTATCGATTTCAGACATAATAAACACACCTACATTGCTGAACATTCCATTTGCAAAAAGAACTATTTGGGGCTAATCAAACAGATGGCAGACTTATTAATAGTAATTAAGGTAATTAATACCTAGCAGACTACAGACTGGCAATATTTACACACATGTTTTTCCAGTCATTTAATTAATTAAATTGTGATGTTGATCGGGACATAGCAATGTTATGGGTTCGACCGAATTATGTTAGTAAATAGCAGTCATAAGGAGTCTTGTTACCAAACTATGATAAAGTTAACGGAGGATTGTGATTTTATTTTATTACACAACTAGCTTTAACTCGCGGCGTCGCTTCCGTTATGTACGGAAATTTGTTAATTTAACTCGTTATAATCATCATCTGCCTAGCCTTTTCCCAAACTATCTTGGGGTCGGCTTCTGAGTACCAGTATTTTACATGAAGCGACTGCATATCTCACCTCCACAACCCAGTAACTGGGTAATACGATAACCCTTGGTAAGACTAGATATCAGACTTTTGGTTTCTGACTACCTGTAACAACTGTCAAAGATCTACAAATGACAGCCAGGACCAACGGCTGAATGTGCTTTCCAAGGCATGGAGGAAACTCGGTATGTTATTATGGTCATAATTATTTAAGGATGACATACAGACACAGCAACTTTCTTTATTAGACCAACACCGAAATCACGAAAATGAATCTGGTGTCCCATACACTTTTGACCGTGTAGTTATTACACATTTGTAGGAAGCCACAGATTTTAAATACCCATTGAAGAATTACTATGTGGGGCCACCCCCCTTACATAGTAATTGTTCAATGGGTATTTCAGAATGATGCACTGAATAGACTGTAACTGTTTCTGAGTCCCTTCCAGCTTGTATAAAATTACACTTAAATAAAAAAAAAACCATAATGAAAAAAACACTCAAATAAAGTTGCAGTGCAAACTGAACTTTATTAAAGCGGGTTTTAAAGTTGTTTATCAGAAAAAAAAATGGTTTATTCGTTTGGAAACTCAATTACGTATGCATTATATTAGGACATGGCAACCAACTTCTGAGTAGGTATAAATGGTACTTATTATTAATTGAAATAAATTCTTCAACTTTGACCCTTTGGAGATAACTTACATACAGGAAAACATTCTGTTTTTTTTTGTAGTGATGTTGTGTGAAGTGGACTTTAAAAATGATTGCTTCAACAGATACGTATGCATGTTGGTCCGACCTTATTCCGCTCATATTAGCTTTTAGACCTGAACACAAGTCCTATGGACCTCACAAATACTACTGATACCATAATAAGGGGGGCTAAACTCATTTAAACTACCATTGACTTAAAAAAAAAAAAGCCTAGAATTGATTTCATCCAGCAGAGAACCAAGACCAACAGGTTTGATTACGAGATTACTAAAATCAAAGAAATTGCCGATCTGGTTGTAAAAACAAATTGTATTTTCACTACTGTACTGAAATATAAAAATTAATAATGAGTTGCATTTTTACACACCAGTTAAAGTTACAGGCCATTAAATGAATTAAGATAACACGCTGTTCACTAAAAGCAGCAATTTGTAAATTACTACAAGTTAAAAACTAAGATTAATCAATATAGTGATTATATCATGGAACATAACTCAATATCTGAACTATGATAATAAATTAACATTATATTAAGGACAGTAATTGTTTGTTTATGTTATGAAATTTGACATTTCATTATTGTGAATCTTCGTGATTTCATACAAATCTAATTGGAATTTTGTCTAAATCTGGGTCCTCTTAAGCAGACATTGTAGTCATAGTGTGCATCTATTTTTTAACAGACAACAACACCGAAATATTCACAAACATAAATTAAAACAAATTTGTGATTATATAAACCCCCAAAAAGGTTACATGCAAGTTTTTGTATTTTTATAGAACGGATTAATTATCATTTAAGTAACAAATAGCCTACCGTATGGAGAATTAAAAGCCTAAATTAGTAAATGTACGTTCAAACAATGTAAATACATACGATTTTTAACGACTCAATGCAATCGTTTAGCAGTGCTATTAAAAAGGATATAGATTATGATTGGCACAGCTTGGGCCACTTTCCCCACTTCCTCGTCAGTCTGCATAATCTTCTTGATTCGCCCCTACAAACAAACAATGTCATGATATCACCAATCTCTCGAAATTATTGACGAAAACAAAACCCAATTTCTCTTTGTTATGATTGTTTAATAACATTTTTCAACTTACGGCAGGAAACCTTGCATTGTATTTTCTCTTTTTTGAAGGCATTGTGATAATCCGTTCACTTTAACACCAATTAAATGATAAAATTAGCTCACTTCACCATCAGAATGTTAACACTTCTCGCGCATTTTTGAGGTTATAAAAGGGGGACGTTCGCAGCCCACTTCATTTATATACGAATCTGACAGTTTCTCCACCATTTTTTATGGTCAATTTATGATTATCCACTTAATCCACAAACGTTATTTGTGAAATAAGACCTTAATTACTTCACCATTGTGATAATTTAGTTTTAAATAATAAAACGCAGTGGAACGCAAGATAATTCCACAAAAAGAATTATGTAGGCTGTATAAGTTTAAACTTGGCAATATTTGTAATTTATTTAAAAAATGATAAACTTCACGTTTAGAAACGAATGCAGAAAGCTTTTTGTTTTGATGGAATCCAACAAATATTGTTAAGAAGTAGTTGTCATCATCTTCCTACCCTTGTCCCATTCTACTAGAATTATGTGGTAATTGTAACAAATATAAATCATCAATAATCAATCTGAAAAATAAGTTGAAAATATAATTGCTCACAATATTTTTTGTGTACAATCATCAATCATGGAAAACCGTTTCTAAACGAAAACTTACAAAAGTCATCAAAGAAAATGGCGTCGTTGTCGAGGTGAGTTGTACTGGTTTCTATTTATTTTTAGTTTACGAATACTATATCAAAAATAAGCAATATATAATAATTTAATTGGATACTATGGTCTACATATTATGTGAAAAAAGTTTCTATGAAAGAAGCAGTACCCGCCAAAATAGAAACGTGTTGATAAAAACTGATGTTCTTGTTTAGGGTAAATACTGCAAAGCAAATCATTATTTCGAAATAACAGCATACTAAGGTACTTGAATAACTTTCTACGACAGTTTTTATGCGAATCACAACTTCGTATAAAGTTTTACTAATGAAAGATAACCTTATCAAATTCGTATTTACAATCGCGTCTTTTTTCCGTTTTCAGCCTTTTACCAGCGCCCACACAGCAGGTGTGGGATCGTGATGATGAGAGGAAAGCGAAACGCGTCGGAAGTGCCCTGGTGGTGTCACAGACCAGTGTCCCACCTTATGGACAGAGGAAGGGATGGATTCCGAGAGCTGAGGAAGATTTTGGAGGTCAGATGTTATTTATTATTGAATAATTTTATTTGTGTAAAAACATGGTACATTTAGGTCATATGAATAGGGTTGTGAACCTAACATTTATGTATATTAAGCGCTGTTGTTTGGTCAATCTGGCATTAAATCCGGCCTTGATTACCTAGACTAGAAGCTTCAAATAAAGGTGTTTCAGTTGGTCAGGGCAGTTTTTTTTTTTAAATAAACACCCACGCTAGGAATTTTCTCCTGTATTGTGGGTGCATTTACAAACATTTAAAATCACATACACAAACAGCCTGACCCGGAAAAACTATCTGTTGGCAATACAAATATTTGTTCAGTGCGGGGATCAAACCCGTGACCATAGCGCAGCAGTCAATTGCCCTACCAATGCGCCAACCATGCTGTCATAGTACAGTTAAGTAAAAATGAAGAAATGTGGTTCCTTTTATCAAAGACACAATGTAATTGGCCATAAATCCCATCGATGTATGTATCAGGGTTAGAAGGATATATATCAATGTATATATATATATCATGATATATATCCGATATGTATCAATGACTTTTTGTGATATACAGGATGTTTGGTGCATCGTTTGCCAAATCGAATAGTCCGAAAGGAGAGGTCATTTGCTATCTCTTCACACCCTATAACTCATTCTTTGCCACACTGGTTTTTTTATAACAACTTATTAAGTTAAATTTTGAAAAATTCCAAAATTCAAAATTTTAGGTCAGAGAAAAAAATTAAAAATTTGTTTAGACTTAAAATTTCGATTTAATTTTGAAGTGTGCTGTTGTATGATTCTATCAAATTCAAAATTACTTGCCTTATAACAATTACTTTATTTTTTAATAACTCTTAAAGTTTTTGTAAAAGAAAAATAAACTTAAAACTCAACTTTAAATGGCTATTAAAAAAAAACTAAAAGCGATCGGGATCTTCGAATACATTTTTAAAAAGTTCTCTAGTCTGTCCCCTTTCCAACGGTATGCAATATTTCCAAAAAAACGTTTAATACCTTTTCATTTTTAACTAAATGTGTAATCGAGACACTAGGCTGAGATTCGACATTACAGTTAGAACAGTAGTTTTAGTATAAATAACATGCCTCTGAATTTGAAACTAAAAAAAAAACATTAATTCAGAAATCACAAATCTAGTTCGAGTTAACTCGAGGGAAGTCTGTTTCGGTGTTTTGGGATGGCTATTTCATGACCTCCACGTTCCCCAGACTTAACTCTGTTAGATCTTTACGTCGAAGAACGGGCAAAAGAAATAACGCCACAGAAGTTGAGACTAGGGATGATTTAGTCCAACGCATTGATGCAGGTTTCGTGACTATCAAAGCAGAAATACGTTTACGCACAACACTACTGCAGTCGAGATAAGACGAAGATGCCGCGCGTGCATTCGCAACAGCGGCGGGAACTCGAACACGATTTGTGATTTCTGAATTAATGTTTTTCTTTCGAATAATTCTTTCAGTGTTAGATAGCTCATTTATCGAGGAAGGCTATAGGCTATATATCATCACGCTACGATCAAAAGGAGCGGTGCAGCAATGAAAAATGTTGCGAAAACGGGGAAAATGTGACGCAGACGAAGTTGCGCCGGACAGCTAGTTTAACTATAATTTATCCATTGTTATTTTACTATTGAATTTGCATTTATTGCATTTGCATATTACACCTGTAATCCATGGAGGGTTATGAATGTGTATTTACTTTATAGTATATCCCAAAAGGGTTACGAAGAGGTGTACTTTATAGTATTCCCACTATTTGCCAGTTATGTTTAATTCTCATGTAATACTAGCAAGCCTATTGTCATCAACAGGGCACAAATCCAGACTCCGCGACTGCTACTGAGAAATTCCTGATAGATAAGACAATAACACTTTTTCCGACCCGGGAATTAACCCAGGACCTCATGCTCAGCAGCCACGCTTGCGCCCACTAGCCCGACAAGGCAGTCATATAAATCATCATTTCAATTCCAAATTCTATGTTTTCAGATGGAGGTGCCTTCCCAGAGATCCATGTGGCCCAATACCCACTCGGTATGGGCGCTAGAGGCAAGGAGAGCACATCCAATGCCTTAGCGGTACAACTAGACGAGTCGGGAAGAGTTAAATACTCTGCTATTGCAAGACAAGGACATAGTGCTGATAAGGTAGTTCTGATAATGATATTTGAGATTTAAGCGTATTTTTTTGTGCAAATATGGTCGTATACGCGCAAACGCATGCAACATAGTGCTCTTCAAAAAAA
This sequence comes from Cerastis leucographa, assembly GCA_963082945.1. NCBI lineage: Eukaryota > Metazoa > Arthropoda > Insecta > Lepidoptera > Noctuidae > Cerastis > Cerastis leucographa. The sequence continues at coordinate 10,444,956 of OY720371.1, read as the reverse complement.
TCTAACGCGCGTTCATGCGCTTCTCTCTTCGGGTTCGCGCGGGATGGCGTGTATTGCGGCTCGTGCTTATACGCGCGTTAACGCTCGTGCGAGTTGCTTGTGTGTCAAATAGCTCGCTATGACGCGCTTCTAAATATGAGTTATCGCACAAGAACATTTTAAGGTGTGTCCAAACATCGCGCGCGGCGGGCCCTCGGCGGTTGGCTTGCCGCGCTGCGTATGGATGACTGCCACGCACGAACATTTTTAGTAAAAATTCGTCAGTAATTGCTGCTGCCGCGCAAACATGCTTCGGTTTAGTCCTAACCAGAGCGCGGCAGAAATGTGTCCTGCAACTGCCGCGTGTTGCTGCCGCGCTCTTGCCGCGCAATGTTTGGACACACCTTTACTGCAATGAAATGTATCCTATGTAATTCAAGTCATTGTCTATCTACAAAGTTCTTTGACTGTTAATGATAGTATTGTCTTTCATAGTGATTTAGTGCAGGCATTGTTGCTTGAAAGAATTACACCTTGGTTTAGTTTGGTCCCCTTATACAGAGTGTAACGGAAAGGGTATATACATACTTAAGGGAGTGCTACAGACCATCAAACTGAACATGTTTCTCCATCGGACAAACATCGTAATAGCGAATATCAATTACACCATGTATAGTCTTTTTTTTTTTTCACTTGTGAAGTATTTGCTTTTGACTCTGGTCGAGGTCAGAGATGACAGAGACAAAGTCGACGATGGTACGAGCTTGCCCAGAAGAAGCCTGTTCAGTTCTCTCTAACTTTTAGTATCATAGAAAATAACCCTTTTCCAATCCAAATTAATCTTTTACTTCTACTTTTTCCAGATAATCTACTCAAAACTCACAGACCTATTACCAGCAGAAGTTCTCGCAGAAGATGATGCAACTCTTCAGAAACCAGATGATGATGACATCCAGGATATCACGGAGAAGACGAAGCAGGCGCTGGAGAAACTGACCAATGCCAAGATTTCTGCTGCTTTGCCAGTGAAAGCTGCTCCCAAAGCTGTGAGTTGATGAAATTTGACTAAATAGATTTTATTTATAAAACTAGTTTAGCAAGCAGTAAAGGGGAGGATCCTGTATTCTTAAATTTAATTAGCTGTGCCCGCGACTTCGTCCGCGTGGAATTAGATTTTTTCTAAAATAGTAGAAGCCTAAGTTACTGCTTATTACATCAGCTATCTGCCAGTGAAAGTCTCGTCAAAATCGGTCCAGCTGTTCCAGAGATTAGCCAGAACAACCAGACACAAAAAAGGATTGTGTGGTTTTATGAAATCACGGTAAAAGTGAAACTTTTTTTCACACTATAGTCATTAAACTAAAAAAAATTGGAATAATGTTCCATTAAGGGTATAAAACGCGGAGTAGGGAGACAATGAAAAGCGCTCTGACCAGCGCCTTTCACTTTATCCCTACTCCGCGGCCGAGTGTAACGCGACTTGCAACACACAGACGAAAAAGTTTGAGACGATGTAATAAAACTTCACTTTAAAATTATAAAAAAAATTATTTTGGTATATGTACTGTATACACATTCATATGCATGTAGTAAAAAGCGGTTATTTATTATTACAAACAGACGAAAACAATCTGGAGGACTATATTATTAATTACCAAAACACAACTGTAAACATACTCATCCCATATCTTCTCAACAAAAAGAGAAGAGCACACCCTTATCTTCGCACTGATAGTACGTTACCCCAACAGGCCCCGGCGCAATACATCAGGTACACCCCGGCGCAGCAAGGAGGCCAGTTCAATTCGGGAGCTAAGCAGAGGGTTATCAGGTAAGCGGCATTTTGAATCTTATCTACCTAACTTTTAGGCCGAGTTTTTTAACTTCGCTCTATTACTGTCTCTGGTCATACTAGTGTCAAACTTTGTAGTTTGACACTACTATGTGACTTGGACTTGTGTCCAAGACAGAGACGGGAATAATTATGTGTTAAGTTTGGCTTAGACATGTTCCCACACACCTTAAGTTACGTTTATAGATCTCGGCTTTAGACGGTGGTCTAAGACGGCCGTTTTACTAGATAATAACATGGATCACGACACGTAAACAAATGTTCGAAAACGGCGAAAAACATTGGGTTTTTATTTATATGATGCCTTAGAAAGTAAGCTAAATTGTAAAAGGGCTGATCATACGAGGTGTAACGGACAGCGACGCGAAAAGGCATACCACTTACTCGGTACATAATTCTGGAACACCCCCCCCCCCCATTTTTAATTGGTATTATCCGCAGACTTGATGATCATTGGGATTGACGAATTGCTATACTTTGGGAAAGATGTCTTGAATGTTGTTGGTCATCCTAACTTTTGTCAAATAACTGGTAAAAGTAGGAACTTAAGATTAGAGCGTTATTCTAATGTAATTATTTAATGTATGCGAAATAAAATTATTGAAAAAAAAAAAAAAAAAAAAACGATATGCGTGCGTAATTGTCGATGTAGATTAAAATTTCATCGGTTGGTCATTTACTTTTGTAATTTAGTTTGTAAACCCTGGCTGAGGGCCCTAAAATCATTTGAAGTCACCACAGTGTAGTCCGATAGACCAGTCATACAACCTTATAGAGTTGAACTGCAAGTATCCAAAACAAATGTTATCAGTAAGATTATCCCCGCAGGATGGTAGAGGCGCAGTCGGACCCGATGGAGCCGCCGCGCTTCCAGATCAACAAGAAGATCCCGCGCGCGGCGCCGTCCCCGCCGGCGCCCGTGCTGCACTCGCCGCCGCGCCGCGTGTCCGTCAAGCAGCAGCGCGACTGGAAGGTGCCGCCCTGTGTCAGCCACTGGAAGAACGCCAAAGGTATGCTTATACGACCTTACCTGCGACGACGTTATGCTGTGCTTTTCTTCATGTCCATAACAGCGCCACCTAATCATCGGCCTATAATGTTCCCACTGCTGGAACACAGGCCTCCTCTCTATAAGAGGGATAGGGCTCTAATCCACCACGCGGGCCCAGTGCGGGTTGGTAGACGTCACATGTCTTCGAATTTTTAGTTCTAGGACATGCCGATTTCCTCACGATGTTTTCCTTCACTGTTTTGAAAGCAGCGGTGATGAAATGAATTGCACAAAATAATGCGCCTGCCTGGGTTCGAACCAACGGCTTACTGCTCGTAAGTCGGGGCTGCCACCACTAGGCCGCCACTGCTGTCAGCGCCACCTACCGGATGGTAAAATCACGTTATATTGGGATCGACCAGTTCTGACAGACAAAAAAGAAATGAGGATCAGTTCTGACGGAACCTGAAAAGCAGGCTAGAAAAAAAATATTGTCACTGATAGGACTATTGTTGCCAATAAACATAAGACATTGTGGTGATATATCGATTGGAGTGACGCGCAATGATTGTTGATACAATGGTCCATAAGCAATTCAAGTATCTAAATGTGGCTCGCAAGGTTGTTGACATGTGGGACGTGGGTACAGCAGTTGTCAGCCAATAGCCTTGTCCAATATCTGAGGAGTCTCTAGCTTGGCAGCGGGATTTAGAAAGCAGTACTTCTGGATAATCTCTCTCAAGAGCCCTGACCACTGGTAGCTCGAACCCTGTTCCCGATGCCGGCGAACTACTATTTTTTATACATATAAAAGAAATATGAATAAAAAGAGAATAAAAAAAATAGTGCGTGGAGTCCCTCCGCGCGGAAGAAGTGAAACTTCGTAATACTACACGCATACGTTCGAGCGCCACGCATTCAATCTCGCTCTGTCTCTTTCTATTCCCCCTCCATGGTAGTGTTAAACGTTTAACGCAAACTTGTTGGAAGTCGCATAAGAAGTTTCACTTAAAAAGAATATAAAAGAAAGAAAATATCGTTGGTATTTGATTACTTTCATTTTTTCAGCTCCGATCATAGTAATATAACCTCTTGCCAAGTGATTTTATCTATGCTTAATCGCATAATCTGCGCAACTTGACCTGCGCCTGCTAGTGACAACTTATGGCACTCCTATTTCTTACTTTTTGTATGCACCTAACTCGTCGTCAAACTTAACATCTTTTCAACATTAATGACAATTTCGTCCCCAGGTTACACAATCCCCCTCGACAAGCGTCTAGCAGCAGACGGTCGCGGTCTCCAACAGGTACACATCAACGAGAACTTCTCCAAGCTCGCTGAAGCGCTGTACATCGCTGACAGGAAAGCGCGTGAAGCGGTGGAGGCGAGGGCACAGCTCGAGAGGAGATTGGCGCAGAGAGAGAAAGAGAAGAAGGAGGAGCATTTGAGGATGTTGGCGCAGAGGGCTAGAGATCACAGAGCGGGTGAGTTGGGGTTTTTGTTGAAGAGCGTTTATAACTTACGATATATCATACAAACTTTCAAGTCCTCCCGATTTGAATGGAACTTCATACGTATAAGCAGGATAAAAAGTTACTAAAAAAGATAATTGGAAAAATCTGTTTCTATAGATAATTTATAATGGGTCTAATTTAGCTGTAACACTATTTTTCAAAATCATCAGCCTATAATTTTCCCACTGCTAGGACACAGGCCTCCTCTCTATGAGAGGGAGTGGGCTGTAATCCGCCACGCGGGCCCAGTGCTGGTTGGTAGACGTCACATGTCTTCGAATTTTTAGTTCTAGGACTTGCCGGTTTCCTCGCGATGTTTTCCTTTACCGTTTTTGTGGGCAGCGATGATGAAATAAATTGCACAAAGTAATGCGCCTGCCTGGGTTCGAACCCGCGGCTTAAGGCGGAAACACACTTACGAGAAGCAAATCGGTTTCATACATTTAATATGGTTAGGGACATATTTGCATGGCGTGTCGTGTCGCAACGATGTATGAAGCCGAATGATTCTAGCGCGTCACGACACGTAAGTGTGTTTCCGCCTTTAGTGCACGTAAGTCGCGGTTGCTACCACTGGACCACCGCTTCTCTGTCACTGGGCCGCCACTGCTCTCAGTAATTATCTTTTTTTGGACCTATGTATCCTGCTTATACGTATGAAGTTTCATTAAAATCGGTTCAGTCATTTCGTAAAATAAGGACTTGAAAGTTTTTATGAAATGCCGTAAGACGGAAATGCTCTAAAGAATTTTTGTTTCTTGGCGTTTTCAAGATCTGAGAGTGAACACAAGTGGAATAAGTTATTATGCCTTGTGACTGGGACTGTAGCTTCGCGTTTTATATTGTTTTTTTTATTGACTTTCACGAGTGCCTGTAATGGTCTAATTGAAATAAATGCTTTGAAATTGACTTTGAATATGCTTCGTATTTATAGCAGCCCATTTTAAAAGAATATTATTTTATGTGTAGGACTATATGGGTAGTTTAGAAGTGACTGCTGAGATCACGAGCAATAGAGAAGTATGGAAGAAAAAGTCATACTGCCCCAACCCCAAATAAATTGGGATAAGGGCTAGTTTTTTTTTTTCTTTCTTTTACTGCCTTCTGTAGTAAGCAATCGAATTATTGTCGGGCCTACGCTGTCCTCCCATACTTAAGGGTATTACCTTGCTCAATGACCTTTAAGATTTGACCTCTGTACTAGTATTTGTTACTTTTGCGCCCTCTACAGACAAACGAACATACTAAAATAAAACGAACTAAAGATTAGGCAATAACACAGATGTGTCTCAGAGTTGTCAACGTTTTTGCCTATTTTATTCGCTCTTTTACGAGTCTCGAATCTATAATAAATTATTTAATAGTAAACAATTGTATTTTACCTGCTGACCTAGCTTTCATTCTACTACATGATACATTCTGAAGGTCTGATGATAACCAGGTAAGTGCTTATCGGTTCTCAGTAACGGTACTAGTTAGGATTACCTAGCTTTCAACATTTATCTAATTGAGTACGGGTGCTACTACATGATACATTCTGAAGGTCTGATGATGACCAGGAAAGTGCTTATCGGTTCTCAGTAACGGTAATAGTTAGGATTACCTAGCTTTCAACATTTATCTAATTGAGCACGGGTGCTACTACATGATACATTCTGAAGGTCTGATGATGACCAGGTAAGTGCTTTTCGGTTCTCAGTAGCGGTTATAGTTAGGACTACCTAGCTTTCAACAATAATCTAATTGAGCACGGGTGCTACTACATGATACATTCTGAAGGTCTGATGATGACCAGGTAAGTGCTTATCGGTTCTCAGTAACGGTTATAGTTAGGACTACCTAGCTTTCAACATTTATCTAATTGAGCACGGGTGCTACTACATGATACATTCTGAAGGTCTGATGATGACCAGGAAAGTGCTTATTGGTTCTCAGTAACGGTAATAGTTAGGACTACCTAGCTTTCAACATTTATCTAATTGAGCACGGGTGTTACTACATGATACTTTCTGAAGGTCTGATGATGACCAGGTAAGTGCTTATCGGTTCTCAGTAACGGTTATAGTTAGGACTACCTAGCTTTCAACATTTATCTAATTGAGCACGGGTGCTACTACATGATACATTCTGAAGGTCTGATGATGACCAAGAAAGTGCTTATCGGTTCTCAGTAACGGTAATAGTTAGGATTACCTAGCTTTCAACATTTATCTAATTGAGTACGGGTGCTACTACATGATACATTCTGAAAGTCTGATGATGACCAGGAAAGTGCTTATCGGTTCTCAGTAACGGTAATAGTTAGGATTACCTAGCTTTCAACATTTATCTAATTGAGCACGGGTGCTACTACATGATACATTCTGAAGGTCTGATGATGACCAGGAAAGTGCTTATTGGTTCTCAGTAACGGTAATAGTTAGGACTACCTAGCTTTCAACATTTATCTAATTGAGCACGGGTGTTACTACATGATACATTCTGAAGGTCTGATGATGACCAGGTAAGTGCTTATCGGTTCTCAGTAACGGTTATAGTTAGGACTACCTAGCTTTCAACATTTATCTAATTGAGCACGGGTGCTACTACATGGTGACAGGTGACATCATCATTCACCAAGGTCTTCATGACACCTTTCAAATGAGTCCAAACACGAAGGTTCTACGTAGTGCCGTCACTGAGATCCTATACCCACCTTCGGAGTCCACCGTCAGTTAGGTGACATCATCATTCACCAAGGTCTTCATGACACCTTTCAAATGAGTCCAAACACGAAGGTTCTACGTAGTGCCGTCACTGAGATCCTATACCCACCTTCGGAGTCCACCATCAGTTAGGTGACATCATCATTCACCAAGGTCTTCATGACACCTTTCAAATGAGTCCAAACACGACGGTTCTACGTAGTGCCGTCATAGAGATCCTATACCCACCTTCGGAGTCCAGCATCAGGTAGGTAACATGATCAGTCACCAAGGTCTCCACGAGCCCTTTCAAATGAGTCCAAACACGATGGTCCTACGTAGTGCAGTCACTGAGATCATATGCCCACCTTCGGAGTCCACCATCAGTTAGGTGACATCATCATTCACCAAGGTCTTCATGACACCTTTCAAATGAGTCCAAACACGACGGTTCTACGTAGTGCCGTCACTGAGATCCTATACCCCACCTTCGGAGTCCACCATCAGGTAGGTGACATCATCAGTCACCAAGGTCTTCATGACACCTTTCAAATGAGTCCAAACACGACGGTTCTACGTAGTGCCGTCATAGAGATCCTATACCCACCTTCGGAGTCCAGCATCAGTTAGGTGACATCATCATTCACCAAGGTCTTCATGACACCTTTCAAATGAGTCCAAACACGAAGGTTCTACATAGTGCCGTCACTGAGATCCTATACCCACCTTCAGAGTCCACCATCAGTTAGGTGACATCATCATTCACCAAGGTCTTCATGACACCTTTCAAATGAGTCCAAACACGAAGATTCTACGTATCGCCGTCACTGAGATCCTATACCCACCTTCGGAGTCCACCATCAGTTAGGTGACATCATCATTCACCAAGGTCTTCATGACACCTTTCAAATGAGTCCAAACACGAAGGTTCTACGTAGTGCCGTCACTGAGATCCTATACCCACCTTCGGAGTCCACCGTCAGTTAGGTGACATCATCATTCACCAAGGTCTTCATGACACCTTTCAAATGAGTCCAAACACGAAGGTTCTACGTAGTGCCGTCACTGAGATCCTATACCCACCTTCGGAGTCCACCGTCAGTTAGGTGACATCATCATTCACCAAGGTCTTCATGACACCTTTCAAATGAGTCCAAACATGACGGTTCTACGTAGTGCCGTCATAGAGATCCTATGCCCACCTGCGGAGTCCACCATCAGGTAGGTAACATCATCAGTGACCAAGGTCTCCACGAGCCCTTTCAAATGAGTCCAAACACGATGGTCCTACGTAGTGCAGTCACTGAGATCTTATGCCCACCTGCGGAGTCCACCATCAGGTAGGTAACAGCATCAGTCACCAAGGTCTTCATAAGACCTTTTAAATGAGTCCAAACACGACGGTTCTACGTAGTGCCTTCACTGAGATCCTATACTCACCTTCGGAGTCCACCATCAGGTAGGTGACATCATCAGTCACTAATGTCTCTATGACCCTTTCAAATGTGTCTCTATCCGTCAAACGAAATTCTCAAGATAGCTAAAAACGATAAAAAAATAAACACAACAGAAAAAGTATTTGATAGGGTAGGTACTTATAATAGTTTTGGAGAGTTTGACCACACTTCACTTAAATTTATTTTTATATTTAGGCATAGTCAGGCTTAGTCTATGAACACAAAATGAAATTACAATCTACTATAAATATATTAACAAGCTTAATTTCTATTTTTAATTTACCAAATATTTATATTTATACTATTTACAAAATGTTTTAATTCATAAAACATTCAAAAAGACAACTTTTGTATTTAATTTCGAAAAATTTACGCGCGTATAGCCCACCCGTCGCAAGAGTCATCGAGACACTAATTTATCGCGTCCCGTCGTTGCGCCACAGGCCTTTGCGGGGGTGCTCCAGCGGGGTACTGGTGAAGTTTCGGCTTGCTATTTATTATTTTAAAAGATTAAAGGATATTCGAAAAAAAAAACAGGTAGAATTGTGAAATACGACATTTCCTATTTTTTGGTACTCAATTGATGCCAAACTATTAAGCCGTTACATAGAACATTTACAATTTAGGTTTAAGAAGGACCTATTTACTACAATTTATTCCTAAAATTTGGGAATGTTTATTAAAATTTTAAACAGGAAGATGCATTTATGATGACCCTAAGTATAACATATATTTTTTATATGGATAACGCCTAAAAGGATTCATCTACAAACTTCTTTTAACATACGGTGTTTTTGGGATTTGAGCAATGTAATCCCCTTAAGTACTAACGCTGTTACTTCAAATATTGTAAAACCAAATGATTTTAAAAGAGTAACCATGGAGTTTCTTGCCGGTTCTTCTCCATAGGAAACGACCAACCCGAACCGTGCACCTTTTGTTGACGTTTTATAAGTGCCCATGTAGGCCTATGTAAAATAAAATATTTTGATTGATTGATTGAATGATGATTTTAATTTATTGGGATATGAAACTGCTTTATGACATAAAATTTAATTTGAAGTGAAGCTATTGACTTAAAGCGTATATACAGCAGTTATCCATGATTTCTCACAGTGTTCGGTTTGGGTCTATCTGAGTATGACATAGCGTGGGACCCCCACCAGCTAGATGGCCTGACGATCTTAAAAGGGTGACTGGGTCAGGCTCGAAGGCATAGGACAGACTGTTGTGACGCAGCTTATGAGCTTAGGAGAGATATATGTCGAATAGTGAATTTAAGGAATTGCGTTAGGTTGCGTTGATTGGTGGATTAGGAATGATCATTCTTTCCGAGCAATCACGTATCATACTCATTTCTTTTTTGTCTGGGCCAAATACGAGTGCAGTAAGGTACTCTGGGGTAATCCATTAGCCTTATTGCCATTAGTAAAATAACGCTATGTTTACCCCAGATATGGGATTAACACAGTGCACCTTATGTAAAACATATTAATATGTTTGTCAAAAGTTTAAGCCTGGAAATTCACAAATTCTCAAGAGCTCTGAACCCATATCTTCAACATCTCAATTCAGATCTTCCACTCCAGGTATCCGAGCCCCTGACGATGAGCCGGAGACCAATGAGATTGACGAGAGCGGCCTGACAGCTGCCGAGAGAGACAAGCTTAGGGCTGACAGACACAAGGAGAGGCAGAGAGACAGGAACCTGGCTAGAGCTGCTCCTGATAAGAGGTGATGAGTTTTTTTTTTTTTTCAGAAATCTTCATAGACTGCTTAGCATTTCCTCAAATATAAGGGGGTTTTTAATATGGAGAGACTGCCTATCTGGCCTTCACAAGCCAGTTTTTAGGTTAAACGAAACCCCTAGTTAGAATGTTAGGCTGTCGGCGTAGGGATGATCAAAACATAAACAAATGGCAGCAGGAACCCATACATTTCAGAGGTAATATGTGGTCTGACATCTGAATGTGTAGATTAACCTTCAAGGGACCAGGTTGGCTGGGTTTTATATTTTTTATTTGCCCATTCTGTCCCACGGCTGAGCAAAGTTTTCCCTCATTCCTTTCGGTGAAATCATCACGCCAGCGTTTCTTGAGCCTGCCTCAGTGAAGACGAATGTCTTCAGGCGGGTGCCTGAAAACAGTGGGTACTGTGTGACGATTCTGGCCCATCTGTTCTGACCCATCCTGGAAATGGTACCCGCCCATACCCGTTTTAACCTCGCAGACTTACCGCCAATATCCATATTTAAGAACAACAAAAAAAGTGTAATAATAAATAGGTGTGTATGTACATAAAAAAGGATCGTTTTCAAAACAAGAACTTTTGAAATAGCAACATTAAACAAAAGTAGAAGTCCCCTACGCATTTGATAAGTCAAATTTCCAGAACCTTTTCTTATATTTTTCAGATCAAAGCTGGTGAAGGACCGTGAGCGCGACATCTCAGAACAGATAGCGCTCGGTCTGCCCGCTAAGACGACGCAGGGAGGCGAGGCTATGTTCGACCAAAGACTCTTCAACAACAGTAAAGGAATGGATAGTGGTACGTCTTTATTATTTTTGAACTAGCGTGGAATTTAACAAAAAAGTTATTTATTTTTTTTTATTTTTGAATTTTTATAATTGAAGTAGCTTAAGTTACTCCTTAATACATAGGCTATTTGCCAGTAAAAGGCCCCGTCAAAATCGTTCCAGCCGTTACAGATAATAGCCCGAACAAACAGACAGACAAAAATTGTGAAAAAAATATTATTTTAGTATATGTACCGTATATACATTCATATGCATGTGTAAAAAGTTATTTTAATATTACAAACAGACACTCCTATTTTATTTGTCTGTATAGATGTTTGTTGGTTTAAAAAGTGGTGATGTCTGACTACAATGCGGCTTCATGACCGATGCGAGCAGTTTGATTTTGATCCATCATCCGCAACACGATTTTTTCTTCCATTCTCTCCTTTCAACAGTCACATTATCATTTACACTGTTTTCTTTCATATAACACAATCCTTTCCTCGTTTTCTTGGTCTTCCTGTCTCTCCATCGATCAACATTTATATTCATCAATCTTTTAGTCACATACAATTCGTCCCTCCTCATCACAGGTCCATACCAGGACAGTCGATTCTCTTTCAACTTTTCTGTAACTCGCGCAAGTTTCAAACTTCCTCTAATATACTCGTTCCTTACCTTATCCATTCTTGGCAAACCACACATGCTCACACATCCACCTCAACATTCTCATCTCCGCTACATGTAATCTATTTTCTACATCTCCTTTACAGCCCAGCATTCTTATCCATACAGTACATTAGCTCTAATCACGGTCTTGTATATCTTCCCCTATAACTTGAGGGGCCATGTTTGATTTTGATCCATGTAACGCAAAATCACATTTCGCACGTAATGTTAGTGTCTTATAATAGCGAGTCAGCCTATTACCATCAACCAGTCATAAATCCTAACTTTCGGCCGCTACTGTAAAAATCCTGGTGGGAAAAAAAGGGTTAATACTTTCCCTGACCTCAGAGTCAAAACCTGGACATCATGTTCAGTAGTAAGGCTTGCAACCATTAGACTAGATCAACGAGCTAGCAAATATTTTACATTCTAATTGCACGATTCAACTTCTTATTTTTCTTTCAATAATTACATAATTATTCGTAACGAGTGAGTGGTCGTTCACAATGGGCCTCATCAGAAGGCTTAAAGTCACCCAAAGGGCAATGGAGAGGGCTATGCTCGGAGTTTCCTTGCGTGATCAAATCAGAAATGAGGATATACGCAAGAGAACCAAGGTTACCGACGTAGCCCGAATAATTGCCAAACTTAAGTGGCAGGGCACATTGCTCACAGAATGGATGGCAATGGTGCCGAAAAGTTCTGGAGTGGCGAACACGAACCGGAAGATGTTGTTTTTGAAGGCCTCCCACTAGATGGACCGATGACCAGGGGGTTACTATGACGCTTAAAACATTATTGTTCCATTCCTATTCCAGAGTGGGAAAGAGATGGAGATAGACGACCTGTATAGCTCCGTCTCTTTTTCACTCTGGAATGAGAATGGAACAATTATGTTTTAAGACGTCATGGTACGCCACCAGGTGGAAGTTGCGGGGATTCGCTGGATGCGAGTCGCACGGGGCCGGTCAATGTGGCGACACTTGGGGGAGGCCTATGTCCAGCAGTGGTGATCGCACGGCTGAAATGATGATGATGAACGAGAAATTGTCCTCGTGCAAACATAATGTAGTCTCGCTTCATTTTACCTGGCCATCATTAACCTAAAATAATTAATAAAATACCTTTCATATTCAGGTTACGGCGACGACGAAGCGTACAACGTATATGACAAACCTTGGCGCAACCAGGACAACGTTGGCGCACACATATACAGACCTTCAAGAAACGCAGACAAAGATAACTACGGAGGAGATATTGATGCTATCGCCAACACACGCAGGTACATAAAGTTGCGGTTTATAACCATGCGACAAAGTTGATTTGAACCAATTTCTACGTACGAGTATATTACTTTAAGTCTTGCCTGATCGACACCCTGTGTTCGGGCATCAAAAAACAAAAATAGAACACTATATATTCGACTAGCTTATGCCCGCGGCGTCGCCTGCGTGGACTTCTATAATTGTCCCACGGGAAATTAGCTTACTACCGGGATAAAAAGTATCTTATGTGTTAATCCAGGTTATAAACTGTCTGTGTTCCAAATTTCATCCAAATCCGTTTAGTAGCTCTTACGTGAAAGAGTCACAAACATACATCCATCCATACTCACAAACTTTCGCATTTATAATATAAAGTAGGATTTAGTCGTCGTCACAACCTACAACAGTCACCGCTGGACGTTATGTAGGTGTCTCCAATCGCACGAATTTCATCTCCATTCTCGGCGACTCTCATCTGAATGCTACCAGACGTCCCGCAAAATTATCACTCCACCTGGCTTGAAAGAAACAACCAGAGAGTAATCGCCGGTAGTGTGAATAGTCGGCGATTAATTGCGAATATGTGTGTCTATCGTACCGGACGTTTCTTAAATTAGTTGCTTCCTTGGCGGCGGTAGGTCCGGTTTCTCAAAATAGTGTTACGAGCTGGGTATAGGATAAATTAACACAATACCAATTAAACTAAAAATCTTTAATTAACACAAAACACTTAAACTTAATCACAATGACACAAATGATCACTATACACCTAGATATCGCACTAGTAGTTCACTTCGATCGCTTCGTTTTGTAGCGAAAATCAGACTGATTACTTCCGCTAACCCGTCGTCTATTTATATGGCCGACCCATCTTCGAGAAACTTCCACAACTTCCGTGTACGTCTAGGTAGTTCCTTAGGGGAAACACAGCCTTCGAGAAAGTTTTACAACCTTCCCGATAGGTCCATAGTGGAACCAATCCTTCTTGAAAGTCCAGAACTTTCAAGAAACGTGGAACATTCTAGGATTGTTCTCGAATCTTCTAGACATACTGGATCATTCTAGACTCAAACGTAATCCTAGAATGTTCTCGTAAAGCAGACGACGTAACAATAGGATTTAATCCTAATCCTAACTAATATTATAAATGCGAAAGTAAGTTTGTTTGTTTCTTACATTTTCACGCCTAACCGTTGTAATGTCCAGGTGACTATAGTTACCCGTTGCGCATGTCCACGCCCACTCGGAAACTTTGCTGCGCAAGCGCCCCCGGGCAGCTTCCCATTTAAAGCTTATTATCTCGTAAACTACTGCAGCTACACCAATATAAAAAATACGGTGTATAGCTGAAACTATACGGAATCTACATATGCTAAAACTATATCCAACAACTCGAGAGAATTACTTAGAAAAAAATGTAAACTTGAGAATATGTGTTGAATATCAGTAAAATATTTGTTCTTACTAAGTTTTTACCAATAATTTTGTAGTTTGTGTCAATAAAACCTATTTATAATGAAACTAGACTATATAACCTTTTTTTTGATACCCATATGTCCTTACTTGGAATGTTCTGAGTAGCACAATGAACCAAAACAATAGACCCTTTCCCTCATTGATTCGATGCCGGCGGCGGCCTGCGTATGTGTGCGTGAGCGTGTGTATGTGTGCGTGAAAGATGGCCGCCTAAGGCTAGTTTACAAAGGGATTGAATTTCATGTTGTGATTTGTGTTGAAATGAGACACTGATGGGATATTGTATTTATTTAATATTTTACAACAAAGTAGGTATTGAAAATGGAATGCTGTAATGTCCGCGTAACCATGGTTACCCAATATTTTTTCCGCTTAAATGTCCGGGTAACCACGGCTACCCAATAATTTTACACCGAAACGTCCAGGTAGACAAAGATTGCATTTCAATTTCAATTGATATGTAGGGTAGGTAGGTAGGTAGGTAGGGTAGGGTAGGGTAGGGTATGGTATGGTATGGTAGGGTAGTGTAGGTAGGTAGGGTATGGTAGTGTAGGTAGGTAGGGTAGGATAGGTAGGTAGGTAGGGTACCCTATATGGTAGGTAGGTTGAGACTTGACCGCTTTGAGACACCTGGCTAGGCCAGTGAGAGCAGCCTGGGGCTGGCTCATCTGCTGTAACTGGAGCTCCAGCTTCATCAGCTGTAACAAACAAACTTGTATTATAACCTCATTCTTACAAAGTCTTATTATGGCACAAACTCTATGTTGGCGATGGCGGGGAGATCTATAACAATCAAGACGTAAGTTACTAAGGATGATACGATTAAAAAACTATTTTACTAGAAGAATGGGACAGCCTGGGCGTCTAAAGTATACCTTCGGCTACCGGAGGGCTAGCAGCAGCCATAATACATGGCTACCGTTCAGGAGATGGTTGTCCATTAAACAAAAAACAACTGACAAACTTCTTTGCAGCTAGGATTCAGCGAATAGCTGGACAATAAAGAAAAAAATAAATTACCATGTTGCCCGCTTGCGCGGTTTGACATCGGGCATAAGCATCAGCTCAAGCTGAGCGCGCTGCTTCCACTCCTTAAGCTCCTGCCAGGCTTCAGCTGAGAGTGCATTCACCCGGTGTAAGAAGCCCTAACTGGAGCGAGCGGATCCTCCAGAACGGCACTGCCAAAAATTATATGCAACATTAAAACATAACAACATTAAACATACTAACTTGCACATATTAATTATCTTAAAAACACACTGAATAAGATACATACGGCTGCGCATCCACCTATGCCTCTCCCTCACCACTCTTTCTACAACGCCCCGGTCCCCGGGCTGGTGCTTCATCTAACGCCTGCCCCAAATCACGGCTTTCATCATGAGACCTAAAACATAGACATAGATTCTATAGTTTATTTTTAAAGATACACATGCACACACACAGGGCCACACACAAGTCTGAAGAACTGAAAGAAAATTTGAGTTTCAGGTAGCCTGACCTGCTGGAGTCTGTAATTCCATTTCGAAAATCATTGAAATTATTATTATTGGGTAGCTGTGGCTACCCAGACAATACAGAGGATAACAAAACACCAAATACAAGAACAAAAATCATAACCTTCCTTTTTCGTTCGCCGTAGTTAGGCAAACCAAAACGCAGTTTTTTATGAGTAGTAAAACAGCCTTATTTATCGTATTTGTGTAAATACACAGTTTAAAACCGTTAAATCTGGTTTTTAAAAATGTTTTAAAAATTGCTTGGGGAACAAAATTTTTAACACATAAAATATTGCAAAATTTCGTTGTATTTTACTGTTTTATTGTGTGTCAATACTAATTATGAACTAATTTCCATATTACGAGCATTATATTAACGATTTTCGCAATAAATCCATTAAAAACAAATAAAAAACTTTACGAAAATCACCACGGTCAACATGGCGGATTTTTTTCACATTTTCATTTTAATATTATCGTTTCAACATACTTTTAACCTACGATATTTATAGTTAATTGTAAAGCTTGGATATTGAGGTTTATTTTGATATAATACACTATATGTATTGGGTTACAAATAAAATTATACTTACATTTTAAAGTCGGCGATCACTTTGAGTCGGAGCAATAAAATTTGACACTGAGAAATTGAAGTTTGACATTTTATTTCTCAACAACAAAAAACTTGGACACTGGGGTTTTGAGCGTTTGACGCGTAATTTAATAGAGCAACACAGAGAATAAATTTGTCCTGATATTCTCGACAGCTGACATTTTTTAGAACGTTTTTTTGGAACAATTCGAACGCACTACAAATGGGTAACTATAGTCACCTGGACATTACAGCGGCTAAACAACTAAACCAATCAACCTGAAATTTTGCATATATACGTTTTCAGGTGTACAGAAACGGACATAGGGTACATTGTATTCCGAAAAAAGTACTGTTTCCGAGAAAAGCAACAATAACGTTCTTATGATAATACACGGTGTAAATAACCTCATCACGAAGCGAGGTGTTTTACACCCTTTACATGGCGCCACTTGTTCGAGCCGGTTGTCAAATTCCAAAATGACGCGAGCGAAGCCGCGTGCAAAAGCTAAATAAGTAAACTAATGGTGTCATTTGTTCATTTCCAGATTCGTAGCCGACAAAGAGTTCGCGGGCACCAGCAGCGGCAACTCCCGCGCGGGTCCCGTACAGTTTGAGAAGGACGCGCCGACCAGTCGAGACGAACCCGTTAGTATCTTTTGTATTGCTTGATTATACGGTTTAAAGGCGGTGTATTCGTAACGCCTGGCTTCTTGAACGATTATCACCACAATAATTTAATTAATTTGCAAATAAACTGCTGTAATTGGTTGAAAGAATCATCAACCGCCAATCGCATCGCTTGCCTGTCCTGGTCAAATATACAAAACGACACTTTAGCAAAGTGTCCTATTAGCACATTGTCCTATGAGCAAATGGTTCTAAAAACAAAGGAATGGGAATTGTAATGACATATTCCTGTAAGTTTTTTTAAAGGAATAAATATATTTATCTGTTTAAGACAAAAAACTTAAAAAAAATAGTGTGTGGAGTCCCTCCGCGCGGAAGAAGTGAAACTTCGTAATACTACACGCATGCGTTCGAATGCCAAGCATTCACTCTCGCTCTGTCTCTTTCTATTCCCCCTCCATGGTAGCGTTAAACGTTTAACGCAAATTTGTTGGAAGTCGCATAAGAAGTTTCACTTCAATAAAATAAAATTATAGGAGTGGGCACAGTCCCGGTTGGCGAATGCCATATATCTTCGAATATTTGGTTTTGAGGAAAGTCAAAGACTTCCATCGCTATTTTGAGAGCAATGGTGATGAAAATAAATAATGTACGCATGTTTTCGCAGTCCGACGTTCACACCACAAGTCTATCACTGCTTTAATACATAGAACAATTAGAAAAAAATATTACATTTACCAATCCGCAGTAGGCCTACATGGGCGATTACGGCCCACTTCAAATAATAGAGAGGACTTATGTTTCCCTGCACACTGACACGACACGTAGCATGACCGCCGTAGAAACGGGCTATGTCGACGCAAGAATCAACAAACTGACACATTGTCATTTTCTATCTGTCATTATGTCGATTCTTCCATAGACAAAACTTTTTACTACAGTAGTCATGCTACGCGTGCTGAAGTGGAAAATTTTGTCTGATTCTGAAAAGTGTATTCACACTATAGGCGTATGAAAAACTGGGTGTAGAGTTTTTCATCCCCCATAGAAAAGGGAAGATTCTCCGACCAGACGGTTGTTTGTGTCTGGTGGGCCATTGCCCGACAGTTGTTGTCGGGTTGATCATAAGTCGCGGAGAACTTTAATTGCAGACAATTTAGAATTTTGCTGTTAGTTTATCATTTGTCAACCCGAACCAAGCAACTTTTTGTCGACGTTTTACAAGTGCCCATGTAGGCCTATGTGTAATAAAAATATTTTGATTTTGTGGCATAGCATGGCTCTGTAGTACTTTTTGTGCCACCGCACGTTTTGTACTCTATTCTTTACATCCTTAGAACTACATTCTACCCGTCATTCTAATAGCTCCCTTCCCTCCACAGTCACAATCCCGCAGCAACCAACCGGACGCAGACTTCGATCCTTTCGGTCTGGATCGGTTCTTGAGCGAGGCCAAGCGCGCCGACAAGTCGGGACGCAAACGGGACCATCACGACCGGCACGACCAACATGGGAAGAAACGGAGGGATTAGTGTTGTGAGTTTTATTCATGATTTTTATAAGTTTTGAGGTTATGTTTGAAAACTGGTACCAAGTCATACAAAAATACAGAGTGGTGACTAGAAGCTCCAGAATACCTTTCGTCTTCGTCAAGGGTCTTTTTAAACCCATTTAATTTTTTCTACCCGTCAAAATCATTTTATTTTTTATAGACCATACCTTCTAGTTACGTGGATATTGTTTAAATGTTACAACCTTACTTTAAATACGTCTACGACTCCATACTATTTAATGCATCCACAAAAAAGTCGTTTCCCAGCAATATTTTTTGCGATAATTACTTAGTTTGATATACAGAGTGCTTGATGGACGGCTTCGTGAAGTGTCGGTTTACACCTGGACTAATTTATTATATATATATTTCGTATTTATGTATATATTTCGTATTTTGTTTCAGATAAAGGAGGTGTACATAAGGATTACTATCGCGTTATATTCAGATAGCAATAAGACATTCAACGAATGCTTTTGTATTGTACAGAACATTCTTTTATAGTTATAAGTCTATGTGTTATATTATGATTTACGCAATTTTTAGCTAATTAAATAATTGTAACTGACGAGTTGTTTTATTTGGAAAATGTAACATCACGCTTGCTTTCGCCGAAGAGTTCGGTAGATGTCTACCTGTTAGTCCCACTCGCATTTCGCCAGTTAATATAGTCCACTAGCTGATCCCGGCATGCGTTGCAATGCTCTTGTTCCTACTCACTACCTACCTACCTACTACCTACCAACCTACTACTTACCTAAGAACCTTCTCCTGACACTAACAAACAAAACAAGAAAACAATTATCGAAATCGGTCCAGCCCTTCACGCGTGATGCCGTGACCAAGGGAAATAAAATAGGGATTCATTTTTATATATATAGATTTTAGTAAGTCTCCCAAAATTTTCTTAATTTGTAAGAAGCCAATACCTACCAATAGAACTTCGTAAATGCACTCCCTTTACTGGGAGCCACTCCCTCCTGAACAAACAGGAACTGCAGTGGCCAATCTGAAAAATTCTTAACTTTTTGCGGGCCCAGGTTGGCCGCTGTAGAAATAATCTGGCCGAATGGAGTATAATCGGCCCGTCCTAAATACAATTCCAGAGTGGATAGCCCCTCTGCAGGAGATATGCCCCACCTCTATAAAAATGCTGCGTAGTTATCGCTTAAAACCCATGTCAGACACTTACAAGACTGATGTTGTCAAATATTTATTTATTGCAAAAAATAGATGGAGGATTACGATGGGACAAACAGGTTGACGCCATTACCACTAGATCTACGAAAGTTTTGCATATTTTCAGAACACGTAAAGACGTACGCTGCGCCTGAAACCCTGAAGATGGTGTACTATGCTTTATGTAAATCCATCATTGGATATTGCATCACAGTATGGGGGGGTGGTGCAAATAAAAAAACCAGTCTTCTGAGGATGGAAAGAGCGCAGAGAGCCGTTCTGAAGCTGATGTCACGCAAACCTTATCGCTATCCCACTACGCAACTATATGCTGATTCCAAAGAAATTTCAGTGCGCCAGCTTTTTGTACTGCAGTGTACTGTTAGAAAACACGCTAGCGTTCCCCAAAAAGACCCTAAAAAAAGGAAGAAACTAAACCTTAAGTACCCCTCAACAAAACCGCCTTCGCTCAACACCAATACTACACATTAAGTATACAAACATCTACAAAACAAATTCACAAAATCTTAAACATGAAATTAAATAAAAAAGAACAGAATGGCTACTAGAACAGGACTATCTTCAAACTGAATTACTTCAGTATGTCGTCTAACTACCTACATATCTCCAATCGCACACAACTCACACACGTAAACAAACATACACATCACATAGGTATACTTAAATTTGGTTTATTATCTTCAATCGCTCAGGTAGATCGACACGGTCTACTATATGGTATATACATACTTCAGGGTGTGCTATAGACGATCAAACTGAACATGTTTCTCCATTGGACGAACATCGTAATAGCGAAAAAAAAAAAAACTGCCCCATACATTTGGGTCAAATAGGTATTGCAATTTTGTATGGGGCAGCAGATAATTTTTTTCACTGAAAAACATGTTTTATGATGAGAAACAGTATGTTCAGTTTGATGGTCTGTAGTGTGTATATACCCTTTCCACCCAGTATATATGATACGGCTTAAGATGGGTGTGAACATAAACTTAAGATTAGCCGGCTAAAATTAGTTTTATCTTCGAGAAGCAGCTAAAGTTCTATATCATGTTAGTTTGTGTCGTGATATTCCATCTGTAGTCGGCTAATGTGCGCATTAACCGAAACGAAACGGCTAAAAATGTATTCGATGGACGCGCCGGGCCGCAGCAGGCTATCGAGAATCGAACTAGCTAGACGGGGTGAGTTATTAAAAGAAAAATGGTTAGGTTAGGTTAGAACTGTGACCAGAAACGACTAGATTATATAGAAAGAAATATGAAAAAGAAAAGTCTACCCGAAACTGAACTAGTTTTATCTTTTATTAAGAAATTTGCAATATTTATAGGTGTTTGTGTGTCCTTCTACATTCTTAAATAATAATAATATTTATTTATTTTCAGGCAACTTTGGCCCATAGATATATACCTTACAGTCTAACATAGGTACATATGATAAAATACAATTTGTGTTAGTAAATAAAACCTTAAAACTACATGTGTTAGTAGCACTTCACTTGCACACTACGTCACTGTGCGTTCATGTGGCACTTGTCCGCGGAAGCGACGGAACACCACTCCCTGCGGCCAAAAGTCCTCTTGCAAGACAAGGTGCAGATAACAAGTTGGTATTCGCACCACGAACGCCTTAGCCGGCTAATCTTAAGTTTATGTTCACATCCATCTTTAGCCGTAACATATATAAAACTTGTTAAATATGTTTCTTGTGAAATAAAATTATATTAACCATACGAATCGTGTTTCCCAACCGCGCGGGCCGCTTCAAGACGGTTGTTAATTAATTATTATTTGGGTTTGTGCCCGGTTTGTAGCACGCTCCCCTAATACACGGGACTGATGATACTTAAAGGTGTGCGTGTGGATTGAGAGATCTTTTCGAAAAACTCTTCCAATCCCACCCAAATTATAAGCGGATTTAGGAAATAATTGTAAAAACTTCATGGTAAGGTATAAAATTTGTAAAACCTAATCAAAAAAAGTTAGAATTCATTAACTGGATCTCTCAATCTGGACAACTGAAGAAAAAGCCATAACGCGTATCCAAGAATATACTGGCTATGTGTTTATAATTTGCATTTTAATTAATTGTGAAGGATTTGTTAAAGCTGCTAAACAAAATTTCGATTCGTTTCAAAGCCACGTTTAAGATTTATAACAGTTTATATGGATCACTCAGAGTGGACAATTTTCAATTGAGTGATCTTGTAAAACACGACCTAGTACTGAAAAAGTATGAATAATTATCATGTTTATTACAAACTAGCTGTACCCAGCATGCGTTGCAATGCACTTTTTACTACCCACCTACCCTATCCGACCTACCTACCCTATCCTACCTACCCTACCCGACGCTACCTACCTACCTACTCTACCCTACCCTACCTACCTACTCTACCCTACCCTACCCTACCCTTACTACCTACCTACCCTACCTACCTACCCTACCCTACCTACCTACCCTACCCTACCTACCTACCCTACCCTACCCTACCTACCTACCCTACCTACCTACCCTACCCTACCTACCTACCCTACCCTACCTAACCTACCCTACCTACCTACCCTATCCGACCTACCTACCCTATCCTACCTACCCTACCCGACGCTACCTACCTACCTACTCTACCCTACCCTACCTACCTACTCTACCCTACCCTACCCTTACTACCTACCTACCCTACCTACCTACCCTACCCTACCTACCCTACCCTACCTACCTACCCTACCCTACCCTACCTACCTACCCTACCCTACCTACCTACCCTACCCTACCTAACCTACCCTACCTACCTACCCTACCCTACCTACCTACCCTACCCTACCCTACCTACCTACCCACCCTACCCTACCTACCTACCCTACCCTACCTACCTACCCTACCCTACCCTACCGTATCCTATGTCCTTCTCCTGGCTCTAAACTACCTCCTTGCCAATTTTCAGCTAAATCGGTTCAGCCGTTCTTGAGTTATAAGTGAAGTAACTAACACGACTTTCTTTTATATATATAGATTATGCTTCTGGGAGAATTTGTAAAACAAAAATCGTGATTGAAATCTTACTGGTTCAAGGGAAAATGAAAATCTTGTTTTTTGTCGATCGTCCTAACTGAGAGATCTTTATTTTGAACTATATTTAATAAACCAAAACTTATAGGTAGAAGGTAGATAAATCAGAAATTGTTAAAAAGGTTGTACTAAAATTTGACGAATCAGTCGTCCCTGTAAGTGTTATACTTAAAAAGATAAATCATTTTTTACAATCCTTAAGGAAAACGTTGAGTAGGGTAGACACACTTTTTTAATTTGTCCGATTTTTTTTTTTTTTGGGTGACGATAGGCCTGCAACAAGACTTCTTTATCCCAAAGATGTTCGTATGATTTGTTCACTGATTGATCTAACGGTTGTAACTCATGGGTAGTGTTAGAGGGTAAGCAATATAATACGATTTGGTTTTCGTCTGCGGCATCCACAATCCTAGCATCCAAATGCAAAGCAGCTCCATCAAAAACTAGCAAACATTTTCCAGGCGACTTGTAGTTGCCAAGATGATGGATGAAATCTATAAATAATTCAGTAGTCATGCTACCTTTTGGTGCCATTTTGACTATAGTGCCATCAGGCAAATTATCGTTAAATTCAGGCCTTAGCCTTTTACCCTTGAATATTATCATTGGTGGTACTGAGTTACCTAAAGCATTGACACACATAGCGATGGTGACGTTTTCAGCATGCTCCTGTGCAATAAAATGTACTCTTATACTGCCTTTTTGTAAAAGAACATGTTGCTGGTGGTGCAATGTTAATCGACAGCCTTTTTCATCTATATTATATAAACGTTCTGGATGCCGAAGAATTTCTAACTCATCATATATTTTTTTATTGCCGTGAAATGCTGTTGCATAATGTACTTGTTCAATTTTTGAGCCCTTGCAGAGTTCATAAACTGTGCTTTGCGAACTAAAATTTCGGGGTTTCGTTTCAAAAAATTCCAAAGCCATTTTCTACCTGACATTTGACGTCATTGAAAGTATTTAGTATTTCATTGGCTTGACAAAATAAGTAGGCTTGCTTTCTTACAATCTTGCGAGTCAACGGAACGCCTACTTGAGCAAGTATGTAATTATGAGTGAAATTATTTATTACCTTAAAATTTCTGAACTTTTTGTGTGTAAGATTTAGTTAGAATTAGAATTACGAACTTATAATTCCTTAGTAAGAGCACTACACATACAGTACCTAACTTAGCAGAAACTTGTCATTTAAAAACGTAATTTTTAACCCCCGACCAAAAAAGAGGGGTGTTATAAGTTTGACGTGTGTATCTGTGTGTCTGTGTATCTGTGTGTCTGTCTGTGGTATCGTAGGTCCTAAACGGATGAACCGATTTTGATAAAATTGGTTTCGTTTGAAAGGTGTTTTAATCGAGAGTGTTCTTAGCTATGTTTCGAGAAAATCTGCTCAGCCGTTTGAAGGTTATCATCTCTTTTCTAGTTGAAGGGAAATAAAAAACTTCCACAGGTCTGAAAAATTGAAATCTTGTTACTTGTAGCCATGGACATCGCCGGGGGGGACTGCACCCCCCCTCCCGCCCCCTAAAAGCTCGGGTTTTTTTAACTTATAACTTTCGTTGTTTTCTTTAATTAGCGAGAAGAGGCGCAACACCGAGAACAAGACAGTCAAGGCTAAGATAAAATAATATAAGTTTAAAAAGCATGAAATAAAAATTAAATTTAAAATTTAAAAAACCCCCGACACAAAAAACCTTTAAAAAACCATAAATAAAATAATCCAAGCGTCGTAGCGTCGGGGGACCGCTAAGTAGATCGCTTAGTACAAGCACAAAACAAAGCGTACCGGTAATGATTCCGACCGGCGATATGGTCACCCTACTCAACGTTTTCCTCAAGGATTGTAAAAAATGATTTATCTTTTTAAGTATAACACTTACAGGGACGACTGATTCGTCAAATTTTAGTACAACCTTTTTAACAATTTCTGATGTATCTACCTTCTACCTATAAGTTTTGGTTTATTAAATATAGTTCAAAATTAAGGCTTATTCCACTTTTCCCCGTTGGATGATCCCCATTGATGGGGATTAGTGAACTTTTTGTTCACTATTCCCCGTTGACCCAAAATTTTTATTTAATGGGGATAAGTGAACTAAAAAGTTCAATAATCCCCATTAGGTAGGTACGTTAAAAAAATAAAATATATGAATCATGTTACATTTATTAATTAAAAATATAACTTTCTTATACCTAATAAAATCACAGATTGTACGATTATTAATTTAAAATAAAAAATATAACTTTCTTATACCTAGTAAAATCACAGATTTTACAATTATTAATTTAAAATAAAAAATATAACTTTCTTATACCTAATAAAGTCACAGATTGTTACAATCATTAATTTAAAATTGTAGCATGAAAATATTTCTTTCTTATACCTTGTAAAATCACAGATTGTACAATTATTAATTTAAAATAAAAAATTTAACTTTCTTATACCTAGTAAAATCACAGATTGTACAATTATTAATTTAAAATAAAAAATATAACTTTCTTATACCTAGTAAAATCACAGATTGTACAATTATTAATTTAAAATAAAAAATATAACTTTCTTATACCTAATAAAGTCACAGATTGTTACAATCATTAATTTAAAATTGTAGCATGAAAATATTTCTTTCTTATACCTTGAAAAATCAAAGATTACACTCACTTAAGTTTTTCTAAACAGTGCCCAATCGTAATTTCATTATTAATGAGTTCCATTTGGACCTCCTGTATATAATTATCGCGATTGATGCTTTTTTTTGTTTTTTCCGCTATACCTTTATTTTCAGAAACCCCCAATGCAAGAACTTCGTAATACGATGCATCTTCAGCCAACGCTGTGAGGAGCTTCATAATGTTGGGTTTCTTTATTTTCACACGCTTTTTTATTTTATTATTCCATGCTTCGACTAAATTCGTAGTGCGATGAGTCTGTCCAAATACACACCACGTTTTAATAAAATCATCTTGTAGCCATTGTCTGAGCATGTAATTTCTAAACTCCTTGCTATTATCATCATCAGGGCTTTGAGAGGCAACATAATACCAACCCGCAATGATTTTATCTGATGGTAACAAAGCCAAAGCAGTGCTAAGTGCAACTTGTCTTCTGGTTCATTTATCTTTTGTTAGTTTGAGTTGTTTTCCTTTCTTCCATATTGCCTGGGTGAAATGGAAATAACAGCCGCTAATAGATATATTTACAAAAACATTTCGCATTGCGTTCATCGGAGCCACTTCATAGTCACATTTAAATATTTCTGGATTCCAATCAGGTAATGCAGATTTTAGCATACTAAATAAAATTTCATATGTTTGTTGATTTTTATGGCTCATGAGGGCATAAACAAGTGGCACAATGTTTATGTGTTTTTCTGTACTGCCCAAATCCCCATGAATGGTGTAGAGTTGGTAAAAGGGAGATGGACAGATCCAAAACGTTCCATCACCCAAGAACATCTTCAAATTTTTCATTTGATGTCGGGCAAATTCAGAGCAAAAAGCTATTACACGGATACCACTGTCATTGTAGTCTGCTAAAATAAATTCCTGATGAGCTGGAGGTACTTTAACTTCTTCAACATTTTTGAACTCAATTTTACTTACTTCAAATGCTGCATTTCTGTGTTTATATAATGTTGTTTTGATAGACTTCAGGGCAGGGAATTCTTTTATTTTGTCAATTCCGGTATCTTTTAGTGAGCTCACAGCCGCGTTGTAAGCAGTGGGAATAGCAGGTGCTTCTGGATCCGCAAGTGTAGTTTTTAGTTTGAATAACCTCAAGGTAACTTCATTCCGCGCAAAATCAGGTTCACAAACATTGTGTCGTTTCTCAGCTACAACTTGATTGTCCTGTAAAATTAAGTAATAATAATTAATTACTTTACATTATTTTTTAAGTAAACAATATTGCACTTACATAGAATACAAAATTAAATAGGCTATTTAACAACCTTTAAAACTTATAACGAATTGTTGTTATCCTATCAGAATAGTTCAACAAAACATATTTCACTTTATGCTTAACTAAAATATGTAATAATAATTAAATATATACAATTCACTTCAGCTACACTCTTTTACACTAGGTGTAATAGACTTGTTTGACAAAAGAATGACGTCACACGTGCCGCCATGACAGAAACAGTGTTCAAACTTTAACGTTGATTTTTAAATTTTGATATTGATAAACGTGATATTGATAACACACATAACCTGAGTTATTATTGTCATTAAACCACTTGACCGTTATTCGAAGCATAAACAATTGAGATAGGCTGTATCTTGTTTCCTGTGCCATTTTTCCTTACGCTTCTAGCCAAATAGCTCCGTCTCGCTCTCGTGACGTCACCAGGTCAGAGAGGGGAGTGCACTTGCGAGTGCGCGAGTCTCTGTCTTGTTCATTGGCGTTCTTTTCCTTGCCGAAGACGGTTGTACCTTACAGGTGAGTTTTTTAAAATTATAACCGTCATTATTTTTTCCTTACGATCGAAAACTGACAATCAGCTTTCGATATTGTACTAAACTGTTCCTAGTGTTTAAGTGTTTAGTAAATCAGTTTGGTGATATATGTATTTAAATTAACGGTTTTTCCGTTCGTGTGTTGATGTTCACTTTTTTCCAGTGTTTTGGTGTGCGATTGTTTAATTAAAACACGTACATAATGGATAAAGAAATAACGTTGATTTCACAAAATGAACCGGTCGCAGGCCCGTCTCACGCTGTTAATAATAAGGAATCTAGTACAAAACGGAAGCGTTCACATTCCAGCAGCAGTAGTAGTAGCTCTGATAGTACCAGTTCCAGTTCATCTAGCTCTTCTGACCATAGGTCAAAACATAAAAGTGCGCGGCGCCGCCGTCATAAAAAGAGGGGAGGCAAGCACAAGCGTCGCCACCCAGATAAAGTGAAACAAATCGGTGATTTACCTAATCAGTATATAAATAACAGTGTACCAATGGCCGATGATGCCATTTCCCTCTTCGCCGAGGATGAATTCGAACAGGAAGGTAGTAATTTTCTTAATAATTTGGGTGTTGAGATAAAGCTTAAAGAACCGGCTATTCCTAAGACTGACGTGCGTTACGTAAACATATTAAAAGAAATTCAGTTTTTCAATAAACCGGACTGGAGTGAGGTACGTTACGCGGAAACCCAAAAGTCTTATAGCCATAGCCCGGGTTTCGTTGAACTTGAGGCAAACGAGGAGGTCAGGCCCTATGACACACTTAAGCACTTAAGCTACTCAGAGAGAGCCTATGCTTCGTTAACTTACGGTTTGTTAAAGCAAAAAGAGTCCTTAAAGAAGGAACCGTGTTCTTTTATGACATGGGTCCGAGACCAGAAAGAAGAAATTAGCTTCGAGGCTATAAACCAAAAGCTTAATGATATTTTTACTTCTGGTGAATTTAGCAAGGTTTCGGCAGACCTTTTGCAAATGGTTTGTGGACATAGGGCTGAAACCATACAAATGCGCAGAGATAGCATAACTAATGCAGTTCGCGATCCGTTAGTTAAAGCATCAATTAGGAAAATACCTCCGTCTGAGGTCAACTTATTTAATTCTGAGCAGTTTGTTGTTGCTTTAGAAAAAGTCGGTGGTATCAAAAAGGCCTTTTGGCCTGCTTCTAAATCGACTAGCTCATCTAAATCGACTTATGGTTCGGCCTCAACTTCGCAAGTTGGAAAATGGCTAATCCGTCCCTCGCAGGGGCAGCATTCGGTTCCGCCCTCGCAGGGTAAGAACTATAATACTAACATGCCCTCACACGGCTGTCAGAACTGCAATGTCCCCTCACACGGTGACTTTTTGCAGCATAATATACAATGTCCTTCGCAGGGACCGGCGCATGCGTACTACAATTATCCTCAGCAGGGTAGTGGCACAGTGAATAGAGGTTCCTTTCGCTCTCACGGGGCAAGACAGAACCAAAGATACCACGCTCACAGACGTGGCAGCCATAAGCGAAGGTCATCACCTTCAGGCTTCAATGCCAAGAGAAATAAATATTGACATGAACATATTTCAAGCCGGTCAGTTATCAAATTTCGTCGATCGTTGGAGGGAAATGCAAGCACCAGAATTTCTAGTTCGAATAATTCAAGGGTACCGTATACCTTTTCAGAAAAAACCTCCGTTAATTATGCCCAACTTAAACTACAAAGCGTTTCACACACCCGTGTCGACAGAAATGACTTTAACCATTCAAAAAATGTTGAATCAAGGAATTCTAGAAATTGTAAGTCCAACTCCAAGTTACTTATCCACCCTCTTCCTGGTGCCAAAGAGCGATGGATCGGCCCGACCGATTTTCAATTTAAAGGCTTTAAACGAATTCGTACTGACCACCCCTTTCAGTCTGATAAATGTATTCAGAGTCCCAGATTTCATTCAGCCCAACGATTGGATGTGCAAGCTGGACATTTCCCAGGCATACTTTCACCTAAGCATAGCAAAGCCCCACAGGCGCTTCCTACGCCTTATTTACAACAAACAACTTCTGCAAATGACCTGCCTTCCATTTGGTCTCAGCACAGCCCCAAAAACTTTTGCCAGTTTGACAAATTGGATTGCCCAAGTAATGAGAAGCAAAGGTGTGAGAATATTGGTATTTCTCGACGATTTTCTCTTGGCCCACCAAGACCCACAAATTCTCGTAAGTCATGTGAGCCTTCTCGTAAAAACATTACAATATCTGGGGTGGCAAATAAATTTCCAAAAATCCATCTTAACACCAAAGAAATCTCTGGTTTATCTGGGCGTGCTGTGGGACCCTTGGCTAAACCTCAAATGTTTACCAAAGGAAAAAGTAAATTCGTTGATGGCGAAAATTCGCCACATCATAGATTTTGGAAAAACAGACTTGAAAGAGTTGCAGAGCGTGATAGGAGCACTAAACTTTGCAAGTTTTGTCGTTCAAAGAGGGAGATTGCATTATCGAGCTCTATTGAAATTCGTAAACTCCCTAGAACTAAACAATTCTGTCAAGGTATACTCTGTACCTGTAGATGCAATGGGCGACCTACAGTGGTGGGCCCAGAATTTGCAACATCCATCAATTCTACACCACGCACCAGTGACTCATTTTATCACAACGGATGCCTCCGACTTAGGCTGGGGCGCCCAGATAGACAACCAGTCTCTAAGCGGAACTTGGTCTCAGAACGAAAAAAATGGGCACTGCAACGTAAAAGAGATGTTGGCAATATTGAAGGTTTTTCAAAGTCATTCCATGTATCTGAGCCAATCTACAGTCACCATACAATGCGACAATCGCACGGTAGTAGCGTATCTGCGTCACGAAGGGGGGACCAAATCCACGCAATTGATGGACATAACTTACGACTTGTTTTGCCTGATAGACCAATACCAAATTCAAATCAACGTACACTACATTCCGGGGAGGTACAACAACCATGCCGACCACTTATCACGGTTTCGCCAGGTCCCCGAATGGCATCTGTTGCCCGAAGTCACAAAAACGGTATTCCTAAGATGGGGCATTCCCCAAGTGGACCTGTTTGCCTCCAGCAACGCCCACGTAGTCCCTCATTACGTATCGAAGGATCAGAACGACAAACAAGCTGTAGCCCACGACGCATTCTCGGTTGCTTGGAAATTCAATCTGGCATGGGTGTTCCCGCCCCCGTTTCTGATACCCAAAGTGCTGAGCTACCTCAATCAGGCATCGGGAATTTTCTTACTGGTAGCACCGAGGTGGGAAAAAGTTTTCTGGCGCAGCGATCTCAAAGCTCGGGCTTTAGCCCCACCTTTCACGATACAGAACCTGGACAAAGTATTAATCGATGTGACTACAGGTCTACCACCACCTCGCGTCCAGGATCTTGTACTGGAAATATGGAAATGTGGGGGTGGACGCATCATTTAGGTGATTGGGATAATTCTCAAATAGACCTATTAAAGAGTTCTTGGCGCGTTTCCACCCTGAGAACTTATAAGCCTGCATGGGACCGCTGGGTCTCATGGTGTAGAGCTAAGTGTGTTAACCCTAAGAACCCCTCAGGTTCTGACTTGGCTCGTTTTCTAGCTGATCTGCACATACAGTATAAACTGTCTTATAATACAATAATGTTACATAAGTCCGTGGTCTCTACCCTTTGCAATGTAAATAATTCAGGTGTTCTAAGTAATCATGTTTTGGTAAAACACATTTTGAAATCGATTTCAATTAAAAAACCTATTGATTCCAAGTTACCCATCTGGAATATTGATGATTTTGTTTCCTTCCTTGGTAATAGAACGATTAATACTAATAATATTTTTGATGTATCGAGTCAAACTGCTGCCCTTTTAGTACTCTGTTCTGGTAGACGTATTCATGACTTGACCCTCCTTATGACTGATAAAGATAATTATTTAAAATCACCACAGCACGATTTTATAACTTTATGGCCTGCTTTTGGGTCGAAGACTGATTCATCTGACCATAGGCAATCAGGATGGAGATTATTTAAAAATAATAATGATAGGAATTTGGATCCGGTATACTGGGTTGAACAGACTGTATCGCTGCTTTCCATTAGACGGCAGGAAGCAAAATGTCATAACTTGTTTATCACAACAAGAGGTGCAGCTCGTGCGGCCTCACGAACGGTTATTGCAGGTTGGATAAAAACCCTGATGCGTCAGGCAGGCATTGTTGCTACTCCTGGAAGCATCCGGTCCGCTGTTGCTTCTAAGAATTGGTTGGACAATTTCCCCATAGAAGATATTATGGCTCGGGGAAATTGGAGGTCGTCTAATACTTTTATTCGATTTTATAAGCGACAAGTTTTGGATTCCTCTGGGAGTAACAGCATAACTGGTCTATTTAACCCAGTGAGATAAATAGCTAGTTGATTTAATATTTCATTTTATTTTTGTAATACAATGCATTTTCTATTACATTCTCTTTTTCTTGATCTTTCCCTACACATTGGCGTTCGTCGTGAGCGTCACCAGGCGATAACAGACACATCTCAATTGTTTATGCTTCGAATAACGGTCAAGTGGTTTAATATCGGCGTTTTACCTGAAATAAAACGCTTATTAAACTACTTACCTTATTCGAAGCATAATAGTAATTTCTGCCTGGTGACAAAGTCAATCATCCAATGAACAAGACAGAGACTCGCGCACTCGCAAGTGCACTCCCCTCTCTGACCTGGTGACGTCACGAGAGCGAGACGGAGCTATTTGGCTAGAAGCGTAAGGAAAAATGGCACAGGAAACAAGATACAGCCTATCTCAATTGTTTATGCTTCGAATAAGGTAAGTAGTTTAATAAGCGTTTTATTTCAGGTAAAACGCCGATATTATTAATCACAAAATATAATAAGTAACTTACCATGACAGTGATGGATCCGGCACATTTACTTTGTTTTCTTGTGGTACACTCCCACAAAACTCCACCATTTTTATATTTGCATTTTTTACTGTATTGATGTCCGGCCCGGAGAAGTATGGTAGCTTTACCTTTTTTAACGTACTCTAAACAAACGTCAGTTGAACTACCAGCCATTTCCTTTATTTATTCCTATATTAAACTAATAACTGCGAACTGATAAGAACTGCACGCTTGAACTACACTACACACTACTAACCCTTAACGACTACGAAACAAAATCAAAAGATGGGTCGACCAATCACATACGAGCTAACTCGCACCCCGCTCCGCCACCGCCTTGCGCGCGCGCCTCTAGAAAATGAGCATCTTTTACAGTATTGTGTATCTTATTAGATAGATAGATATAAGGTCTTATTCCCAAACATCGTTAGAACAATTTCGTTGGGGCAACAATCTGTTTTTCGTTCTAATAAAATCGTAAAGTAGGTATGTAGGTAATTTAAAATTTTGTTCTTACCTTATAAAAATAAAAGTACATGACTCATATATTTTATTTTTATATTGTTTTTATTTAACGTACCTAATTAGAAAAACTTAAGTGATTGTAATCTTTGATTTTACAAGGTATAAGAAAGAAATATTTTCATGCTACAATTTTAAATTAATGATTGTAACAATCTGTGACTTTATTAGGTATAAGAAAGTTATATTTTTTATTTTAAATTAATAATTGTACAATCTGTGATTTTACTAGGTATAAGAAAGTTATATTTTTTATTTTAAATTAATAATTGATCTGTGATTTTATTAGGTAGGTATAAGAAAGTTATATTTTTAATTAATAAATGTAACATGATTCATATATTTTATTTTTTTAACGTACCTACCTAATGGGGATTATTGAACTTTTTAGTTCACTTATCCCCATTAAATAAAAATTTTGGGTCAACGGGGAATAGTGAACAAAAAGTTCACTAATCCCCATCAATGGGGATCATCCAACGGGGAAAAGTGGAATAAGCCAAAATTAAGATCTCTCAGTTGGGACGATCGACAAAAAACAAGATTTTCATTTTCCCTTGAACCAGTAAGATTTCAATCACGATTTTTGTTTTACAAATTCTCCCAGAAGCATAATTTGTAATAAACATGATAATTATTCATACTTTTTCAGTACTAGGTCGTGTTTTACAAGATCACTCAATTGAAAATTGTCCACTCTGAGTGATCCATATAAACTGTTATAAATCTTAAACGTGGCTTTGAAACGAATCGAAATTTTGTTTAGCAGCTTTAACAAATCCTTCACAATTAATTAAAATGCAAATTATAAACACAGCCAGTATATTCTTGGATACGCGTTATGGCTTTTTCTTCAGTTGTCCAGATTGAGAGATCCAGTTAATGAGTTCCAACTTTCTTTGTTTAGGTTTGACAAATTTTATACCTTACCATGAAGTTTTAACAATTATTTCCTAAATCCTCTTATAATTTGGGTGCGATTGGAAGAGTTTTTCGAAAAGATCTCTCAATCCACACGCACACTACTTAAAGTGTTACCCCGGGCTTAATATTTTTTAAGCAACAATTCTAGTTTTTTTTTTACCATAAGTCAACTGCTCTTTTTATACTTAGTCAATACATAAAAATGAATATGTTTGTTGCTCGTACAATATTGACTGTACACACGAATGTACATTACATTTTCCTTAAGGAAATCGATTATGTAGGTAATTTGGTGCTGAAATAATTAATACTCAATTAGGTATGGCGGTAAGGAAAAATTAAAACAATTCATTTATATTTTAGACAATATTTTATTGAAGTAACAATACTCTGTAACATACATATATAATGAAAAATACACGGCAAATAATACGAAAACAGATTTTGTACGCTAAACCGAACGCAAGAAGTGCTAAAATTGAAGCACACTAAGTGCTACTAAGACACTTGCATTAGAAAAATACGTCTACTTACATTTCATTAAAAAAAAACTATTAAAAACAACAAAAAAATTGTGATCCTTCTGATGGCTGAGAAATTAACATAATTATTATGCATTAGTGCCGTGTGCTATCTTTTATTACCAGCATCTATGTTACCTCCAACGGAAAAACCTTGCAAATTCGACACACAGACAGTTATTAAATTAATTAAAAAAGAAAAAGTTCGAATGATACAGTCTTGGCGATGTCTTATTGGGGCAATAAAGCGTATCCTAGTCTATGGGCCGTCTCGACAAACAATATTTACGTACACAGGTATATTTTAGTCAACCAGCAACTAAACATGCCGATTAAAAACGGTTTATAAATACATAAATAGAATTTTATTATTATTTATTTAATCACAAATGCTGCTAAATGCTTTTTTGTAAGGTTTTTCGTTGTGAGAATGCCGGCTAGCGTACAAGGCCCGCGTTCCGTTTTACTTCAGCTTGAGAATAGTATTCTTCAGTTTGTCAACGTTGGCTCCTGAGAATTCTTCTATTTTCTTGCTGCTCTTGACAAAGACGAAGGTAGGCATGGAGGTGATGTTGTACTCGGTGGCTATGTCCTCGCATTCGTCGACGTCAACCTGGAAATAATAGAAACAACAACATTAATAAAAGTTGTATGACTTTATCATTATAACCGATATTGGAATCATGAAATACGCTTTAACTTCGCAGCGTCGAAAATTGAAAAACCGACCAAGTGCCAGTCGGACTCGCGCTTGAAGGGTTCCGTACCATCTGTACATAGTATAAAACAAAGTCGCTTTCTCTGTCCCTATATCCCTATGTATGCTTAAATCTTTAAAACTACGCAACAGATTGCGATGCGGTTTTTTTTAATAGATAGAGTGATTGAAGAGGAAGGTTTATATGTATAATAACTATATATTTTATACCCGTGCGAAGTCAGAGCGGACCGCTATGTTTTTATATACAACGTTCACAGTTTTTCTGTAGTGTATTTAGTATCAGCATTGCACCCGTGCGAAGCCGGGGCGGGTCGCTAGTTATTTATAAAAAAAAAACACTGTTTTGTATGGGAGCCCCCTTAAATATTCATTCTGTTTTTATTATTTGTTGTTGTAGCGGCAACAGAAATACATAATCTGTACAAATTTCAACTGGCTTACTATCCTGGTTCATGAGATACAGCCTGGTGACAGACGGACGGACAGCAAAGTCTCAGTAATAGGGTTCCGTTTGACCCTTTGGGTACGGAACCCTAAAAACAACAGCATCGCACTGTTTTATTTCAGTCAGTGTTAATACTTTAAAAGTGTGAGAAAGCCCATACTGTCCGTGGGCTTGACTACAACCTATCAAATCATAAACCGGCTACAAAATGACCGTCACCTATTTCAATGACTACTGATCATAAAATAAAATTATTAGAATGACGTCATAGTCGAAAAACTGTTTATTTTTAATGCGTCGTATCATTGAATATCTATTACTGGGAACTGTTGGCAATCGTTACTAAACCTAGACTACTTATACCGACTTTGCGAACGCAAAATAAATTTTAGACGCCAATTTTTTTATTGCAATTTCACTGTCATTCCTGTGAGAAGCCCGTGGCTAAATAATAACAGCCGCACGGGTCGATCTTTCAGGTTAAGCTTAAGCCGTGCTTGCCGAGCTTAAAAAGCACGTTAAGCCGTTGCCACGGTTAAGATCTAAGATCTACAAATGAAAGCCGGAACCAACGGCTTAACGTGCTTTCCTTTATCGTTACATAGTGTACAGGAATGCTAGCCTAGCTTTTCCCCAAACAATTGTTGGGGTCGGCTACCAGTCTAACCGGGTGCAGCTGAGTATCAGTATTTTACATGAATCGACAGCATATCTGACCTCCACAACCCAGTGACTGGGTAATACAATACCCCTTGGTAAGACTTGATGTCAGACTTTCGGCTTCTGACTACTCGTAACGACTGTCGCTCGTGACATTGGTGAGATTCGGCTCGACACGCTCCCCTGCCCCCGAAACGCCTCACGTAATTAATGGACGCCCCCTAATAGTACACCCACGTTTCGCCAGTTATGTTTTAAGTCCCATATTATAGGGGGCCAGCCTATTACCATCAGCTGGCCACAAATCCAGGCTCCGTGGCTGCCACTGAGGAATTGCTGAAGGAAAAACACTATCAGGTACACTATACCTCGTAAATAAATAGTCTGCTAAAACCATAACCTTTCGTTAGCTTTGACAGCAAATGCTTATCAAAATACCTAAGTATGTGTAATAATATCATACTGACTAAAACCTATAAACATGTGGTTTTTTATCATGTTTGTGAGGTCAGAATATAGAGGTCATCGTACATAAATAGTTGACAGCAAATTTTAATGCTTATCAAAATCCATACTTACTAATATTATAAATGCGAAAGTCACTCTGTTTGTTTGTATGTTTGTTTGTTACCTTTTCACGACTAAACGGCTGATCGGATCTTAACGAAATTTGGCAAGGAGATAGATTTTAACCTAGAGAAGGACATAGGCTATACACCGTGTAAATCACCTCATCACGAAGCCGTCAACCAATCATTCTGTAGATGAAACTAAGTAACTTTACGCAAAAAATATTGCTGGGAAACGACTTTTTTTTGGGGTGTGTAAAATCATGTTTTGTGGTAGAACTCAATGTAACGCACTCAAAACATTGTGCTGATGGACGGATTGAATAGACGGGGGTCGTGGAGGTGTTTAAAGTGAAAATCTTACATTAAAAACTTGTATTTAAAAAAATACTTGTCAAAAAGTTGGAACTTTGACCCCTAATATCTCCGTAACTAGAAGGTTCCCAGGTATGGTGTAGAACAAAAAAATGATCGCAATGACAGGGAGAACCAGTGCCTTTCGGCTTCGTTAAGAGGTGTTTTACACCCTTTATATCATCACGCTACGACCAATAGGAGCGGAGCAGCAATGAAAAATGTTGCGAAAACGGGGAAAATGTGACGCAGACGAAGTTGCGCGGGACAGCTAGTACCTAATATGTGTAATAATATCATACTGACAAAAACCTATAAACATGTGGTTTTTTATCATGTTTGTGAGGTCAGAATATAGCGGTCATAGGTATAGCCATCCGGTGATAGCGTCTAAATATGTGCATATTATTTATTGCAGAATTATATCCTCACTAATATTATAAAAATATTACTCCATGCGGGAATGCCGGGGACAAAAGCTAGTAAGTACTCATTCAAATGTGCTCTAAGTTTGCCAAAAGGATCAGTGACCAAAAGCTTTCTTCCATTACTTAAAAGCCACAACTGCGCAGGACCTTATGTTATTGAGTTCGAATCCCTGGTCGGGCAGTGTCCTTGGGTTTTTCCACCAATAACTTCTTGTAGCAGCCCCGGCGTCTGGATTTGTGCTCGGTTGTTGGCAATAGGCTAGCCCCTATTACATGGGACTTATGGCGCAATGTGGGTGTACTATTAGGTACACCTCTGCTTAACTCTTCGGGGATTACGGTCGTGATGTTATGTATTAAAGTCACAACTACGATAGTTTAGTGGTTTTCGAGTAATCAAGCACACAAACGGATATACAGAGTGACAAGACTCATTTATTTCTGTCTACTACTCAATAAACGAGGTTTAATTTGGCTAAAAGGCTCCGAAATATTGCGACAATATAAATTAGATGCTTGGTCAGATTACTGTGACTAAGTGATGGCTCTAGAGACCATAACTTTCACACCTAATGTATTTTTTTTTGTGTTGAAACAGTACCTTTAAGTAAAGTGAGACTACTTTTGTTTAACCTTTATTTAGAAACTTAAATAAAGCCGAAACCTATTAAATGCTCACTGCTATGTGTGTGCGTCCTAGGCTACATATTCTATACTAATATTACAAAGCTGAAGAGTTTCGTTTGTTTGCTTGAACGCGCTAATCTCAGGAACTACTGATCTGATTAGAAAAATTATTTCAGTGTTAGATAAATAGATAGCCCATTTATCGAGGAAGGCTATAGGCTCATCATCACGCTACGACCAATAGAAGCGGAGCAGCAATGAAAAATGTTGCGAAAACGTGGAAAATGTGACGCAGACGAAGTTGAGCGGGACAGTTAGTTCCCTATATGAAAGAGAGTGGACAGCAAACCATTGTGAATGTCACGTCTTTAAATATTTGGTTCTAGGACATTCCTGTTTTCTTCACGATGTTTTTGTTTTGAAGGCAGTGAATTATTATTTGCACGTAAAATGGCTGCCAGGGGTCGTACTGACAAAGGTATATTCGTAGGTTAAATTCTCGTCACTAATGATCCATCACAGCTAAATGAGCTTGTAGTGATGATAAAACTATCCAACATTAAAATGCTTTAAAAAGAAAAGTTTAAATAGAAATCGCTTTGGGGCTTCCCGGTGACTAGATGTTTTTCGAAGTTTGAAAGTGACTCAGTTGTTATTTACCATAGCTATGATTAACATAAATATAGAACTACATAATATCATTACCTAAATACAATGTACTCTACCTAAAAGAAGAATATTTAATCCATCCATACTAATATTATAAATGTGAAAGTCACTCTGTTGATTTGTTTGTTTGTATGTTTGTTACCTTTTCACGACTAAACGGCTGATCAGATCTTATTGAAATTTGGCAAGAAGATAGATTTCAACCTGGGGATGGTCATAGGCTATATATCTATCACGCTACGACCAATATGAGCGGAGCAGCAATGAAAAATATTGCGAAAACGGGGAAAATGTGACGCAGACGAAGTTGCGCGGGACAGCTAGTACTAATATAAATGTGAAAGTAACTCTCGTTTGTTTGTTACCTTTTCGCGGCTAAACGGCAAATTGGATCGTTATGAAATTTGGCATAGAGATAGATTATATCCTAGGGAACGACATGAGCTACTTTTCGTCCCTGGAAAACACATCAAAATTTTCACGCGAACTAAGTCGCGGGCAGCATCTAGTTAATATATGGTGGTTATAGCACTAGAAGGTAGCTTTATTAAATTGTATGTCTATTATGTGAAGTATAGGTACGTAAATATGAATTATTTATTCACTCTATATATAATAAGTGAGATTTATTAACGCAAAACTGTAGAAAAAAGCAATTTATTATCGGACTATGGAATATTAATAAGTTATGAGAACTATGTAATTAAATTCAATAAGTATAAAAATGTTATTCAAATTAACCATTTCTAAACAATAAAACCTAACCTAAACCTTTTAATTTTTCTACATTGTCCAATACAAAATATGCGTTAAAGGGTCTATAGAAAACACTGTAGAATAAAATAACTTTAAATAAAACTTTACTATGCAAAAGAAAATATATAAAATTTTATACTGCATATTTGTATAACTTATAACTTTAATTCACGTGAACTGACTATGAACGACAAGTTTTATTCCATTTACAAAATCATTGAAGTTAAATATCACCTTATGACAAGGTGACGTCATCGCCTCCTAAGCCAGTTGCTGGAGTTACGTAACAGCGAGTAACTGCTAAGTGACCTCATAAACTAGTTCGAGATTGAACGCCTAGAACGTCATAGGGCCAACAGAATTGTTATTTGGTTGTACGCTGCCGTGTTGTTCTATACAAGGTGTTCTTTTGCATCCTCGTCAAATTCAAGGAGGTAACTATGCTAATGATTCTCGTACCGAATCTATAATAAAATGGGTAGGTATTTTTTTTTTTTTTCGGAAATCGGTATTTGTGAACCAGCCGTATTTTAAACGCGGCACTACTGAATCTCGCCCTATAACCGCGCTTCCACAAAAACAAACAATCTCAAACGTTTATTCAATAATTTCTAATTTCCCAAACCACGTTATAAGGGTTGTTCTGAAATACTGACAAACATCAACAACCAAAAAAATCAGCATTTATTAATAATCAACTAGGTACCGTAATTTTAATTAATTATTTATGTCTTGTGTGACAACCTCCTGAATTTTGACGAGGATGCAAGACAACACCTTGTATTTAACCCAAAGGTTGACTGGT
Organism: Cerastis leucographa; assembly: GCA_963082945.1. Lineage (NCBI taxonomy): Eukaryota > Metazoa > Arthropoda > Insecta > Lepidoptera > Noctuidae > Cerastis > Cerastis leucographa. The sequence continues at coordinate 10,404,660 of OY720371.1, read as the reverse complement.
AGAGAATGCCTTTTGGCATAAAGTCCGCCTATGTACCACTATTGTACATGAAGTTTAAATTAAAAAAAAAATAAACTAGCTATCGAGTTTTTGTCAAAGAACAGACAAGCTCTGGCCTAGACAGCCACCATCACCACCTCGGCAGCATTGTTTAAGATCAACACAAGCTACACTTCAACCAACTTATCTTTGCAGGCAGAAGAACAAAGAACGAAAATAAGCGTTTTTCCTTGACAAGCAGTACCACCTTGAACTGCAAACGTAAAGTGGTTATACTATACCGATGAGCATTATGTCAATCCTTTTGCAAGTGGTTGTTGGAATACAAAACGATTTGAAAGCGATTTGTTTTGAGCCATCTGTCTCACAGGACTTCTGGTTATTATTTTAATGCTGTATATTTTTCTATCCGTGAGAATACAAACTAGTCAAGTAATTCAACGATTGCAACAGTTTTAAACATAGTAAGTTGGTATTTCCGAACATACGACTATTATTACCGAAGCGCAAACTTTTCCTGGATGATCTGTACCTATGTAGTATTGATATTATAGTGTCTTGTTTGTCGAGCGGACGAAAACAATAGTGATGTCATCTACCTACATTTTGGATACACACATCAAGTATTCATGGCATGACTTAGTAATTTTCAAGCACCATGCATACGACTTTTGATTAAATATAAGTATATTAACAAATTGTAACATCTAAGCGAATGTAAACATAGACATGCCTTATCAGATAAACTGATAGCAGTGATTATGTTATTTATTATATTGGGATTGCATTCGTACTTGAGTAATAAATTGTAGTTGGAAGACACTGAAGGTTTAGTTCGGAATCTTCTTACTGCTGTTATACTCGTACTTATAAATGTTATTACTTTTTGACACGAAAAATTAAAAAAAAAAAAAAAAAACAGAAAGTTTTTGCATTAAAAATGTGAAAGTGTATTTACCGAAGTATATTTAAGAAATCTTTGTTAAAACTATTCCGTGTCATATTATAAAAATTATTTTTAAAATGCCCTTCAAAATACCGCATAAAAACCTTGGCTAGCTGCATGGACACTGCGGTAGAAACATTATACCGCATTATTGATCGAGTGATTAAATATAATGTACCTATATCTTTGTTTGCATCCAAACGTAACTTAGAAACGTTATATGTAGACATAGACGAAACATCACGCCTGTAATCGCCGAAGGAAAGGCAGAGGTAACTACAGTACACACACTTTTCGCCAATAGGGGTGAAGACTGGGTAAAGAAAACGACATTCAATTTTGTCCGTCAGACAGGTAATACAAAAATATTAGACAGGTATTTTTTGTTTTATCAAAATATAAAAAAAAATACTTAGTTAAAACTCATCAAAGTTGGAGAGTGGGGGCTCACTACGTCACAAGTAGGTATAAAACCTACCTACATGTGACGTCATGCGCCATTTCAACTCGATATATCTCCGTAATTTTATGACCACGAGAAAAAAGAAAAAATACGTGTCCAATACTTTTCAATAATCTACCAGAAGAACAAAGAAAAAAAATGTGATCATCCCCTATTGTGTTAAAATCCCATTTAATAGGGGGTGATCGTATTGCCATCAATGTATGATCATCAATTCCTGATGGACAAACGCAATAACACTTTGCCCGACCCGGGAATCAAATGCAGGACCTCATGCAGAGCAGTCACGCTTGCCACCACTAGACCAACGAGGCAGTCAACGTGTTTGGGTATAAGCAAGTAATAAAATAATTAATTTTTATTATTTGTCATAAAAAAAACCTGACTATTTTCCTGTTATTTTCATTTATTACTTAGTGAACCAGGAAGGAAGAAAACAATTTTATTACTCATTGCATTTTTGTATTCCTGAATGGTTTTGCCTACAATTAAATGAATGGAAACTCTGATACCTCGGTCCTTAGCTTAACCAAGCATTGTGTTAAAAATCGAGTTTGCACAACACAAAAAAATATAACAGGTTACCAAAAAACAGTTGAACGTAAAATAACTTTCTTTTAGTCAGAGACTTTTAATTTTGAAAAGTTTCAAATACTTGTAAAGTGTAGTTTAATTTTTGTAAATTGTTGCGCCGACCGTAAATAACACGGCAGGAAGATATAATCATCTGGCTAGCCTTTTTCCAAACTATCTCAAACGTTTATTCGACAATTTCTTATTCCCTATTGGTATCTATTTGAGAATAACCCTCTTAACGTGGTCGTTAAGTGGGTTATTCTCAAATAGTGACAAATTTAAACAACCAAAAAAATCAGCGTTTATTAATAATTAACTAGGTAACGTAATTTAAATTGATTATTTATGTACTTTGTGACAACCTCCTGAATTTTGACGAGTATGCAAAACAACACCTTGTATAACATCACGCTACGACCAATAGGAAAGGAGCATCAATGAAAAATGTTGCAAACACGAAAATAGTAACGTAAACGAAGCTGCGCGTGTCAGCTAGTATATAAGTAAATTCAGTTAAAAAATATAAATACGAAGGTATACTGATAAAGCTAATTAAATACTTTGAAGGTATAATAATCGAATTTTTAATGCAGTTGAATAGTTATTTTGGTAGCATGACATAGCGAATATTACGAGTTTTTCCTTATAAACATAATTATGTAGTTTACGATAGGATCAGGAGCATTATTTTTTGATTGACTTAGAAATTAATAAGAAGAATAATAATTTACACTTGGAAGTACTAATATAATTAAAAAATTTTTGACTGATTTTGTTAATTTGTTTTTTACTTAAGTAGTCAGACGGCCTTCAGAGCTTTTTATAAACTAAACATAACAATAGACTTTTTACATCCAAGTTGCTTGCATCAAATCGCCAGTAAAAACGGCTAGACCTCCAATTTTAATTTGCTTGTTTATGTACACGGCTTCGCCCGCGTTTTTTTCGCTAATTGTCCTACGAGATCGTATTACCTGGATAAAAAATATCCTATGTGGTATTCCAGACTATTATCTATCCCTGTGCCAAATTTCCCCCAGATCCATCCAGAAAGAGTGACACACCCAGCCATCCTTACAAACTTTCGTATTTATAGTATTAGTAGAATTTTAGTGATTATTTGGACTTTACCCAAAAAGCTTGGGTAAGTAATACAAAGTTAACCCTGATAAACGTTTTCAAGCATTACCCGTGCACACATACATGCACATTCATTTTTCGCAAATAAAGTTTTTTCTTTTCAATTAGTCTAATCGTTGATGTATCGCAAGTACAAAGCATAAGGGTATTGTTGTAGGGGAATTAATTTAATCTTCGGAACGAAAATGTAATGTATACCATTGGAAACACGCAGCTCGAGGAAAGTAATCAACTGTCACAATTGAGAACTTATAGTAGTACCTTTTAGCGTTAGTGAGTTTGGCTTACGTATCCTAAACGGTTATATTTGCTAGTTTAGGTACTAACAAGTTATTTTTAGGGTTCCGTACCCCAAGGGTCAAACTGGACCCTACTGAGCCTTCGCTGTCCGTCCGTCCGTCACCAGGCTGTATCTCATGAACCATGGTAGTTAGCCAGTTAAAAATTCTACAGATTATGTATTTCTGTTGCCGCTATAACAACAAATACTAAAAACAGAATAAAATAAATATTTAAGGGGGCACCCATAAAAAATAGTGTTTTTTTTTTTTTATAAATAATGGTGCGGAACCCTCCGTGCGCGAGTCCGACTAGCACTTGGCCGGTTTTTTTCTCAATAAAGTAACTCCCATGCCGCTGATGGCTGATCAGTGAAAAAACTACTTAGTATGCGTGTCACAATATCATTTAGTAAGACTGGGTGGTCCGTTTTAGGCTTCTGACTGTATCACAACGACTTATAATAAAACTTACTTAAACTTATAATAATAATAAAAATATATTTGCATTGTATAGATTCAATCTCTTAGTATTATATAATTGCATAGCACATGTGTGAGTACCATGTACTGTAAAGCCACCATTTAATGAGTACCTAAATCTTTCATTGACGCGAAATTACCCTGGTGGTTGAGTGAATGTCATGCTCACTTAAATGTCACGCTGATGGTGGCGGGTGTGTCGGGTCGTTTAGTTCCCTTCAAAATGGTTGAGTTGAATGATGGCTGATACATGCGTCATGTTCGTGAACGGGCGCTGTCAGTTGTGACTGGTCATCTCTTAGCTGCCACGGTTTATTTTAATTACTTTATTTTTTAATTACTGATTTAATATTTTACTCTGGACGCTCTTAACTTGCCAGTATTTCTACATTGTTCTCACATATTTTTAATTCTTAACATGAATGATGTAACCAAGATTTTGTAACATATTTTGATTTAAAAGAGTGTCCATGGAGTTTCTTGCCCATTCTTCTCCATAGAGATCTACGCTACGGAATGGGCATCTACAGTATGCCTTGTGACTGGGACTGTAGCTTCGCGTTTTATTTTGTTTTTTTGACTTTCAAAAGTGCCTGTAATGGTCTAATTGAAATAAATGCTTTGACTTTATAAGGATCTACGAAAGACAGCCGGGAGAGATATTATGTAGGTATAAGGTGGTTAGTATGGTCACCCATCGACAGACAGATCTCGGCAAGCGTTGTTTAACCATGCCGCTATTATTACTTAGTCACGAGCCCTAATTCAAAACGAGATGCTACTTTTGTTCGAGAAGTTTATTTAAAAGTCATGTTTTTTTTCAAGTCATCATCATCTGCCTAGCTTTTCCCAACTATGTTAAGATCGGCTTCCAGTCTAACCAGCAGAACACCAGTATCATGGAGAAACAGCCTATCTGACCTCCACAACCCAATTAGTCCTGGGTAATACGATACCCCTTGGTTAAACTAGTTGTCAGACTTTCGGGCCACTGAATACTTGTAACGACTGGCAAAAATCTACAAATGGCAGCCGGAACCAACGGTTCAACGTGCTTTCCGAGGCACGGAGGAAACTTGGTATGTAATCGGTGGTCCAATCTAGAAAATCATGGTTATTTCAAGTTTCTTACCTTAAGAACAACAAGGCTATCAGCCATCTCATTGGCCATCTCGTCTAGTTTGGGCCCGATCATCTTGCAGGGTCCGCACCAAGTGGCCATGAAGTCGATGACCACCAGCTTCTCACCGGCCTCAGCCAGCCTGCTCTTCAGGTCATCGGAATCTTTGATGTGGATCGACATGGTATCTGGAAATAAGGAAATTAATGGGTTTAAAGTAAATTCTTAAGAATAGACTTCTGGAAGAAGAAGGGTGCATTCTGAAAGTTTGGCATCGTCGCAAGTATCTGTCAAATATATCGGTGTTTATTAATAGATGAAATTGGAATATCGGGCTGTGTTGTACTAAAATATTGTTTATGAATTGCAATGACTAATATCTTTAGTTGTACCTAGATATACAAAAAGCACTTGGAATGACAATAAAGGAACCCCGATTATTTAAAAGACATGAGGAAAAAGCCTTTTTTTTATTGGCACTTGTAGTCGTAAAAAATACGTACAGTTGTATATAAGTACAGTTGCTCTACTGACACCAAATCTATACTTTATATTATAAAGATTGTAAAATATATTTGTATGTAGGGGGGTAATATTCGGAACCAGATCAGATACCGAAAATTCTTTCATTAACAGCACGCGTACAAACGGGTTACCACTGTGGAAACGGGTTATGTCGACGGAAGAATCGACAAACTGACACATTGTCATTGTCTATCTGTCATTATGTCGATTCTTCCGTAGACAAAACTCGTTTCTACAGTGGTCATGCTACGCGTGCAGGAAGCTACATTATCCCCGTGTGTCATAAGCGTCTACGCTACATTTTAACGTTACGTTTGAAACGATCCCGTGGGTTAATTTCCGTACTTATCGGGAACGACGCCGCGAGCAAAAGCTAATAAAGAATTAGAATACAACACAATGAAAGGTGGCTGGGACATACTGTACGTAGAAGACGGAGACCAGAGTTTTGTGGTGCAGCTTTGATGAAGCCTCTCCCAGCAGTGTATAGGGTATAGGGTGATGATAATGGAATCTCATAAAAGAAACGTTAGTACTCGTAGTTTTTCTTTTGTAAGTATAGACTGTTTTTAAAAGCTGATTGCATTGTATCTTATCACCCTAATGGAAGGCTTATCTGCAATAAATCTATATCGATCTACCAAATTTTATAATCTTGATCTTTCATTGTTTTGTGACCTTCATGCTACACGTGTTGACATGGGCGACGGCACAAATATTTCCAGGGAGTGCAGCTTCAAAGCTCCAAAAACAGGATTTAAAAATATTTGCATTCAACTCGGATTTAGGTTTTCGTTAGACCATTCATATAAGAGTCATGTTGACTTACGCAGAAAAGCTGACTAAAACACTTTCGCTGCCAAGATCAAATAATTCATGTTTACTTTTAATGCACAAGTAGAGAACATAGGACGTACGACCTCGCCTCGGATACGATATATTGTTCAATTTTACAGATGGGGAGCCACTTTGGCCACTTTATAATAGAAAGCATAATGCAAGAGCCGGCTCGAAGTTTCAGCATCCTGATTCGATAAGGTTAGATTCTCTATTACTATGTTAGGCTTATGGCTATTTTTGATAATATTTTAAGCCAGGGGATGCAATCATGCAGATACACACCCTTCGATGTAAAGGCGCCCATGGATGTAGATATAATACGTTTGTTAATATCTCTAGTGGTAAATCCTCTCCTTTTTTCTTGCACCACCTTCAAAATGAACGTTGGGTACTAAGAAGAAGAGCCAATAACTGACAGTGGTGTTAGATTGTTAGTTGGTTTATTTGTGTTAACTACCAATTTTTGTCAAGCTTGAAAAATAACATGGATTTTCATACTTTCTGCGTAATTTAGCTTATATCTCGGAAACGTGATCCTGTAGAAGATTTTGTCTCATACAAAACTTATCGGGAGCGAAGCCGCGGACATAAAATATCTTATACTATATACTAATATTAAAGCAGAAGAGTTTGTTTGTTTGTTTATTTGTTTGAACGCGCTAATCTCAGGAACTCCGATTTAAAAACTTCTTTCAGTGTTAGATAGCCCATTTATCGAGAAAGGCTATAGGTTATATATCATCACGCTACGGCCAATAGGGGCGGAGCAGCAACGAAAAATGTTGCGAAAATGGGGAAAATGTGACGCAGACGATGTTGCGCGTGACAGATAGTGTATTTATAAACCTGTCAGCATTTACCTTCGATTTGTATAACTCTATTTGTATTGATGATACCAGCTATTGATTAATACAGGCTTTATACGTGATTGCTATTTTAAAAATCAATATCGTAAGTTAGGTAGCTTCCGCTTTGTGCAGATATCTTCGAACCGCTTTTGTTCAGTTTTCGTTGTGAGCAAAGGCATTTATTTCGAAGACCGTGACCGAAATAAGTTATGTCAAATATGTGAATTTATCGCTTAGGAATCGAACCCCCTAGTCAATAGTAGCGCTTGTAACACCTGTGTATTAACTTCAGTACAATTTAAATATTTTTTTGAAACTGCTAGTCTATTTATATCCGGACATAATTTTACATAAGTAAATAAAATATGATACAAACGCGACGATAGGAATCACCTTGATTTGCCTCCACGGACAAATAACGTGTTTAAAACTACAAACACCGACTTAATGCTACAAAAAATAACTATACTACGTGTGGAAAACCATAAACAGTAAAACCCTACATTGTGTTATCTATGATATTAAAAGACGACCACATTGTTTCACTTTACTCACCGTTAGTAATTTTAACTCTTAGAAAATAGTATCACAGTTCAAATCAGACTCGGCACTTGAATATTATGCCTTTTATATTCACACACGTCCTCACTGCTTTGCTTTCAAATGAATACTGACGGCCATAGACTACCGCAAAGTTTTATACAGTAGTATTTTGGCGCGTTAATTGGTCATGTGCTGTCTCATTCGCGATACTGCGAAATCGCCTGCAAAATGTTTCCGTTTCATTCTATCTCGAACAAATTATCGCATTTGCGACAAGGATAGTAATACACCGTGACTCGGAAATAAATCTATCGGTGTAATTATGTTTAGACTTTTATTGAGTACGACCTATGTTGTTCTTGCGAGGTTACCGTCTCAATTCAGTGACGTCATTTTGTTTTTTTTTTATTCGTGTATGTTGAGTCATCGTGAACCTACCTTCGGGAAGTTGTGTTTGTCATGATATTATGAACCCATGATCGTTTTGAGAAACTGTTGCGACAGAAATATTTTAATAATGACGAGTCATTATTAAAGTATTCTGTCGCAGCAGTTCCCTGTTTTCCTGATGGAATGTTTTCGAGGAAATGTTTATTGGCAGATCGTTTTTAAGTGGTTTTACCTAGTTCATCAGTATTCTATTTGAATTCGTCCATGGTTTCTTTATGGAAAACGTAGCAAAGCTTAATTATCTAGAACGAATTATTACCATAGCAAATTGCACAGAAAAGATTTTTGCACATAACTATGTACCTATGTTCTAGTAGGTAGCAATAGGTGGGTTTGGCCTGAAGGTTAATTCACAAGTATTATGAAACTCGAGAGTAAATAAATAAATACCTATGTTGCTTACGAAAGAAACCGTATGCCGTACACGACCAGCTGACCCAACATTATTTAAAATTATATACAAAATTGTATTATTGGTAACGTATATCAATGTCCAAGAGTGCACCAAACCGGGGACTTTTAGGAAACCTAAACGAGTTATTTTTCCATTTATCCAAGGCCACATTTGGTTTATCATGTTGGTGAAATAAATGATTGCGTCATTTTGTGGAAAAGGTAGAGGGAAGATAACTTAAATTAGTAAATACATACAGGACAGATAGTGACTTGCAGTAATTAAAAGGGTAGTATTTAAACGATCGACTATAAATTAAAAATCAGGCTGTCAAAAATACTGATTATGACGTATTGAGAAGGCTGAGAAGGAACACAAACATTGAACGGCGACTTAAAAATACAAATTTGAGGCACAACTTATTCAGAAGGATCAGCATAATCTGGGGGCACTGTAGTGCCCCCGCAAAGACGATACATACGATATACGACGACGCACAGTGGAACGAATGTATGGGAGCGGTTGGACGTAGACATGTCCGAAAAAAAAGAGTAAAATTATGCCAAACTAATGATGCCATCTTATTCGATTACTTAATGCCTTCATAACTTGTGGTGATGAATTTCTTCATAACTCCCATATTTCGGGAGTAATTTGAGAAAATGTGAAATTTTACTATGAAAATGAGTGTATCGAGCTCTCTCCCTCCTGATTCCGGGCTTGTTTCAAGTAGCGGTCTCTAATATCATAATGCTAATACTAAGAGCTATATTTAATACTAAGACACATAGTGCGCCAAATGTGCACTTTCTGGGATAAAGAGTGATGTTTATTTTATAACACAATTTTTTTATTTTTTGTTTATTTTGTTGATTAAAACCGTTTTTCTAAAGGTTTACCTTATTACAATAACATTTCTGAGCAGCCAATTAGAGAAGATATAAGCTAATTAGGATATATAATTAGGGACTTAAGGTTTACATATAAAACTGATGCACTAATGATTACTGATAAGAACATTGCTATTATTTAATTACTAAATGGCTCTTAATACACTAATTTAGCATGCATCATTTACTAATTATCACAATAACTAATTACCTTGCAATATTTAACAAAGGATACCTGGGATACCTGGATTTTATATAAATAGGTCACTATTAGTAACTTTAAAATCAGTGTTGATTTACACCTCGTTGTATCCAAGCTAATCTCGCAATGTATTTTCCAAATTTTAATACAAATCTTGATATTCACGTTGCTTTATGCGCACGCGCACATAAAGATTTACGCGACTTTAACTATTTGTTCAGTGTTTTAAAAGATAACAGTTGTGTTCAGTTATGTGAAAGTGCTGAAACAAGTTTAAAAGACTGGTGTCGTCGATTTTGCTACCGCATTTATGCAAAATGGACACAGTCTGGAAGAAGCACAGATAAGTTTCGGAAGAAACATGAGATTTGGCTACAGGCTGCAATTCAATGGCCGGAATTACAGAATGAAAATATGGAACCTTCTACAGAAAATATAAGTGACGTCATCGAGCCCATAATTTCTCCTGCTAAATCTAATGCTTCAACTTGTACACATCCTAGTCCTCGTAAATCTTTTGAGGACCTTAGTAACCGGCAAAAAAGAAGACGCACTGAAGATAGTCTTTCATGCAGCAGTAGCAGCGCTGAAATTATGTTTTCGGCCGAAAGGGCGCTTCAAAAGGCAGGACAAAGCGATACAGCTTATGTTATGAAATACTTGACGGAGAATCCAGAAGAGGCCTCAAAAATCAAAGCCTTCATTGAAGGTAAATCAATTCAGGTACGGGAAATATCCCCTTTGAAGGCATTGGCTCTTTATGTATCGATGAACTTATCGAAATGGCGCTATAACACTCTTCGGGATTTCAACACTCAAGAAGGAGCTCTTCAATACCCGAGTTACTACATGTTGGTTAAAGAAAAAATTAAGTGCTATCCGGCCAAAGAAGATCTCACAGTTACAGAGAGCTCTGCAAAAATCAAATTACAAGCCTTGATGGATTTAACCTCAAGAAGACTTATTAGGTCGTTAGAAACCCCTGTTGATCCCAATCAACAGCTCGTATTGACCAGCAAATGGGGTTTTGACGGATCATCTAGCCAAAGCATTTATCATCAAAGGACGAGTGAAGATGAGCAAATCGATCTTGCTAGTAATTTTATGATTAGTCTTGTACCACTGCGGCTCGTCTCAAAAGGTGTAACAATTTGGGAAAACGAGCGACCATCTTCCACTTCATTTTGCCGGCCAATATTGTTTAAGTTTATAAAGGAAACCAAAGAAAATGTGCAGAGAGAGATGGCTGAAATCGAAGCAGAGATTGAAGCCTTAACTCCATCCACCATCACTGATGGAATTAGTGTCAAACACCAACTGCTGTTGACAATGATTGATGGTAAAATTCATTCCATTATATCCAATACAGCAGCTTCAGTGTGTGACATATGCAAGGCTTGTCCTAAAGAAATGAATAATTTAGAGTTAATCAAAGATAAACACGCAAACGAGGACATGTATAAATATAGCTTAAGCACCCTTCACGCTTGGATTCGCTCAATGGAATGCTTATTACACATTTCCTACAAATTAGACATAAAATCATGGCAAGTAAGGGGTGATATAGCAAAAAGGCAAGTTGATGACAGGAAGAAAAGAGTTCAAGAGGCTGTAAGAAGAGAAACGGGCTTACTTCTCGATGTTGTGAAACAAGGCAGTGGATCCACCAACAATGGCAACTCGGCAAGGAGATTTTTTGAAAACTACACTAAATCTGCTGAACTGACCGGAATAGATGCTATGCTTTTAAGAAAAATCTGTGTGATCTTGCAGTGTATTTCATCAGGAGAGAAGATCAACGTAACTAAATTCCGAGAGTTCTGCTTTGATACTGCTAAGCTTTACGTGGAGTTATACCCATGGTATTATATGCCTTCTTCACTTCATAAAATTTTAATGCATGGGCCAGACATAGTTCAGAACATGTCAATTGTGCCCATTGGTTTTCTATCCGAAGAGGCATCTGAGGCTAGAAATAAAGATTTTAGAAAATATAGAGAGGGGCATTCTCGAAAGCATAGCAGTATCTCATGCAATGAAGATATTATGCACAATCTTTTACTGTCTTCTGATCCACTTGTTACAAGTATCCGTCCAAAAGGAAATAAGTTTGTAAAAAAATCTTCTTTTAAGGAATTTTATGAGCTTACGGATTCTGAGAAAAGTGATATCGAATTTGTTAACATAAATGATTTAGCGGACATCGATTCTGAATTTGAATTAATTGATGATGATGATGATGACGAAGATAATTAAATGATGTTATTGTTTTAAAATGTGTAACTTAGTAAATTAGAGCTTACATCTTAATTATTTATTGTACTTTTAATGAAACTAGGTAATTTATTATCAACTTACTTAAAAGTCATACTCTCATCAGTTCTTGTGAATATTTTTGTTAATATATATTTCTGTATATATATAATATATTTATAGACCTCTTAATAAGTCTGTCTGCGGTTTAAAGTAAATACAAATGGGGAAAAAACGTTTTTTTTTTTTTAAATTTTCATTTCCTTTTATCCCAGAAAGTGCACATTTGGCGCACTATGTGTCTTAGTATTAAATATAGCTCTTAGTAATAGCATTATGATATTAGAGACCGCTACTTGAAACAAGCCCGGAATCAGGAGGGAGAGAGCTCGATACACTCATTTTCATAGTAAAATTTCACATTTTCTCAAATTACTCCCGAAATATGGGAGTTATGAAGAAATTCATCACCACAATTTATGAAGGCATTAAGTAATCGAATAAGATGGCATCATTAGTTTGTCATAATTTTACTCTTATTTTTCGGACATGTCTACGTCCAACCGCTCCCATACATTCGTTCCACTGTGCGACGATACATTTTTAAGTTAGGGTCGGTAGAGTTAGGCCGTGCAGATTCAGAAGCTTGGCTCTACATGAGATCTGATATCTTTTTCACGGGGCAAACCTTATGTGGTCGTCTTGGCAACATTTTACATTAAATGTTTTTGTTATGATCCTTCTTTATCGAACAAATTTCTATTTGAGTGACAATTTTGCAGATCACATTATATTCAACATCTGGCTTATATTTTATTCCCCGAGTGCTGCGCTATAACCTAATCGAGGTGTTTTAGTAAATATCACGTTGAGCAATGAACCAAAGACTCACAATGAAAACTAACTTATAAAATAAGAAAACTGATAGGTGTCTAAAGTCGACAGCACATTAAGCTTCACAGTACGGAGCGAAAACCGTCGCTGTCAAAAACGGGTTGGGGGGGATATTGGCTATTGTCTGTAGATTTGTTTTTAATGGGTAGTATTTAAACGCAAATAAAAAAAAAGGTTTTTTTTCATAAATAAAATAAGTAGTATTACATTATTTAAAGATATTATTACTGCAGCTCACAAACACATCCCAAACGGAATCGGTTTTATAGTCCACTTAGTTTCGCTCAGTCACAATTTTTTTCGCTTGATGTATTTTTGAATTCGCCCACTTGGAATTTTAGTTGCTAGCTTAGATTAACTGTTTCCTACTGGTAGTTGCTCATTTTAATCATCATTCATAATTTAACTACCGCTCGATTTAGTATTAAAGTATCTTAAGTATCTCATTAACAGTCGCCCATATATTATTTATTCGCTCGATTTATTATTTCCCTAATAAAAATCATACTTCAAAACTTTGATACTAGTTCAAATAAAGACCTCGATTGTAAAGCAATTCTGAACCAAATGTGGAAAGCGCAGGGCCCATAATACTGGCTTGGAGAAGCTTATGAAAAACAGAGGATGATGACAAGAGACAAGCAGTTTTCCTCGGGAAAAGCTCGATCGAAACTACACTATTCAACGAAGACGCGATATGATCATGTGACTATATCTAGAGCGTTTTTTAAATATGCAGGAAGTGGAACATTACAGGAATCAAAGAGAAGAAGCCATGCGCAACGTATGGGGTTAAAAAAATGACACAATTTTCACAGAAAATGTGAAATGCTGCCTTCAGAAGAGTGAGATTGAAAATAGAGCAGATTATTTCTAGGTTTCGGAGTCTTCACGTAGAAGTTGTTATATTATCTGCTCTGGAACGTATACAGACCATCCAAGCACACCTATACTGAAAAGATAGCAGTGGGAATAACACCTCCACCAGACTTTTTGAAACCCCAGAAACATTTGCCACCTTCGTAAATTGCTCTGGTAGGCCACTGCAAATACAACTTATGGGGATTCCCATAAGTTGTATAATTATGTTATACTCCTCCATTTATTGGGCAAGTGTCTAAAGAACTACTTACGTGCTTCTTAGCGTTTCGATGCCAATCAAAATGTGTCGCGCCCAAACTGAGCCACGAGGCTGCTTTGAAGGTGGGCGTGCCAGGGTATAGTCCGCGAAATTGAAATTTTCTTCCAAAAAATTAAATTGTCTTAAGTTTTTTTTTGCAATTTGCTTATAGGTACCTGACGCTTCCCCCTAAACATGGCCACCTGCTAGGCAACAGATCGAAAAAGAGGAACATACTTTTAGAGACACCCAAGAAAACATTGACGCAACATTGCAGAGCTGAAAACGAAAATGAAAACTGGAGAAAAAGAATGGGACTTCCGACTCGGGCGAATGCAAATCCGGAGTGGTTTTGAAGATGGTTTTAAACGTAAACGACATGGGGTACCATGAAATTGAAGCCGAAGATTTACAGAGCTGTGTTCATCATATGGGGAAAATGAGCGGAGCTACAGGGAAATTCACACCTTTTTTCCAAGTCTAATTGATTTAAATTTGTACTTACATGTGATGTGAATAAGCTATAAAAGAAGATATTGAAATAAATGAGCGGAATAATTTATTTATTACCGTAATTTGTGCTAATGTTTAGAAGGAATGTGTTGTTAGAAAAGGAAACTGGGGACTAAATGATTTTTGTATTATTAGTTCTGGTAAGTGTGCATAATAATTGCGTGATACTCTCTTTTATTTCAAAATCTGAGCGTCCGAAGGCTTTTGAGGGAAAATTCGAATTAATTTCTTCATTATTTTGACTTTTTGCCTACTGGACCACATAAATGAAATAATGTAACGTAATGTCGAATAGTCAAAACAAATATCTTTGGATCTGTGAGTGTTAAGAAAAAACGTTGTTCAATAACGTTCCCAGGAGGTCATCTAGCTGCATTAGGTTAGAAACCGAGCGGACTGGTAAGCAGACCGGACCGTAGACGGTGAACTTTGACAGATAATGTATACCGATATATCTGTCAAAGTATGTTCAGTTCGCTCAGTCTGATCTTACTGCTTAAATCTTCAAATAGCTGATAAGACCTAGAAATGAATTCGATTCTGAGAATTTCTCAAAATGCAGCATAATCAAGACTAGCCGGATCAATATTTCAGTGGAAGCTTAATCATGATGGTCTTAAAAACCAGATAAATATCATTGTTCTGGTTTAGTAGATAACGATATTACAACTTCATCGTTGGGTGATTCAACTGATGTAGTAGAAGATAAAGTTATATTATGTCATCGCAATGAAAACGCAGATTTTGTAGCAACTGAACCTTTTTGGTAAGCTCCATGTGTGTTAGGAGAATTCGGATTTATAGGCATACTAGCTTATGTACACGGCTCCGCCTGTGTTTTGTCCGACGGGATTGTACAACCAGGATAAAAAATATCATTAGTGCTATTCCAGATTATTATTAATCATCGTGCCAATTTTCATCCAGATCCATACAGTAGTTTTTGCGTAGTAACAAACATTGATAAAACCTCATAAACTTTCGCAAATACAATATTAGTAGGACTTTTGGGTATTTAAAATGGGGACCAAAATGGAAACACATGAATGGTGCTTATAGTTTGCTAGTGTACATTAGGCCGTACGACATTGGTATAGTAAGACTAGACTTTATACTGGCCTAGTGTTGTACGGGAGTTTCTACAGAATAAAAGCCAGATTATACTGGCTTTGTCACAAAACCGTATTGTATTTTTATTGTAAAACATGAGTATACATCAAATAATATGTGCAAGGTCTTAAAATAACAGGTAGATCTGCATGTTTTGCACCACAAAAAAAAATGACCATTTTACGTATAATACGAATTTACTCAAAAAAAAAAAACTGCTGAATCGTCACAGCTGACAAAATATTATGTTCACGATGATGAATGAATGGTTTGAATGAGAATGCATTAATTTATTCCAATATTTTTCCGCTAGGTCAATTCTGATGAAGTGATGACATTACAGCATGATGACAAACTAATTTTATGGGCGACTTGCTTAGGAAACTGTTTGTAAAAATGTCTCACTCCGTTTTTTATTCTCGATTCATGTGTTCTTTGCACTGATTAATCTATAATAGAATTTGTTTACTATAGTTATAGTTTATATTCCATACCATTCGATCAAGAGCTCTTTGGTCCGTTTTGTGGACCTTAAAAATAGACAAGACCGAGAGAGTGGAGACTGCTATGCAAAAAGTGGTGTATATAGACTTCTGCTCAATCAAATACATCCTAATGAATGCAGCCGTAGAAGATTGAAGTCACTCAGTCTTCCGCGATTTTCTTGGAAAACGGATAGCTGGATATTATGCCTTTGTAGTAAATAAACTTCCATGAGGGTAAGACAGCAAGGCGTCAAAAGTAGCAAGGTTAAACAGGTCGGTCAGTCCTGTACAATTGGATCGATGGAGACACGCTAAAAAAAAGCCGCAGTAGGCACTAGATGCGATGGCTGGCAAATTCAGTGTACATAAATTGAGTATTTGTACATCAATTTGGGATATGCGGACAGGCTATCATTCAACAAGCACCACCCGAATGGTAAAACTCCAAAAACACCTGAGCTACAATAGCTTATATGGAACTTCGATCAATTGCGCACCGAAGTAGACCGCTGAGAGCTGGAAACATAATCTGGCAAATGGGACTACAGGTCGTTCCGACACCCTTTCTGAGTTTTATAGGTCCTATGTCACCGATTGCGACTCTAAAACAAGCACGTTCAACTGCAGCAGATAAATAACAACTCAAAAGTAAATTAAATTTTGGGGAACGAGTTAAACTAGTTACATGTGAAACAATACCAAATTAATGATAACAGTACAGCAATACAGTTCATGGGAATTTCCTGACCTTTTGACCTTTTTGACTTTGTTTCTAGTGTGTCAAAGTCAATGTTGACCCACAGCGGTCGTTCAAAGCTCGTGAAGTGAGACAAAATGATGTCAGAACTATGGCGCCGCTCGCAAAACAACATGATATCGATTTTGCCGAATACTTTATGACATTCTGGCTTTTCGCCAACTATTTCTGGACTTCCAGTCTAGCATGTTGAGTCATGATTTTTGCTAGAATTTCTACCTAATTCTGTTTTGGAGGACTAGACTGTCTTAAATTAGGAGACAAAACACGAGGCTATTTTATTAATAGGTATAATTATTTCTTCGTAAATATATTTTTCGTAAACGTATTTTGCATTAATTATTTCTAATTTCATTTCTGAGACGATCTCAAAACGGCTCTGTCCCAAAATGACCACTTCTCAAAACGAGTAGAGGTAGCAAAATGTCCCCCCTTCCTCAAACAGGCATTAATTCCTTTCATCAGTAAAATAAAAACTGGGCAAGAGCCAGTAGGTGTACAACACAGAGGGGTACTGTAGTATTGTTTAATCAGTAAAATGGGTAGTTGCATTTTGCGAAAGGGACATTTTGAGAAAGTGACATTTGCGAAAGGGACATTTTGAGAAAGTGACATTCTGCGAAAGGGACATTTTGCTACTTGTAGTCATTTTGAGAAGTGGTCATTTTGCGACAGAGCCCTCGAAACAATCAGTTGTGCTCTTATGTTTAAATCCGTTTGGCTGTTACCTCGTGTAAGTGAAAACGGTCATAAGTAGGTATGTTTGATTCTTGGATTAGGAAATAATAACTCGAGACATTTTTGATTTTTGACATGATTGTTCCTTGGGACTTCATTGTCTCGCAGCTTTTCTGGTAGTCGCCACGGTTTATTCTGGCATACAGGAGTTGCAGTGGTTTCGGACCAGGGTGGCGCGCTTGTCCCAAAAAAAAAGTTACGCCTGGAACACCAGTGTAGGCAGAGTTGTAAGAATTGGGAGAGAGAGTTCTGTGAGTGTAAGTGGAGATGACCTATATCTAGTACTTCCACATATTGCCAGCTATGTTCAAGTCCTGTTTTTTTTTTTTTTTGTGGATAAAACCAGAAACTTTGTTGAGCCTAAACTTGACGGCTCTTTCGATGTGGCCTCTAAACTCGTTGGCATAACAATTAACAACTTTGCATCGTCATCGGAGGTGCCGATTTTCTTGTAAACTAACCAAACTAACATGAGTATGTTTCTATGTTATAGAAGAGCTCGTGGCTAAATAATAACAGCCGTGCGGGTCGACCTCAAAGTTTAAGCAGCGCTTGCCTACATTGGTCCGTGGATGGGTGACCACCTATTACATACCGAGTTTCCTCCGTGCCTCGGAAAGCACGTTTTTAACCGTTGGTACCGACTGTGATTTGTAGATCTTTGACAGTCGTTACAGGTAGCTTGTCTGACCAAAGGTATCGTATTACATAGCACTAACTGGGTTGTGGAGGTCAGAAAGGCAGTCGCTTCATTTATTCAACTGCAACCGCTTAGACTGGAAGCAGACCCCAACATGGGCAAATGCTAGGCCGATGATGATGATGATGTTTCTATGTTATAGTTCTGCATGTTTTTTTTTTGGTGAGAAGATAGCTCTACTATACATATAAATATATGTAAAAAGAGTGCATACGGATTTTGATTGAACTTTACAGTAATATAGCTCTTACATAAGCACGTATCAGAGTACAACAAAGATTAAGACTTTCAGCAAAGCGATTTAGCGCTTTAGACTGCTGCGATACAACAAACTCCAGCGCAGCAATTCAGCGCTTAAAACCGCTGCCGCTGTATAAATGATTGCGACCTAAGCAATGCGCAGTTAACTATCACTTATATGTTTTTTTTTTTTGTGAGGAGATAGCTCTACTATACATATAATGTAAAAAGAGTGCATACGGTTTTTGATTGAACTTTACAGTAATATAGCTCTTACCTATGCACGTATCAGAGTAGAACAAAGATTAAGACTTTCAGCAAAGCGATTTAGCGCTTTAGACCGCTGCGATACAACAAACTCCAGCGCAGCAATTCAGCCCTTAAGACCGCCGCCGCTGTATAAATGATTGAGACCTAAACAATGCGCAGTTAACTATCACTTATAACTAATAATAGCTGTATACCAAATAAACTGTTGTTCCGTAGTGCGTTCAATTACAGTGATTTATCGTGACATTGTTTAATTTAAACCATTTGTTGTTAAATGTATGACGTCTTGATTAAGACTTTTGGCGCCAAATTAGCGACAATATGGCGGGATATTTCTTAACCTAATAAGTAACTTAATAAGTAGGCAAACCGTGGGTACCTTTCGGAATCCAGCCATTAAAAGAAATAAATTCAAGTTTTTTCAAGATGATAAAATGATGATTAAAACTTAAGTTACGTTATAATCTTCATTCTCCTGTCGTTATAACAATTTATTGGGGTGGGAGCAGCATTTCTTCCTCTTCATCATCAGCCTACCGCAGTCCACTGCTGGACATAGGCCTCTTCAATCGCTCGCCACTTAACCCGATTCTCGGCGACTCTCATCCAGTTGCTACTAGCTACCCTGCGAAGATCGTCGCTCCACCGAGCCTGAGGGCGTCCCACCTTACGCTTGTCGAATCGCGGTCTCCACTCAAGAACACGTCTACCCGAACGGTCATCGGTTCTACGGCTAATATGGCCGACCCATTGCCACTTCAGCTCACTTATTATTTGGGCTATGTCGACTACTCTGGTTGTCTGTCGGATCGATCGATCCGACAGACAACCAGATCGATCGATCCGATCCGATCGATCTTCGATCACCTCGTCATTTAAGAAGTCACCTCTGTTCTAGCCTTATTATCCCGGAAAAGACCATCTCTCATTTCTTTGGTCTTCCTTTACTCTTATAGCATCTTAAAGCATTTCTCATCTATCCTCTTTATATCTTGATTGATATAAATTAAAACATGATCTAATCATTTTCAACATGAAGGATTTCTCAAGGAACTCACACAGTCATACTTGAAGTTACTGCATATTAATCATTATAGCACACACTGCAATAAACTACCAGCTTTATCACATAAGCTCAAGGCATAAAGTACAATAACAATAAACTTAAGGAAATAAATGAACTGATTAATGGTACTTATGAAAAGACTATTAAAGTCTTCGTACTTGAATAAATATCAACTTTATGTCCATGTAAATTAAGGTGGAACAGACAGGGTAGCCCATCATCAGCCTATAATGTTCCCATTGCTAGGACACAGGCCTCCTCTGTATGAGAGGGAGTGAGCTGTCTACCACGCGGGCCCAGTGCGGGTTTGGCAGATGTCACATGTTTTCGATTTTTTAGTTCTAGGACATGCTGGTTTCCTCACGATGTTTTCCTTCACCGTTTTTAGGGCAGTGGTGATGAAATAAATTACATAAAGTAAAGCGCCTGCCTGGGTTCGAACCCACGGCTTACTGGTCGTAAGACGGGGCTGCCACCGCTGCCCAGGTAGCCCGTGAAATTCAAATTTCTATTAACTACATTTCTGTATGTAGTGGTATCGTACAAGCGTGTTTCTGTCTTATGTTCCACACTCGATTTTTTGCTATTTACACGCCAGTGTCAGATTGTATGTTGATTAAAATATTATTGGCAGCTGTACCCAATATGGCTTTACAGAATTATTATCATTAAAATCGTCAACACAACCTCTTTAAGTTTAATCCCATTGTATGAGTTTTTTTATAAAATAGTGATTCAATGGGCTTAAATGAACTTAAGGGGCTGTATTGATGATTTAATGACTACTAGTAGTTTGTTTGTTTTATATTTATAGTATTAGTCTTTAATGTTATATAATTTATGAAAATGTTAAATTCTGGGTAAGCTCGTACCATCATCGACTTTGTCTCTGTCATCTCTGACCTAGACTAGAGTCTAAAGCAAACCCATAACAAATAAAAATAAAAAAAACCGGCCAAGTGCGAGTTAGACTCGCGCACAAAGGGTTCCGTAGCATTATTTATAAAAACGAGCAAAAAACTCACTTTTTTGTATGGGAGCCCCCCTTAAATATTTACTTCAGAAATACATAATCTGTAGAAATTTCAACTGTCTACCTATCACGGTTCATGAGATACAGCCTGGTGACAGACGGACGGACAGCGAAGTAGGGTCCCGTTTGACCCTTTGGGTACGGAACCCTACAAATTATTCATATCTCCAAATTAACTTATTGCTGTGCCCGACAGGGTCCATAGTATGATCTAATTATAAGTTTACCACCTAAGAATAACATGTGAAAATCTATAAAAATATTAAACATATTTTTTTGCAATAAAACAAAACAAACATTTTTTTTTAAATGCCTTTCTATCACCTGAAATACAGGTTCCCGCTTTCCTAATTCAGGTTCCAGTTCAGGAGATAGGGTCGATGCTCAGTGCACCTCATTATAACCACTACAGAAAAAAACAATTGCAATAGTTTTCATGGACCTACTAAATTGTAATTTGAATTGGTGGAAATTAAAAAAAAAAAAATCTTTGATCACAGACGGTATGGTAAAATATGGCAACCTATATTTTTTGTGTCACTCCCCTATACAACAAGAAATCTATATATATAAAAGAAAGTCGTGTTAGTTACACTATTTATAACTCAAGAACGGCTGAACCGATTTGACTGAAAATTGGTGCGGAGGTAGCTTAGAACCAGGAGACGGACATAGGATACGGTAGGGTAGGGTAGGTAGGTAGGGTAGGGTAGGTAGGTAGGGTAGGGTAGGTAGGTAGGGTAAGGTGGGTAGGTAGGTAGGGTAAGGTAGGTAGGTAGGTAGGGTAGGGTAGGTAGGTAGGTAGGGTAGGGTAGGTAGGTAGGGTAGGGTAGGTAGGTAGGGTAGGTAGGTAGGGTAGGTAGGTAGGGTAGGGTAGGTAGGTAGGGTAGGGTAGGTAGGTAGGGTAGGGTAGGTAGGTAGGGTAGGGTAGGTAGGTAGGGTAGGGTAGGTAGGTAGGGTAGGGTAGGTAGGTAGGGTAGGGTAGGTAGTAAGGGTAGGGTAGGGTAGGGTAGAGTAGGTAGGTAGGGTAGGGTAGAGTAGGTAGGTAGGTAGCGTAGGGTAGGGTAGGTAGGATAGGGTAGGTAGGTCGGATAGGGTAGGTGGGTAGTAAAAAGTGCATTGCAACGCATGCTGGGTACAGCTAGTATTAAATAAAATTAATGTTATGTTGGGTTTTCTATAAATCCACATCGCACATAAAATTGCACATTCATTTAAACATTACAATCACAAGATAATGTTATCAAATAGCGTTCAGATAATCTACTTGAATCTAGCACATAATCTAATAACTTATCAGTTTGTTATCAGAATGAAAGATTAATACAGATTTTATTGAGTAAGTATGAGGTTAATAATTGTTTGGAGAAGGTATATATTTGGTTGAGGAAATTTTTTGATGGCAGTAAGTTACTGTACTGCCTAACTTGCTGACTTAGTCAGCCTCATTGTATCTGTACCCCTACAGATACAATGAGGCACCCAGGCACAAATCAACATGCCACTTTTGAATTTTGAACTCTATTTCAACAAATGTTAAAATCTTAATACAAAATTGACATCCAAGACTCAGGTTTAATGTCAGTTTTTGTCATTAAAACTATATACTTTTTGGAATAAAGTTCAAACTACAATAATTGGCTAAAAGATTTGGTCTGTGCACTTTTGGTATATTTTTAATGTGTTGGTCAAGAATAACTGAACAACTGAAGATGGGTCAGTAGGTTCTTCTTTAGATGGCATTAGAGACGAAAAAGGGAGACCTGCATAGGATAACATTGCCATTAATAAATATTTGACTTCATTTGTGTGAACACAACAGGTAAGTTAAATAAAGAGGTTCAAAAATCAAAATAATCAATTTATAAACATTATGCACTACAGGAGCTCTCAAGGCAGCAAAGGAAATCATTGTGAAGATACGGGAATATTGAATACATAACTTCTACCAACACACACTGAGAATATGGTATGTGGTGGGATACATACAGTGGCATGCCTAAGGTACCAACACTGAGGCAAACAAACTGTTCAGAAACCATAACATCATACCGAGTAGTAGATGTTATAGGCAAGCTAAGCTTTCAGGCTTGTATGAAAGTACCGCCTCTAGTGGGCTACAGCCAGTCTGCTCAGAGGCCCATGTTCCAGCAGTGGGATAGTTATAATTAATAATAAGTGAGTTTAATATTTATTTCCCCCTAAATTATAACATGTTGAACAGTTTTTAAAAGCAGTTAAATATGAGTAACTGCGACAGTTTATAGTAAATAAAAGTTCTTTTGAAAATGTGCTACAGTTATTTACTAGGGCAGCAATAAACCTAATTGATTCAATAAATGTGTTTAATTATTTTCCTTAGGGGAGCATAGAGAATGATGCCTCTAACAGATAACAAAACCCAAAAGCCACCATAGATTTAGTGACCCACTTTCCTCACTTTGTCCTAGATAACATGATTAGTAAGGAAATTCCTCAGTTCAATTAGATTTAATGACTGCTTAGGGTTAAAACACTGTTTTACTTGCATCAAATACTTAATGATAAGTAGTAGGAGATATTGTGATGACAAAATACTTTAAAATAGATGGTAGATCTAGCTAAAAAGGTCCAAACATGCTAATGACGTAGCTCACAATAGGCACATCAATGAACAAGCTTGAGACATTCCCAGCGTACACTAGCATTCACGAAGCGTAAAATTAAGCTAATAAGATTTTTTTTAATGTCTATGTAGGTACTTAACGCCTTCTCATCCTCAATTTCAACTTCAAAAATGATTTGATCTTGTAGAAAATGGGCGTGGATGAAAACTTGACCAGTTTTTCACAATAGAAACGGACAGACAACGCAATAAAACTCTTAAAACTGATTAATACACGTAACAAAAAATCAATCGAAATGACTCGAATGTACAAGGTCAAAATGCATCCAATTATCACGTTGTTGTATTTGGCAAAAATTTTTTAGACGTAAAGAAAGGTTAATAAAATCAGTAAATTAATTATATATAAATGAATACTCACCGAGTGTAGAGATAAATAATAAAGTTTTCAGACCGGCGAAACACGCGGTGACAAGCAATCAAGGCAGAATGAAAAGTAGGTGGGTAGGGTTGTCGAAAGGATATCGATTTCTCAAAACATCGACAATAAACAATTCCACAAATCGATTATTTTGAGATTTTATTCAACATCTTTGTGGGTGCACGGCGTATGAAATTTTCTTGTGATATTATATCCAGAGATGATTAAAACGCGTATGGTTTTTTTTTATTTGTGAGTCTCGATACCTAATACACACCGATCTGCTTCGATTATATGTCGCTTGTTCAAGGAATGGACGGAATGGACGAAATGGCGACAGGTCACTGTAACAACTTGCTACCCACGGATGCCCTTCAAGTTAAAGGGGAAAATATACAAGTCCATGATTTGATCTGTCGTACTGTATGGATCGGAATGCTGGGCAGTGAAAAAGACGGATGAAAAAGATTGCATGCAGTATGGATGAGAATTTAGTAACTAAATTGAATAAAGTTAGTATAGATAATAAGAGGAAGTTTTAAAAAGGCACCTGTAACAGGAAAGATGACAGAAAATAGTCTGTTTTAGTATGGACATATTGTGATGAGGAGGGATGGAACATATTATGTGACTAAAAGATTGATGAATATAAATGTTGATGGATGGAGAGGAAGAGGAAGACCAAAGAAAAAATGTATGGATTGTATGAATGAAAAGTGAGTAAATGATAGCATGACGAAGACAGGGGAAATTGGAAGAAAAAAAATGAGTTGCACCGACCACAAATAAACATGGGTTAAGGGCAGGAAGATGATGATGCTAATACAATTTATACAATGGGTGTACTAAAGGTTTGAAAATAGTACAGGAATCTGAATACAAGCATTTTACATGGAGTGTCTGTCTGTCTGACCTCCACAACCGACGAAATGTGAAAATGGGTTACACAATACCTCTTTGTAAGACTTGTTGTCTGGTTGTTTACTACCGAAATTTGCTATATCGATTCTAAGAACCATGTTTGAAAAGGTCGGTGAGTTGCCTTTGGGTTGTGCCACAGCTAGCAGCATTGAATCGCATTTTTCATGCTCCTACCGTTCTGTTAGATCGTGAAACCAAGCGGGACGGGAATGCGCATCGACGATGAGGTTCACAACACGCTCTGTTTCTCACTTTAGTAAATACGGTCCCGTTATTATTTTAGCAGTCTATGTGTGCTTGGAACATTTTTATGTTCCACGTTCCACTATAGCACCTAAACTTCGTTTTTTAACCCCCGACCAAAAAAGAGGGGTGTTATTGATAAATGCGGTGTCGATAGATTCGTTATTACGGTCCGAGTGACATAAGCTTCATTATGTGTGAACAAAAACAATATGTCAGCTGTTGCTCCAACCAAAAAAGTGGTATGTCAAATAGAAGACTTGAACATTTTGAGTTCATTATTAACTACATTATTTATAAAAAACCATTATTCAAATTAAACTTAAAAACTAACACCCGTCTTTGACAAAAACGGCGACTAAAATTATTTAAGATGGAAGAGCAAGGGTAGCCCACGAGGTACAAATTTTCTTAAGTTTTTTGCAATTTACAGGTCAGTGTCAATTTGTATGTTGTTTAAAATTTGATTCACGGTCATTACAAATATGGTTATATCGACTATATAGAGTTATAATCATTATAATCATCAATACAACCGTTTAGTCTATTTAATCCCCTTGAATAACTTTTGGATGAAATTACCATTCAATGGGGTTAAATGAACTGATACGATGATTTTAATTAGTACAATCCTGTATACATACGTTTTACCGCCGCGAATCATATTTTTTCAACAAAAACCTGACACTGACCGGCAAATTGCAAAAACGGCAAGAAAATATGTGTTTCGCGCGCCACTCCTGTGATTCCACCTTAGTCAAGACTTTAATGTAATTTTCCATTGGTTTTCCTATAGCCAAAATCACGCGTATCCGTAATTCATGAAGTTTTATCACTACCTATATATTATTAATCCCAGTTGGCGACTCCAAACTCAGTTGAGTTTTTAAAAGTCACTCACACATCGATATTTAAGTGGCTGACATCGAAACTGCTTACATTTTAAAACCTAGACAATATATTCATCGATAGTTATTGATGCTTCGACATCCCTAAGGATAAGCAACACAATAGTGATGTGAATATCGCATAAGGATGTCATAAACTGAAACAATTGTGGCAGTAATCGATTTTTTCCTATTTTTTTTAAACACACTGTAATTTTGTAGTCGGATTTAAAATTACAATTAGCATTACAGATAGGTTAACATTATTTCTCCAAACATCCAGTTCTAGATAAAGAAGAGGACTAAAACACACAACACGCGTATCATGACCACTGTAGAAACGAGTTTTGTCTACGGAAGAATCGACATAATGACAGTTAGACAATGAAAATGTGTCAGTTTGTCGATTCTTTATTCCGCCGAGGCGCCGACATGGTCCGTTTCTACGGCGGTCATGCTACGCGTGCAGGAATCATGTTATGTCTAAGATGATCGTAATTTTAAATCATTGCTTTATTCCCCAAATACTGAAAATAGAACTCTAGCTTTCTCCACATTAACAATGTCATGAGTAATTCTTTGATCAGCATTTTGTTCTGCTTAGATGTAAGAATAGCATCTCATCTGGAAGTGACGGGTCCAATTTTGGACGGTTCGGTCCCTTGATGATAAGTTGCCATAACCCATTTACCCAATAAAACAAGTGTCATCAGTTATATACGTAGACAGAGAATTCTGTTATATAAAATGCACTATGTGGTGCCATCATCGGATCATCCATTGAGTTGTCGACGCGACGTGAGAAGAAGAATAGTAATAGTAATATTATGTGTAAAAAATTATACATGGGTACCATACATGATAAAAGTAATCGTTACCCTACGTAATTTAGGAACAGAAAAATATTATCCATAATTTATTTTATCTCTGGTCATAGTTAAGGACATTATTAAAATACTAGCTGGTCCCGCGCAACTTCGTCTGCGTCACATTTTCCCCGTTTTCGCAACATTTTTCACTGCTGCTCCGCTCTTATTGGCCATAGCGTAATGATATATAGCCTATGTCCTTCCCCAGGCTGAAATCTATCTTCTTGCCAAATTTCATTAAAATCCGATAAGCCGTTTAGTCGTGAAAAGGTAACAAACAAACAAACATACAAACAAACAAACAGAGTGACATTCGCATTTATAATATTAGTATGGATTCGATTGATCATATGTACACACCGATTCCGAATAATACCTAGAACTTTTGGACACCAAGAAACTATTTTTTTTTTCTATGACTATCTTGCAATCAAAGCAATGTCCTTGTCTGCTATTGGTCGAAAAGCAGACTTCTGCCGCTCAAACGTTCTCTACTAATCTTTCAATACATTTTCAATAGTACCAAAGATTAACCGACAGGCCGATTGAAAAAGTCACTACAAGCAAGCTGTCAAATTGACAGTAGTGTATAGTGAGTGTATTTAAATTCATTCATGTTGTTCACTTCGCTGTGTCTAGAACTTTTTGAGTGTTTGTAAATTTATAGTATTCAAAAACAACGAAAATGTCTGCAGATATCGCTCAGATTGGGTCACAAAAAGTAAAGAGCATCGCCACCGGCGAGGTAAATAAACACATTTTCCATTAAACATAGTTTTGCTTTTTTATATTTACGCCGCGCCTTGACGAATATTTTACTATTCAGCTTTAAAAATTTCAAAAAGTTATTTTTATGGGCAACCAGCGTTTTAAAATGTTGTATTTTGGCGGATATTGCCTATAAAATGATAATTATTATGTAAAATGCAATGTAAACCGGCTT
This sequence comes from Cerastis leucographa, assembly GCA_963082945.1. Lineage (NCBI taxonomy): Eukaryota > Metazoa > Arthropoda > Insecta > Lepidoptera > Noctuidae > Cerastis > Cerastis leucographa. Next base: position 10,376,894 of record OY720371.1, on the reverse strand, counting down.
TCAGCTACGAGTTTCGCAATCGAGACTAGACTAGTAATAATAGAATCAGTCTTGGGTAAGTACCGGTTTTAAGTTTGACTCGGATTTATGTTAATTATATCTATCCACGCATATATTTGTGGTTTTTCTTCCGTATTCCGATAGATTTAAGACCCATACTCATAAATTATTACCTGTAATGTATGTACCCATTATATTACCTGCATGTAATTGCAGAACGTATTAATTTCCAGTTTCCGGTATTACTAACACTTACTCGTTGTATTTTTTTAATTGTTACTTAGACTTGCATAGGTCAGGTTTTATTCATCCAATACCAAAGTGCAGGTTTCATTCTTTCAGAGTAGATTTTACATAGTTACTTATAAACTCACGCCTTTTTTCCTGTGGTGGTAGGCAGAAACCCCAGAACACCTGTTACAATCCATAAACTCCTTTCGCGTAATCCACAAAGTCAAAGTCAAAAGTCAAAGTCCACATTCATACATCTAGTCATACAATCTGGTTGGGAGTATATCTTTTATGTTTGCTGGATAAATGGTAGAAGTTTCTAATATCATGTCAGAAATACTATCAGAAGGATCCATAATTTGATTTGTAACCATTTTTTTACTTAACTTTGAATATGTCTTTTAATAATGACTAGCTTTTGCTAAAGTAGCCTAATTTACTCCTTATACCATCAACTAACTGCAAGTAAAAGTCCCATCAAAATCGGTTCAGCCGTTTTGGTGGTTATCCGGAACAAAGAGACAGGCAAAACTTATTTTTTTTTTTGTAATAAGTACTGTATATCCTACTAATATTATAAATGCGAAAGTTTGTGAGGATGGATGGATGGATGTTTGTTACTCTTTCACGCAAAAACTACTGAATGGATTTGGATGAAATTTGGCACATGGGTAGTTTATAACCTGGATTAACACAAAGGATACTTTTTATTCCGATAGTATGTTCCCGTGGGACAATTATCGAACTCCACGCGGGCGACGCCGCGGGCATAAGCTTGTACTCTCATAATATGCATTCAGTAAAAAGCTGTTATTTTGAAATTACAAACAGACACTTAAATTTTATTTATTTGTATAAATAAATAAAAGTTATGCTATTATCACCTAAGTAAAATAACACAGTTATCACTAAATAAAAGAATCAAAAGGCCACAGGTTATCGTTCAGTCTGTGTTTATGCATGGCTGCAGTAATAAAAATAACATTTCTTTTAATGCAGCTGCTTTGAATTATGGACACAAAAAGAAAAAAAAATAGAAAGGTTGAAACTTTCCTTTTCAATAAGTATAAAATCTAACTTAACATCACACCTGTAAACTAAAAGTTTAGGCAGAAGTGTACCAAAGAGTAACTCTGCATTTCACCACTTATGTTGAAGTTCTATGTAATAAGGTGTAAGCATATTGCCATCAACTGGGAACAGATCCAGAGTCCATAACAGTTACTGAGAAACATTGGAAAACCTCAATAACAACAACAATCATTTATTTCAGGCAACTAGGGCCCATAAAACACAATACATATTAAGTATAAAAAACAATAACTCATCATCATCATCTGCCTAGCCTTTTCCCAAACTCTCTTGGGGTCGGCTTCCAGCCTAACCGGATGCAGCTAAGTACTAGTATTTTACATGAAGCGACTGCCTATCTGACCTCCACAACCCAGTAACTGGGTAATACGATACCCCTTGGTAAGACTGGTTGTCAGACTTTTTTTGGCCTCTGACTACTCGTAACGACTGTCAAAGATCTACAAACACAGCCGGGACCAACGTCTTAACGTACTTTCCGAGGCACGGAGGAAACTCGGTATGTAATGATGGTCACCCATCCTTAAAGGCCGACCCGGGCGGCTGTTATTATTTAGCCACGAGCTCCTCCTATGACTAATAACTATAAACTAATAAATACTTTATACAAAAATGACAACTACTGCACACGAAGTGACGGCGCGGCGTCGTGTTACGCTGCGAGGTGTCACGTAGCTGGCCGTGGAAACGCCGATTCAGCACACCTTTCGGCCAAAACTCTTCCTTGAAGAAGGTCACCAAATGATGAGTCGGAAATAATAACACTTGACCTGGTGACCTACTCTAAGTATCCGACCTAGGACCTCATGCTCAAAACTAATGCATGCAACCACCAATCTTTTAAATCTTTTGGGCAGAGAAAGAGATTTTAGTATAAAAAACCTGTTGCTTTTTCTAAAATAAAAGCAGCCATAGTTACTCCTTATAACATCAGCTATCTGCTTGTAAAAGTCCTGTCAAAATCGGTGCAGCTTTTCCGGAGATTAGCCAGAACAAAAATATTAACCAAATACGTTATTCAATTAAAAACAAATAAATAAAATAACCATACTAAACCTAGGTAGAATAATAATATGATTATCTTATTTTTATTGAATGATTTTATTATTTTCCCAGACTTAGAGTTAGTTTATAATCCAACAATTGTGTAAACAATACAAACTAATTTAGAACGTTCTCAAGGAATACAATATTCTTAATGTATTAAATCTATGCTCAGTTTGTATAACATGTCATAAATTGTAAACTAGAGTTCTAAGTAAGCCCTGCCTAGCCTTTTCCCAAACTATCTTGGGGTCGGCTTCCAGTCTAACCGGATGCTGCTGAGTTATAGTATTTTACATGAAGCGACTGCCTATCTGACCTCCACAACCCAGTAACTGGGTAATAATACGATACCCCTTGGTAAGACTGGATGTCAGACTTTTTGGCTTCTGACTACACGTAACGACTGTCAAAGATCTACAAATGACAGCCGGGACCAACGGCTTAACGTGCTTTCCGAGGCACGGAGGAAACTCGGTTTGTAATTATGGTCACCCATCCACGGACCAACCTCGGCAAGCACGGCTTAACCTTAAAGATCGACCCGGGCGGCTGTTATTATTTAGCCACGAGCTCCTCCCTCCTAGAGTTCTAAGTAAGCATTAAGTTTTAAAAAAAACGAGCACTAGGATTAACTAGTTAGACTGCTTGAAAATTTTGATGTTACAAATCTACAATATTCTATGATACGATTAATAAAAAAGAATTATGTTCTAAAATCCATAAGGGTCAGTTCACACCGAGACGCGACGCGACGCGACGTGTAGAAAATAAAGTTAAATTTTAAATCGCTCTTTAAAATGTGCGTGCAGCGTCGCGTCTCGGTGTGAGCTGACCCAAAAACATTCATACAAGCATCAAAGAGACAATAGTTTTATCCAACTTTGCTCTTAACTTGGACGTCTTTCTACATCATTCTCCCATGTATAATCTCAACATGAATGATGTAACCAAGATTTTTTTACAATATTTTGATATAAAATAGTGTCCATGGAGTTTCTTGCCCATTCTTCTCTATAAAGATCTACTCTTTGGAATGGGAAACTACATTATGTTCACAAGTAATTATACCTTGAGACTGGGTCTGTAGCTGCGTTTTTTTTCTCAGCTAAGGGAGCGCCTTTATGGTCCAAACTCAAACTCAGCATTTATTTCAATTAGACCATTACAAGCACTTATGAAAATAAAAAAAAACGCGAAGCTACAGTCCCAGTCACAAGGCATAATAACTTGTGAAAGTACTGCAGTTGCCCATTCCGTGTCGTAGATCTCTATGGAGAAGAATGGACAAGAAACTCCATGGACACTCTTTTAAATCAAAATATGTTACTTATTGAAATAAATGCTTTTATTATCCAAGTTCTGTTTATTAACACAAAGTATGTTCTATTTTCCAGACACTAGAGTTGAAAACCTTCTGGGAGGACCAGAATGTTGCCATCATATTCTTCAGACGCTGGGGATGCATGCTATGCAGACTGTGGGCGAAAGAGGTAAGATTATCACACTCCTAATTACATTTACAACAGCTACAACATTAAACATCTTGTTATAGATACTATTATAGAATTATTTGAAAGATTTGAAATATAATTATATTGAAGTCAATTTTATGGAACCAAATTGAATTAAATCAATAATTTAATGGAATTGATATAATTTGAATATTGGCTGTTTGTGTATGTGAGTTTAAATGTTTGTAAACGCACCCACGACACAGGAGAAATTCCTAGTATGGTGCAAGTTTTTGACAAAAAATAAATAAATTGAATTGATTCAAACAAAATTAAGATAATTTTAGTTGAATTAAATAGGAATAATCCTACTAATATAATAAATGCGAAAATTTGTGAGGATGGATGTTTGTTACTCTTTCACGCAAAAACTACTGAATGGATTGGGATGAAATTTGGCACACTGGTAGATTATAACCTGGATTAACACATAGGATACTTTTTATCCCGATAGTGTGTTCCCGTGGGACAGTGACCGAACTCCACGCGTTGATGAAAAATGTTTTTGTAATAAGTACTGTTTAACCTACTAATATTTTAATGCGAAAGTGAGGATGGATGGATGGATGGATGTTTGTTACTCTTTCACGCAAAAACTACTGAATGGATTGGGATGAAATTTGGCACACGGGTAGATTATAACCTGGATTAACACATAGGATACTTTTTATCCCTATAGTATGTTCCCGTGGGACAGTGACCGAACTCCACGCGTGCGAAGCCGCGGGCATAGTCTAGTAAAAGGATAAATGCGAAAGTTTGTGAGGAAGGATGGTGGTATGGATGGATATTTGTTATTCTTTCACGCAATAACTACTTAATGGATCATCATCGGCCTAGCCTTTTCCCAAGCTATCTTGGGGTCGGCTTCCAGTCTAACCGGATGCTGCCGAGTATCAGTATTTTACATGAAGCGACTGCCTATCTGACCTCCACAACCAAGTAACTGGGTAATACGATACCCCTTAGTAAGACTGGATGTCAGACTTTTGGCTTCTGACTACTCATAACGATTGCCAAACATCTACAAATGACTGCTGGGACCAACGGCTTAACGTGCTTTCGGAGGCACGGAGGAAACTCTGTATACAATGGTCACCCATCCACGGACCAACCTCGGCAAGCACGGAGTAACCTTAAAGATGGACCCGGGCGGCTGTTATTATTTAGCCACGAGCTCCTATAACTACTTAACGGATATGAGCCTATAAACATGTATCACTTTTATTCAACGTTTGGTGGTAATTACACAATACCAATACGCACTATAATAAACGGTATACCTGCATGATGAACTAGCTTTCGCTCACGGCTTAGCTCCCGTTATGTACGGAATTTAACCCACAGGAACGTTTTAAATGTATGCCTTTGACACTCGGGGAAAATGTAACTGCCCGTTGGTGAAAGAATTTTCAGAATCGGACCAGTAGTTCCGTAGATTACGTAGTCTTTAAGAGCATTTACGCCTTACGGCATTTCATATTTATAAACTTTAAACTCCTTGTTTTTCGAAATGACTGAACTGATTTTAATGACATATGTATCTATGTATCCTGCTTATGCGTATCAAACGCATTTAGCAGGATACATAGGTCTAAAAAGTTACTAAAATACATTTTCGAAAAATAGTATAACAGCTAAATTAGACCAATTATAAATTATCCATAGAAACAGAAATTTCCAATTATATATATTTTTTAAAGTCATTTAGAAATGTTTTTAATCATAACTTTTAGACCAGTATCCTGCTAATGCGTACGAAGTTATAATATCATTAAAATCGGTTCAGTCATTTCGGAAAATAAAGCCTTGAAAGGTTTTTGAAATGCCATAAGGCGTAAACGCTCTTAAATATAATAAGTAAAGATTATGCATACTACATCGGTAGGTCGATACTGGTTAACTAAAGGTTATATAGATAAATATGATATTTCTGTGTTTATGTATAAGCGTTTTGCCCGTTTCCAATTTACACTAGTCTAGATAACATCGAAATTAGACTAAAGATAATTGTTTCTATTCTTGACTAGTTGACCCCAGCATACGGTTGCAATGCACTACTTACCTACCTACTACCACCTACCTACCTACCTACCATTTACTAACCTACCTGCTTACATAGGTCTTTCTTTTTCAAATTAGCTACATGACTTTTTATCCAAACATAACAACTTTTAAACTAGCGTCCCTTTTTTATATTATAGGCTTTATTTATCTACGCAATACTCGTATAATATTATAACGTTTTTATGTACCCACACAAATGCCATCGCATCTGCAAAATTCTCCGTTATTAAAGTGAAACTTTTATTACATCGTCTCAAACTTTTTCGTCTGTGTGTTGCATGTCGCGTGACGCCGACGGTCGGCCGCGGAGTAGGGATACAGTGAAACTTGCACTTTATCCCTACTCCGCGCTATAGTGTGAAAAAAAGTTTCACTTTTACCGTGGTTTCATAAAACTACACAATCCTTTTTCTTACTATAACTATTAGTCCATCGCGCTCGGCTGCTTACAGCGTATTGACGAAGTGCACGGATTAATTAAATATTGTGCGTCCTAGTTAGAAACGAAACGTGCGAAACAGGTTTGTTTACGTTCGTCCGTCCCATTTACTTTGGTACCTATCGGTTTTTTGTTTAGTTCTGCACTATTTTTTGATTTTTATTAATACGTAGTTTTATTTGGTTGCGTACCATTTGTTATAAAAACAAAAGTTCTAATGACCTTATGACATAATTTCATTTGATATAATTTTTGTTTAGTATAACGATTAAATGATATAATGAATTATTGACATAATTCCTGTTTACCTAATTTTATGTGGATTAATTAACATTTTCTATAATGCACATTTAAACTAATATTCAGTTAGTATAATATTAGGTTAGTATATTATTCCTTATATATTCCTGCGTCAGATCCCCTATCATCATCATCATCATCAGCCTATATTGTTCCCACTGCTGGGATGCAGGCCTCCTCTCTATGAGAGGGAAAGGGCAGATCCCCTATATGGTTGGTGAATCATGTGGGTTAGGTTAGGTTAGAACCATGACCATTAGCGCCAGATCCCTTCTATTGTTGGTGAATCATTTGGGTTAGATGAGGTTATAACAGTATGATGTTTTCTGATATTTACTTATTCACTACAGAATTTGGGCAGAAAATGAGTAAATATGAAAATTAGGTCAAATGAAAATTAGGTCAACTGAACGTTATATGAAATGTAATATTAGATCACATAAAATTAAGTTTGTTGTTTTTATAGCAAATGAAAATTATATCATGTGAACGTTATTTCAAGTGATAATATATTATGTCTTATTATGGCATATATTAAACACCCGTTTTATTTGTTACGAGTATTATTGCACTGATATTTGTTCTATATAAGTACATACCCATTCATACACATAATTCATAACACAAACTGTTTTTCGTCCAGCACGTCATTATCTCGGGTCCAGTTTAAAACCAGCGTCGGGCACTAGCTGCTCGGCAGTTTGCTGAACTGGGCCTATTTGGCGTAGCCATGAGACACACAATGTTAATATCCTTTTCTGTTTAGTTTTAAGTTTTTTGTTGTGTGCACTTGTGGCATGTGCCAAATAAATATGTTTTCTTCTTCTACCTACCTTCTACCTACGTACCCACTACCAACCTAAAAACTGTCTACAAAGTATTAGAAAACTTAAAAAAAAGATGAATGAAATCGGTTAAGTCGTTCTCAAGTTATGGCCTGACCAAGGAAAATAGGGATTCATCTAAAAATATAAAATTCATTTTTATTTCTGTCCACCGGAAAGTAAGTTAAGCCCTTGGCCCTTGGTAAGTGGCCCATAAATCTGACGAGCAGTCTTACCAACGGGTATTAAGTTTCCCAGTATTGATGGAGTAGGTGATGGAGGTCAGATTTGCAGTCGCTACATGTAAAAACTGGTATTCTGCTGCATCCGGTTAGACTGGAAGCCGACCCCAACAAAGCTGGAAAAAGGCTAGGCAAATGATGATTCTTGATTATACCCACATAAAAAAAGTCGTCGATTTATATAAAATCTCACATAAATTATAATGTGTCTAAAACAATAGGTACTTCGTCCACTAATTATTCTAGCAAACGGTTTACAATCGAATCTACAAGAAAACGTAATACTTCTTTGCATAATCTTTTTTTATTATTATACAGATATAAGAGTTTCAAACTCCATATGAGTACATTTTTATATGAATTTATCGCGATAACGATATTAGAAAGATGACCGTGCATATAGATTAAACCTGTAGTCAACCACGTATTTAGGACTAACTTCTAAATCCGGCTGTACCCGCGTGTATGTAGAACATTATCCCACGAGATGGCCCTGCGGGTATAAAAAGTATCCTATATTTAAACCCAGGTCATGGTCTACCTTTATGGCAAGTTTCATTAAAATCAAAAGTCATTTATTCAAATTAGGCTGATAATCAGCACATTTTTGAACGTCAAAATTACAAGAGACAGTCCCCCAAAACGCTCGCTCTTCGCCACTTCCTAGTGTTTTAGCTGGGAAGAAGAAGTGGCGGAACAAACTCCCCAGCAACACATCTGTCTGTTAGGTTAGAAGAACCAGATTCTATACAATAGTGTTTATGTTTATATAAACAAAGAATCCATTACATCAAATTAGACGTCAGCTAGCACACACCAATAATAAAATAAAATAAAATATAAAAAAATATACTCAAGAATAAATAAAGCCTCCAGACATAAAGGGCAAGGCAAATTTGAAATTAATATCTGTTCAGCCGTTTAGGTGCAAAAAGACAGAATTACTTTCTAGTTTGTTATTATTATTATAAAGTACTCAGGGAGACACACAAGCTATAACATTTTCAGTACAACGTGACCATGCTTTGTACAGATTTCCTGTACAATGATAGGTCCACATAAACTGGATTTGTATAACTGGATGGTCGTCGTGCGAAACTATAGATAAATATTATGTTAGGCCCAGGTAACACGCGGTTCTCGTGTGCTTTGTTGATAAACTGAGAACTGGCTTTTTCAACTACTTCGACCGTGTCCATGTCAGATTTTCTTTCTTTCTTTGTTACCGTGACCCCAAGCTGTCGAAAAATCCACTGGGCCGATCTCCTTCTTAGCATGGGCAATCTAAATTGTGTCGGCCCAGGCCCCCTATTCACATGCGGGGGTCGTGCGGTCCATGGCCCTTGGGGCCCCGGTGTGGGCGCGTTCTTTGAGGCGGCGAGCCGCCCATTACCTAAACGCGCCCCAGAAGGTGGTAGCCGTAAGGCTGATCCGGGGGTACCGCACGATCTCCGGCGAGGCGGCGAGCCTCTTGGCCGGATTGCCGCCATGGGATCTGGAGGCGATGGTACTCGCGCGCCTGCATGAATGGCGCGCGGAGGCACTACGCCGGGGGGAAACTCCGCTGCCGCGGCAAATTGTCGCTCAGCGGACAGACCTCCGGCACGATCTCATGGCGACATGGAGACAGCGACTGTCGCAACCACGTGCAGGGCACGGCACAGTAGTGACGATAAGTCCCCTCTTTGAGGAGTGGCTAGAGAGGCGGCACGGCGCCCTCACCTTCCGCCTGACGCAGGTCCTCACCGGACACGGTTGTTTCGGGAGGTTCCTGCACCGAATCGGGCGGGAGGAAACGCCCGGGTGTTACCATTGAGCTGGCTTGGCTGAGCACCGCCGTGTCCTCGTAGCGGCGATTGGCGGCGGCGACCTCTCGCGTCCGGCCCTGGTTCAATCCATGGTCCGGAGCGAGAGGGAATGGGATGCCGTCGCCTCCTTCTGCGAAGCCGTCATGCTAGCGAAGGAGGTGGCGGAACGTGAGAGGGAGAGAACCTCACGTCCCAGCCGCCGCGGGAGACGCCCCGGGCGTCGGGGGGCAACCAGTGGCCCCCGGCCGCGTAGGCGCGAGCCTGTGGACGGTGAGTAATGGGCTAGCTCACCGTCCGTCCGTCTCATGACGACAGGCCGTGTCGACGGCGCGTACGTGTTCCACGCGCGCCTCAAGGAGATGTCAGCAAACCGGAAGGGATCCGAGAGGGCCCATGCCTGCCAGGGCTGCGGGTTGTTCGAAAGAGATACCGCGGCCCTGGAACACAAAGGGCGAAGAAGGGACATGGGTGGGTTTTAGTCAGTCAAGTCTGACACTCCCTCCCGCTCCGCCCAGAGCGGGAGAAGTCATTTGATGATTTCCCATCCGCAAAAAAAAAAAAGGCCCCCTATTCACAAACGCTCGGATTGATTTCGATTCGATAAGTCGTATGTCTATCTTGTTTTGGCATTACGAAATCGAGCGAGATAGACATACGACTTTCTGAAACGAAATCGAATCCGAGCGTTTGTGAATACGGGGGCTGAACTGACCCACTAGTTTGGGGCCCTCTATAGCGTCTATCAGTTCCTGTGATGAACAAGCAACACTCAGGACGCGATATTAAGTGCCCCATCGTTAGTGTACCAGCACCACATTTACACTCCTGGGCAGAGTAATTAATGAATATCCACCTTAGATTTTCCTTGGTGTGACCAACCTGGGACAAACCAACCGTAGGACCAATTAGCCACCAAGTAAGAAGTCCTAAAACCGTCCCTCATCTTCGAAACCACCCAACCCATTTCAAGGAAATCTTGTGAACGTGTATGGTTGGTTCTAGCTTCATCATCTGCCTTGCCTTTTGCCATGTTTGGGTCGGCTTCCAGTCTAACCAGATGCAGCTGAATACCAGTATTTTACATGGAGTGGCTGCCTATCTGACCTCAACACCCCAGTTAAAACTGGGTATTACGATTGACCCCTTGCTAAGACCGGTTGTCAGACTGTCACAGATCTACAAATGACAGCTGGTACCAACAGCTTTACGTGTTTTCCGAGGCTCGGAGGAAGTTCTGTGTGTAATAGTTGGTTCTAGCTTGAAAGAAAGTAAGATTTGGAAGTTTATGGTTTTGAAAATGACAGGTGGCGCCGCGCGAAGTATGCATGTCTAAAAATAACCTTAACGAAGCTGACAGGTAGGTATTGTTCTACCCGTCACTGCCTTTTTTTCTAGTACTGGGTTTTTGATGGTATTAATGATTTCACTTCCATTAAATAGTACAGGGGTCATGGAGGTATTGAAAGTAAGGTTCAAATATTTAAAACTTGTACTTGAACTGAACTAGAAACTTGGATTTTTTTAAACGTGAAATAGTTGATACTTTGACCCAATGGTTTGGTCTAGAACAAAATAATGATCGCAATGACGGGGAGTAGCTTTCGGCTTCTTTAAGGGTAATGGGGTTACACCTATTAAGAACCCATTGGTGAATGACTTTCGGTCGAATTTAGGAAATTGGGCAACCACTAGTTTTTGTTGACGTTCAAAAAGTGCTGATTATCAGCCTAGTTTGAATAAATGACTTTTGATTTGATTTGATATAGGGATTTAAATGATTTGACTTTGATTACTTGGGGAGCGTGGCTAAATAATAACAGCCGCACGGGTCGATCTTTAAGGTTAAGCCGTGCTTGCCGAGGTTGGTCCGTGGATGGGTGACCATAATTACATACCGAATATCCTCCGTGCCTCGGAAAGCACGTTAAGCCGTTGGTCTCGGCTGTCATTTGTAGATTTTTGACAGTCGTTACAAGGAGTCATAAGTCCAAGTCTGACATCCAGTCTTACTAAGGGGTATCATATTACCCAATTGCTGGGTTGTGGAGGTCAGATGGGCAGTCGCTTCATGTAAAAGACTGATACTCAGCTGCATCCGGTTAGACTGGAAGCCGACCCCAAGATATTTTGGGAAAAGGCTAGGCAGATGATGATGACTTTGATTACCATAGTGTAAGGGCACCGACACGACATGTAATATGCTGCCAGAAAATCAAAATATCTTTTAATAACATACATGCATAACATCACGCCTGTAGTTTCCCGAAAGGTTAGGCAGAGGTGTACATACTACACCAACATTTCGCCACGTTTAAGTCCCATGTAATAGTAGGCGAGCCTATCGACATCAATCTGGCACAAATCTAAACATTTTTGATGGAAAAACCCAATAACACTTTGGCCGACCCGGGAATCTAACCCAGGAACTCAAGCTCAGCAGTCGCGGTTGGGACCACTCGACCAAAGAGGCAGTTTCTCGTCAGTTTCATGTAATAACTGTAGAAATTTCAACGCTGGGTCTAGTTAGAATCATGTACTGCATTCATGTTAACTGTTCGCGCGTCGATGCTCCCTACACGCTATTAGGCTCATGGGATTACATCCTATCATACTAAAGAGATAAGGCCTAAATTAGGTCGTAGAGTAAAAGCACACTTTTCCCTTTGCTATTGACAGAGTTGACAGGCGCCTGATAATTTCGGGGATCACGTATCAGTAAAAATATTCCGTTTTATCTGACCGATAACAATGTTTGGTAAACCCTAAATAGTATTATTGAAGTGAAACTTCAAAATGTTTAACGCTACCATGGAGGGGGAATAGTTCCTAAAACTCACCAAGAGATGGCAGTATTACAAGATTTGCGACTACGTAGTTCTACTAGGTACGCAAGACGGCGTGCAAACAGTCATGCATTCGACTCTTCGGTGTGACCAGCCTTCGCTCAATTTCCATGAGTAGAATAACCTCGATAAACTTATGTAATAATTATGTAATAAAACTAATACAACAAGAAAACAACAAAATATTATTTAGAGGCTCAATAAAATAACGAGAGTGAATGCGTGGCACTCGAACGCATGCGTGTAGTATTACGAAGTTTCACTTCTTCCGCGCGGAGGGACTCCACGCACAATTTTTTTTATAGTATTTGTTGAATTCAAACACAAAAATCGCTGAACATGACCACTGAATACATAACCTACTTTTTTAGAAGTCGGTTATAAATTAAACATGATGAACGAAAGGTAAGTAAAACTGTAAAACATAAACATTGGCTCTGAAACTCCTGAAGTGTACCTAATTACCTGCAGTCCGCCCACATTTTAGAGCACATCTATTAGCGGGTGAGCCTATTGCTATCAAGCGGGCATAATATGAATCCAGACTCTTGCCTACTCAGTAATTTCTGACGGAAAAACACTGCTCGACCTGGGAATCAAACTCACGGCCCCAGGAGACATCAGTATAACTAGCGACCACTATACAAACCAATCACGTTTTGGAATAAATCTAAACAAATAAATAAAATTTAAGCGTCTGTTTTTAATATAAAAATAACCGCTTTTTACTACATGCATATGAATGTATATAAGGTACATATACCAAAATAACATTTTTTTCAATTTTTGTCCGTCCGTCTGTCTGTTTGTTTGTTCCGGCTGATCTCTGGAACGGCTGGACTGATTTTGACGGGGCTTTCACTGGCAAATAGCAGATGTGATGAGTAACTTAGGCTACTTCTATTTTAGAAAATTCTATTTTCACGCGGACGAAGTCGCGGGCACAGCTAGTAAATAATAAGCCAGTCTATGGAATTCACTGCCGGCTTCTCTGTTCCCTGATCATTATAATCTGGATCTTTTCAAAGTTCGCGTGAATCGGTTTCTTCTAGGCAAGCGTGCTCCACCCTAGGCCGCATCATCGCTTCACATCAGGCGAGTTGCGTTCGAACGCCAGCCATTTTATTTAGTTAAAAAAAAAAAAAACGAAACTCTTTTTTCAAATTAGGCTAAGAACCAGCACTTTTTAATCCTCAAAACATCATAAATCTATAGGTACTAATATTATAAAGCTTGTTAGGTTCAAACCGCTCATCTCGGGAAATACTGGTTCGAATTGAAAAAATATTTTACTGGTGGATAGCCCATTTATCGAGGAAGGCTATATACAGGATGTAACGGAAAGGGTATATACATACTTAAGGGTGTGCTACACTACAGACTATCAAACTGAACATGTTTCTCATCATAAAACATGTTTTTCAGCAAAAAAAAAATATCTGCTGCCCCATAGAAAATTGCAATACCTATTCGACCCAAATGTATAGGCAGCTGATATTTTTTTTTTTACTGCAAAATTTTTTTTATGATGAGAAACATGTTCTGCTTGATGGTCTGTAGCACACCCTTAAGGATGTATATACCCTTTCAGTTACACCCTGTATAGGCTATTATCACGCTACAACCAATAGTAGTTGAGCCTGAATGAAAAATTTTGCAAAAATGGGGAAAATGTGACGCACACGAAGTTGTGTCAGCTAGTAATCATAATTATTAAATGGTATTTATTAATTTCCAGTTGGGAGAAATTGCACCAGTCCTGAACAAACACAACATCAAAATGATTGGCATTGGTGTCGAGGAAGCCGGCTCCAAGGACTTCATCAACGGGAAGTTCTTCGATGGAGGTAACAACACGCTTGAAATTCCCGAAGGGTTTATTAATTTATCTACTTACATCTACCAATACAGGCTAACCGAATGCGATAAATGCGTCTTAATTAATAATAACTTAAATTATACCTATGACTAATGACAAGCAATGCATTCCTTGTGAATTCACTCAGAAAACAATAAAATAAGTCCGTGTCGCTATGAGGTTGAGCACGCGTCAGCGGCGCCTTCCTTAGAAGGCTGGTCCGACGCGCGCGGCTCCACCCTCCCCGACCCTCGCTCGAGCCAGCCCGCGGTGCAAGTAGTTTTAAATCAGTCCCTAAATAATGATATCATTCAGATCTAGCCTTGTCCCCATGCAGTCCTCCCCTAGCAACGCCCTAAGCAGAGGCTTGTACCCCACAGGGGGTGCCCTTAGCGTGTAGTCGCTTAGTTTGTAAGTTATTATGCCCTGGCTGGAGGCCTTACTCTCAAGGCATCCAGAGGATAGTCCGGTTAAGCAGACAACAACCTCATAGGTTGAACTGCGAGATGATATTCATAAAAAAAAAAGCGCGGCTCCACTGGCAGTCGTGGCTGCCGTCGTCGCCAAACGTACCTGTCCTGAACACTCGGACTCACCTGACCCAAAATTACTGCATTATGCACCTTCCCTCTCAATCATTTAAATATATATAAAGCGAGTGCCAGATCCCTCCTAACTCTTAACTCATTGTATCCTACCATACCTAAAATAAATAAGTTTGGATACATCAACGGGTAAAAGGGATAGACCCCGTAATAACGCAAATATAAATATCTAATAATTTTATTTTGAACGTTCTCCTGCATGACATTATATTTAGCTTGGATTGGATGGAGTACTGTTCTCATTTCTGTGACGGATCTGCCAAATACCAGCTTGATCCACTTGAGTCGGTTGAAAAGCCGGCCAAGAGGCTCATTGGCAATGAGGCACTGGTAAAATTAAGCTCCAGAGCCTTGAACATCGTCGCCGAGTTGTCAGCCTATCGGTTTTTTATCGGTTACATTTCGGGAAGTGTGCGATGGAATTGCATGACCTAATTCCGGCTAGCCCGTTTCACCATCGGACTACCAGACGTACGGCGATGCGTCATCGGTACATGGTGGACATCCCACCTATACGCACTAAGCGCTTTGGGAATACTTTTATTATGCGTACCGCTAAGGAGTGGAATTCTCTGCCGCGGGGTCTGTGTTTCCCGATAGCTACAATCTGGGGGTCTTTAAGTCAAGAGTGAATAGGTTTCTTCTAGGCTAGCGTGCTTCACCGTCGACCACATCATCGCTTACCATCAGGTGAGATAGTGGTCAAGCGCGAGCCTATTTATAATTAAAAAAAAAAAGCTTCATTCGGAGCCCAGATGACTGCATTACATTATAACTAGCTCCTCACCAATGCATTATACAGTGCTATAATATAATAGCTTTCACATTCGTGAACCAAAAAAGGGTTATACAAAGGTGTACCTAATATAGTACGCCCACATTTCGCCAATTATTATGTTGAACTCCCTTGTTATAAATCAGGATCTTACAATAAATACTTAGTAGCCGTTTGTACGTCGATATCCCTCCATCCTGTTCCTCCTCTACGTCGTTTTTGGCGTCCTGTCTTCTCTATGCTTTAACATATACAAGGTGTTGTTTTGCATTTTCGTCAAATTCAAGGAGGTAACTATGATAATGATTCTCGTCCCGAATCAATAATAAAATGGGTATTTTTTTTTTTCCTAATCCTTCTTCCCTACCTACCCTATTCCCTAAACCACCACGAATTACCCTCCTTGGTTATTCGGAAATACTGACATCCTTAAACAACCAAAAAAATCAGCGCTTATCAATAATTAACTAGGTTCAGTAATTTTAATTGATTACTTATGTCTTTTGTGGCAACCTCCTGGAACCTCCTCGTCAAACGAGGATGCGAAACAACATCTTGTATTATTTTTATGAAGGTACTCTATTTTAATGCGGTTGTACATGACGATTACCACCACATTGTATCATTGTATCGGTCAAGAACTGAGCCACATGTTTGTCTTGTCTTGTTTGTGCGCCCTCTGTATCGTCCATTAGTTCCTTTAATAAACAAACAACATGACACGCATTAATTGCCCCATCGTTTGACCACTGCTCTACCAAAAGACTGGCCATAAAATAATACCTGATATCTGTAACTTTCAGAACTATACTACGTGGACAATATCTCGACGTATCAAGCTCTGGGCTTCAAAAGATTCAACGTGGTCACCATCATCACTTCGCTGTTCTGGAAACAGTCGCGCGACGCTATCTTTAAAGGACGCGGGATGGGTAAGAACTATTCTCAAGATTAAATTAAATTAGCTAGCGAAACACCGCAATCGTGAAAGGTATCGTAACAAAATAAAGCGAAAAAATTTGGTTTATAGTCAATTTGCTTATTCATTAAGTTCCACAAATTTACATGTAGGTATAGTCATATTTGAAATCCGTTGCCGATTGTGACACCATTTTTCATCGTAAGCTTTTAGTTAATTTGGGGCGAATTTCACAAATGAACGCAATCAGCAAACCTAAACCGTCAAGAGCTGTCAAGAGTCAGCTCTTAAACGCAGTTTAGGTGTGGATCGCGCTCAGTTAAGGTGAAATTCGCCCTTAGTCATATTTGTAGTAAAAGTTACTAAAAAATAACTTTAAAAGTACGTCACAGGTCTGGAATCCGACCTAATCGGCGACGGATTACAAAATGGCGGCGCCTTATTTATCAAAAAAGGCGGGAAATTGGCGCACCACTTCATACAAATGGGCCCTGGAGAGCGATACCCGAACACGGATATATTAGAGGTTTTATTTTTCTTTGTTTTCGTATGATAATAGGCCTAGGAGGTGATTTGAAGGGAGATTGGGTGCAAACCGGGGGAGCGGTGCTTGTTGAAAAGGGCGGGAAATTACTCCGCCATTTTACTCAGACTGGACCCGGAGATCATCTGTCTAATAAGGAGATTTTGCAGGTTTGTCTATGTTATTTATTAGCTTTTGATGTTATAGATGTCCCTTTGTGCCTATTGGCCTCGTTTTGATTAAATGGAAATTATCTTTTCCCTACTCCTCCGCTATATTTTTCTGATTTATTTTGTTGCGGGATCCAAGACATTAAAATTGTTTCTCTGGGACTTCGTCGGGCTTCATTGTCGGCGCTTTTCTGGTGGTTGATTCTGGTTTTCAAAATCAAAATATTTTATTTTACATAAGCCTACATGGGTACTTATAAAACGTCAACAAAAAGTGCACGGTTCGTGTTGGTCGTTTCCTATGGAGAAGAACCGGCAAGAAACTCCATGGTTATTCTTTTAAAATCATTTGGTTTTATAATATTTGAAGTAACAGCGTTAGTACTTAAGTATGGGAGGACAGCGTAGGCCCGACAATAAGTCGATTGCTTACTACAGAAGGTAGTAATAGAAAAAAATCAGGAATTGCAGTGGTTTGAGAATAGTGTGGCGGGCTCATCCCAATTAAATAGCTTTTGCCCGCGGATTTGCTGGCGTTATGGGTGGAAACTATCCGATGGGAATATCCTGCATATAGCCTATGACACTCCGGGGTATTGTAGCTTCGCATTAGTAAAAGAATTTGTGATATCGGATCAGGAGTTCCGAAGTTTACCCCCAACATACAAATTATAAAATTTATCTCTTCATAATATTGGTATACATAGATATACTAGTACCATGTCTTGAGCTAGATTTGGTTAGCGTCAGAATGACTGGTTACCTATGGCAGGCGGCTCTGAAAGTATATTGGAGAATTGCTATCCAATTGCTTATATTTGCTTCGTTTCTTCAATAGTTCATACATATGATACATTCAGAGAAATATGAATATTTTTTGACCAGCCATTAGGGCTAAATGCGTCCGTTTGATGGCAATAGGCGCGCACCCCATCACACATGACTTACACTTATCTGGCGAAATATAGATGTAACTGAAAATATAATAATGACCATGACCACATGCAAAAGAAACACATAAACACACACACAAACATAAAGGGTGTAAAACACCTCTTAACGAAGCCGAAAGGCACTGGTTCTCCCTGTCATTGCGATCATTTTTTGTTCTACACCATACCTGGGAACCTTCTAGTTACGGAGATATTAGGGGTCAAAGTTCCAACTTTTTGACAAGTATTTTTTAAATACAAGTTTTTAATGTAAGATTTTTACTTTAAACCCCTCCACGACCCCCGTACTATTCAATCCGTCCATCAGCACAATGTTTTGAGTGCGTTTCATTGAGTTATACCACAAAACATGATTTTACACCCCCAACAAAAAAATAATTTTTGCGTTAAGTTACTTAATTTCATGTACAGAATGCTTGGTTGACGGCTTCGTGATGAGGTGATTTACACCGTGTATATTCATACACACACGCACACTCACGCACGCATGCTTGCACATGCTTTATAGCACAGGAATCTTACTAGCCCAGTTGCACTTGTTTTGTATCTTGCCTCTTGCTTAATCCAATTCAAGGTAAAAACGTTTTTTTTTGTAAAATAGGTTTAAGTCTTGAACGAATAAATATTGAATATTGAATTGAATATTAATTCAAGTATACACGAAGCAACTTTTAAAAGTGATTCTCTCCTGTACTGATTAATGACTTACGTTTTCACGAACATAGTATTTTGGAAGCCTTACTATTACGCAATAGATCTTATCTCAAAGTAGGAATTAAATTCATGATAGAAATCGCTTTTGAATTTTGGTTATTTTTGTACACATATTAATGCTTGTGACTGCACCTCTGCTTATCACGTCAGTGATTACAGGCGTGATGTCATATATGAAACTATAATATCAATAGCTTTTTTTTTATAACATTTCAGCACTTCGGTCTGGAGAATGAATATAATCCAGAGACTATGGCCAACAACAAACCAGAGGAGAAGGAGTGCACTGTAAGTATTTTACGATAAATTATGTTTATCATAGTAACCATCTACTCTAGTAGGTATCTCGAGCTAAATAGTAACAGCCGCACGGGTATATCTTCAAGGTTAAATAACGCTTTAAGCTCGGCTACTAGACTTTTAAAGCCCGCAGCTTCGCTTGTGTTACGGTCGGAAATTATCTCACGAAAGCGTTTTAAATATAGCCAAGCAGTTGTGCTTGACATGCGTTGCTAAGTCTTAAAAGTATTAGAAGGTATTTGAAGAAACTATCGCCATCGCGCTGCGCCCGACCAAGTGCCCGTAAAACTGCGAAAGGGACAACTGCAGCTCAGGCTCATTTTACCTAAAAAACCTTGAACAACAGACGTTTTGTATTCCGCTGTTTTCTTCTTCAAAATTAAACTAATCTAAATAATTCTTATATCAAAATTTAGAGGAAAAGTATATCTGTGCATCTGCTATTTTCTTTTTTTTTTGTTAAAAACTTATGTAATTTGTCTGATAGTCGTCTGAACATGGTGGTAAAAACGGGCTTTTTTCGGGTCTTTGGATTGTCATAATTCTTTTAGTGATTATGTTTTGAAAGAAATTAAATGATAGGGGCATGTATTAATAATTTTGGAAAAAAATCATTGCACTAGACGCATTATCCACGAAGAAAACAGCGGAATACGTTTGTATGGAGAAAGTCCTACTAGAGATCCCTCTTGTATATAAATTTGCCGTATGTTAGTTCCCAGAATTTTATCCCTATTAGCGACACTATCGAATGGAGTAATAATACAGTTGGTTGTTTTTTCTTTCGAAATCAATTGTTTCGATTCTTGGTTATTGGAATATTGATTCTGGCTAGATAGATAGATTTTCATGAGGGCTCGTTACTCCTTTGAGTGTTTTTCACTATTCCTCATAATACCGGATTAGGTCATCCACGCCCTCTTGAACAAATCACCCTGCCTTAGCAAAAGGGATGCGGACTGGGTAAAGAAAACGACATTCTATTTTGTCCGTCAGACAGGTAATACAAAAATATTAGACACGTATTTTTTGTTTTATCAAAATATCAAAAAATTACTTCGTTAACCCTCTGCGGCTGACGTAGTAGTCCAACAGACACCGCGAAATACAAAATCCCGTTTTTTACCGGCAATTTTCAAATTTGAGCGCCGCCGCTGCGAGTACCTTATTGTAGTGGGCTCACACGTCGGTCAGGGTGCGACAGGCGGTAGCAGTGAGCGCACGCGTGCGTAGCGGAAGAAAGGTGTCCACGAGACTACCACGTCAGCGTTATGGCAAGTGTCCACGAGACTACCACCTCAGTCAAATGGTTTTATCTTTATAGTGTCTCCTAAGCAACCACGTCAGCCAATAAGTTTAAATGATGTATTATTTCGAGTAATTTTCGAATTTTCATAAAAATCAATCATTTAAATAACTAGATTGCAGACTATAGAAAAGGTGGAGTGGACGAGGTAGATAAAAAGTGCTCGATATACATGTTGTTGCAGTCGTAAAACTCGTCGTTGCCCTATGGCAATCTTTCAAAGGATTCTGGACATGGCAGGCATAAATAGCTTTGTATTGTATCAAAGTTGTAATGACAGTGATGGCAAAAGGAGGAGAGGAACTTTTTTATTGAATATGGCCAGAGACATAGTGCCGGATCATATCAAAAACCGAGTGTATAATGCAAGATTGCCAAGGGAGCTGCGGATAACTATCACTAGAGTTTTAGGCAAGGATCCACCACCAGTAGTTCGGTCTGTTCCACCAAGTGGCAAAAAATTATGTTATGTTTGTCCAACAAAAATAAAAAGACAAACTAAATACCGTTGCTGTGATTGTTCGAAGCCAATTTGCCTTCAGTGCTCCAAGCCACTGTGTGATAATTGTCAAACAAAGCTGTGATTTTGAAACTCTCCAGTTTTTAAGTTGACCAACGAATGTATCTCATTTTTCCTAGACTGATTAATGAAATTGTGAACTTTTAAAATGTATAATGTTAAATTTAAAAAAGTTAATTTTGTAATTTTTTATATGTCATAAATGTCTAAGTAGAAACTTATAGACTGATTTGTGTTAAGTAAATAAACGTTGTTTAGTTTTGAAAATACAAATAGTTTCTTTTTATTTCAAGTAAATTTAATTTATAAAATAGGCTATAAATCTAATAAATATGAATAAATTTGCTGCATACTTTAATTCTACAAAAATATTTGCTGTTGAAATGGTGTCTCGTGTACTACCACGCCAGTTGAATTGTAAAAATTGAGCCACGTCAGTCGCAGAGGGTTAAAACTCATTAAAGTTAGAGAGTGGGGTCTCACTACGTCACAAGTAGGTATAAAACTTACCTACATGTGACGTCATATGCCATTTCAACTTAATATATCTCCGTTATTTTATGACCACGTGAAAAAAGAAAAAAATACGTGTCCAATACTTTTCAATAAACTACCCGAAGGACAAAGAAAAAAAAATGTGATCATCCCCTATTACCTTTGCCTTTTGACACTCGGGTATATTATTATAATAGTTCCAAAGATTACCCTCCGTATTCAAACTATACCTTTTATAATATTATTAAGTGAGATTGAATAGTATAGAAAAGCAATTAAAAATTAGCTAGAAGTTTAATAAAATGATTTGTTTTTCCAGAATCTGGGAAAGCTACCGTTCACCATCGGAGATGTTGTACGAACTTTATATAATTCCCTATTACATCTTCATTAGTTTTTGATTTAGTTAGACGTCACATACAATTAAGTAGGAACTCGAGGCTAAATTGTAACAGCCGCTCGGGTCGATATTAAGGTTAAGCCGCACTTGCCTAGGTTGGTCTTTGGATGGATGCCAACCCATTACATACCTAGTTTCCTCCGTGCCTCGGAAAGCACGTAAAGCCGTTGGTCCCGGCTGTCATTTGTAGATCTTTGACAGCCGTTACAGGGGGTCTACTCTCTAAGCACGAAGTCCGTAGTTTCGGCGGAAGTTACGGTCGTTTCTTACTCCTTATCACTTACGGACATAAGATTCGTTAGGGGCCCGAACTAAAAATAAATGACAATACGATTGGTCAGTTGTCCTTTTTCCCAATGTGTTTTCAAAACTTATGAATCTGAAAATATTAGAGAGTAGGGTTCATTTCGAAGTATAAAGCTAGTTACGGACCGACCCGTACTTTCGTTGACGGACTTAGAGAGTAGGCCCCCTGGTCTTCAGTGGCCCGAAAGTCTGACAATCCAACAGGTATTGTATTACACAGTACTAACTGGGTTGTGCAGTTCAGATAGGCAGTCTCGCCATGTAAAATTCTAGTATGCAGCTGCATTCTGTTAGACTGGAAGCCGACCCCAACATAGAATTGTAAAAACGCAAGGCAGATGTATGTAATAATCATTTATTTCCAGCATAAACCTCATCTACTTTGAAAACCATTGTAGTTAGACACATTAATTGACTTGGCATTAACTGTCCTTTTTTCAGCCAGAAGCGAAGCCCTAAGCCTTGGTTGAAGACTTTGTCCTCGCCATCGCTGGCGCCCATCCACACGATTTGGACGGAAAGGCGATGTAAACGAACTTGGGTGTAGTTTCCCCAATCCATTGACGATTTTGTTTGAATTTTGTACCTACGAGACTGATTTGAAATTGTAACTCCCTTCGACAAGGTGTTGTTTTGCATCCTCGTCAAAATTCAGGAGATTGTCACATAAGACATAAATAATCAATTTAAATTACGTTACCTAGTTAATTATTAATTAACGCTGATTTTTTTGGTTGTTTAAGTCTGTCAGTATATCAGAATAACCCCCTTAACGTGGTTTAAGGAATGAGAAATTTTCGAATAAACGTTTGAGATTGTTTGTATATGAAAAAGCGCGGCCGCGTTTAAAACGCGGGTGGTTCACACTTAGCGATTTCCGTAAATAAGAGTAATAAATAAAAATTCCTTACCCATTTTATTATAGATTCGGTTCGAGAATCATAAGCATAGTTACCTTCTTGAATTTGACGAGGATGCAAAACAACACCTTGTATAAACAAGTCAAAGGATACGATTTTTATTCTGTAGTTTAGTAATTGTTTGAAATTAGAACTGTCAAAAGATAGAATATTTATGCTATGCTTTCTTTGTCGGTTTTTACTTTCTTTAAATTCTTGTCTATTGAATAAAAATGGTTGCAAAAGTAATTACTTAAAGTCAAGTATTTATTTAACTTGACTATAGATACCAGGGTATGTCTTCTTTGTAGTTTTTTTTATAAGGTTTTGTAGATTATGTATTTTGGATATCTTAAAAACGTATTGTGTTTTGTTTTTTTTTTTAGTTTCGTCCGTTGATGTTGACAATTTGATTTTGATAGCCTCTATTGCGTAGTGGTAAGGGTGGATTTCGTAATTCACGTGTCATTAGCGTGATATTGACTCTTGATTATTTGAAGTTAAGAGTTTTGAGTTAGAAAGGTAAACAAAATTGTAGTACGTTTTTTAAAAAACATTATTGGTTTTTAAATACTTTTGTGAAATTTGTTTTTTCATTAAAAATGTGTATAATTGTCAAATTGTATATGTTACTACGGTCCAATTTTTTTTAAACATCTTATGGTTACTCAAAAATTCAAAGAAATCGTTGGTGGATTGGATAGTATAAAAGTACTGAATATATTTAAATAATTATTGTATTTTATTAACTAATATTTTGGGTGAATGGTCTTGTAGCCGTATATCATGACAATTTGCATTGTATTATAACTTAAAGACTTTTTAAAATATAGTAAACTTCATGAAAATTCTAATGCTTAGTTCAGATGGCTATGTTTTGGCGCGAGTTGACTAAATACCCGCTTTGCTTCCACATCCACATTTATTGTGCGAACCTCCAGACTGAGGAATTCACTGCCGGCTTTTCTGTTCCCTGGGGGGATTCTATGACGTCTTGAAACATTATTGCTTCATTCTTATTCCAGAGTAGGACAGAGATGGAGCTAAACGACCTGTATAGCTCCGTCTCTTTCCCACTCTGGAATAAGAATGAAACAATAATGTTTTAAGGGCCGCCATAGCGATCAAGTAATTTGATCAAACAGGCTAGTTCAAACAGTTTGGTCAAATTGACATGACCTTTCAAGCGACCACACACCATCAGGCAGACTTGAAGCGGTGTCAGTTCAGTATCGAAGCGGGCGAAGAGTGGTAGTGCTTCTTTAAAATGTCTACTTTATGTTCCTCCTTTTTGAAGACTGTTCGAAAGCTGTTAATTTTTTTTTGTCACCAGGTCACGGTCTGCATTCGGTTCTATTTCTTTAAGTTTTTCTATTAGTTTACAATAAGCAGCATTCCGCTTATCTCTGTTATGGTAATCATTCTTTTTGATGTTCCATAAACAGGTTTCATTTCGATATATTTGTATGAATTCTTCTAGTACATCGCGGTTCGACATATTGCAATACAAGACGTCGGCAAGGGAACACTTCCGTAGCAACAACTGAGCGCTCGCAACACATACACTCAAAATTTTAATCAAACAGTTAGATCAAATTTTACCACAGTCAGTCATGCCAATTTGACCAAACTTTTTGAACTAGCCTGTTTGATCAAATTACTTGAACGTCTATGGCGGCCACCAGATCATTATAATCTGGATCTCTTCAAAGTTCAAGTGAATGAGGTGTCATCTAGGCAAGCGTGCTCCACCCTAGGCCGCATCATCGCTTCACAACGCTAGTTGCGGACAAACGCAAGCCTAATAATGTATACAGTATGTTAGGTTAAACGAGGGACATATTGAGGGAGGGTATTCAGTATTCGATTCTCGTCCCAAATATGTAAAAAACCTATATCGTATATAGAAGAATTTTTAATGTTTTGTTTAGTGTCTAGGTATTTTGGACTGTCCTAAGCCAGGTAAGTTTAAAGTATGAAGGGAAAATGGATTATACCTAAGAGTCATTGACCCGCTCACATGTTCTGCGATAGTATTAAGTCGCTAGCGCAAGGGTGTATACACGTTGCGTGACATTTGCGAAAATTTTGGTATGGTTCTGTCTGTTATTTATCAGTGTTTTTTTTTGTTTATATTTTTATTAGTATCATGTTAGCATGTACTATTATGGGTTTGAATATGTCCCTCGTTTAAACTAACATACTGTATAAAAAAACGATGTCGGGTATTTAAAATGTTGGAAGGGACATGAAGCGTGTTTTTGGATATTGAACTTTAGGCGCTATGCTAAACGTTGCAAATCCAACCACACTCATGGTCCTTACGGCATTTGTTTCTACCGTTCGATATGTTATTTGTGTGGCAAATTAACTAGATTATTAAAAAAAAAAAAGTATAAGTGCCATATTATGCAACCACCCGCAAAAAACTGCGTCAAAATATTTGTCATCTGTAGTGGTGGTACTTTCATACAAGCTTACAAGCTTGGCTTGCCCTTATGGGCTTGCCATGATTTTGGCCCTTAGGCACGCCACTGGTCATCTGAACTTTGCAAAATATACTAAAAATGGAATTTCTTAGGAAAAATATTTAGTAACTTTAAAAATATATCAAATGTAACCAATAATTGAGCTTATTGTATCATATAATGTCATCGTTTATCTTAGTCATATAAATATGTGTGTCTATAAGAGAGCATAGAGTGAAACTTCATATAATTTTATATAAATAATTTTGAGTTTTTTTTTTTTTTTTTTATGTCATTTTGACGATAACATGTAATTATCGTCGATTCGTCCAGTTCTTTCATTGATGTATAGTAAGTTTTTTTTTAAAATATTATTGTGTCATAATGGACATTCGTTTGGTTTGGAATACCAAATGATTCTTCCACATTGTATAAGACTGCAAAAAAAGGTTAAATGCTAAAAAGGCTTAAAAACGTTGCGTTACAATTTGTTGAAGTTGATGCAATTAAAAAAAAATATGTGTAAAAAATAATAAAAAATAAAGCTTTTATGGCTTTTGAGAAGATCTTCTGTGTGGAGCCATTCCTGGTCCGATCAGCCAGGCTGTTGACTATCATAATTGAACGCGTATACAAAATTTCGTGTCTATGCTGTTGACAGTTGAGGAGTTCTCTCGTCTGGAGTCGATCCTGGGTGTAGAGACAGATCATGAATTTTATAAAAATTGCATTGTGTTCGATAATGAACCAACATGTAAAATTACAACTCCGTAGGATGAGAGAAATTTGTACTAATTCGGCTTCCAAGATTTGTTCTAAACAAACTAATAAAAAGGCAAAAAAAAAATAGTTCGGCTCCAGCAGTCGTAAACAAAGGCCTAAATGAAACTGTTATCGACATGTCGCGACCACATATATCGAGGGTGGTAATCTGAAATGCTGTAAGGAAGATGGAGCGCTTGTTGGATTTGCTACGTTCAGCTCTACGCCGAAAGTTCAAATTTTAACATAACGCTGGCAGTGTCTTCCGTTACCTCATATTCCCACTATCGATATTTTAATAACAAGCAGAATAATGATTACCCTAAAGATAAAATTAATTAGTTAGTTGATAAATATATTCTTTCAGAGTTTATAAATTTGTATCCATATATTTGTTAATTTTAAGGTATTTTCCACGTAATTGTTAATATTTTTGCGTTTAGATTTGATTGTTTTATTGTATTTTATCGTCAATCTATTTACGTTGTACGCTCAAAGTGTTTTAAAATAAAAGTTTCTATCAAATATGATTTTGATTTTGTTCCTCTCAAGTAGCGTTTGAAAATTCTGACAACCAGTAAGTATCGCATTTCCTAGCAACTGGGTTATGGAGATCAGATAGGCAGTCGCTCCATGTATTGTCCATATTCCTCACTAATATGGCCTTAAGTCAACAGGTTCACCGTTCTCGAAGGGATCTGTCTACATATTGGATAGACTATAAGAAGGCCTATGGCTCGGTACCACATACATGGCTCATGAGGGTGCTAGAGTTGTATAAACTTGATGCAATTTTGCGCACCTTCCTGCTCTTGTGACTGGGGCAATGGAGAACAGTCCTTTGCTATCGAGGATTTCAGCAAATCCATAGAAATAGCGAGACGGATAGAGCGAGGTATATTTCAGGGTGATAGTTTCAGTCCACTTTGGTTCTGCTTAGTCTTGAACGCTCTAAGCACGCTGCTGGAGGATTCAGGACTAGGCTCTCGGTTAAGGAAAACTGGTCAGGTTATATCTTACCTACTTTACACGGATGATCTGAAACTCTTTGCCCCCAGCAATTTGCAACTGATGGAGTAATTGAAAATTACTAAAAGTAATTGAAACTTAATTAGAGCCATAGGGATGGAATTTGGTGTGGACAAATGTGCGGTCATGCATATAAAGCGAGGGGATATTGTGGAATCTGTGGGAAACCAGTTATCGGATTCCATTGATCTTAGATCCCTCTCAGCAACCAAACCTATAACTATTAGAATATGTGTCGGAAGCGCTAGGCATCAATGTTGCTGATATGAAGCAATCGTTGAAGGAGCGCTTCTTTGGACGCTTGAAAAAGTATTCAATAGTCTTATCAGGAGAAAAAATGTTGCAAGCCTTCAATGGTTGGGTCATTCCGGTTTTCATGTACTCTTTTGGTATACTCAAATAGACTGAAACAGAACTAGACGCCCTGGATGGGAAGGTCCGTAAATTTTTGACGGCAAATCGAATGCATCACCCACGTTCTTCGATTATTTATCAGACTGTAGGTATATCCCGCGGAGGTGTGGATGTATGATATATAGATGATGGTCGAGGCGCGTAGTGAGGATGCACCGAGATTCGGTCGCGGTGGACAAGGGACGCAACCCACTCTCCTTGGCTACAGAAAACTGGCGCAAACCTATAGTGCTTGACATTAACGACCGCACGCATTTGTAAATAGGGTTTAATACCATTCATTAATTGAGAACCGTTTCTGTATTACCTTGCCATGAAAGTCTTCATATTGGAAAAAACACAAACACACCAAGTTGTTACATCAAGTTACACAAGGATAACTCTTATCACGCGCGGTGTAAGTGTGTGTATAAAATAAAAATCGGCCAAGTGCAGGTCGTAGTCGCACACACAGGATTCCGTAGCACCAAAAAATATAATAACAATATTTTTGACACTGATTCAAATGTAAATTTACACTTAACCGCAAAACTAAACTTGTTTTTCTTAATATTTTTATTAAAAAAAAAAAGTTAGTGGTGGCAGTTTGATGATTCAAAAATATTTAACGTTCTACAAACCTTTTTTTTAGAATCCTTCTCTCACGTTAGAAGTTATGGAGACAAACGGTTCTTGTTATCGGTAGTTCTACATATTAATAGGTGTTGTTTACGAAAATAAGTCCGTTATTACTTTCTTTCTTCGATAGATAATCATGACTTACTTTTAGGCAATAACGTACTACAGCTCCTTAAATAACCACAAAAAAAATCCAAGGTTTATACCTTGGATTTTTTTTGTGTATTTTGACATTGTTTTGCAAATTCAAAACTAGGTTTTACAAAAAAAATCAGACGTCTGCGATGCTTTTTTAGCGAGATGTCGGCGATATCGTGCTTTTGACCGTTTCAATGGCGCGGCCATGGGGCTTTAGTCTTACAGCTACTGAAATATAAACCTAAGATTTTTCGTTGTATTTTTACAAATTCTGACAAATTCAAATCTGGGTTTTCTAAAAAACTTCAGACGTCTGCGATGCTTTTACAGCGAGATATTAATGATCCTAATATTAATATTCCTAGCTAGGAATCGAAACAGTTGATTTTGAAAAAAAAAATACACACTATTATAATACCATTCTATAGTTTAGATTTTAGTTTTCATCATAATCGGTATAACTGTTTGGGACATCCTCGAGTTTTTGCCTCTTAGCAACGGAACCCTAAAAATTCAAAGACATGTGACATCAAATCACAAGTGGCCAGTATAGCAAAATGCAGATTTTGAACTTGCTCCTCTATGCAACAACAGCGAGTCAATTTGAAATGATAAGAGGGCAACATAACATGCTTATCACTGCTGCCAAGAACTTTGTGGAATAAACATATTATTTTACTGTGAAAACAAGTGTTTCTTCAATTTAACGAAAACAACGCGTTTTAGTGCAGTTTCAACCAAAACACAGTTTAAGAAGTGGTTTTGAAAAACTTTGATAAACCAAAGGTCAATGTGATTATGATTTTTACATAAAGTAGGTAAGTGTTTTTGTGTTATTGCGCAAAATGCGTGGTTAATTCTAGAAATGTTCTCACCAATCAGTCTTGTTAAACAAGTCATACATGCGCCAGTTACTCTACCCGTCTTACCAAGGGTAGCGATACCAAGTAACTTGTTCGTGGAGGTCAGATAGATAGTCAGTCACTCCATGTAAAATAGGTACTGGTGTTCAATTTGGTTAGACTGGATGCTGACCCAAACATAGTTGGGAGGAGACTGGGCAGATGATGATAAGCGTCCAGTCACACAGAATGACTTATAAAGCGCTTTACCGATCACTTTCGTTCCCTAAATTGATGTTATTATTAGCTTATTAGAGGTCCTCCGTTTTTTTTAATTCTTAGCTCACTTTCTAGTGTATAAGCAAGTTACCTACTTTGACTGTAAAGTTTACACACAAAAAAGAGATTTTTTTTCAAGTAGGCCACGGTCTTTGACCCCACACACTATACTAGTAATAACATCTAATTCTTTTACTTTTTCTTTTTGGTTCACCGCATCCCACGCATCATGTCTCTCGATATTTTTGTAATATTTTTATATAAAACATTTTCAATTTACACAATTTAATATCAACGCCCACTCAATGAAGCTTATTTATTTTTCTTTCAGAACGAAAATGAAACAACTGCTAATCCTATTCAGCCTGTCGGCTATAACGACAGTAATATCCGGCAAAAGCCATTGTCATGCTTGCTTCGACAGCATTTGTTATTCCAAAGCTCTAATATTTCAAAACTATCCAATTTCCGGACAATTAGCCGTGGACAGGGTTGCCAACGTTGTTTATTTCCACTACGAAGACTCTCAGCCTCTGGACCACACTGTTGCATTCGATTTAGACGATATTAGATTCTTGAATATCCCGGATATTCAATTTTCCTTCGCTCGTACTGTTGATCAGTCCACTAGAGATGTGTACATTGGCGGCGCGAATGGCATCTACAAATATAACCCTGAAACGAACGAGACAAGTCGGTTAGGCCTTTTTGACAAGACTATTTGGCACATGCAGTTTAAAGACAAGATATATTACACTGTCTTCGACACAAAAGGACTTTACACATTCGAGAAGAAACAGTCAAAGATTATTGCAGCGCTCAAAGATTACAAAATTGATGATTTCATCGTTGACAAGAAAGATGATATTTATTTCATGAGCAATTACACAGTATATAAAATGAAAAAGGGAGAGACCAAAGCTACGATGTTCTCCAGTATAATATACTCGTTGACGACTGATATAAATGATAACGCATATTTTGTGCAGAGAGACACCAGGGGATTGTATAAAATTGACTACAAGACTGGTAGACTGACTGAAATGGGTGCTTTTGGAAGTGGGTCACCTTTCAGAACAGTATTCGATAATTACAACAACGTCATTTACTATGATGCTGTCAGTGACCAGTTATTTTATTTGACGCCTAATTACGGTCGATGCAAAGTGACGAATGAAGGAAAAGGGAAGAAATTGAAGAAAAAAGTTTCGTCACTCTACGAGTGACGAATTGTTACGGGAACTGAGTACTCGGCTTTCGGCCAAAAGTGATTGTTTACGATGTTAAAGCCGAAGAGTGTTATTTGTTTTGGTGGCAGCTGACTTTAATAAAACGTTATTCTTTGTATTGTCTGTGGTTAAGTTATATAAACAAAAGTCAGAGAATTGTTTTGTTTCCTTGCTTACTTTCTTTTAATGCAGTTGAATTAGAAGAAAAAATCACCACGAGTCACCTAAATTAAATAATATTAGGAACAAAATATATTATAAATTTCAACGTGAACTTCGAATAACTATTTATCAAGCTTAGTTTTCCTTGAGTTAACAGGATATTATTTTAATCAACCTTGTTTGTGCCTTTATTATGGTACTAGCGACCCACCCCGGCTTCGCTCGGTTGCAATGCTGATACTAAATACACTACAGAAAAACTGTGAACGTTGTATATAAAAACATAGCGTATTCGAGTAAAACACCTTTCAAACTAAACCAATATCAAAATCGGTCCGTTTAGGAGCTATGATGCCACAGCGGACACACGGATACACACGTCAAACTCATAACACCCCTCTTTTTTGGTCGGCTTAATAAGCGGCCATCACTCGTCGCCCTTTTGTTGTTATTTTAACTCGCAATACTCTGACACTATTCTAGTCGTGACAGTACAGGCTTCGCTGGTGAGTTCCTAACCCAGAGACAAAGCTTTAATGTCTGATGTGCCTGTATGTAACTGCACTGGGACACGGAACCTCCGAAATACTACTGCATGATGGCGGCAGAATGGCAAAAAAAGTATACACTGTTCCAAATTATTTACATAATATCACACCTATAATTCCTGAAGGGATTGGCAGAGGTGTTTCCCTATTAGTACAACAACACTTCGACAGTTATGTTTAACCCAAGTAATTGGTGGTGAGCCTACTGAAAAGCTCCTGATGGACAAAGCAATAACTGCGCGACCTGGTGGCGTGCCATGACGTCTAAAACATTATTGTTCCATTCTTATTCGGAGCTATACAGGTCGTCTAGCTCCATCTCTTTCCCACTCTGGAATAGGAATGGAACAATAATGTTTTAAGCGTCATAGTAACCCCACTGATAATGGAACCCAGGACATAATCGACCTCATGCCCAGCATTCTCGCTTACGACCTCTAGAAAGGTCTACGTCAAGGTAACTGTATTTATTGATAATGTAAATGAATTGATCAGAAAACGTTTAGAGCCACATTCACATTGAGCCCCAGTTTTTTTTAACCGACTTCTTAAAAAGGAGGAGATTCTCAATTCGGATGTTTGTATTTTTTTTTTATGTTTTTCGCGCAGGGTGTACTTCCCAAATGGTCCCATTAAAATTTTATCGAAACCGGACATGCGGTTTTTGAAAAAATATCAAAAATCTAAAAAATATATCTACATTGTTTATTGAGTTTTTGTTCGCGTATAACTCCGTCATTAACGAACCGATTTCGTATTGGTCCAATAGTCACCAAGTCGGGATCGGGATCTGATGATGGAATCTTGGCGAAATCGAGGGAACTCTTCAAATTTTATAGGAAAACGTACAGCGATTTTGGTATTTTATACAACAAGTGAAGCATTTGCGTTCAATAAGAACCTTTCTACCATCAGATCTGATGATGAATCCAAGAGACAGGCACCAGAATATAATAATAAGACAATATACCACACTAAGACAATGTATCTTAGCTGTGTTTGGGCTTGTTGGAATTTTAACGGTATGTAACGGTAATACGGTAAAAAAAAATAGAAAACTTTTTCTTTTTTCATTCAAAATATCATTCTCCGGATATATTAGTGTTTATTCAGGCATAACTCCGTCATTTATGGATGGATCCCAAAAAATTGTTAAATTTTAATATAGGTTAATCGCAGGTTGGTTTAGGTTTATTAATATAGGTAGGTTATAGTATTATTTTTAACTTTTTGTTGCTAATAGGGTTTTTAGAAGGCGGTTTAAAAGAAAAGAATTGTGCGTGGAGCCCCTCCGCGCGGAAGAAGTGAAACTTTGTAATACTACACGCATGCGTTCGAGTGCCACGCATTCAATCTCGTTATTTTATTGAGCATCTAAATAATATTTTGTTGTTTTTTTGTTGTATTTAAAAAAAAAAAATACATGTTTCTCGAGGTTATTCGACTCATGGAAATTGAGCGAAGCCTGGTCACACCGAAGAGCCGCATATGTGTATAATGCATGCCTGTCTGCATGCCATCTTGCGTACCTAGTAGAACTACGTAGTCACAAATCTTGTTATACTGCCATCTCTTAGTGAGAAATAGAAAATGTTCCCCCTCCATGGTAGCGTTAAACTTGTTGGAAGTCGCATAAGAAGTTTCACTTCGATAAAAAAAACACACTTTAATGTAAAGCGATCGGAAACGTGGCATTCAAAACAATTGCACTCTCGCATAAATGTCATCATAAGAAACGTGGCGTTCAATACTATTGCACTCTCGCATCAATGTCTTTTAAATGTTTACGATTTCATTATGAAAAGAAATCGTAAACATGAATAAGAAATTGATGCGAGAGTTCAATAGTTTATCTTTTCGCGGCAGAAAGTTTAAAGGTTATCTGATGAAATTGTACTAGCATCCGAATATCAGCATTAATGTATCGAATATGTAGTACTTACCTAGTAGTAGTAGTTCTCCAGAGCAAATTTCTGTCATAGCGGTCAATCTCAGCGAAGACTAGATAGATAGCGGGAGATATGATATTGTTTTTCGAGAGAGATTAGGTGTAAGAGTAATAGTTCCCTTTGTGGTACGGGGATATCGCGTTTCACTCTTGGCTGCTGAGAAATACTTATGGAAAAACCCAATAAGGCAATTATCCCACTGCACCTCGCTGTTTGTAAAGGATTACTTATAGTTAAGAAACCAATCCAGCCCCTCTCATACTTGATATATGTCACCTGTTCAGTTCATAATATTGGGACCCTTCTAAATCTTCAGTAAAACTTGATGCCATAATAATTGTCTTTTAATTTGAATGTAACATAATAATATTATAAAAGATTAACCTTTTATAAAATCAACATTTCTCTAAAACTCATCTGTGACCAATGACGTATTATAAATAGACGCGTCATGCATGAACATCACGGCACTCGAAAACAGCGTAAATACCTATCGGTAGCTAGAAAGCTACATAGACGCACGAAGAGAGGGAAGGAAAATTAAATGTCATCTACGGAATTCCTGTTGTTAGAGAGAGATAAATATATTTCTTTAATTGCATTGTCATTCTGTGCTCCATGCTCATTGGCCGAGCGCGTACAAAAGCACGTGACTTACCTCAGGCGTCAGCCGCCAGGCATCGAAAAAAAAACAAATAAAAATTGGTTGTCTGTAAAGTCGGTTTACTGACGATAGTTGAACGTGACAACGCTATAGGGACGCGTGCCTCTCACTCGCTCTCATTGTGAGCGCATAACGTGAGCGGAGCGTAACGCAGTTTCTTGAAGTGTCACCCGGCAAACCAATTTATAAGACGTTGTCACGTCAAAATACATTTTTACTTGATACTTACGTATTAAATGATATTATTTTATCTTTCACAGTTGCAGTATAGTTAAAACATTTCCTAAAAATACAAGACGGCAGTTTCTTTTCATATTAAGAGAACTTTTTCAAGTAAGATAATTGAATATCACGTACGGCCGCGGCGCTGGTTCGTATGTGACTAAATGTCGCTACGGCAAGTACCTTAGTATCATCTTGCCACTACAGAGCGCGGGCAACGTATCTATAGTTCATGTGACTCTTCCAATTTTTGACCACACACTAAAACACATCAGTCATTTTCTTTTCCTATCAAAATTACAATCGTTCCTGCTTTGAAAACTATCTACTTTAAAACCATAAACATCAAAACCTGCCAGTATAATAGAAACATTAAATTCTATAAAAAACTAATTCCATAACACTCGCTCCGTTCACAAATGTCCTGAATGTCGAGAAAAGGATGGTACGGCTGTGCCTTCTTTTGCGAGACTTATCGGGGGCACTGCCGTGTCCCCAGTAGTCAGTTATCAGTCATTCAGCAAGTTTATTTATTTATTATAACTAGCTTTTGTCAGCGGCAACGCTCCCGTTATTTTCAGAAATTACCCTCCGGGAACGTTTTATGTGGCCACATTCGGGGATAATGCAGCTTCCCCGTGACAGTTTTGGAGCTGGGTCAGAAGTTCCGTTGATTACCCCTTTTTTTTCGGATGGGAAATCATCAAATGACTCCTCCCGCTCTAGGCGGAGCGGAAGGGAGTGGGACTTGTCATGAATAAAACCCATCCATGTTCCTTCTAAGCCTTTCGAACAGTCCCACAGCCCTGTCAGGCATCGGCCCTATCGGACACTTTCCGATTTGCTGATTCAATATCTCCCTTGAGGCGCGCTGGAACACGAACGCCCCGTCAACACGGCCTGTCGTCACACGCAAGCAGTGTAAGCTAGTGGATTACCCCTTACCTACAATACAGTACAGGAGAACAGCAGTCCCTAGTGGTGCCAGCTCCGACTAACGAGCAGTAAGCCGTGGGTATGCGTGGAGTATGAGCTTTGTGTAATTTATTTTATCACCGTTGCCCTAAAAAACGGTGAAGAAAAACATTGTGAGGAAACCGGCATGTCCTAGAACTAAAAATTCCAAGACATGTGACATCTACGAATTACGTACGAGAAGCCAGAAGCCAAAAAGTCTGACATCCAGTCTTACCAAGGGGTATCGTATTACCCAGTTACTGGGCTGTGGAGGTCAGATAGGCATTCGCTTCGTGTAAAATACTGGTACTCAGCTGCATCCGGTTAGACTGGAAGCCGACCTAGGCTAGGCAGATGTGACATCTACCAACGCGCACTGGGCCCGCGTGTTGGATTACAGCCCACTTCTTCTTATAGAGAGGAGGCCTGTGTCCCAGCAGTGGGAACTTAATCGGCTGATGATTATGATATAAGTACAGTCAAAACATCGCGCCTCTAACCCACAAAGATTTAGGCAGTGAGTTACCCTGTAAATATTACATCCAAATGTCGCCCGTTGTATTTATTTGAATCTCATGCAATAGAGGGCAAGCTTATTGCCATCAACCGGGCACATGTCCACATTCTTCTGAGAACGACAAGGGAATCGAACTCAGAACCCCGTCTCAACAGTAGTGACAATAGGCTTACCTGGGGTTTATTTTTACATCAGGTTTAAACATAACAGTCATCTTAAGCTTTATCGTGTATAGGAATTTCATAGTTTTATAGAATGCAGGAAATAAACATTAATTCCAAAGAAAGGATTTTAATTGCAAAGAGAAACTTAATGTTAAGTAAAAACTAACATATTTGAATATAATAAAAATAGAAATGAATATTAATTATTATTTTTTGTTGAAGTAAACAAAAAGACAACCTATTTCTAGCATGTAAAAACTAAACTAAGTACAAGTTCTATTTAACATAGAAAATATAGAAATAAAAAATAATCTGTCCGAAGACGACAATTGTCAAATGGTATCAAACAATCAGCTCAGCCTATAGGCAGTCCACTGCTGGCTTAACCCAAGGTGAGTCACAACAGCCCGTTCTTCACATTCTGCATTGAATCTGTCACGGCCATCTCGTGTAGATAGTCGGTCCACCTATCCGTGGGGAACACCACGCTTCGCTGACTGAACTTATTAAATAACATTCCTCATTCCGAACAAGCGCCATTTTACCAGACATTTGAAGGCGTTGAAGCACCTGTCGACTCCAGTCCTTTGCCCTCAGTAACTGACGTGACATCTGTAAAGAACGGATAAAATGCACAATTAATGAACCAAGGAGATTATACAATCGTACATTACATTACCAATCTGAGTCTACGAATCTGCGCCACGTCGCTCAGTCTGAGAAGACGTATTACACATACTTACGAGATCATGTACGACAGGATGTAAGTTTCAACTACTAGATAGCAGTGATCGTTCAGATCGTTATTAACGATCGATCTTGAGTCCGTTACAGAATGACACAGTAGGTACGAATTAAAGATGTTTGTTCAGCATAAGTGTGTAGATAGAACTGATCATGTTCATCCTGCATTTAGACGGATTACAAAATTCTCACCTTTATTTGAAATGCCCCTCAACATTGATTTAAATCTGTTTTTAATTTTTGTTAGGAAGACGGGAACATCGCATCTTTCACCCCCAGAATCTCCCGAACATTGACAAACTGGCTCACTGTTCTCATTAAGGGAACAGACACCGCTGTTCAGACAGTATCCCTGGCATGCGTAGACTTCACACCTTTCCCCAGAGTAACCGGCATAACATCTGAAATTAAGAAAATTAAGAATAATGGCAACTTGACAAACAAGGAAACCAAAATGTTTGTGACTGGTTATAAATAAACTTTTTTGTAAAACATAAAACCGACTTCAAAAACCCAAAACAGTTAAAAATTACTTTAGCTTCAGAAGTCGATGGCAAAAAAACTGAATCAACTAAACGAAAGTCACCGACTTCGTAATAAGATTTTCATTTTTCCATTTTTAGTTGTATTATCCTCAACAAATATTTAATTTTGATATGCGTTTATTTTACATTGTAAACAATTAAATACATGCCGTAGCAATAGGCATATCTGTATGAAATTGAATCACAATTGGCAAAGATATCGGTGAACAAAGACAATACAACATATTCAGAGGAATTGATAACATCCTCCTTTAAAAGAAATATGTAAGTGCCCATAAAATTTTAAGAGTTGATCTCGATTTTCCGGGATCCCATCATCAGCTCAGCAATATGAGATGATGATAACCAGGCAACAAATATCTGAATTGCTTTAGAAAGTGTGTAAAACATTGTATGTGCCTATACAATTTGAGGGTTGCCCTCGATTTCACTGGGATTCCATCATCAGATTCTGACTTGGTGACAATGGGACTACTTGAGGAGTATAGACTGTCAAATAAAAAAAGAATTTTGAAAATCGGTAGGCAATTGGCCGAGAAATCGGTGAACAGACATAAAAAAAAAACGGGCCAAGTGCGAGTCTTACTCGCACACAGGGTTCCATAGCCCCAAACAATATAATGACAATGTTTTGAACGGTCATTCATTAGTAAACCTTCACTCAACCGCAAAACTAAATTTGTTTTTCATAGTAAGTTAATGAAAAACAAAGTTACTGCTGCAGTTTGGTGAAAAAGTCCCATATCTCGAAAACTACATATCAAATCTTATTCAAACCAATTTTCGTTGAAAGTTTTTTTTACGGTCTACATCCCCATATTTTTTTCAGATTTTTTCTCTTGTTACTTTAGAAATTAGAGGGGGGGGGACACTCGTTTTACCACTTTGGAAGTGTCTATCTTTCAAACAATTGGCTTTAAAAAAAAATGGTTTCAGGAACCTCAATGTCATTTTTAAAGACCTGTCTATAGACACCCCACACGTATAGGTTTGATAGTTTTTTTTTTTTTTTTTTCAATTTCATGTATGGGGGGATATCCTTATCTATATATTTTTTTTAATTTTGTACAAAAATCATAATGCGGTTCACAGAATACATCTACCTACCAAGTTTCAGCTGTGTAGTCCAAATAGTTTCGGAATAAAGTGGCTGTGATACGTACGGACAGACAGACAGACAGACAGACATGACGAATCTATAAGGGTTCCGTTTTTTGCCATTCGGCTACGGAACCCTAATAACATTGGGTGTGTTATCTGCGTAACCCTTTCGAGTGTACAGGCGTGATGTTATGTTGTGTGATTGCGTAAACAATGCATATTTATGCGATTGCAGCGTTTGCGGTTTTATGCTGTTATTTTTTTAAAAGTTCCGTTATCTGTCTCTGAAACTCATCTTCAGATCTATAATTATGAAATTTTAATGAAACCAAGAAATTTGAAAATCCGTCAATATAAATTATGACGGAGTAATGCGCGCACATACAAAAAAATATATACATGTTTTACCTGCATTTAGGTTGTCCCTCAGCAATAACACTACAATCGCCTCGGAAGCAAAAATTATGACACACTGAAACATCGCATCTCTCTCCGCTGTAACCCTGTGTACATTCACAACGAGATTCTCCGCTAACTTTCGTACCATGGACACAAAGCAGGCTTATATCTGAAGAAGCGTTGGTCACTGTGGTATTTGGTAGCAGATTCGTCAGAGCTTCACAGTTCTGAATTCCTCGAGTAAGATCTTCAATATTATAATTAGCGGCTATATTCCAATTATAGCCGCCATCATGTTTCATTAAAAATGCAGGTTGAACATCTATGTCACAAGGTGGATTCTTTGGGATTTTCCAGAAAGAGTCTCTTATTTTGTTGTAAATAAGATCATTTGATATGGCCAACTTACTACTTGCACGTTCTGGATATGTATGTAATATTCTTACGTTCTTTCCATTTAAATCTGCACATTTCATGTAACCTGTATAGGACGTATGAACAGTACCGGCCGTGACCGTGACATTTTTATTTTCAATTTTTCCATCAACCCAGTATATTTTCTGAGTCTGTTGGTCAATTTTGAAATAGAAAGTACCAATATAGTCGATTACAAATTCTCTGTCAGAGCCATTGAATCTGGCCCTTTGTAAATTGTATGTTCGATGGAAGTTTGAAATCCAGTAAATAAACCTGAAATGTTTTGCAAATGATATAATTTTACCAAATTCAATATGCTTATTGCTATTTTATTGTAAACCCATAAAATAATAATATTATTGTTGGTAAATTACCCGCCACAGCTATCGACTCCAATTGTACGGATACCATCTTGTGACAAAACCAAGTGTTTGTCTTCCGTTTTGTTCTTAAATCCAGTTTTTAATGAAATAGAGTAAATATGTTTGAGGCTTTCAGTCCAAAAGAGCACCTCAGTGGCCGGGTCGTAAGCCAAACTAAAAATAAATCTGCTAGTATTTCTAACTAAAGGTTCGATAGTCTTTGAAGCTATTTCAAAGCTAAATATATTGTGTTTGTCGGCAAACAGCACCCTGTCATGCACAGGGTCGTAAGTTATTGATTTGATTGTACCCGATTTAACGTTTTCAGTGTGCGTTTGTGTTCCGTTAATATCGTAGAACTCCAGTCGATTACTATTGCTAATGACGGTTTCTGAAACAAGACAATATATATTTTCAAAAGCATATTTACAATGACGCGGTCTACTCTACTATGAACTATCTCAGAATAAAACTCTGTTTAGCTCATTCTCGGAGTAAAGTGATTAGAAAAGACAGAGTTAACAACAAACACGAAATTTTAAAAATGTCCATGGAAATGGACATAATTGGATGCTATTTGCTTTAAAATTCATAAACTGAACAGAAAAAGTCAGTTGTGTTTGAATATGGTATTAAAAAGTACTTTTAAAAAATTTAAGTGTCTGGTTGTTACGACATAGGTAACAATAACATAGTTAACAATAACTTGTTACACGCAGCTGCATAAGGGGAATCGCCGACT
Source organism: Cerastis leucographa (assembly GCA_963082945.1). Taxonomy (NCBI): domain Eukaryota; kingdom Metazoa; phylum Arthropoda; class Insecta; order Lepidoptera; family Noctuidae; genus Cerastis; species Cerastis leucographa. Next base: position 10,336,475 of record OY720371.1, on the reverse strand, counting down.
CAGCACCCAATACTTTCATCATAGAAACAGACGCTGCAATTAACCGCAACGCAGAAGCGACGAGCTGACCTTGTGACGCGCGGACCTAGATTTGCTAATTACTGTAATTCCGTAAAGATTCATTCCATATTCATATAATATATATATATGTAATTAATGTATTTCTTTTATTTTAATTAAACCAAGTAAAATCATCTTTGGTTTCTTTTAAATCCTCCGCTTGCAGCTGACGTAATTAACTATTCATAATTCTCATTATTCTCATTCGTCCATATTTACAGTGTTGTTAACAAAGAGCTTTGGCTGAGTCAGGTTCGTGCCGCAAACTACTATGACGACGTGGGTCGGAAATTATTTCCGACCTTTATATGAGCAAAAGCTAGTCTGTGATGTACTTATACTTGAACTTACCCCAAGAGAAGGAATGAGCCAACCCCGAATACAGCAATAACAGCGCCGACACACATTGCGTTCTACGCATTTTGAACAGACAACGTTGCTTCAAGCTTTGATGTTGCGTTCAGCCCTGGTCACCTCTCGTGGGATATAGAAGCAACAGAAGTTTTTCGCAAACAGGTAATTCAATTTATAAGTAGCTTAATTGGGCACCAAGCCTTGTTAAGCTGAGAGGTCCGCTGATAAGGGATAGAGTAGGAAAATCGAGCATTTATCCTCCACAATTGTTCGATAATCCTACTTCGCCTGCTGCATTTTCTTAATATGATAGTAAAAACACCATCAAAATCAATAGTGATTTTGCGAAGTTTAGAAGAACAAAGCATAAATAAACAGACACTTAATTGGACTTTGTTTTAAAATATTTATTAAACTAGATGTATTTCGCAACGTTCGTCCGCGTGAAATGATTATATAAATATTACAGTTTCCCTATTTGAATCGGATTTTGTTAATTTTAAAGCAAGGACAGGTATTTAAAATAAAGTAGCCTTAGTTAGAGTAGACAAAAAATTAATAAAAATGTTTTTTTTTTTGTTATAAGTACCGTTAATACTTTTATATGCTTTCAGTAAAAATCTATTACTTTGAACTTACCAACAGACACTTCAATTTTATTTATTTGTAGGAATTTTGTTGTTCCCATTCCAATATCAAACCAAATGACATCATTTCGAGGATAAGGGGTTATATAATGGTGTTACTATAACTGTTTCGTAAATATGTATTTTGTTTTATTATTTTTTTGTTTTTCGTTTTTTGTATACTGGCACCTTGTTTTTATATAGGTATAATTATGTAACCTGTTTCATTTAATTGTGCTTCTTTGTGTTGTGCTATGTCTTTTGTGTGCACTGAATAAATGATTTATCTATCTATCTATAATATGATTGTGCTAACTATGCCATGTCCACGTGGAAGTCAACTATAAATAAATTCAATCAATCTGCCTAGGCCTTTTCCAAACTATGTTGGGGTCGGCTTCCAATCTAACCGGATGCAGCTGAATACCAGTATTTTACACGGAACAACTGACTATTCTGCCTACACTCCCTGAGAAGGCTGATTGTAAAACTTTCGGGCTTTTAGCAACTCGTAACGACTGTCAAAGATCTACAAATGACAGCTGGGACTTAACGTGTTTAAAGATCTACAAATGACAGCTGGGACTTAGCGTGTGCTGCTAAAACGGCCAATCGAGCAACAGTGTTAACGGCGTATCATGGTCTAGTAGCTTCAACATTGAGATATGGAATTATATTTTGGGGTAATGCCACGGGTAAAGATATGGTATTTAAGTGCCAAAAAAGGTGCATAAGAGCTATTTATAATTTGCAGACAACAGACAGTTGCAAACCGTTTTTTAAAAATACGAAAATATTAACTATGCCGTCGTTGTACATCTATGAAACGTCTATGTTCGTAAAAAATAATTTACATAAATTTGCTCGAGTAACTAGTCAGCGCCGTTGTGATCGGTTACAAACAGTCGGATCTAGTACTGCACTATACAGAAACAGTATTTTTGTAATGGCTCCAAAGGTCTATAATAAATTACCAAAATGTATAAGGAGTGAAGATAATGTCCGCAAATTCAAAAGTAAATTACATTCATTTCTTATAGATAAGACGTACTACTCTATTGAAGAAATTTTAAATGATAAAATATGACATTACTAGCCCTTTATTATAATTTATTTTTAATTAATTGATTATTTAATCGACATTATTTACAACATTACAAAATTAGACTTTTATACAGGGTGTAACGGAAAGAGTATATACATCCTTAAGGGTGTGCTACAGACCATCAAACTGAACATGTTTCTCATCATAAAACATGTTTTTCAGCAAAAAAAATATCTGCTGCCCCATAGAAAATGACAATATCTATTCGACCCAAATGTATAGGCAGCTGATATTTTTTTTTGCTGCAAAAAAAAAATTGTGTTGAGAAACATGTTCAGTTTGATGGTCTGTAGCACACCCTTAAGGATGTATATACCCTTTCCGTTACACCCTGTATAATTTATCGTTGACATGCATGAAAAATAAATTATAATTGATTAATTAATGATTAATAATACATTGAATTCTCGTTATCTTGAAACTGACTTTGAATTGTATAAAACTAGACACATTACAAAGAAAAAAATATTTGTACACCAATTTCATTGGTATGACATGGAGTTCAGCAAAAATGTATGAATAAGACCTTTATTTTAATACCTGTGTTCACAAATAAAGATTATTTAATTTGATTTGATTTGCTTTCCGAGACATGGTGGAAACTTGGTACGTAATGATGGTCACCCATCCACGGACCAACTTCAGCAAGCACTGCTTAACCAAAATCAAAATAAAAAAAAGCGTCTTTATTTCATCGAAACTGAAACGGTTCACGAACAGGCCATTGGTCCATGAATTTTTGTTCAACAATATCTTTATACCATTTACTTTTCATCCAAAGAAACTTTTCACCTATGAACGTTTCGCCAACGAATATAGGTACAAATACAAATATTTTTATTTGTTGAACATAGGTAGGTTAGGTACAGATGTTGTAATTATTAATGAACGCTATGTCAAGCCGTTATCGGCGTACAAATATTATATGGATAACAACATGCTAATTTTAATAAATTATCAAACAGTATCAATCAAAGAGAATTAAAAAAGGACAATATTATTATCACACATTATTACATCATTCAAATTCAAATTGTTAATAAAAATAAAAATTATCAAAATGTTGTGTCAGTTAGGTATTCGTTCACCGTATAATATGATTTTTCGTGTAATATTTTGAGAAAGGCCTTTTTAAAATCGTGTATGTTTTTAATTTCTGCAATTTGTCTAGGGATCTTATTATAGATTCAAGGTGCTATTCCCAAAAAACTTTTTTTAGGTATAGTCATAACATCACGCCTCTAACCCACGAAGGGTTAGGCAGTGAGTTACTCTGTTAGTATTAAATCCACATGTCGCCAGTTGTGTTTATTTGAGGCCCATGTAATAGAGGTCGAGCTTATTGCCATCAACTGGGCACGTATCCAAATTCCCAGCTGCTTCTGAGAAATTGCACGACCCGGGAATCGAACTCAAGACCCCGCCTCAACAGTAGTGACAATAGGCTTACCTGGGCTTTATTTTTACATCAGACTTAAACATATTAGTCATCTTAAGCTTTATCGTGTAAAGGAATTTCATAGTTTTATAGAATGCAGGAAAAAAACATTAATTCCATAGAAATTATTTTAATTGCAAAGAGAAACTCAATATTAAGTAAAAGCTAACATATTTGAATATAATAAAAATAGAAATGAATATTTATTATTTTTGTTGTACATACATGAGTTATATAAAAAGAAGAAAATAAAAAAAAAACTAATTCTAGCATGTATAAACTAAACTAAGTACAAACACTATTTAGCAGTACAAGAAAATATAGAAATAAAAGATAGATAATTGTGTCAGAAGACGACAACTGACAAATGGTATCAAACAGTCAATTTAGACTATAGCAGTCCACTGCTGGACATAGGCGTCTCCCAAGGTGCGTCACAACTCCACATTCTGCATGCAGTCTGTCACGGCCATCTCGTGTAGATAGTCGGTCCACCTATCCGTGGGGAACACCATGCTTCGCTGACTGAACTTATAATTAATTAAAAGTTAGATGAAATTTTTCATAATGCTTATAGTTAGTAAGCAAGTAAATTCTGTAATGACGATAGTCGAGTGCAGTTAGACAATAAGGTGGAACGAAGTTTATAGTGGTCTGATTTTCATTGAACTTTTTTTATTGAGTTCCTAGTTGTAGAGAAGAAAGTTAATAAAAAATTTCGCCGCAGCGTCGATATTTTGTCAAAATAAATTTCCTTTGTTTTTTTTGTTTATGAATAAAATTTAATTTCGCCAAATTTATATTGTGACGGAATAGTGTGACCTGTGTGCATCCATTATTCTTGTGCATTATGGATACACACAGGTCACACACACTATTACGCCACCATATAAATTCGTCGAATTTCTATACACAAAAAAAAAGGCGCAGGCGTCGATTTTTTTTTATTTTTCTCCACGCCTCTGGGAACTCAATTACAAAAGTTCCATGAAAATCTTCGTTTCACGTTATGAGTATTTTTTGTCTAATTGCCCTCGACTACGACCAATAATTTGGTATCAAGGCGTTGATAGATGGTACATGTAAAGAAAACCCTTAATCGTCTTCACATCTTGTGCTCATTCCGAACAAGCGCCATTTTACCAGACATTTGAAGGCGTTGAAGCAACCGTTGACTTCACTCCTTCGCCCTCAGTAACTGACGTGACATCTGTAAAAAAAACGGATAAAATGCACACTTAATGCACCAAGGAGATATACAATCGTACAAGACATTATCAATCTGAGCCACACATACTTACGAGATCATGTACGACACGATGTTAGTTTCAACTACTAGATAGCAGTGATCGTTCCGATCGTTGTGAACGATCGATCTTGAGTCCGTTGCAGAATGACACAGTACGAATTAAAGATGTTTGTTCAGCATAAGTGTGTAGATAGAACTGATCATGTTCATCCTGCATTTAGACGGATTACAAAATTCTTACCTGTATTTGAAATGCCCCTCAATATTGATTTAAATCTGTTTTTCATTTTTGTTGGGAAGACGGGAACATCGCATCTTTCACCCCCAGAATCTCCCGAGCATTGACAAACTGGCTCACTGTTCTCATTCAGGGAACAGATACCGCTGTTCAGACAGTATCCCTGGCATGCGTAGACTTCACACCTTTCCCCAGAGTAACCGGCATAACATCTGAAATTAAGAAAATTATGAAAAATGGCAACTTGACAAACAAGGAAACCAAAATATTTGTGACTGGTTATAAATAAACTTTTTTGTAAAACATAAAACCGACTTCAAAAACACAAAACAGTGAAAAATTACTTTAGCTTCAGAAGTCGGTGGCAAAAAAACTGAATCAACTAAACGAAAGTCACCGACTTCGTAATAAGATTTTCATTTTCCCATTTTTAGTTGTACTATCCTCAACAAATATTTGACATGCGTTTATTTTACATTGTTAACAATACATGCCATAGCAATAGGCATCCATACTAATATTATAAATGCGAATGTCACTCTGTTTGTTTTTTACCTTTTCACGACTAAACGGCTGATCGGATCTTAATGAAATTTGGCAAGAAGATAGATAAGAGAAGAGAGAGATAAGATTTGAACCTGGGGAAGGACATAGGCTATATATCATTACGCTACGACCAATAAGAGCTGAGCAGCAATGAAAAATGTTTCGAAAACGGGAAAAATGTGACGCAGACGAAGTTGCGCGGGACAGCTAGCTGACACTTGAAATGTGTTCCAATAGTACAGGAAAATTAAGCAGAAATGGATGGAGGAACATCCTTGAACAAATCATGTCTGCCATATTGATAGACTACAAATTATTCTACTCTCAAGACGATTTCAGAAACGACAATATTGACCAAACGCCGCTATTCTCAAATAGCGTGAACGAAGACAAATCAACAAGAACACAAGACCAGTTATTTCTTTTATAAGCACATGAACATCATGCACCAAAACATCGCTGGACTTCTTAATAAAACTGATATGTTGACGCTGCATATCCAAGAGCTATACACAAAAAACAAAAATTTTGACATAGATATTTTATGCATCACCGAACACTTCGTAACCTCAGGACAGGAATCATTAATCAACGTTCCAAATTATAAGCTTGCAGCATGTTACTCAAGAAGGAAGAAGCGAGGAGGATCATGTATCCTTATTAAAAACAAATACGAATGTAAAGAGCTACCTAATACATCTATTACGGGTGTGTTTGAATATTGTGCAATAGAATTAAGTCAGCAGGGATTAATAGTTATTTGTATCTATAGACCACCGAACATGTCCAATATTAATGTGTTTTTTGATCATCTAGATACTTTGTTAAAGAAAGTGAGTACCAAAGCAAAAAAAAAAAATAGTAGTATGCGGTGACTTCAACATCAACACACTGAAAAAAAAATAACTTTACATTGGACTTTGAAAATTTACTGATGAATTATAATTTAAAGTTAGTGATTAATCTAGCAACTAGACCAAAGAGCAACACGTGTTTAGATAATTTTGCACACAATTCCAAACAAAAAGAGACCTGTTCAAGGAACTCTAAGAGAACTGTTCAAGGAAATTAACATCATGACGGTACCTTGTCAATACATCTATGAAAACATCATGTACGTTAGAAAAAATCTGCATTTATTTAGTAAAAGAGGTGACCGGCACCACTATAATACTAGAAACAGAGACCAACTAGTTCAGCCAGGTTTCAGGTTAGCTAAAGTAGACTCAACTTTCATGGGGTACTGTTTAAAATGTTATAATAAAATACCTCCCCACATTCTACAACTGAATGAAACGAAATTTAAATCTTGCATAAAACGCACACTATGTAGGCAAGGATATTATAAGTTGGGGGATTATATTGATGATAAAATGCTTGGCTCAATGCTGGTCCTGCTCCACAACCATAGGGGCAATCGGAATCATCAGAATTAGAAAGTGAAGTTATTGTGAAAGCTGCAGAAGATTGTAAAAATATATTTGCATTGTATAGATTCAATCTCTTAGTATTATATAATTGCATAGCACATGTGTGAGTACCATGTACTGTAAAGCCACCATTTAATGAGTACCTAAATCTTTCATTGACGCGAAATTACCCTGGTGGTTGAGTGAATGTCATGCTTACTTTGCTCACTTAAATGTCACGCTGATGGTGGCGGGTGTGTCGGGTCGTTTAGTTCCCTTCAAAATGGTTGAGTTGAATGATGGCTGATACATGCGTCATGTTCGTGAACGGGCGCTGTCAGTTGCGACTGGTCATCTCTTAGCTGCCACGGTTTATTTTAATTACTTTATTTTTTAATTACTGATTTAATCTTTTACTCTGGACGCTCTTAACTTGCCCGTATTTCTACATTGTTCTCACATATTTGTAATTCTTAACATGAATGATGTAACCAAGATTTTGTAATATTTTGATTTAAAAGAGTGTCCATGGAGTTTCTTGCTCGTTCTTCTCCATAGAGATCTACGCTACGGAATGGGCAACTACAGTACTTTCACAAGTTATTATGCCTTGTGACTGGGACTGTAGCTTCGCGTTTTATTTTGTTTTTTTTTACTTTCAAAAGTGCCTGTAATGGTCTAATTGAAATAAATGCTTTGACTTTGACAAAATTGTATGAGTGAAGTAGTCGACTTCGGTTTATCGGACCATACCGCTCAAATTTTAAAAATACTGGTTAGCAAAACATGTACAATAAATTCCTGGCGAATTCAAAAGCGTAACTTATCCAGAGAATACTTAATTTTGTTAAAAAAGCACCTTCAGTGTCTATCTTTCTCAGAAGTACTTGAAACAGAGGACCCTAATGAAGCATGTAACAATTTTATAGATCTCTTTCGTCTATTATATAACTTATGCTTCCCAATGCAATGAAAAAATGTAAAATCCTATAAAAAAAATAAATGGCTATCACGCGGTATTAGGATTTGTTGCAGAAAACAGCGGAATATGCTATGGAAATACAGAAAATCACCCACAAGCGAGAACAAAAATAAATTTCAAAACTATGCACAGAAACTTAAAAAGATTGTAAAACTAACTCAAAGAGCCCAAAATAATTATTTAATTAATATCTCAATAAACAAATCAAAATCATCATGGCAAATTATAAATAATAATAATAATTTACTTAAAGAACCAATTTTGCAAATTAAGCAAGGAAACAAACTAACAAAATCACCTAGTCAGATTGCAGAATCATTTAATAACTTCTTTGTTGACCAAATACACGATGTATCCAGTAATTGTACGGAAAATGCAGCTGCAATTACCAAAACCCGTAATTCTTTGTTTATGCAGCCGGTAGTCCCCCAAGATATTATACGTGTGATACAAAACTTAAAAAATAAAAAAAGTGTCGGATTCGATGGCTTTTCAACAGTTGTAGTCAAATTTGTCTCGGATATTATCGCAAAACCATTAAGCCATATAATAAATGGTTGTATAAGCTTAGGGATATTCCCTGATGAATTAAAGACTGTGATCATAAAACCATTGCACAAAAAGAATGACAAGGAAGACATGACAAACTATAGACCTGTAGCTCTTATTTCAGTATTCTGTAAGATCTTTGAAAAAATCATCTATGAATCTATTTACACCTTTATAGCTAAAAATGACATTTTATGTGAAGAACAAAAGGGCTTTCGAAAAAACAAAAATATCAACATGGCAATATTCGACCTTTTGAAAGTAATCATGAATAATGTGGATAAAAAAAACCCTATATGTGCAATATTCACAGATATATTATGACAAAGGCATTCGATTATGTAAAACACGATACTCTTTTAAATAAACTTAACGACTATGGCATAAGAGGAAACGTCCTAAACCTAATAAAGTCATATCTCACGAATAGAAAACAGTACACAGAACTGTCGAGAATCTGTACTAAAACTAAACGTGAACTGAAATACCTATCAAGTTGCAGAGTAATAGAGTTCGGAGTTCCACAGGGCAGTGTACTCGGTCCATTACTGTTTCTACTTTATATTAATGACCTACCCCGTCAAATTCGATACCCAATGACATTATTTGCCGATGACAGCACTGCTATAGTCGAATGTATTAAGGAGACGAACTACGAAGATGAAATAAACCGCACACTTAAGGCAGTAATAGATTGGCTCAATAGGAATAATCTAGTCATAAATTTACAAAAAACTAAAGTCATGCATTTTCACCAGAGGTTACAGCCAAAAAAAGTAATCACTGAATATAATGGCCAAATCGTAGACACTACTTCAGTGACCAAATTCTTAGGAGTGCATATTGACGATAAATTGACATGGAAATCTCATGCTGAAAATGTATGCCAAAAACTTAGTAAATCATCATATGTACTCTATAACCTCTCAAATAAACTAAACATAAATACATTAGTTATAGCCTATCATGGAGTAGTTGCTTCAATATTAAGATACGGTGTCATATTTTGGGGCAACTGCAGCGAGAGGGAAAGAATGTTTAGGGCTCAAAAACGATGTATTAGATCAATGACAGGTCTGAAGTCTACTGAAAGTTGTCAACCTGTATTTAAATCCCTAAATATTCTGACATTACCTTGTTTATATATACTAGAAGTTGCCCTATTTGTTAAATTAAATAAACACCTATTCACCTGGATGATTGACATAAGACAACGCACAGCACCATAGAGATCCCAGTATAAAAACCAATTGTGCACAGGGAGCCATAAAACAGCCTTATTAAAAAATAGCATACTTTCCATGGGACCGCTTGTATATAATAAATTACCAGAAAATTTAAAAGACTTTCCCATAAAAATGTTTAAAAAACAATTAATGAAACTATTGTTGGAGAAATGCTATTACACTATTAAAGACTTTTTGAATGACGAAACTATTTAGAAAATGTTATTGATAAATGTGCGTTGTCCTTGTGATTTAGTCTTAAATTATAATTATGACATATTTATTTATTTATTATTTTTTATGATTGTTGCTATATTGTAATTTGACAAACGGATTGTGACATTACCAGATTATGTAAAAATTATAACTCGTAGTAATTGTGATTGTCGTTAATGCTTTGGATTATTTTGACATTAAGTTTAACAGTACACATTATGACATATATTCTTCATTGTATTATTTGCGAGAGATTTATATTTAATTCATTGATTATTTTGATTGTTAGTATTATTGATTGATTTAGTCAGATCTGTAACTACCTATTATATTTGACTATGGCTAATAATAATTGCATCGATGGCTGTATTACTATTTAATTCAAACCTAATATGTTGCATGCCGTAAGGTAAAATGTATCGGGACACTTAATAAATATTCCAACTCACATATATGTATACCTACATTATCAGTAAATAAATGATTTCTTTCTTTCTTTCTTTCTTCTAGTATCTGTATGAAATTGAATCACAATTGGCAAAGATATCGGTGAACAAAGACAACATATTCAGAGGAATTGATAACATCCTCCTTAAAGTAATAAAAAAAAATTAAGTGCCCATAAAATTTTAAGAGTTGATCTCGATTTTCTGGGATCTCATCATCAGCTCAGCAACATAAGATGATGATAACCAGGTGCAAATATCTGAATTGCGTTAGTAGAGTCTGTAAAAACATTGTGTGTGCCTATACAATTTCAGGGTTGCCCTCGATTTCACTGGGATTCCATCATCAGATTCAGACTTGGTGACAATGGGACTACTTCAGGAGTATAGACTGTCAAATAAAAAAAGAATTTTGAAAATCGGTAGGCAATTGGCCGAGAAATCGGTGAACAGACATAAAAAAAAATTGGGTGTACCCTGCTATACTGAATACATCTGCGTAACCCTTTCGAGTGTACAGGCGTGATGTTATGTTGTGTGATTGCGTAAACAATGCATATTTATACGATAGCAGTAATCGCAGCTGTTATGCTGTCATTTTTTGAAGAGTTCCGTTGTCTGTCTCCGAAACTCATCATAAGATCTATAATTATGAAATTTAAATGGGACCGACCAAGAATTTTGCAAATCCGTCAATATATGACTGAGTTATGCACGCACATACAAAACAAAAACATCGGAATTGATAAGCTCCTCCTTTTGGAAGTCGGTTAAAAAGGTGGAAGAGTCGCTGCGAGCATATCTAAGCTTTATTAGATAACAAGTGAAGCACTGAATGTTCCACGCCAGAGTAGCGAATCACTATTATTGATTTGGTTTCGAGCCTAGGATCGGAATTACGGCCCAACAACATTACGTACTGCTATGCTAGTACCCTAGTAGGCCGTAATGTTTTTGGGCCAAAAAATAGATGTCACCACCATTCAGTTTTAGCTATCAAATTATTGTGCGAGACGGCCCTCTTATCCGTTTGGTATAATTACTTTACTCTTTGCTTATAACCATAATGTCTATTAAAAAAAAAAAACTTTTTAGTTCAGAATTAAGTAGACAATCTGAGATGAAAATAGCAGCTCAAGATATTATTATCGACACATATGACAGCATACATTTTCCTCGTATTGTACATACCAATACTATTAAATAATCCAATAGGTACACTGGAGTCACGGATAGCCCACTGTGCAGAGCCTGCAGGGAGGAAGACGAGACAGCAACCCACGTGCGTCTACACTGCCCAGAGGTTGCAGCATACAGGGCAAAGTACCTCGGTAACCCAGGTACTCTCCGCGAGATCGTCAGCAATACCAAGGAGCTGCTGGCCTTTCTCGGGGAACTGGGGTGGTTGGAGTAATGTTCCCACCCGCACGCAAAATACGCGCTTTAGACGTGGAGTTGCGGAAACCAGCCCGCTATACAATACAATAGAGTACACTGCGCGTGTGGACTGTTAAAAGTTACTGCCAAAATATAGTAATCTTGTCGAGCTGGCCGAGTGTACTAGCTGATCGTACGATCGGCTCGGGGGCCTGTTATATCTAGTCCCTAATAGGATGAACATGTTTTACCTGCATTTAGGTTGGCCCTCAGTAATGACACTGCATTCGCCTCGGAAGCAAAAATTATGACACACTGAAACATCGCATCTCTCCCCGGTGTAACCCTGTGTACATTCACAACGAGATTCTCCGCTAACTTTCGTACCACGGACATAAAGCAGGTTTATATCTGAAGAAGCGTTGGTCACTGTGGTATTTGGTAGCAGATTCGTCAGAGCTTCACAGTTCTGAATTCCTCGAGTAAGATCTTCAATGTTATAGTTGGCGGCCATATTCCAAGAAGAGCCGCCATCATGTTGCATTAAAAATGTAGGTTGAACATCTGTGTCACAAGGTGGATTCTTTGGGATTTTCCAGAAAGAGTCTCTTATTTTGCTGTAAATAAGATCATTTGATATGGCAAACTTGCTACTTGAAGGTTCTGGATATGTATGTATTATTCTGACGTTATTTCCATTTAAATCTGCACATTTCATGTAATACGTAAACGTATGAAAAGTACGGGCCGTGACCATGACATTTTTATCAATTTTTTTATCAATCCAGTATAATTTCTGAGTCTGTTGGTCAATTTTGAAATAAAAAGGTTTGAAATAATCGAATACAACTTCTCTATCGGAGCCATTGAATCTGGCCCTTTCTAATTTGTGTGGTTGATAGAAGTTAGAAATCCAGTAAATAAACCTGAAACGTTTTGTAAATGTTATAATTTCACCAAATTCAATATGATTATTGCTAGTTTATTCTAAACCTATAAAATAATATTGTTAGTAACTTACCCTCCAAAGCTATCGACTTCAATTGTATGGATACCATCTTGAGACAAAACCAAGTGTTTGTCTGCCGTTTTGTTCTTAAATCCAGGTTTTAATGAAATAGAGTATATATGTGCGAGGCTTTCACTCCAAAAGAGTACCTCAGTGGCCGGGTCGTAAGCCAAACTATTAAGAAATCTGCTAGTATTTGTAACCATAGGGTAAAGTATTTCTATTGTCTTTGAAGCTATTTCAAAGCTTAATATATTATGTGTGTCGGCAAACAGCACCCTGTCATGCACAGGATCGTAAGTTATTGATTTGATTGTACCCGATGTAACGTTTTCTGTGTGCGTATGTGTTCCGTTAATATCATAGAACTCCAGTCGACCTTCATTGCTAATGACGATTTCTGAAACATGATAATATTTATTTTCAAAAGCATAACTACAATGACGCGGTCTACTCTACAATGAACTATCAAAGAATAAAACTCTGTGTAGCTCATTCTCGTGGTAAAGTGATAACAAAAGACAGAGTTAACAACAAACATGACATTTAAAAGATGTACATGGAAATGAACATAATTGAACGCTATTTATTTTAAAATTCATAAATTGAATAGAAAATTTCGGTTGTGTTTGAATGTGGTATAAAAAATTGTTTTTTAAACATTTAAGTGTTACACTATTAATAACAATTGCAACGGGCTATTTACCATGTGTATTATTTGTTACGAGTTCCCGATATTTCGGCGCTGTTGCAAACGCTATGATCACGGATAAACTGAAGTTAGTGCGGGTGGGTTTATGTGCAGACAAATCGGTCTACCCTCTTCCTTGTTCGTTTTTTGAGTGACAGTGGTAGTGGTACGGAGCACAAAAAAAATCAGGAACTCGTAACAAATAATACACATGGTAAATATCCCGTTGCAAGTGTTATTAATAGTGTGACCACGCCAGTTTAAAAACTTATATTTAAGTGTTTCATTGTTATGACGTAGGTTGATGCATAAAACATGAAGATAACTATACATTTGTACATATTTACAGTTAACAAAGAGCTTTGGCTGAGTCAGGTTCGTGCCGCAAACTAACATGACGACATAGGTCGGAAATTATTTCTGACCACGCATTTATAAGCAAAAACTACTCTGCGATGTACTTATACTGAACTTACCCCAAGACAAAGAGTGCGCCAACCCCGAATAAAGCAATAACAGCGCCAACACACATTGCGTTCTATGCATTTTGAACAGACAACGTTACTTCAACAGATTGCGTTCACCACTCAGGTCACCTCTTGTGGGATATAGAAGCAACACGCCGCGCCGCTTTTTTGCAAACAGGTAATTCTATTTATGAGTAGCTTAATTAGGCACCAAGCATTGTTAAGCTGAGAGGTCCGCTGATAAGGGGTAGAGTAGGAAAATCGAGAATTTATCCTCTACAATTGTTCGATAATTCTATTTCGCCTGCTGCATTTTCTTAGAATAGTTAAAGTTTTAGATAGTAAAAGCACCATAAAAATCAATAGTAATTTTGCTAAGTTTAGAAGAACAAAGCATAATAATACGGACTTAATGCGACTTTGTTTAAAAATATTTATTAAACTTATTGAACTATATTACTATCGTATAGAACAGACACGCCGCGAACCAAAGATTTGCTTCATTTTGTTAAGAGTTAGAACTAAAGTTCGCTGCAGCGCTAAAATAATAGTTATGGTGTCTAACCAAACTATAACAATATGCAGCGCTAGATCGCATAGAGGTAATAGTTTTCTCGCGACCAAAACGTCATAATAGTCCGGGGAATTTACGCCGAAAATTAGGCCAACTCTGCATTAATTAAAAACAGCGATTTTTTTCATTGAATGTATGGACAGGAGAGTATGTTATGCTGTATCCCGCGAAAAGTTCACCTCCGCGTATGTGTTTTTTTTTAAGAAAACGTCTAATATGTTGTAACTTGGTGGAAAAAAATATAAACAGGTATGTTTATTTGGAGTATTGTAGAACAGATGGAGTGCTACGAGTAGGTCAGCAAATTAAACATTTTTCGTCCACGGAACAATCAGTTTTTTTAAAAAATCATATAATTTGACTTCGTACTTAAGGCAAAAATATTAACAGGACAAAAATAGTGCTTAAGTGATAGTTATCAACATATCTAACTATTATTATGAAAATTAAACAAATTCTGCTCCGGACTTCACAGAAAATCAAGAAAATCCAAAAATCTTGAATACTACTTACGGCAAAAATGTAACAGGACTGAAATTCATTAAATAATGGGATATATATCAATCCAAACCTTAATCTCCCAAAATTAAACAGATTAGAGCGTTATTTAATAAAGTAAAAGTAAAAAATAAATTACGATGAACGTGACGTCAGCGCTAAGCAGCGAGCAGCGTACAGCGTGTGCTAGTGTGCGTATCCAAGATAAGCGCTGCGTTCATTGTATGCGTATGACTGTGTTCTTTTTTAAGAGTCGGTGTGTTTTTATTGATAAATGATAAATGATGTTTATTTTGCAAGTAGGTTTTATTGTGTTACTCTGTAATTGTAAAAGCATAGGAATAAAAACGGCAAGCCATCAGTCGGTCAGTGGCGACATACCTACTGTTTACAAACATGATCGTCATTAACGTTAAATCTTCATTTAGAAAACCGGCCAAGTGCGAGTCATACTCGCACACACCGAGTTCCGTAGCACCAAACAATATAATAAAAATATTTTTAACGCTAATTAATTTGTAAACATACACTCAACAGTAAAACTAAATTTGTTAAAGTGAAAGTTTTATTACATCGTCTCAAACTTTTTCGTCTGTGTGTTGCATGTCGCGTGACGGTCGGTTTTATGTACTCCGCGTTTTATACCCTTAATGCAATATTATTCCAATTTTTTTAGATAAATGTCAACAGTATGAAAAAAAGTTTCACTTTTACCGTGGTGTCATAAAACCACACAATCCTTTTTCTTTTATAGTATGTTAATGATGAACAAAGTTACTGCTGCAGTTTTGATAAAAAAGTTCCATATCTCGAAACCTAAATGATTATTTCAAGAGTGGATTATTTTCAGGGTGGTTGAAAAAATGTAGCACCCACCTCGTTTTCTTTGGCTAAAAATACAGAAATAGTGTTATTTTATAAAGGACGATAACAACACAGTTTCCCAACATGTTAAATGCAGGTGAGGTAATTATATTACTTATTTCACCATTACAGTGCAGATAGCTACTACATACTTAAGGTGGAAGTGGAAGGGTAGCCTGCGAAATTCAAATTGACCTTTTGCAATTAGAGGGTCAACAAATGGCTTTACAAAGTTATATATATATATATATATATATATATATATATATCTATATTATATAAATAAAAATAGAAGTCCTGACTGACTGATTGACTGACTCATCAACGCCAAGCCCAAACCTATGACCCAGGAAAGCTGAAATTTTGCACAGAGGTTTCCTTTATAATGTAGACAAGGAATAAGGAAGGATTCTTCGAAATTCAACCCCTAACGGACTTAAATAGGGGATGAAAGTTTGTATGGAATATCGTCATTTTTTAAGTTAGAAGGCTGAAATTTCATATACAAGCTTCTGGTTAGAAATAAATAAATACGTATTTTAGAGTTTTTAAGAATTTACCCCCTAAGAGGGTGAGATAGGGGTTCAAAGTTTTTCACAGCTTGAAATTCACTATTTGTGTTTCTCGATTGAATTGACGTGTAACACGTATCTATTTTTTTGAAAATTCCACCCCTCAGACGAAAACAGGGATGGCATTTTTTTGTTATTGTTTTTTGTGTTAGCACGTTTGAGTGGACAAATACGCTAAAAAAAACTTCATTTAAGTACACACTTCTAGGGAATCTGGGTCATTTGTGGGAAGGACACTTGCGGTAACCCATTTACGCGAAAAGATATTTGCGCGCATGGACACTTGCGTGACCGACACTCGAGGGCTGGACAATTGCGCGACTCAATGGCTTCACGGGTGTCGTTTTCGTGGTTTTAGCGGGTCGCTGGCAATAAAAAAAAATCGGAGATGGCCCCGAGGAAAATTTCCTGTTTTTCGTGCATGGGTGTCGTTTTCGTGGTTTTTGGGGTTGCTGACCAAATTGACGGCGAGGAAAACATTCGGTTTTTCTTTCACAAGTGTCGTTTTTGTGGACTTCAGGGTCGCCGATAGCGAAAATGATGACCTCATTTTCCAGGTGCAAATAATAAAAATTAAAATACGCAATGTCTCAATATCCTCCCCTAGGCTATGGCTGGCATTGATTTAAGTGATAACTGTTTCTCACGTGTACAGTTTTATGTTGCGTGCTCCGAAGTGAGCTCGGCGAGTATCTTAGTAATTTTAGCCCCAAAAGGAAACACCGCAAACGTCATTTACACAGAAGAGCTAGGATAATTCATTAGTATAAAAGGGTGTAAAACACCTCTTAACGAAGCCGAAAGGCACTGGTTCTCCCTGTCATTGCGATCATTTTTTTGTTCTACACCATACCTGGGAACCTTCTAGTTACGGAGATATTAGGGGTCAAAGTTCCAACTTTTTGACAAGTATTTTTTTAAATACAAGTTTTTAATTTAAGATTTTTACTTTAAACACCTCCACGACCCCCGTACTATTCAATCCGTCCATCAGCACAATGTTTTGAGTGCGTTACATTGAGTTCTACCACAAAACATGATTTTACACCCCCCAAAAAAAAAGTCGTTTCCCAGCAATAATTTTTGCGTAAAGTTACATAGTTTCATGTACAGAATGCTTGGTTAACGGCTTCGTGATGAGGTGATTTACACGGTGTAGTTTTCCGGGAGTTAAAAAGATTGGTTTAATCTGAGTATTTTTTAATTTAAAATATTGAAAGTTAAGTAAGTTAGCTCATTTACACCATAACCTATATCGCTAGGTGGATGGATGACCGGGGCATTTGAGCTACAGCATCGTCACTCGGAAGACATGTATAAAATAAATTCTGGTTCAACCCATTTAGGTCCCTAACAACACAAAAAAAAATTAAAAAAAAAAAACACCGTAATATACATTTTTCTAACCAGAATGAATTATGTGGCGTCTTACTTCGAAAAGCGCAGATTTTTACACAACTATTAAAATGTGTCCTATACTTACACTTACGCGCGCGCGAAGCCGTGGCCAACAACTATTATCTATAACATTTAAATGACTATTTTCGACATTATTTTGGGGTGGTTAACGCATACGTGGGCAATTGCCGAACTTCACGCAGGCGAAGCCGCGGGCAAAAGCTAGTCATTAACATTATGAATGAAAAAAAAAAAAATCGCTCGCGACGAAAAATTTCATTTGGCCCGTGATGTTCAAATTTTCTTAAGCTTTTTGCAATTTGCACAGCAGTTTCAGGTTTTATATTGATTAAAAACTGATTTAAACGGATCGTAAATACGTCGATTTCAAAATGGAAAATACTTGTATTACGTACAATATTGTATTACGTGAACATCGACATTTTACGTTTACACCATGCGCTCGTGCTAGGGAACCAGATATTTACTTGAAAGTATGACAACCGGGAACACATCAAAACATTTGTAAGTCTTAATAGTGTTTTGTTACGTATACGCGATTTTACACCTTATCTCTATTACGGAAAGATCAAATTCCTATGAAAGCGCTGCACCAAATACAAGAATGAAGCTTGCAAACGTATTTTACATAAACATTATTTTTATTTTTTTTCAGTATTTGCTTTAAAGTGTTTAATTTTCGTGTAAATTGGTTAGAAATAGCCTTTAGATGAAAGTTAAACAAAATTAAACCCTGTTACATTTTTGCCCCGACCGCTATTGTAAAAAAACTGATATTAATAACTTCCGTGAGTCAAATTTGTTAAATTTTTTTAACGGAGGTTTAATATATTAATTTAAGTTATTTTATGTAAAAAAACCGCTGTTTATATTTTTGCCTCAAGTACAATCCAAAAATTACGTAAATGTTTTTTTATCGAAATTTCCGTGGACGAAAATGTTTAATTCTGAAAAAATATATTACTGTCACCAGTTTTTTACCTAAAATAATTAAATTCGTCCTGTTAATAATTTTGCCCACGTTTTTATTCACAAAAACGCGTTTTCGTCTTTTTGACCTTGATCCGGCCTTGGAAAATGTTTAATTTTTTTTTATTATTTGGAGAGCTAAGGTCAAGTACACGATTCAAGAAAAAAATCGCTGTTTATATTTAATGCAAGGTTCAAACCTAAAAGCCCCGTACTAATAAGCGCCAGGAATTTCATGGCGCTTACGCGTTTCGTTCAACGTAGTGTAACTGCAAGTCGTATGTTGTATTGCAAAATGGCGGCGCCCGGCAACCCAATTCTCGTGAGTATTGTTACATCGCGAAAAACTTTAAATCAGAGTTTTAAACGTATAAATGTCTACTTATTGATGATATGTTATACTATTACTTTTTTTTGATGTTCTGGAGTGTTTACGGCAGTCTTAATGTATACAACCAAGCATTTCGATGTTGTTATTTATGCGAGCCAAACGTGCCCGTTTCGACCGCGCGGCCATGACTTTTTTTTTTTAAAACTATATCAAGATTTTGTAAAAGTTGATTCCCAAAACCATAAATTTGTCAAAGTTATGGTTAAAAAGTTATAAAGGTTTGAACGTGGCCGCGCCATTGAAACGCGGAGAACCACGGAGGTCTTTAAAACTACGCGTTGCAGAGACCTGAAACTTCATCAGTAACATTGTTTTTCATAAAAATACTATGAAAAACAAATTTTGTTTTGCGGTTGAGTGTAAATTTAAGCAATCAGCGTTAAAATATTGTTATTATATTTTATGGTGCTTCGGAACCTTGTGTGTGCGAGTACGACTCGCACTGGTTCGACTATTTAAAAGTGCCTCTAACTGGACTACGCGGTCGAAACGGACACGAGCCAAACACGACATGTCTCTGCGGGCGTTGGATACTCACTGGATAGTTGCAGTACAGCTCACCGCAAAGCGTGGCGCAAAATCATGCAACGCGTTGTCTTCTCTATACGTAGTAGTAATACCTCAGTGATTAAACTAGATGTATTTCGCAACGTTCGTCCGTGTGAAATGATTATAAAAATATTACATTTTCCCTATTTAGATCTGATTTTGTTAATTTTAAGGATTTTAACTTTTTTGCAAGGATAGGTATTTAAAAAAAAAAGTAGCCTTAGTTACTCCCATATACTTATGGCATCAGGTCCTGGCAAAATCGATCCAGCCGTTTCGGAGATTAGCCAGTATTATAAAGCAGTCAGACGGACAGAAAATTAATAAAACGGTTTTTGGTTCTCAGTACCACTATATATATACTTTTATATGCATTTAGTAAAAAGCTATTATTTTGGAATTATAAACAGACACTTCAATTACATATATTTTTCTTAGTATGTTTAGATTACAAGCCGTGTTCCCGATACGAATTCCACATATTTTGTTGTTGCCATTCCAATGTAAAAACCAAATGACATTATTTCGAGGATTATTAGGATTATTAGGATTTCATTATTAGGAGGTTATATAATATGATTGTGCCAACTATGCCACGTCCACGTAGAAGTCAACTATAAATAAATTCAATCAATCTGCCTAAGACTTTTCCAAACTATGTTGGGGTCGGCTTCCAATCTAACCGGATGCAGCTACACGAAACAACTGACTATTCTACATAAACTCCCTCTGGGGTGACTGATTGACCAACTTTCGGGCTTTTGACAACTTGTAACGACTATCAAAGATCTACAAATGGCAGCTGGGACTTAACGTGCTTTCCGAGACATGGTGGAAACTTGGTATGTTATGATGGTCACCCATCCACGGACCAACCTCAGCAAGCACTGCTTAACCTTGAAGACCGACCCGTGTGGCTTTTATTAATCAAAATAAAAAAGGCCTCTTTTTATCATGCATAGGTGTACAGTGATATTACGATTAAACTATTAAGATATATGATGTCAATAATAGACTTATTAAACATACAAAGTCTCAATTGAATAGCTCTAATACTTTAGATTTTATTGATATTTAAAATACACCGATTTCGGCACTGACACACTCACTGGCACACTGATGATCATCAAAATGTTTGGCTACTTCCAGAAGTGCTAGAAAGCTGAAATTTGGTATATAATGTAAGTTTTGTATACAACCAACAAAAAGAATCATAAACTTATAACTTTCTCCCCCCATCCCCTATTATAGGGGGGGGTGGAAATTTGTATGGGACTTCAAAGTGTTAGGGTACTTCTTTGAAAACCGGCACTGCTGATGTGCAAGAAATACACCCCAAAAAAGAAGCAAAAATTAACACTGAAAAGACTGCCTAGCAACTTACAAAAAGAACTGAAATCCCACCAAAAACATTTCATGTAAAATGTTGCCAAAACGACCACATAAGGTTTGCCCTGTGAAAAAGATATCAGATCTCATGTAGAGCCAAGCTTCTGAATCCACACGGCCTAACTCTACCTAACCCTAACTTCACAAATTTTACATATCAGTAAAAATGTATGGCTTGGCTGTTTTGTTACCTACTTACTTCAGAAACTAAATATTCGCATCACCTCCACGACGGTAGCGATAGGCCGTAGGCCGATAGACCACCTTATGTGGTCGTCTTGGCAACATTTTACATGAAATGTTTTTGGTGTTGTTTTTATCGAAACTGTTCATCAACAGGCGATTGGTCCATGAACTTTTGGTCAACAATATCTTTAAAACATTAACGTTTCATCCAAAGAAACTTTTCACCTATGAACGTTTCGCCAACGAATATAGGTAAAGTCATAACATCACGCCTCTAACCCACGAAGGGTTAGGCAGTGAGTTACTCTGTTAGTATTACATCCACAATACATGTCGCCAGTTGTGTTTATTTGAGTCCCATGTAATAGAGGACGAGCTTATTGCCATCAACTGGGCACGTATCAAAATTCCCAGCTGCTTCTGAGAAATTGCACGACCCGGGAATCGAACTCAAGACCCCGCCTCAACAGTAGTGACAAAAGGCTTACCTGGGCTTTATTTTTACATCAGACTTAAACATATTAGTCACCTTAAGCTTTATCGTGTAAAGGAATTTTATAGTTTTATAGAATGCAGGAAAAAAACATTAATTTCATAGAAATTATTTTAATTTCAAAGAGAAACTCAATATTAAGTAAAAGCTAACATATTTGAATATAATAAAAATAGAAATGAATATTTATTATTTTTAGTTGTATTACATGAGTTATTGAAAAAGAAGAAAATAAAAAAAACCTAATTCTAGCATGTATAAACTAAACTAAGTACAAACACTATTTAGCAGTACAAGAAAATATAGAAATAAAAGATAGATAATTGTGTCAGAAGAAGGAATTAAAACAGTTGAACCAAATCAGCTGAAAATACATTTTGTTCAAGTGAGCAGTACGTTAGATGGTACATGTAAAGAAAACTCTTTATCGTCTTCACATCTTGTGCTCATTCCGAACAAGCGCCATTTTTTCAGACTTCAGTTGAAGGCGTTGAACCACCCGACGACTCCAGTCCTTTGCCCTCAGTAACTGACGTGAAATCTGTAAAGAACGGATAAAATGCACAATTAATGAACCAAGGAGATTATACAATCGTACATGACATTACCAATCTGAACCTACGAATCTGCGCCACGTTGATTAGTCTGACAAGATGTATTACACATCCTTACGAGATCATGCACGATGTTAGTTTCAACTACTAGATAGAAGTGATCGTTCCGATCGTTATGAACGATCGATCTTGAGTCCGTTACAGAATGACACAGTACGAATTAAAGATGTTTGTTCAGCATATGTAGATAGAACTGATCATGTTCATCCTGCATTTAGACGAATTACAAAATTCTTACCTGTATTTGGAATGCCCCTCAACATTGATTTAAATCTGTTTTTCATTTTTGTTAGGAAGATGGGAACATCACATCTTTCACCCCCAGAATCTCCCGAGCATTGACAAACTGGCTCACTGTTCTCATTCAGGGAACAGATACCGCTGTTCAGACAGTATCCCTGGCATGCGTAGACTTCGCACCTTTCCCCAGAGTAACCGGCATAACATCTTAAATTAAGAAAATTATAAGATTACAAAAAAAAAATTTTTTTTTTGCAAAAAGTAAAACCGACTTTAAAAGCACAAACAGTGAAAAATAACTTTAGCTTCAGAAGTTGGTGAAAAAGAAAACGAATCAAAGAAACAAAAGGCACCGACTTCTTCTCTTCGTTTGGTGTTTTTGAAGTTGGGTCTTATGTTTTTGCAATAAGTTTTTTATTTTTCCTTTTTAGTTGAATTAACAAATATTTGACATGCGTTTGTTTAACATTGTTAACAATAGATGCCATCAATAGGCTTGTCTATATAAAATTGGATCACAATTGGCAAAGATATCGGTGAACAAAGGCAAAAAATATTCCAAAAAATTGTTCATCGTCATCATTAGCCTATAATGTTCCCACTGCTGGGACACAGGCCTCCTCTCCTATGAGAGGGAGTGGGCTGTAATCCACCACGCAGGCCCAGTGCGGGTTGGTAGATGTCACACGTCTTCGAATTTTTGGTTCTAGGACATGCCGGTTTCCCCATGATGTTTTCCCTCACCGTTTTTGAGAGCAGCGATGATGAAATAAATTACACAAAGTAATGCGCCTGCCTGGGTTCGAACCCACGGCTTATTGTTCGTAAGTCGGGGCTGCCACCACTGGGCCACCGCCGCTCTCACTTGAAAATTGTTATACTCGTATAAATATTTTTCCTCTTCATCAAAAAAAAAGCATTGTTAATGCTCAAAAAAATTTGAGGATTGAAGTTGATTTTCCTGGGATCCTATCATCAGATTCTGCCTTGGTGACTATGAGACTACTTCAGGAGTATAAGATTTCAAATTAAAAATAACCTTGATAATCGGTCCATAATTGGACGAATAACCAGTGAACAAACATAAAAAAAAATTGGGTGTAACCTGATATACTGAAAATATCTGCATAACCCTTTCGAGTGTACAGGCGTGATGTTATGTTGTGTGATTGCGTAAACAATGCATATTTATGCGATAGCAGTAATCGCAGCTGTTATGCTGACATTTTTTTAAGAGTTCCGTTGTCTGTCTCCGAAACGGTTCTCTATTGGGTCACCTAACATTTTAAGCCATAATTTAAAGTACCATAACTGTTTTTGTCAATCAATATTAAAGAATCCATGCGCATTCATGCACTGTGTTGACAGTTAAAAATTACTGCAAAAATGTAGTAATCTTGTCGAGCTGGCCGAGTGTACAATCAGCTCGGGCACCTGTTATATCTAGTCCCTAATAGGATGAGATGAGATTATGAGAGCAGCGGAGGACCAGTGGTGGCAGCCCCGACTTACGAGCAGTAAGTCCTGGGTTCGAACCCAGGCAGACGCATTACTCTGTGTAATTTATTTTATCAACGCTGCTCTCAAAAACGGTGAAGGAAAACATCGTGAGGAAAGAAAATGTCCTAGAACTAAACATTAGAAGACATGTGACTTCTACCAACCCGCACAGGGACCGCGTAGTGGAATACAGCCCACGTGTGTCCTAGCAGTGGGAACATTATAGGCTGATGATGATGATGATGATGAATAGGATGAACGTGTTTTACCTGCATTTAGGTTGTCCCTCAGCAATACTACAATCGCCTCGGAAGCAAAAATTATGACACAGTGAAACGTCGCATCTCTCCCCGGTGTAACCCTGTGTACATTCACAACGAGATTCTCCGCTAACTTTCGTACCATGGACACAAAGCAGGCTTACATCTGAAGAAACTTTGGTCACTATGGTATTTGGTAGCAGATTCGTCAGAGCTTCACAGTTCTGAATTCCTCGAGTAAGATCTTCAATTTTATAGTTGGCGGCCATATCCCAAGAATAGCCGACATTATGTTCCATTAAAAATGCAGGTTGAACATCTATGTCACAAGGTGGATTCTTTGGGATTTTCCAGAAAGATTCTCTTATTTTGCTGTAAATAAGATCATTTGATATGGCCAACTTACTACTTAAACGATCTGGATATGTATGTATTATTCTTTCGTTCTTTCCATTTAAATCTGCACTTTTCATGTAACCCGTATACGTACGAAAAGTATGGGCCGTGACCATGACATTTTTTTTTTCAGTTTTTTCTTCAAGCCAGTATATTTTCTGAGACTGTTGGTCAATTTTGAAATCAAAGGTATTGATATAGTCGATTACAACTTCTCTATCAGAGCCATTGAATCTAGCCCTTTGTAAATTGTGTGTTGAATACCGCTTTGAGATCCAGTAAATAAACCTGAAACGTTTTGTAAATGATATAATTTCACCAAATTCAAAGTGCATATTGCAATACAATCATACACACTCACTTCTATACTCTCACACACCACAAGCACCCACATCATTAAAACTCCACCTCAATCACCTACTAGTCCACACACACTCATAACCACTTCATTCACGTATAGATCATTTACTTATATTATATAATGTAACATTTAAGTTAGTCTTATGTTAGTTATCCTAAATTAATTAGTAGTGTAACCAAACAAGTCTAAAACTACGTGGGAAATAATTAACCAAACTAAATTGAATTTGCCCAATTATAATTTAATCCGCAGCATTAAAATAGGAGATAAAATAGTGACACATCCACCTGATATAGCGACCGCATTTAACGACTTCTTTGTTGATAAAATAAAACCTATATCAAATTGCGGCATACAAGTGACTTCAAATATTGATAGGAATAGTAACTCGATGTTTATGGCACGAAGCAATGAAAATGATATTAATGATATAATTTAAACCTTGGAAAATTCCGGCAGTGTAGGTAATGATGGCATTTCTACCAAAGTAATTAAACATGTAGCAAATTGCATTGGTGGACATTTGAGCCATAATCTCAATCTGTCCATAGCACATGGTACTTACCCAACGAACCTAAAAACAGCAGTAATTAAATCATTATTTAAAAAAAAATGACAAGCAATGCATGGATTCTTATAGACCCATAGCGCTTGTGCCTATTACAGGCACAAGCGAAGATATTTGAGAAATATATATATATTCAAATCTTTAAATATCTCGATAAAAGAAACATATTAACCGATGAACAGAAAGGCTTCCGAAAAATAAAATCATCAATATGGCAATATATGACTTTTTGAACAATGTCATTACAAGTGTTGACAAAAGAATACCTGTTTGTTCAATATATTGTGACATGACTCAGGAATTTGACTATGTCGATCACAATATCTTGCTCAATAAACTGGATGCGTACGGTATAAGAGGGAATATTCTAAGTTCAATAAATTCTTTTTTGCGGAACAGGGAACAATATGTTGAAGTAATCGATAAAGATCACAAAACTAAATGCCAACGAAACCATAAGTCTAGTCGTTGCATAGTTGCTTATGGTGTACCCCAGGGCAGCGTTTTAGGCCCCCAAATGTTTATACTATACATAAATGATCTACAAAAAGTAACAAGTCACCCTATGTCACTGTTTGCCGATGACAGCACTGTGACCATTAAGAGCACTGATAATCGAAACCATAATGACGGTGTCACTCAGACAATAACCTCCATAGTGAAATGGTTAGATAATAATAATCTTAAAATAAATATTGAAAAGTCGAAATTAAGGATTTTACCAGAATATCATGTTGTAACACACGAAATCGACCACAGAATAATAAATTGTGCGTAAAGAGGTCCCACTCAGCATTGATGCTAAAAAGTGTTTTTTATATGGCACCAATCATTTACAACCACATACCTAGTTTAATTGAAGAGTTAAAAATTCTCTTATTTAAGAAAAGGATATCTTTGTTGTTGAATAAAGCATTTCGGATTTTTTTACTGACAAAATGTAATGACTGTTTTAATTGACCTTAGTACCCATTGACCTAGTATGTCAATAATTTCAATTCCATTTAATACTGCTCGTGACATTTTTTGAATTATTTATTTTATTTAGACATTATTTGAATATAAAATAAATATAATATAAATCTCAAAGTAAGTAATATTGTAAGTTTACTATGTCACAGTAAACTTACAATATTACTTACTTTGAGATTTATGTTTTTTGTTTAGTCTTTTTTTCTCTTATTTATTATTATTTTTTTGTCAATAGTACATTGTTACCCTAGGGGTGAAATAACTTATTTAGCCCCGAGACGGGGTTTGGCGCCCGAACGAAGTGAAGGCGCCAATAGTTCGAGAGACCAAATAAGTCTTTAATCCGAGGTAAACACTGTGCTTTTCATTACGAATACAATAATAAAAACATGAATAAAATAAAGAAAAAATGAGTAAATTTTATTTTACATAATCAACAACTTTTCCCGCCTATTTTGTTTTTTTTTTCTGTGGCCAGCCAGCTATTCAGCCATTATTTTACATTTTTATCATTGAAAAAATGGTAAATATTTAGCCCAAATCTATGTTATTTAAAAAAAAATATTGAAGCTTAATTATAATAAAGTTATTTAAAAAATATAGATTCTTTAATCAATACCTAACTTTAAGTTATTTTAATTTTACATCGTGGCTGCATAGAAAGTTCAACATGGTTCAATGAAAATGTGAAAATAGAACTAGTATTTTTTTATATAATTTGACATCTGTCAGTTGAAAGCGATTCTCCCTAGGGATGAAAAGTATTACTTTCATCCCGCTCCACAGGCAACTTCAGACCTACTTTCAGATTATAAGTAATGAAAAATTATTTACTTAATACTATATGCATCTGATTTATGTTATTATGATATCAATTTTAATGTCAATGACCTCTATAAATATTTGTACGCCTTCGGGTATAACATAGCGCGCTTGTAATTTTTATAACAACTATTTAGTGTACCTGTGTTAACAAATGATTAAATGATTTACTTACTTATGACTTACTTATAACATGTTTGCTTTGTTGGCTTTTTTTTTTGTTAAAATATCGAGGGAATGGTACTGAAAACTGAAATACAGGCATTGCTTAGTTGGGTTTCAGGGGCTACATCCATTTATAAGAAACTAATACTGCCAAAGAATTTTTTAAGTATTTTGATAAATAAATTTATTATTATATTGCTATTCTATTGTAAACCTATAAAATAGTAATTTTATTGTTAGTAACTTACCCTCCACAGCTATCGACTTCAATTGTATGGATACCATCTTGAGACAAAACTAAGTGTTTATCTTCCGTTTTGTTATTAAATCCAGGTTTTAATGAAATAGAATAAATATGTTTGAACCTTTCAGTCCAAAAGAGTACCTCAGTGACCGGATCGTAAGCCAAATCAATAAGAAATCTGGTAGTATTTCTAACCAAAGGTTTTATAGTCTTTGAAGCTATTTCAAAGCTAAATGTATTGTATCTGTCGGCAAACAGCACCCTGTCATGCACAGGGTCGTAAGTTATTGATTTGATTGCACCCGATTTAACGTTTTCTGTGTGCGTTTGTGTTCCGTTAATATCATAGAACTCCAGTCGATCTTCATTGCTAATGACGATTTCTGAAACAAGACAATATTTATTTTCAAAAGCATATATAAAATGACGCGGTCTACTCTACAATAAACTATCTAAGAATAAAACTCTGTTTAGCTTATTCTCGTGGTAATGTGATTACAAAAGACAGAGTTAACAACAAGATATTTTAAAGATGTAGGGTACAGGGAAATGAACATAATTGAGCTTTGGCTGAGTCAGGTTCGTGCCGCAAACTACTATGACGACGTGGTTCGGAAATGATTTCCGACCTTTATATGAGTATAAGCTAGTCTGTGATGTACTTATATTTGAACTTACCCCAAGAGAAGGAATGCGCCAACCCAGAATACAGCAATAACAGCGCCAACACACATTGCGTTCTACGCATTTTGAACAGACAACGTTGCTTCAAGAGATTTTGATGTTGCGTTCAGCCCTGGTCACCTCTCGTGGGATATAGAAGCAACACGCTGGTTTTTCGCAAACAGGCAATTCTATTTATAAGTAGCCTAATTAGGCACCAAGGATTGTTTAGCTGAGAGGTCCACTGATAAGAGGTAGAGTAGGAAAATCGAGCATTTATCCTCTACAATTGTTCGATAATCCTACTTCGCCTGCTGCATTTCTTAATATGATAGTAAAACACCATCAAAATCAATAGTGATTTTGCGAAGTTTAGAAGAACAAAGCATAAATACACGGACACTTAATGCGACTTTGTTTTAAAATATTTATTAAACTAGATGTATTTCGCGACGTTCGTCCGCGTGAAACGATTATAAAAATATTACAGTTTCCTTATTTGAATCGGATTCTGTTATTTTTAAAGGTTTTAACTTTTTGCAAGGATAGGTATTTAAAAACGATAAAAAGTAGCGTAAGTTACTCCCATATACTTGTGACACAGATATCAGTCTCGTCAAAATCGGTCTAGCAGTTTCGGAGATTAGCCGGTATAATAAAACAGTCAAACGGACAGACAAAAAAATAATAAAAATGTTTTTATTTTTGTTACAAGTACTGTTTATACTTTTTCATTACTCATACTCTGAAAGTAGGTCTGAAGTTGCCTGAGGAGCGGGTTAAAAGTAGTACTTTTCTTCCCTAGGGAGAATCGCTTTCAACTGACAGATGCCGAAATAAAAAAAAAACTAGTTCTATTTTCACATTTTTACTGAACCATGTTCCAACTTTCTATGCAGCCACGATGTAAAATTGAAATAACTTAAAGTTTAGTATTGATTAAAGAATCTATATTTTTTTAAATAATTTTATTATAATTTAGTTTAAACAATTGCTTTAAAATAACATAGATTTGGGCAAAATATTTACCATTTTTTCAATGATGAAAATGAAAAATAATGGCTGAATAGCTGGCCGGCCACAGAAAAAAAAAACAAAATAGTCGGGAAAAGTTGTTGATATGTAAAATAAAATTTACTAATTTTTTCTTTATCTTATTCATGTTTTTATTATTGTATTCGTAATGAAAAGCACAGTGTTTACCTCGGGTTAAAGACTTATTTAGTCCCTCGAACTATTGGCGCCTTCACTTCGTTCGGGCGCCAAACCCCGTCCCCGGACCAAATCAGTTACTTTCACCCCTAGAATAACAATGTACTATTACATGCTTTCAGTAAAAACCTATTACTTTGAAATTACAAACAAACACTTTAATTACATTTATTTGTATGTATGTATAGATTACAAGCCGTGTTCCCGATAGGAATTCCCATATTTTGTTGTTGCCATTCTAATGTAAAAACCAAATGACATAATTTCGAGGATAAGGGGTTATATAATATGATTGTGCCAACTATGCCACGTCCACGTGGAAGTCAACTATAAATAAATTCAATCAATCTGCCTAGGCCTTTTCCAAACTATGTTGGGGTCGACTTCCAATCTAACCGGATGCAGCTGAATACCAGTATTTTACACGGAACAACTGACTATTCTGCCTATACTCTCCCTGGGAATGGGTCTTGTTGAATAACTTTCGGTCATTTGACAACTCGTAACGACTGTCATAGATCTACAAATAGCAGCTGGAACTTAACGTGCTTTCCGAGACATGGTGGAAACTTGGTAATGATGGTCACCCATCCACAGACCAACCTCAGCAAGCACTGCTTAACCTTGTAGACCGACCCGTTTCGCTGTTATTAATCAAAATAAAAAAGCCTCTTTATTTCATGCAAAGGTGTTCAGTGATATTAGAATTACGATTAAACAATTTTTTTCATCGAAACTGATACGGTTCACCAACAGGCGATTGTTCTATGAACTTTTGGTCAACAATATCTTTAAACCAATAACTTTTCATCCAAAGAACTTTTCACTCATGAACGTTTCGCCAACATAACTCTTCGTCAGTGAATGTTTAACCAACAGAATATTTTGCCCAATCACTTTTTACCCGAAGAATAATTGTCCAACAGACACTGGGACTGGTGAAAGTAAATAAATACTTGTAAAGACACCGGGATAGGTGAAAAAAAACTTGTAAAAATAACTAATTGCTACTAGGCGTAATTATAACATCGTAAAAAGTTTCTGCTCTGCTCTCAAAAACGGTAAAGGAAAACATCGTGAGGAAACCGGCATGTCCTAGAACTAAAAGTTCGAAAACATGTGACATCATGCTCAACTACCAACCAACCCCCACTGGGCCCGAATGGTGGATTACAGCCCACTCCCTCTCATAGACAGGAGCCCTGTGTCCCAGCAGTGGGAACTTTATAGGCTGATGATAATGATGAAGATGAAAAAAGGCATTGCGGCAGGGAGAACATCGGATGCAAGAGCGAGCAAAGCGAGCTCGGGACCTGCAGCACCCCGGTTGCTTTAAACCCTAGAGACAGAATTTCTGTCTGAAGGGTTTAGCTGTCCTGTCCCGGTGTCTGTTGCAGATAAAAAATGCAGGATAGCAGGTGTTAAAAAAAAACAGAGGCAGTCATAAGGACTGCCGACAGAAGTGAAATCTCAAAACAATAGAATTACTGTGTTCTTTTTGAATTTTTAAATCATTCGTGTCGCTAGGTGGCAGCAATAGGTACGCTTTGCTACCGTTGCTTTACCTTGATCACCCATCCACAGACGGACCCTGGCTAACGTTGCTTTACCTTGATCACCCATCCACATACTGACCTCAGGAACAGTTGCTTTACCTTGATCACTCATCCAAAGAAGGACCTTGGCTACTGTTGATTTACCTTGATCACCCATCCAAAGAAGGACCTTGGCTACCGTTGCTTTACTTTGATCACCCATCCACAGATGGACCCTGGCTAACGTTGGTTTACCTTGATCACCCATCCACATACTGACCTCGGGTACCGTTGCTTTACCTTGATCACCCATCCACAGACGGACCTTGGCTACCGTTGCTTTACCTTGATCACCCATCCACAGACGGACCTTGGCTACCGTTGCTTTACCTTGATCACCCATTCACAAACGGACCCTAGCTAACGTTGCTTTACGTTGATCACCCATCCAAAGACGGACCCTAGCTAACGTTGCTTTACCTCGATCACCCATCCACATACTGACCTCGGGTACCGTTGCTTTACCTTGATCACCCATCCACAGACGGACCTTGGCTACCGTTGCTTTACCTGGATCACCCATCCACAGACGGACCTTGGCTACCGTTGCTTTACCTTGATCACCCATCCACAAACGGACCCTAGCTAACGTTGCTTTACGTTGATCACCCATCCAAAGACGGACCCTAGCTAACGTTGCTTTACCTTGATCACCCATCTACAGAAGGACCTTGGCTACCGTTGCTGTAACTTGATCACCCATCCACAGACGGACCTTGGCTACCGTTTCATTTACATTGATCACCCATCCACAGACGGAACTTGGCTACCGTTGCTTTACCTTGATCTCCCATCCACAAACGGACCCTAGGTAACGTTGCTTTACGTTGATCACCCATCCTAAGAAGGACCCTAGCTAACGTTGCTTTACCTTGATCACCCATCTACAGAAGGACCTTGGCTACCGTTTCATTTACATTGATCACCCATCCACATACTAACCTCGGCTACCGTAGCTTTACCTTGATTAGTGAAAACTCAAAACAATGGAATAACTGAGATCTCATTTAATTTTTTAAATTATTCCCGTTGCTAGTCTGACGCAATACGTCACGCACGAGCATGTCGGTCATGCAAATCCATAGCTTTTTTCCCCTACCAAAAATTGCTCAACGTGGCTAAAGAACATTAAATCGAAATGAAAACCTTTTTGAGGTCTGTTCAAGATTTATTTATTTATTTATTCATTTATTTAGGATCTCCAACAAAGGATGTACACAGATCATGTGAAATAGACTGCACTTCATAAGTATCACGTAGGTGAACTCCTTCACTTACAGGAGACCACAGCATGCATAATTGAATTTACATCTAAGCTAACAAATTTATAATACCATTGAAATATATTTAAAAAAATTAAGAGAATTAAATTTAAACATTAAAAAACAAATCATTCACATCACATGTTAAACAAATGAAATTGAAAATTTAAAATTAACAGTAACAATAAGATATTATTTTTAAGAAATTGCAAGAAATTCTCGTATGTCAAAATTGTTTATATTAGAATATTACATTTGCTAACAAATTAATTATTTAAATATAATACTGAAAAATAAAAAAGTTTAAAATAGTTAAAATTAAAACACATCAGATGTTATTCAATAAATGAAGAATAAAATTAACAATTTGATAGAACTTTAAGACATTTCTTATACATTGCAAGAGATTCACATATGTCAAAATTTGTTGTTTTAGATAGCGTGTTATATTGCCTACAAAGTCTTGGCACAGCGGCGTAATGACCTAGGTTTGTTTTTGAGCCAGGAACGTAGAATAAGTCATATGTATTATGCCTGGGAGTCCGAGTTGGAATTTTAACCTCTAATGAGCCCAAAAGTTCACTGCAATCTATCGTTCCACTAAATATTTTGTGAAGGATGATAAAGTCCAGCTTCTTCCTACGACTGGCTAGTGTTTCCAAATGATAATGTTTCAACCTATCAGAGTAGCTAGTCAGTTGTTTAGCTAAGTGATCTCCATAGCACAGATGGTAAAGAAACCGCTTTTGGACACTCTCCAATCGCTTGGCGTAAACCTCGTAATGCGGATTCCATACAACTGAACAATATTCCAAAATTGGACGGACTAGAGTGTTGAAGAGCTTTATTTTTGTAGATGGTCTCTTGAATTCTTTACTGTTTCGCAAAACGAATCCCAGTACCTTAAACGCCTTGGAGACTATATTTAGGATGTGCACATCGAATTTCAGTGCTTGGTCAAGTTGAACTCCAAGGTCGCGAACACTACTCAGTTTATGTACTTCAACCCCGTCTATGTAGTATTTATTCTCCAACACCTTTTTGTTACGAGTGTATTGGATGTAGTGACACTTACTGATATTTAAGTGCATGTTGTTTTGTGTACACCAGTTTCCAAGTCTATTGATGTCGTCTTGAAGCATTATGGAGTCTAGGTTACTCTGAATTGGCTTCATAATTTTTAAGTCATCAGCAAACAAATAAAAACGGGAGTGTTTGAAGCAGTCAGTAATGTCATTGATGAAAACGTTAAAATGGTCCCAAATGTGATCCTTGCGGGATTCCGGAAGTCGCTACATAGCTATCAGAAAAATGACCATTAACTACTACTTTTGACTTTCTATTTTCAAGGTAAGATTCAAACCATTCTATCATTGTCCCGGCCACACCTAGTTGAGCCAGTTTGTTTATAAGAAGACAGTGATCTACTTTATCGAAAGCTTTACTAAAGTCAGTATAGATAGCGTCCACTGGGATACGATTATCGAGACACTTAGACAACGCCGACGTAAAACATAACAGATTTGTATTAGTAGATCTAGACTTGACGAAACCATGCTGATATTCAGTGATGTGTTGTTTAAAGTACCACATCAGTTGTCTGCTAACAAGTTTTTCGAAAACTTTGCCAAATGTATCGAGTAGTGAGATTGGTCTATAATTAGTCACTGAATTCTTTTTCCCGGATTTAAATAGGGCTTTTTTCCAGGTGTTAGGAAAAATACCATCCCGTAAAGATCTGTTGAAGATTGTTTGTAGGGGTGATACTAAGGCCTTAGCGCAGCGTTTTACAAATATAGGAGGAATACCGTCACTACCCGCGCCCTTACTTTCGTCCAAGCCAATTAATTCACGGTATATTTCGTTTCTATCAAATTGCAAATTACATAGTGCTACGGAAGAGAGGGAAAAGGCAGTATTTACGAGATTTGGATTAATATCTGTACGGGCAGTGAAAGAACTTGCGAAATTTTCTCCAAACATACAAGATGTTGTTTTGCAACCTCATCAAAATGCAGGAGGTTGTCACACAAGACATAAATACTCAATTAAAATTACGGCACCTCGTTAATTATTAATAAATACTGAGTTTTTTGGATGTTTATGTTTGACAGTGTTTCAGAATAACCCCCTTAACGTGGTTTAGGGAATAAGAAATTATCGAATAAACGTTTGAAATTGTTTGTATTTGTGGAAGCGCGGTTATAAGGCGAGAATCAGACGGCCCGCGTTTAAAACACGGGTGGTTCACAATTATCGATATCCGTAAATAAATGAAAAAATAAAAATTACCTACCCATTTTATTATTGATTCGGGACAAGAAGCATAAGCATAGTAACCTCCTTGAATTTGACGAGGATGCAAAACAACATCTTGTATAACAGATATCCTTGGCGCTAGATGCGATCTTATTGTTGTGATACATTTGTGCGGGGTATATACTGTTACCTTTTCTTTTATTTTTAATGAAGGACCAAAATGTTTTAGGGTTATGTGTAATACTGTTTTCCATACTTGAAATATATTTCTTGTAGCACATTGAACTCAGCGAATTGCATTCATCCCTTAATCTCTCAAAAAACTCTTGGTCTAATGGATTCTTGTACTTTTTAAAACGAATGTGGTATTTGTACTTCTCTCTAAGACGTATAATAAGATCACGTGAGTACCACGGTGGATATTTATTACTCGCCGTTTTTTTCATGGGGATACAGTCTAAAATAGTTTGTCATAATAGGCTATAAAAAACGTCTACCACATCGTTAACAGAAGCACAGTCTTTAAATTCACTATCCCACTCAATTGCTAACAAGTGATGCAGAACATTTTCATAATCTGCTCGATGGAAGTTGGGTTTTTTTACATTTTTAGCTTCTAATAAACGTTCTGCCTGCACTGGTAGATAAAACTCTAGCGGGGGATGTAATGGGTCCTCTTTAGACAAACTGAAATTACTACGGGCTACATCAGTAATGGGGGTGTTTGATAATACTAAATCCAATATCTTCAACTTATTATTTAAGATACCATTATATTGATAAAGAGCATTTAAGGTCAAGAATTCAGAGATTATCGCATTTACATCCGAGTTGTTGGGTTCTGTGTACAAGTATTTAAGGTCATTAATTGTGAGCCATGTTATATTAGAGAGATTAAAGTCTCCTAGAATCAAAATTTGTTCATTTTTGTTGAATACGTTTTGAACGTTTTTGGTAAAGAGCTCCAGCGTATTACTATGAATAGGTGGCGGTAGGTATACGCCACTGATGTAGAGTTTATTACTAGAACTATTTTTTGAGCCAATATCGACGCTTATCCATAAATCTTCAAACTCGCTTTCAAAGTGGGATAGTCGATATGATCTCAGAGTTTTTGAGACGGCAATTAAAACACCACCTCCCTCCTTACGAGTTTTATATTTGCTCGACTCACGATCGCGCCTGTAAACTATGTATCTGTCTTCAAACAACTCAGAATCATAGACACCGCTGTTCAACCAAGTCTCTGTTAACACTATAATGTCGTAATTATGTATGGAAATATTATGATAAAAGTTAATAGTTTCGGTTTTTAAGCCTCGTACATTTTGATAGTACACATGTAGTGGACAATTGAATGTGACTAGATAAAAACAATAGGAACTTGCAACTTATAACATACTTAATAACACTATGCTAATGATTTTAACTACTATTAAGAGAGCTTCGGAAGCTTTTCAACTCGGTCCTATTCTCTGGGAGAACTCCAGAAGCGTGGAGAAAGAGCGTGGTCGTTCTTTTCTTTAAAAAGGGGAATAAGACCCTATTAAAGAATTACCGACCCATTTCGCTCCTTAGCCACGTATATAAGCTGTTTTCAAGAGTCGTCATAAATCGTCTAGCGCCAAGACTCGACGATTTTCAGCCACCGGAGCAGGCCGGGTTTCGAGGAGGATTCAGCACCATAGACCACATTCACACAATGCGGCAGATTATACAGAAGTCCGAAGAGTATAATCGGCCTCTGTGTCTTGCATTTGTGGACTATGAGAAGGCTTTTGACTCTATCGAGACTTGGTCAGTTCTGGAGTCTCTGCAGCGATGCCAAGTAGACTGGCGATATATCCAAGTGCTGAGAAGTCTGTACGAAAACGCCACAATGACCGTCCAAACTCAGAACCAGCTAACAGGGGGTATCCCATTGCGTCGGGGAGTGAGGCAAGGGGACGTAATCTCCCCGAAATTGTTCGCCAACGCACTGGAGGATGTGTTTAAGACGCTGAACTGGGAAGGACGTGGCATTAACATCAACGGCGAGTACATCTCACACTTGAGATTTGCAGATGACATCGTCATACTGGCTGAATCGCTGCACGACTTGCAGCAGATGCTGGATGGCCTAGTTGATTCTTCATTACGCATTGGTCTCAGGGTGAACTTGGACAAAACGCAGGTTATGTTCAACGAACACGTCACCCCAGGACCTATTGTTGTCAATGGCGCTCCTCTCAAGGTTGTTCAAGAATATGTTTACCTCGGGCAAACTCTGCAGTTTGGTAAGAACAACTTTGAGAAAGAGGCTAACAGAAGAATTCAGCTGGGCTGGGCAGCGTTTGGGAAGCTTCGTCGGGTCTTCTCGTCGCGTATTCCACAGAGCCTAAAGACTAAGGTCTTCAATCAGTGCGTCCTGCCAGTAATGACTTACGGGGCCGAAACGTGGACACTCACGGTACGGTTGGTCCATAAACTCAAGGTCACTCAGCGAGCTATGGAGCGGGCTATGCTTGGAGTCTCTTTGAGGGATCGCATCCGGAACGAGGTGATCCGACAGAGAACCAGAGTAGTCGACATAGCCCACAGAATAAGTAAGCTGAAGTGGCAATGGGCCGGCCATATTAGCCGTAGAACCGATGACCGTTGGGGTCGACGTGTTCTTGAGTGGAGACCGCGAATCGGCAAGCGTAAGGTGGGACGCCCTCAGGCTCGGTAGATCGATGATCTTCGCAGGGTAGCTGGTAGCAACTGGATGAGAGTTGCCGAGAATCGGGTTAAGTGGCGAGCGATTGAAGAGGCCTATGTCCAGCAGTGGACTGCGGTAGGTTGATGATGATGATGATGATGAATGATTTTAACTTATCTAGGTTATTGATAACAATTCTTTGCGAAGTCTCGTCTTTTTTCATAAAAACCTTGCCATCGCGAACCCAGACAAACTTGAACCAAAGCTCTTTACCGCGGATCCGAGCTGCGGCATGGATTGTTTTATTTTGGCTGGATAGGTGTTCCGTGACATAAATGGGTTGAGGTTTCTCCGCTGCTATACCCAAGTGACTCGTATTCAGTTTATCCTGGTTATTGTTTCTATTATATTTCATTGAAGCGGCAAGGAAACTGTCTCGCAGACGAGGACTACTAAATTTGACGAGAATGGAACGGGGCCTGGTACTTTGTGCGTCTTTCTTAGCTATTCTGGTGCAGTGTAGAATGTCGGGGTCTTTAATATCACAACTGATGACCTTACCTAGTTGCAGGACTGTGTTGACTAAATTTTCGGCCTTGTTTTCCGGCACGTACTGGAGCTCGACGTTGGCAGACCTAGAGTTCAGGCGCTGACTAAATTGTTGAATGGCATCCCGTAAACCGCAGTTGTCTTTTTCAAGTTTCTGTATCCTATCAGATTTATCTTCCAGAGTAGCCTTCATCTCTTCATACTTCTCTCAAGATAAATAGCTTGTGGCATAGTTAGAAATAATCATATTTTTTTCGCCCTTTCACCTTGAAATGTTATCAATAAAAATGCTTGTTATGTTAGTTTTACTTTTAATCGGGAATAATAACAACAGAATTTGGTAAATTCCACTCACGGGTTATATAAACAGTATAAAACAAAGTCACATTACGTGTCTGTCTGTATGTGCCAAATTCTTATAAACTTTACGACTTCAAAACCATTTTGAAAATTTAGTCTTCTTCTGTGCACCATAGGGTGCACCGTAGGGTTTGTCATACCCCAGTAAAACAAAAATCGCACAGAAACCCCATGTGGTTTAAGACGCCCGCGTCTTCCTAAAATTAAACGGTAGTAGTAATTTTTGAAATAATATGTATACTTATTTTTCGAGTACTCACAATTCGCGCGCAAATATCTGCCTCATTTTAAATACAAGGCGTTGTTTTGCATCCTCGTCAAGTTCAAGGAGGTTCTTACGAAACGGAAATCGGTAAGTGTGAACCACCCGTGTCTTAAACGCCTCCCGTATGATCCTCGCCATATAACCTCGCTTAACACACAAACAAAAAATCTCAAACGTGTATTCGATAATTTCTTATTCCCTAAACCACGTTAATTATTCTGAAATACTGGCAAAAACAACAAAAAAAGTCGGTGGTTTTTAATAAATAACTAGGTACCGTAACTTCTATTTATAAGTAAGTAGAGTCAGTGAGCAAAATATATTGGGTAACTGCTCGATATATCTACTTTGCCTCTTATCTTATAGAGGACCCGTCAGGTTATCAATGTCTGCTTCCTATTAAGCTATGAATTCATAGATGATTTGTTTGAGTCAAACTAGCGTGTAGCTTTTATATCCCACGAGCGGTGACCAAGTGTAGACGCAACATCAAAATCTGTTGAAGTAACGAAGTCTGTACAAAATGTATATAACGCAATGTGTGTTAGCGTTTTTAACGCTGCAAGCGAGGTTAGCGCATTCCTTCTCATGGGGTAAGTTCAAAATTCATTACATGACAGACTAGCTTTTGCTCGTGTGAAAGTCGGTCAGAATCCCACGTCGTCAAAAAATAGTCAGTGGTCCGTTAAATAATAGTATTTTTTTTTAGTTCCACGCAATTTAGGTAAACCCAGATCAAATTAACTGATAAAGAAGCGATCTACTTTGTGATCACGCTCGACTCAAGGCTATATTAGGCTCCTCAGTTAACATCTTTTGGCGGACGGTTGATTTCAGCAGCATATATCCTGTAAGAAAAATCTATTAGTTTAGTAATGTAGAAAACACGAGGCTAGTCTATTTCAATAATACCAAAGCGTTACATTATATCTTACTGTATTTTACTATGGGGACGGGTTGCAGACATTTATTCTAGAGAAAAAAGCCATCAGAACCATATGTAAGAAATATGTTAAGGGGTTTATAACACAAGAGAGATAGAGAGAGAGAGAGAGATATATAGAGAGGTTTTTAACATCATGGTGGTACCTTGTCAATAATTCCATGAAAACATCATACAACGTTAGAACAAATCTGCATTTGTTTAGTAAAAGATATGAAAGACACAAAATATGACGCTAGGAAATAGGGAACACTTAGTCCAGCCAGGTTTCAGGCTAGCTAAAGCAGGTAGTGAGGGTATCATCTATATCAGTGTTTCGCAAAGTGTGTGCCGCGGCACACTGGCGTACCGTGATCATTAATTGGTGTGCCTCGGAAAAATAAGGTTTTCTCTTAAAGTTAAATAGTCAGGCGGGAGAAAAATACCTACTCAAACAGCCGTAAAACACGCGATTGATTTTTCATTTATGGTGTAACTCTAAAAACTTTCTATTTCGTTGATGTACTACATACCATGAACATAAAAAGTTTGCGGAACACTGATCATATCACGAATTATTGTGGATTCGAACCCAGGCACAGCATTACTTTGTGTAATTTATTTCATCACCGCTGCCCTCAAAAACGGTGAAGGAAAACATCGTGAGGAAACCGGCATGTCCTAGAACTAAAAATTCGAAGACATGTGACATCTACCAAACCGCACTGGGCCCGCGTGGTGGATGTGTGTGAAGTGCCAGCAGTGGGGACATTATAGGCTGATGATGATATAGTTGTTATCGTGTAATTGCATTAATAACTAAGAATTTTACTAATAACTCTATAATGATAATTATAATTAGAAATGGTTACTCAATATATATATTGCTGTGCCCTAACAGGGTCTATAATATTGTACTTAGCTATAAGCATTTTGTAACACCTTTTTTTTACGGATGGGAAATCATCAAATGACTTCTCCCGCTCTGGGCGGAGCGGGAGGGAGTGTCAGACTTGTACTGACTAAAACCCATCCATGTTCCTTCTTCGCCCTTTGTGTTCCAGGGCCGCGGTATCTCATTTTTTGTAACATCTTGACTATAGAACGCAAATAAATTGAATATGAACAAATTTAGAATGAAATACACACTATGCAATAGAATTGAACTAATTTTAATGTTCTTGCGAAACAGGAATGAGGATAATGAACAAAAAAACCCATTGAAATAAGTAGTTGATATTATAGCAGGTAGTATGGAAGGTATACTGGCAAGAATGCAACTTTATCTTTTATTTACATGTACGAGTATGTCCTTGAATCAGAAATTCGTCCGTCCACCCTGTTAATTACAGCCCATGACCTCTCATAGAGACGAGGCATGTGTCCTGTATCGTATCCCAGCAGTGGGAAAATTACAGCCCGATTATACATATGTCATCATCATCACCATCAGCTTATAATGTTCCCACTGCTGGGACACAGGCCTCCTCTATATGAGAGGGAGTGGGCTATAATCCACCACGCGGGCCCAGTGCGGGTTGGTAGATGTCACATGTCATCGAATTTTTAGTTCTAGGACATGCCATTTTCCTCACGATGTTTTCCTTCACCGTTTTGAGAGCAGCGGTGATGAAATAAATTACACAAAGTACTGCGCTTGCCTGGATTCGAACCCACGGCTCACTGCTCGTAAGTCGGGGCTGCCGCCACTGGGCCACCGCTGCTCAACTAAGCTTATGTATATACTATAATATTCTCTTGTTTCAGATATTGTCACCCGCACGACAAGTGGACTAGAATTCTATGATAACACTGGAACACTGACGCATACAGAAAACGTTGCGTCAAACTACATCGTAAGTTCTATCGCCACAATAACTTACGATCCAGTACACAACAGGGTGCTGTTTGGAGACAGTAATAATATATACAGGGTGTAACGGAAAGGGTATATACATCCTTAAGGGTGTGCTACAGACCATCAAACTGAACATGTTTCTCATCATAAAAAAAAAATGCAGCAAAAAAAAAATATCAGCTGCCTATACATTTGGGTCGAATAGATATTGCAATTTTCTATGGGGCAGCAGATATTTTTTTTGCTGAAAAAAAAAAATTATGATGAGAAACCTGTTCAGTTTGATGGTCTGTAGCACACCCTTAAGGATGTATATACCCTTTCCGTTACACCCTGTATAGCTTTAAAATAGCCTCCAAGTCAGTAGAAACTTTAGTTACTACAAACAATTCTTATATTAATGGTTTGGCTTACGATCCGGCGACAGAGTTACTATTCTGGAATGAGGAATACGAAAATATGTACTCAATTTCATTGAAACCTGGATCCACCAACAGAGTTAACGAAAAACAATTGATTTTATCGGAAAATAATGTCGGATCTATGACCGTCGATATCTGCGGAGGGTAAGTTACTAGCAATGATAATATTTTTAATTTTTACAAGAAATTAGTGCTCACCTTAGTTTAAATAAAATAGCACTTTCCCTATTGACAACGATGTGGACGAATTTTTTGACGTATCACGATCTGTATCACGATCTGTAAATAATGTACCTACATAATTAATTCAAATAAAACTCCTGACATCAAGTGGCATGTCAGTATCTAATATCCACATTTTTCCAGAACTCACATCCACAATCTTATTATCCTAATATCCTAACGACCGGGCAAATGTCAAATAACATTTCATATCAAATAATTTCAGATTTATTTACTGGATCTCTGCCTTAAATGTACAGAGGACTCGATTCGACGGCTCTGAAAGAGCAACTGTAACCGGTCGCGTCAGTGCGGACTTTGTAAACATTGACCACAAACCACGGAAGCTGTACTGGCATGATGATTTATCAAGAACCGTCACATATGCAGATTTGGA
The DNA here is from genome assembly GCA_963082945.1 of Cerastis leucographa. Lineage (NCBI taxonomy): Eukaryota > Metazoa > Arthropoda > Insecta > Lepidoptera > Noctuidae > Cerastis > Cerastis leucographa. The sequence goes on along the minus strand of OY720371.1, from coordinate 10,293,775 downwards.
TGGGAAGAACCCAAGAGAAGTTTACCAAATGCCACGACCGCGAGTTCTCTTCGAAAGCCAGCAATTTACCTTTTCAAACGATCATATTTACTGGAAAAATTGCGACAAAATTCACATTAACTGTTCTATCTGGAAAGTTTCTAAAAATCCACCAAGAAACATAGGTCGTCTAACTGAATCTAATCTTATTGTTCAACGCGATACTTATATTTGGGGAATAGCCGCCAAATACAGCATTGAAGATCTGACTCGAGAAGTTCAGAACTGTGACCGTCTGAAGAATCTGCTCCCAAATAATAATTCAGTGACCAACGTTTCTGCAGATGTAAACCTGCTTTGTGTCCATGGTACGAAAGTTAGTGGAGAATCTCGTTGTGAATGTACACGGGGTTACACCGGTGAGAGATGCGATCTTAGAATAATACGTTTTTAATTTCGTACTTAATATTTTTTGCTGACCATTATGCTAATGTCTTTCGTCTAGATTTGTGTTTATATTGTTGAAAATCCTAAATATAGATACCGGGGTCAAGAAGGCGGCCGCGTCTGGTGGAGAACTAAGTGTTCTGGCGCATCTGCTATAGTAGTGCATTCATCTACATGGGCATCCTCAGTCCACCTAAGCCCTATGATTTTATACATTTTAATGAAGAAACGAATAATTTCTTAAGACAATAGACCTGTTTATGTCTAAGAAATTATTTCTTTTATCTATAAATACAAAACTGAATATTACTAATATTATATTTATAATCAAATCAAAAAGCTTATTTTTTTTTTTAATAAATCCCAAATAGATGAAGTATTGTGTCTTCACCACAGAATACATTTTAGTACAAGTACAGAAGATTCCCTCCGCTAAATCATTTTAATAAATAGCGACTTTTGCTACGACACAACAAAGTGCAATCCAGGCATGATGGCGCTGTGCCTATGACGCGCATTTCTGAAAGTCGGTGTTAAGATTCTCCGTGACTTAATGAGGGACGCCGGATCGGTGAATTCCGAATGTTCGATAACGCAGCTAACCAAACGGTGTAGTCTGGAGTAATACTGGAGGGAGACATCCCTGCGAGTTGTTGCGCGTTAAATACCGTCAGGAATATTTTATGGATAGAGCGTCCTCATTCTCCGACCTTCGTCCCAAGGTCTTGGCTTGGTCGCGGGAACTGTTCCTATTGTAGTATCCAAAACCAACATCTGCTTCATCTTAATTCTGTTAAACCTGTTTGTGTCACCTGTAAAATACATCACCTGAAAACTTCACCCGTGTTTCCTTCGAGAGTGGAACCCCTGCAACAACCCCTACAATTACCACTTATGTGCCAATTACTCTTCTTTTAAATAAACCTAGGCTCGGTGCTTATTTAGTAGCAGGTATGTAGATTAGAAAACTATTATATTTTACAATAGGTCTGCATAGGTACTTTATCCTAAGATGATACGTCAGTACCTATGCAGACATTGTTAAATTACGTTAGTTTAGACATTGTGAGACGTACGTTAGTTTTATATTACTCGAAGCACGGTATCCTACCGTGGTGATAGTGTGATATAAATTAAACTTGTTTTATTTTATTATTAATTTATCATAATATATAAATTGTTGACAGTATTTTGAAAATGTTCAGTTTTTATTGTAGTTCTTAGATAATAAATTATTAATAAAACTGCTTTATACAGACAAGTTTATACTGACATTTTTAATAATGTCTTGGTGGTGTGTGTTATGTGGGTACTTACTTATTTATCATAACCAAATAAGTAGGGTAGACTTAAGGAACTTAGTTTTAAGAAAAACGACTGCTGCGTCAGTCCAATATATGAGCTTGTACGTATCGGTTGCATTATTTCAATCCTCGCCCACCTTCGTTTATAACAGTTGGCGACGAGGTCAAAGTACAAGTTACGCGTATATCGTAAAATGGCAAAAGTATCCGCTACAGTTTCGGTAGGCACATTAACAGTGTTTAACCATGAACATCAAGAATGGCAACTGTATAAAGAACGACTCGAACAGTGGTTTCTTGCAAACGAAATTGGGGTAGATGTGGATAAAGCCGGTTGTAAACGACGAGCTATTCTACTTAGCAACTGCTCGGAATCAAGTTACAAATTGATTCGTGATCTAGCTTTACCGCGGCAGGTCGGTACCTTGAGCTATGATGAAGTAGTAGCTTTATTGGATGGACATTTCAAGTTGAAAAAGTGCACGTTCGCGGAAAGATATAAGTTCCACAGTGCCACGCAACATGTCGGCGAAGGATTGCCAGAATGGGCGGCACGAGTACGTGGATTAGCAATACACTGCGGGTTCGTGGCGTTAATTCTTGATGAGCAGCTTCGCGACCGTTTTGTGCTGGGTATGGCACCCGGACCTGAGAGAGATAAGTTATTTACCAAGGCGATGTCGGAGTTGTCGCTCAGCAAGGCCTTGGAAATAGCTGAAGCCGTACGCAGTGCGCGTATGGGGGCACAAGAAACAACTCGACAAGCAGACATGAGTGCACCACTTCAAGTGATGAAGATGGACACGGCAGCACACCCTAGCACAGCACGCGGCAGAAGCGCGCCGCGCCACGTGTAAGGCGCAGTAACACCCACGGCTAGCGGCGAGCGCGCTCAAGGTGGCACGGGCGGCAGCGGCAGCGGGTGCACAGCCTGCGGCTACGCGGGTCACGAGGCATCGACGTGTCGGTTTGTGAGATATAAGTGCAAAAAGTACGGCGTTCAAGGACATCTTAAGCGAATGTGTAAACAAACTATAAGTAAACAGCATTATGTCGAGTGCTGTGGGGATGATGACGATGATGGTAAGCATGTGTGCTATAATATCCTCACTATTCGCGGAGAACCGATGCGGGAATCTGTTTGTGTTAATGGAATTGAGCAAATTTTTGAAATAGATACGGGTTCACCAGTAACCGTCATTTCTGAGCAATTGTATCGTAAACACTTTTTAAATATAACGTTGGAAGCCAGTGATCTTATTTTGCATAGTTACAATGGTGATAAGTTACATATTGTAGGTAAAATAAATCTCATGTTCACATATAATAACAAATCGTTCAAAATAGGGGTATATGTTGTGCGGAACGGAGGCCCACCCCTATTAGGCAGAGATTTCTTTTCTCGGTTTAACTTACAAATTTGCTCGTTGAATAACTGCAACGATTTTTTATCGATTAATTCTTCTAAGTACCCACAGTTGTTTGGAAATAAATTAGGTTGTTTTAAGGGCGTTAAGGTGGATTTAGCATTAAAACCAGACGCAAAGCCAATATTTTTTAAGGCTAGGCCTTTACCTTTTGCTGTTCGGGAAAGTGTGGAAAAGGAACTTAACCGTCTTGTAGATTTAGGTGTGTTAGTACCAGTGAAATACGCGGAGTATGCAAGTCCAGTAGTGCCGGTTTTAAAGCGGGATGGTTCCATACGTCTCTGTGCCGACTACTCTGTGACTATAAATAAACAGTTACTTGTAGATAAATACCCATTACCTAGGTATGACGAGCTGTTTACTAAACTACATGGCGGAAAGTTTTTCAGTAAATTAGACCTTTCGCATGCATATCAGTTATGTCTAAATGAGAAGTCACAAATGCTCACTTGCATAAACACTCATAAGGGGTTATATAAGTTTACTCGCTTAGTGTTTGGTCTGGCTAGTGCGCCAGCGATTTTTCAGCGTAATATGGAAGCGCTTCTGTCAGGACTAGATGGTACTCTTTTATTTCTTGATGATATTTTAGTGTGTGGGGCGGACAAAAATCAAATGATGAGAAGATTGAATGAAGTCTTCCGTAGGTTACAGGAAGCAGGTTTAGTTTTAAACATAGAAAAATGCACCTTCTTTCAAGAATCCGTGTCCTACTTAGGTTTTGTCATTGACCGTAATGGTATACACAAATCTCCGGAGAAAATAAAAGCAATTCTGCAAAGTCGAACTCCAACCAATACAACAGAATTAAAATCATTTTTAGGCATGGTCAACTATTACCGCAATTTTATTAAAAACGCATCATCGATTTTAAGTCCACTACACGATTTGCTTAAAAAAAATTAGCCTTGGTTATGGACTAAGAAACATGACGAAGCAGTATCGTCAGTTAAACGCGCATTAGTTTCTGATACCACCTTAGCACATTTCAATCCGGAAGCTTTGTTAATCGTAACGGTTGATGCGTCACCAAGCGGGTTAGGCGCTGTGTTATCGCAGGTCGAAGGTGGTATAGAAAAACCAATCTCGTATATTTCCCGTTCACTGAATGCAGCAGAAAAACGATACAGCCAAATTCAAAAAGAGGCTACTGCTATAATATTTGGAATCAGGAAATTCCATCAATACTTATATGGTCGAATAAAACCTTTTGTTTTAAGAACCGACCATAAACCTCTCGTTTCAATTTTTAATCCGAGCAAGGGCATTCCCGAGATATCAGCAAATCGTTTACAGCATTATGCTATTTTTCTATCCGCATACAATTATAATATAGAATACGTAAGCAGTGTTCGTTATTGTGCTGATTTTTTAAGTCGATCGGTAGCTGAAGAATTTAAAACGGCTGACACGCACCCGGCGCGTGATGAGTCATTACTGGACAAATCTAGTTATGTTCGTTTTGTTTACGAAGGTGAAAGATTTTTGTCGCCGACAGATATCAGGAATGCACTTAAATTAGATAAGGTTTTAACAACCGTCGTTGACTATTTGTCAAATGGTTGGCCAAATAAGATTAAAGAACCGTTAATTAAGGATTATTATAGCCACCGATTTGAACTATCCGTAGAAAATGGTTGTCTCATTAGGGGTCACAGATTAGTAATTCCTACAAGTCTGCGATACAAAGTATTAAACGAGCTACATTTAGGTCACTTAGGAATTACTAAAGTGAAAGAAGAGGCACGCAATAGATTTTGGTGGCCGGGCATGTCTGTCGCTATTGAACAGCACATCGGCGCGTGCGGCGTTTGTGCATCGCAGCGCGCTTCGCCCCCGCGCACCCCCCTCACTCCTTGGCCTTTCCCTGCGCAGCCGTGGCATCGTGTTCATATAGATTTTTTAGGTCCGATTAACGGCAAAACTTTTTTAATTGTAGTGGATGCGTATTCAAAATGGGTGGAATGTTTTGATGTTTCATCGAATGGTACTTCGCGAGTAGTTATAGAAAAGCTATGCGAAGTAATGTCACGATTTGGCTTATTTCATACAATTTGCTCAGACAACGGCGCGTCATTTTGTTCTCATGAATTTAAACAATTTTGTACTCGAAACAATATTTCACATTTAACGTCACCAACTTACAATCCGGCTAGCAACGGACAAGCGGAGAGTTACGTTAAGATTATTAAAAAAGCTATTAAATCATATTTGTTATCAGGTTCATGTTTGAAAGATTTAAATATTAAAATCTCAGAATTTTTACTTAATTATAGGAATTCCAAACATTCGACCACAAACAGATCTCCTGCAGAAGTTTTGTTCGGTCACAAGTTGAGATGTAGATTGGATCTTTTGACGCCGACCACCACGACACCATCCGACGCAGCACTCGACACAGTTGTTAAAGTTAAGCAGTGTTCGCAGATTGACAATTATCGTGGTAGCCGTAAAGTTTCGTTCAGTGTGGGTGACCAAGTCTTAGTGAAACTTTATAATCAACAAAAACATTATTGGTCACGCGGCAAGATTATTAAACATATTGGCAAAACAATGTTCTTAGTACAACTTAGTGAATCGGATCAAACAGTGAAAAGACACGCAAATCAGTTGCTCAAATTTAGAGGGAGGGAAGATGGGTCATGCGAAGAGATCGTTCCCGCATTTGTAATGCCATCACAATCGACTAGCTCCGGGCAGCTGCCATCTGAAGTGGCTGATGAAGAACTACTAGTTGAGTCCGAAACGCCTGCATCAGAGCTTCTTCAAGGCGATCAATCCGCTGAAAGGGAACAGATTCTAGCTCCCTCCGTAGAACTGGAGCCCGACACTCGATCAAAACGGCATAGAACTGTGGTCGATTATACGAAGTTTTTCTAATTAAAGGTGGAGGGATGTTATGTGGGTACCTACTTATTTATCATAACCAAATAAGTAGGGTAGACTTAAGAAACTTAGTTTTAAGAAAACGACTGCTGCGTCAGTCCAATATATGAGCTTGTACGTATCGGTTGCATTATTTCAATCCTCGCCCACCTTCGTTTATAACAGCGCGCACGATCGTTATTGAGGAAGAAATTTTCAGTTATCTAATACTTGGTATTTGCAATTAACTCTATACATTTAAAGTATTATTGTTACAAAATAATTAACATAAAAATCAACCTTCAGTTATTGTATGAATATTGGTCTCAGTTCTTACAATCAAGTCTAAGTTCAAATAGGTTTTATTTATAATTATAAAAGATCAATTATACTAATTAGAATGCATGCTCGAAGCAAACTGCGACGCCCCGTAGCATTATATGGTAGCGCGGAAGCAGGGGAAAAAAAAAAAGAAGAAGCCTACTCTCTAAGTCCGTCAACGAAAGTACGGGTCCATCTGTAACTAGCTTTATACTTCGATAAAAATCCTACTCCCTAATAAGATTCATGAGTTTTGAAAACACATCGGGAGTAAGGACAACTGTCCAATCGTATTGTCATTCATGTGTAGTTCGGGCCCCTATCGAATCTTATATCCGTAAGTGATAAGGAGTAGGAAACGACCGTAGCTTCGGCCGTAACTACGGACTTCGTGCTTAGAGAGTAGACCCCTTGTACCGGGCGAATGCGTTAGGACTGGTGGTGGAGACTGTCGTGGTAGTTCTTCAGAAGGAGGTGGCAGTGAACGAAGGCTGATACTGTTGTTGCAGAAAATAAATAATTATAAAATAAATTATGCCCAAATGAATGACTTAACAAAACATTGCATCTTAAAAAAAAAAAAAAAAAAATATTCCATTAAGGGTATAAAAATCGCTTTATCAATCTTAATTTTATACTTGGAAAATTGGAATGATAATGGGAAACAATGTCTCCAACTAATATTTTTATTGAACTCTGTGTCTTATAGAGTACGACTTACATAATACTTAACAATTATTTAGATTATATACACATATTAAAAACAAAATAGCGTGGAGCACTGGCACAAATGAGTAATAGTCTATACACTACACGGTCAGCTGCTGCGAACTATAGGCGCCGCCATATTGGCCTTGGCTGCTTTGACGAGCGCCTTTCACTTTATCCCTACTCCGCGGCTGACCGTCACGCGACATGCAACACACAGACGAGAAAGTTTGAGACGATGTTATAAAAGTTTCAATTTAAAAATAAAACATACCTGTAGGAACAAAAAACAATATATCTGTGGAAGTTTGGTTCGGACAAACAGTATGTGCAGAATTTCTGGTCGGCGGTGGTAGATTTTCGCTGATGGTAGGGCCTGAAAATTATAAAGAATATAAATTAGAAAAAATACACTTGTTTATAATAGAAACTACAGAAAGCTTGACCAATGACAGCAGTCAAACCCATTATAACATAACATTCATTTATTCGCAGGCAACTTTAGCCCATAGATCTTTACCTTTCCTTAATTTTGACCTTTTCTTAATTTCATTTTTTCCAAGCCCTGGGCTGAGCGGAAGGGAGTGTCAGACTTGTACTGACTAAAACCCATCCATGTTCCTTCTTAGCCCTTTGTGTTCCAGGGCAACGGTATCTTTTTCAAACAGTCCCGCAGTCCTGGCAGGCATCGGCCCTGTCGGACCCCTTCCGATTTGCTGTCATCTCCCAGAGGCGCGCGTGGAACACGAACACGCCGTCGACACGGCCTGTCATCATAAGACGGACGGACGGTGAGCTAGCCCATTACTCACCGTCCACAGGCCCGGGGACCACTGGGTGGCCCCCGACGCCACGTCTCCCGTGGCGGCTGGGACCTGAGGCTCTTACCTCTCATGGTCCGCTACCTCCTTTGCTAGCATTACTGCTTCGCAGAAGGAGGCGACGGCTTCCCATTCCCTCTCACTCCGGACCATGGATTGAACCAGGGCCGGACGCGAGAGGTCGCCGCCGCCAATCGCCGCTACGAGGACATCATATTATCTTAAGGGTAGTGTAATGATTTTGTAAATTAATAGAAATAATTATACTTCTTCCCAAGAGCGACAGATGGCGCTAGTGGGTACATGAATATATTACATCCATTTCATTGTTAATGATATAAATATAGGTATTTAAGTTTGTTTATATTCAATAATCACTAAATCATTATTAAAAACGGGTATTTACTGTTAATAATAAACCTTAATGTATTTGAGTCAATCGATTGAGCATTCGTACTATGTACTTTGCTCTGATTGGTCGAATAGCTTGCTGAGTGTCAACTCACTGTGAGTGAGTGGGAGTGGGGAACAATCAGATTGTGACTGACGTTTTGGAAAACGGCAGTCTATCTTGAGGCGTTGTTCGGGAAACATATCTTGTGTATCCGTAATACTGTTGTGTTATTTGTACTTAGATGTTGATTGATTGATTTAAAAATGTACTAGTTGATTAAATATTAGTTTTGAATACCAGGTGTTTGATTTTATAATATTTCAGAAGTGGGATATGCCTACAAACGCAGTGTTATTGTGTGAATTGAGTGTAAATGATTAGGTTATGTGTGCCTAAAGTATAGTCAAGTATGTTCCAAATATAGCCAAATGTGCTTTAAATTGGAGTGTCGATTCAGAGCGTTCGAGGAACGGACGTGTTCAACTCTCTCGCAAAAATACAACAACAAGTGCAAGGAACTATGACCCATGATCTTTGGTAACAAAAACTATTGTAGAGTGCAGTGTCAACAAATAAATAAGTGACTTAATAATAATCCGATCCGCACGTGCGCCGAGGTAAGCTCTTCACCCCTTCGCGGAAAAGAGACGGGACGCATATTCAACTTCAAATAATTCGTCTTTGTCACGAGCTCGTCATCCAAGGAACTATGACCCATGATCTATGGTAATAAATTGTTACGTTTTTCTTTTAATTTTATATTTTTCTTAAATGTCTATTGTTTGTTAATTATGCAATATTCAGCCGAATATTCACAAGGGCTTGTTAAAAAGCACCTGTATTGTTTTCATATTTTAATATTCTCTAAAAATTCTCATTGCTTGATTATGATGCCTAAATTGCCCGAATACACAAAAAACAGGCACTTAGGCACAAAAATGATTACTTTTTATATTTAATTGTTACTAAACACATTTGCTGTTTGGCCAATACGCAACGTTTGCTCGAATACTTACTTGGGATAGTACCCAAATTTTGTCTTTCTTTACTTTTTATACTTTTTAAATATTTTTGTTTTTTGTGTTTTATGCTATGTTTGTTTACACACCCACAAAGGCACCCACTAACAAACACACATCTCACCACTCTCACTACACTACCCGCAACAACGCACACATCCCCTTTATAGCACACACACAACTACACACTACACAAACTGTCTTACGAAAGCATCCTCCACACAAACACAATTATACCTCTTGCAACAACAGATATTCTATTTCAAATCTCCATATTGAGTCTTCGTTTAAATTTCCATAGTTCAATAATTAACCATGTCTTTACTTAGTGTTTCCGAAGACCCAGACGATTCCTTTAACATAGAATGTCGTTCAGTAGAATCGCTTGAAAATTGCAGGAGTATCCTTAAAGCTTCCGTAGACAATATCATGGTGTTGACATAATAGGCTATTTGACAAATTTTGGAAACTAAATTATTCCTTATTACTTAATAAGCACAACATATTGATATTTCGGAAAAAAAATATGTATTTCATAAAAAATAACAATGATAAAGTTTAAATTATCAAAACCGCGCGAAAAACGCTGTTCCTCTAATGGCGTTGGTCACGTGATCCGGGTGACGTCACACTGCAGTAAACATTTTAATAACCCTTTAAAAACAGCAGTGAACCCAAAGTAAAATAAATTTTTATCAGTTTTAGTGGTTAAAATGGTGTATAAATGGTGTGTAGTGCCACAGTGTACAAATACGTCTATAAATAACCCACAAAAATTGTTTGTTTCTGTTCCAACAAATCCCAAAAGGCGAAAAATGTGGCTAAAGTTAGCTCGAAGAGACCCAAACAGTATTTCATCTCATTCAAATGTGTTTATGTGTGAAGATCACTTTGATGTAAGTAAGCAATATTTTACTTTAGTGAGAATCATGTTATCCTAAGATATACAGCTGATCCATCTGTTCTGTAACCTTCAAAATATTGTACATAGGATGTTGTAGGTACGATTCATTGTTGATGAATCAAATAAAATTAATATTTATTAGACTACTCGAAATAGTAACTAAAATATCGGTTTTTATAAAACGAAATAACATCTTTAGTACCTGATTTCCATGAGTAGGTACCGTGACAAAGAGAATTTACATGAACATTTCAAACATTTAACAACCTAACCTAAAATAAATATTTTATGATGATCACACATAGGTAAAGGTTTGTAAATAAATAAGTCTTACTTACATTGCTGTTTTTACATTTTTAAGTTCTGCAGCACAGTAATCAGCGTTGTTCTTAAAGAAAAGTGCAACCATAAATGCGTCTATTTGAGGCAAGTTGCTGTTATCAGCTCTTACATAATTTGTCTCCATTTTTAGATTAGAATCCAATATTATGAAAATAGTTAAAACAATAATCAAAATCTATCAGAAAAAATCTTCAAAAATAGCCCAAAGAACGATTAAAACACTTAATAAACGAAACGCGCGTACTTTATTCAGTGATCGAAGCCGTGTTTACATGCGTGTGACGTCACCAGGGTTGTGTCCAATCACAAGGCGTTCTCGTTACAGATAAAAGTTCAGAAATTATTACATGTTTATCGGTGAAATTTTCAAAAAATATACGTATTTCAGTTTAAATTATAGTTTAATATGTTTTTTTATGCTATTATCTGATAGGATGACCACAATTTGTAGTATATTTTCAATGTTGTCAAATAGCCTATTATAATATCAGAAGCTATCAAAAAAACTTTGACGACTTTGCTATTGCTCTGAATCGGTTAGACTCAGATATCGACTTTATTGTACTCACTGAATGTTGGCTGTCTGACGGTACTATTTTAGAAGACATACATGGTTATAGCGCTCACAGAACAACAAATCAGGTAAACAAAAATGGTGGTATTGTTGTCTATACAAGAACAGGCCAGAGTACCAGTATTACTACTATGGAATCCAAACTTTGTGACGCCGATAGTATTTTAGTAAAAATTAACAATAATTTTAGTCTCCTAGCCATCTACAGGTCACCTTCTTTTACAAACGCATAGAATTTCCTCAACTCCCTTGACTCCACCCTTTTTGAACTCAAAGACCAACAAACACTCATTGTAGCCGGCGACATCAACCTCAACATTATCGACCTAACCAATAGCCAGGTAGGCAACTACGCGTGTCTCATGGCCTCACATGGTTTATCCCCCGCCATTACACTACCAACTAGACGGATCCTGTATCGACCACATATTCATAAAATCACGTACAATACCTCTTGGTCTCGTATGTAGCCTATCTATTACTGATCATGACCTTGCCTTATGTAGTCTACCGATTAAACCGGATAAGGCCAAAAACTTGAAACGATGGCGAATCAAAACTGACTGGACAGCCGTAGCTAATGAAATTTACAAAACAAACTGGGATTCTGTTACCGACGCAAACTGTGTGAATACTGCACTAAATTACTTCAATGACACGGTTTCACGAGCCACTAAGAACCACACTCAGAATGTTAAAATAAGTCGCAGAATGGTTAACATTCAACCTTGGGTCACTCCTGGTTTAATAAGGTGCTTGCGGCATCGTGACAAACTTCATCTAGACTGCAAAGCCAACCCCGACGACCACACAAAACAATTAATTTACACTAGATACAGGAACTCTGTTTACACACTTCTCCGCAATCTTAGAACATTACACAACAGAAAAGAAATCGAAAGTAACCAGAACAATCCCAAAAAACTATGGACAGCAATAAAAGACATTTGTAAGACCAAAAAATGCAACACTCAAAATATATCAACGAATTTAATCGCATCCAGTACATCTCCAACAACATCTCTAGACAACTGCAATCAGCATTTCGTCTCTGTAGGGGGAAAACATGCTGACAAAATCCTCGACAAACTAGCAACCACTCACCAATCACTAATAGATTCACACATAACACCGAGCTTTAACTCACAATCATTCTACTTGCACCCAACAGACGAAGAAGAAGTCTCCAACATAATACGCAACCTAAAAATAGATAGCGCACCGGGGCCAGATCAGGTAACAGTTCCACTACTCATAAACTGTAGAGAAAGCCTAATTAAACCACTTACGCACATATTTAATCTGAGCATTGGAACAGGTGTCTTTTCCGATGCCTGGAAAGTTGCTGCAGTGTCTCCTATCTACAAAAGTGGTCTAAAAGACTTGCCAGAAAACTACAGGCCTATTGCTATGCTTAGTATAGTCTCTAAAATTCTAGAGAAAATTGTCAATAAGCGATTGGTTAACTTTTTGGACAAAAATAAAATAATCTCGAACAGACAATTCGGATTTCGACGAGGAAAGTCCACTGAAGACGCGGTGTCACTATTGACCAATAAAGTTTCACACCACATAGAAAATGGAAAATGTTGTGTCGGTGTTTTTCTTGATTTGGCAAAAGCATTCGACTCCGTGTCTCCCGGGCTTCTTCTGAATAAGTTAGAGGCTACGGGAATAAGGGGTACACCTCTAGAATGGTTCCGTAGCTACTTAACCTCGCGGTACCAATACTCGAAAATAGGCAGCCTTCAAAGTAGCTTGCTACCTATCGTACGTTTGGTGTTCCGCAGGGCAGTACCCTTGGCCCAACGCTTTTCACGCTGTACATAAACGAAGTAGTAAGCCTCCCAATCAGAAACGCTGATGTGATTTGCTATGACGACGACACTGCCATCATCTTTCACGGCTCGAATTGGGAACGGGTGTATCGTTTGGCGGATCAGGGTCTCTCTTAGATAGCATTCTCCCTAGACACTAATTTATTGACATTAAATGTCAGTAAAAGTAAATATATTGCTTTTTCTAAAACCAGTGCCTCCAGTCCATCCCCAACTATGTCCATAAAAATACACACCTGCTCCCAAGAACACAACAACGGTTCCCACCAAACATGCCCATGCAAAGTCCTTGAACGTACCGGCACAATAAAATATCTTGGAATAACAATAGATAACAACCTAACTTACAAATCCCACATTTATGCCCTATCCTCCAGAGTGCGAAAACTGATTCATGTAATGAAAAAACTCCGCGACTGCACGCCTATTTATGTACTGCGAACAGTTTACTATGCACTCTGCCAGTCAATCATGCAGTACTGCATTTGTATTTGGGGACGGGCCTGTAAAACTACATTTATAACATTAGAGAGAGCACAACGGGCACTGATCAAGGTTGCACTAAAAAAACCTTTCAGGTTCCCCACCGACCTTATTTACCAGGAGTTTGAAGTTCTTAGGGTACGACAAATGTACTTCAAGCAACGCTTAAGTATCACGCAACAGTAAGAAAACTCCCAGAATACAATAACTTACTAAACAAACGGGTGTTCAGAGTACCTGTACCAAATACAAAATCGGAACTAGCTAGACGCTGTACAAACTTTTCCCATCCTAACACCTACAATAAAGTAAGTAAAATCAGCGACTTAGGAGAATCCTCAACGACCACCTGTAAAAAAGTATTAAGATCAGCCCTCCTGAAATTGTCATACGACGACACTGAAGCCTTGATATAGCATATAACAGCCACACACACTCACACTCACACACATCCACACACGCACACTCACAAGAACACACACACACACCATAACACAAGCCCAATATATGCAAACATTGTTTATATTTTAATTTTATTTTTATTACTTAATGTTCATATTGCGTTCAGAGCACATTATAAAATCACTCAAACGTCCTTACTTCATAATGCTAATGTTTTATTAGAAACTGTTGTATTTAAATGCTTTAATTTGTATAATTTCGCACTCCTGAGCCACAAGACACAAGCGATGCTTAGTTTGTGGCTCACCGATTTGTATGCCACAACTGTTATGTTTCTTTTATGAACAATAATCTTATTACAAACTTATTATTATTATAAATGAAGTCAAGTGTACGCTTATGAATTTGAGACGGGTGTGCTTATGAAATTGAGCCAAGTGTGCTTATGAATTTGAGCCAGGTGTGCTTATGAATTTCAGACGGGTGTGCTTATGAAATTGAGCCAAGTGTGCTTATGAATTTGAGCCAGGTGTGCTTATGAATTTGAGCCAGGTGTGCTTATGAATTTGAGCCAGGTGTGCTTATGAATTTGAGCCAGGTGTGCTTATGAATTTGAGCCCTGTGTGCTTATGATATTTAAGCCAAGTGTGCTTAAATAAAAATTTAGCCAAGTGTGCTAAAGACAAAGCCAAGTGTGCTTTAAGGAATTACTTTTTGGCCAAGTGAGCCAATAGAAACTTTGGCCAGGTGTGCCAAGTGCAAATAAAGGAAACATCAAGCGCGTAAGTGAAGCATGAATTTATCTTAAGCGAATATAGCGTGACTAAGTACGTCACAGATTTAAATACAATATTATTAGGCCATGTGTGCTTTGAAGTGTAAGATTAAATGCATAATTATAGTATTCAGCTGATTGTTTTTCATTACGGGACTTGTTTATTTTGATTTAGTATTCTGTAAATATCTCGTTTATAGAAATAATATAGAATGAGCTCACGGATTGTTACAAAAGTAAAAGCTAGTAAATAGTAAATATTCATAACAATATGCGTTATCATGTTTTAGAGGTGATGGAGTCCGATGGTGACAATACTCCAGACGAAGAGCCGCCAGTGCAGCCATGCAATACATCAACAGGCAAAAGGGTAGCTCATGTATCAAGAAAAGGAGACAAGAGGACAACACGAGCAAAGAACCGGTCAAAAAGGAAGCGCAGGAGGTAAGACTTAACCTCTTCGTCTTCAAGCTCGTCAACTGTTACTCAGACTACATCACCGAGGCGAAAAAAACAGAAAAGGACTTCAGGATGGACAAAAAGGGAGGTACTGAATCTTTTGGATGTTTTTCAAGAAGGAAGTCGTAAGAGATCGTATAGCTTAAACAACAACAATTTGAATAATGTTATTCCAGAGTTCGACCCTTCTAGTAAATCGCAGAGTATTGAAAGTTGGGTTAGGAAGGTTAATGAGTGTGCGCTAATATACGAATGGGACGAGAAGCAGATCATACATTTTGCTCTAGAAAAACTTTCTGGGCTTGCCAAAAAATGGTTTGAAGCCCTACCGAGTGTAGTATTTAATTGGACGGAGTGGCAAGCCAAACTTAAAAGAGCTTTTCCAAGTGAGCAAAATTATGGTCGGCTTCTAGAAGAAATGTTAGCTCGTACGACTCGTAGTAATGAGAACATAACTGAATATTTTTATGACAAATTAATGCTTCTACACAGATGTCATATATGTGGTAAAAGAGCCGTAGATTGCATTACACACGGTATTTATGATAAATCCATTAGAAATGGAGCCCAAGCTTTAAATTGTCGTAAGCCGGAAGACTTGTTGCATTTTCTCAGTTCCCAACGTACTTCCATAGAAACTGTTCCCACAAATAAAAAGCGTCATGACCATGCTGCAGCATCAGTTTCAAACGATAATAGTACCCTAACTTGTTTTAACTGTCGTAGCAAAGGCCACCCTTACTTCAAGTGTCCTAAACCCCTTGTAAAGTGTCTAAAATGTCATAGGGTAGGGCATAATAACGAAAATTGTAAACTTACACCGCTAAATCCGCGAATAGAACCTAGATCGAGCGATAGCACAGAACGTAAAACTCTTACAATTTCTACATGCAATGATAGCAACAAAAAAGTTTTTCAAACAAGTCGAAGTAAATAATAAAGTCTTTATTGGGTACATAGATTTTGGTAGCGAATGCAGTCTTATGCGCGAATCTGATGCTAACAGCCTAAACCCTTCGAAAACTAGCGCTAAATTACCAATTATCAAGGGTTTTGGCAACTCCGCCGCTACACCCGTGTATAGCACTTTTGTTAACCTTAAGATTGATGAGATCGAATCGAATGTAGAAGTACTGGTCGTTAATGCTGAGTTCATGCAGACTTCTTTACTGATTGGCCAAAATTTTACTGAATTACCATCCATAGCAGTTTATAAAGACGATAGTACGTTATTTTTTTACAAAAGTCCTGGTCCCCGCGACAATGCTAATAATTTTAATTCCCTAAAACTCATCTTGCCAAACCATATTCAGTTGCCCAGAAACAAATCCGAATTTGTCGAAGTTTCTGCCTTAGATTCATACTATTCTGGCGATGGCTTTGTAGAGGGTTACAATAGTATTAAACCTGGTAAAGAGTATACCTTACGCCAGGGTATTTATGGCATAAGCACAGGTAAATGTCACCTTGTTCTGTGAAATCTTTCTGACCATACCTTAAATTTACCCAAAGATACCCTAATTGCCAGAGCAATACCTTTTGAAGAGAAGAAAGTTCTATGTAGTAACAAAATCACAAAAGACATGACTAATTTAGCTCCTCTCATAAAGACTGAAATTAAAGTCGGTCCACAAGTTGACGATAAAACAGTGAATAAACTTTATGACCTATTGCAATCGTTTCGTGATTGTTTTGCATTTAATTTGATTGAGATAGGTTGTTGTAACTCGGTTGAAATGAAAATAGATTTGCTTGACGATAGACCCGTGGTATACAGACCTTATCGCTTATTGCACTTCGAAAGAGGACAGGTACGGGAAATTATTGATGATCTGTTGCAAAATGATATTATACAGGAGTCTGATTCTAACTATGCGAGCCCTATCGTAATTGTAAAAAAGAAAACGGGAGAACGACGTCTTTGTGTTGATTACCGATCCTTAAATAACAAAACTAGAAAAGATTGTTTTCCCTTGCCATTAATCGACGACCAGATAACTAATCTAAGCCGCAATAGATTTTTCACCTCATTAGACCTTGCTTCTGGGCATTACCAGGTCCCTATGGCCAAAGAAAGCCGTTCGCTTAGCGCGTTCGTAACGCCCGATGGGCATTATGAATTTAAAAGAATGCCATTCGGGTTGGCTAATGCACCGGCTGCGTTCCAACGAGTTATAAATCAAATGCTCGGTGCAAAACGATACGAATCTACCTTGGCGTATCTAGATGATATTCTCTTACCGTCAGTATAACATAGAGGAAGGCTTTCTTAGGCTAGAGGAAATCTTAAAAGTAATGCGCGAAAATGATCTCACCCTCAAATTATCAAAATGCCGTTTCTTTGACACAAAGATTAATTACCTGGGCTATGAAATATCCACCGATGGGATACGGCCCAATGAAAGTAAGGTGCTTGCTGTTAAAGAATTCCCTATTTCTCGCAATGTGCACGAGGTTCGTCAATTCTTGGGGTTAGCAGGCTATTTTAGAAAATTTGTTAAGGGTTTCGGTGAAATTGCAAGACCCCTCACAAATTTATTGAAAAAGGGAAATAATTTCACTTGGGCCGAAGAGCAATTTCAAGCATTTTCTACATTAAAGAACGGTTTGATAAACAGACCGATACTAGCACTATACAATCCTAAACTTGATACAGAGCTGCACACAGACGCTAGTGCCTTAGGTGTAGGGAGAATATTATTACAATGGCAAACTAGCACTTGAGTACTCAAACCTGTAGCATACTTTAGTAGACAAACGACGCCTGAAGAGCGTCACTTGCATTCATACGAACTTGAAACATTGCCTTTTTTTTTTTTTTGCTGATGGTAAATCATCAAATGACTTCTCCCGCTCTGGGGGAAGCGGGAGGGAGTGTCAGACTTGACTGACTAAAACCCACCCATGTTCCTTCTTAGCCCTTTGTGTTCCAGGGCCGCGGTATCTCTTTCGAACAACCCGCAGCCCTAGAAACATTGGCTATCGTTTGCTCACTTAAAAACTTTCGTGTTTATCTATTAGGGTTAGAATTCAAAATAGTAACTGACTGTAATGCACTCCGAACCACACTCACTAAACGAGACCTTGTACCACGCATAGCCAGGTGGTGGCTCCAAATTAGCGAGTTCACTTTTAGTATTGAATACAGACCTGGGACGCGTATGGCACATGTCGATGCATTAAGCCGTAATACCATATTGCCATCTGACACTAACGATGAGTCCTCAGTTACCGTTTATCATATCGATACTGATAATTGGCTATTAACATTACAAATGTCAGATCCAGACATATCGCGTATCTTCAAAATTCTCAAGCCTGTATCGGACGACGAATCTAAAGAGATTAAGAAAAACTATGCTATCAAAAATCATAGAGTACATAAACGAGTTGGCGATGATATACGCCTAGTTGTCCCACGAAATGCTCGTTGGCAAATATGCCGTTATAATCATGATGATGTGGGGCATCTAGGCATTTCTAAAACCACTGAGCGTATTCAATCTATCTTTTGGTTTCCAAAAAAAAAATATGTTAAGTCTTGTATTCAGTGCGCTTACGATAAAGATGATACTTCCAGACAAAAGACAGTTATATCCTATAGAAAAAGTAAGTATACCGTTTCACACAATCCATATCGACAACCTTGGCCCATTCATAAAAAGTAAAAACGGCAATGCCTACATCCTCACTATAGTTGACGGCTTCACAAAAAACCTATTTGTTAAAGCGGTAAAAGACACAAAAACCAGGACTGCGCTAAAAGTCCTTGAAAACATATTTTATGACTTTGGCATACCATCTCGAATTGTATCTGATCGAGGTACTTCTTTTACTTCATCTACTTTCAAGAGCTTTTGCGACAGTCATGGTATTAAACATGTTCTTAATGCCGTAGCATGTCCCAGAGCGAATGGTCAAGCTGAAAGATATAACCAAACTATCTTGAATGCCCTGGCAAAACATAATGATGGCAATGACGAACGCAACTGGGACATATATCTTGGTAAAATTCAGTGGGGTGTTAATAATTCTGTTAACTCTTCCACTAAAAAGACTGCCACAGAGGCTCTATTTGGTACAAGATTCAGAGATAGTTTAAATAATAATATTATATAATATTGATTTGGTACAAGATTCAGAGATAGTTTAATTAAGAATTTACCCCCTAAGAGGGTGAGATAGGGGTCCAAAGTTTTTATGCTGAATCCGTAATTTTTGAAGTAAGAACATTAAATATTGAAGTTTCTGAGCAAAAATAAATGAACGTATTCCATCGTTTTTGGAAATTCAACCGCGAAAGGGAGAAAAGGGGTTGAAACATTAGTATAACAAAAATGGTCTGCACAGCTTGGAAATATACTATTTGTGTTTCTCGATTGAGTTGATAAACACGTATCAATGTTTTTGGAAATTCCACCCCTCAGACGATAACAGAGTTGGCAATTTTTTTTATTTTTGTTTTGTAGTGTTAGATACGTGCTAACACTACAAAACAAAAATAAAAAAAATATAAAATAATAATGTATGGACAAATATACTAAAAAACTTCATATAAGTACACACTTCTAGGAAATCTGGGTCATTTGTGCGAAAGAAACTTGCGGGAACCCATTTACGCGAAAAGATATTTGCGCGCATGGACACTAAACTTGCGTGACAGGACACTAGCGCGACTCAATGGCTTCATGGGTGTCGTTTTCGTGGTTTTAGTGGGTCGCTGGCAATGAAAATGAAAATCCGAGATGGCGCCGAGGAAAATTTCCTGTTTTTCGTTCATGGGTGTCGTTTTCGTGGTTTTCGGGGTTGCTGACACCGCAAACGTCATTTACAAAGAGGTGCTAGGATAATTCACTAATATAGTTTTCCGGGAGTTAAAAAGATTGGTTTAATCTGAGTACTTTTTAATTTAAAAAAAAGTAAATTGGCTCATTTACACCATTACCTATATCGCTAGGGGGATGGATGACTGGGGCATTTGAGCTATGGCATCGTAACTCGGAAGACATGTATAGAATAAATTCTGGTTCAACCCATTTAGGTGACTATCAACACATTTTTTTTAAGTGGCTCCGTTTGTATTATGCGTTTTTCTAACCAGATTGAATTATCTGGCCTCTTACTTCGAAAAGCGCAGACTCTTACACAACTATACTTACACTTACGCGCGAGCAAAGCCACGGGCAACAACTATTATCTATAACATTTAAATGACTATTTTCGACATTATTTTTTATTTTACATAAATTGCGCACGTATGCGTTAACCCCCCCAGGCTAACGCATACGTGGGCAATTGCCGAACACCACGCGGGCGAAGCTGCGGGCAGAAGCTAGTTAAATGTAGGTTGGGGAAAAAGTTTCTTCGCATTTTTAAAAAAAATTCAAATCAGTTTTTAATATAGTTTATTTATATTTAACTAAAGTATGTAGGTACCATTTTGTTCGATAACTTTTTGCCATCTTGTAGGTAGGGACATAATCCCATTGCTATAGAAATTTTGGGACTTCTGATCAAAATACCGCGACAAGTGGTTTTGGCAGTCCTCTCGTGATGTTAACCTGACACTGCCTAAAGAATTCTGAAGAGACCGAAACAGGTGGAAATCTGAAGGTGCAAGGTCAGGACTATACGGCGGATGCATTAACACCTCCCAGCCAAACTCTCTTAATTTTTGCTGAGTGGCTAAAGATGTGTGAGGTCTAGCGTTATCATGATGAAAAACCACACCCCTTCTGTTGATTAATTCCGGCCGCTTTCTCTCAACTTCTTGCTTTAATCTCATCAGTTGTTCGCAGTAGAGTTCAGAATCGATGGTCCTACCTGGTGGTAACAGCGCATGAATAATGCCCTTCCAATCCCACCACACACACAGCATCACCTTGTTGCGAGTTAACCCGGGTTTCGCCACAGTCTGTGAAGCCTGACCGGCCTTTGACCACGACCTTTTTCGTACGTTCTTGTCGTACGTGATCCACTTTTCATCACCAGTTATCAGCTTCTTCAAAAATGGTTCGGTTTCATTACGTCGTAATAAAGAATCACAAATGAGTACTCGGTTCATTAGGTTTCTTTCAGTGAGCTCGTGAGGTACCCAAATATCGAGCTTTTTTGTGTACCCAGTTTTTTTCAAATGCGTCAAAACTGTTTTGTGGTCAATTCCCAGTTCTTCAGCTACGTCGTAACTACTGATATGCCGATCTTGCTCCACTTTTTCAAAAATGGCATCCATTTTATCCGTAATAGGGCGACCAGAGCGACGTGCAACTTTGACATCAAAATTTCCGGATTGAAAACGCTTAAACCAAATTTGTGCTACTCTCACAGACACTGCACTAGGTCCATACACATCGCAAATTTTTTTCGCGGCTTGCGTTGCATTTTTACCTTTTTTGTAGTAAAAGGAGACAATTTTTGTTCTTTGGAAAATAGGCCACCCAATAAATTGTAGCGTTTTATAATGAAACGCATGTTGATTTATTCCTTGTAATCTATAGATTTCAGTGGTAATATTGGCTAAGCTTTGTCTAACCGGAACATGGAGAAATACGAAAAAGAAAACGTGAATCTCAAAATAACCTAAAAACGAGCGATATTGTCAAATGAGTGCATTGCATCGGTATTTTAAGTTAAAAGCGTGCTCTGTTCAATTATAAATAGTATCAAAACTGTCGCTCAGCTGTATCTGTAATACTTAAAGGATTTTGATGTGATTTTTACGATGTGATAGACTGATTAAATCAGGCTACGACATCGTTATAATTCATCTTTAGGTTAAGCCGTTGGTGCCGACTGCCATTTGTAAATCTTTGACAGTCGTTACAGGTAGTCAGTGGCCCGAAAGTCACACAACCAGTCATAGTAAATTGTCTTACCCAGTCTAGCTGGGTTGTGGAGGTCAGATAGGCAGTCGCTCTAAGTCAAATACTGGCAATTTAGCTACACCCAGTTAGACTGGAAGCCGATCTCAACATAGTTGGGAAAAGGCAGGAAGATGATGATGAAATCATCAATTAGTATCAATTAGTAATTGAGGCTTTAGTGGTGTTAATTAATTATAATTAACACCACTAAAGCCTCAAAGACTAGGTAATTTAAAAAAAAACCTATATTATTTATTTAGGTACGATATTATACCACATATTATGTTGATGTGCAAATATTAGACAGGTAGGATGTTCCAAGCTGGCCATAAATGGAGACACAAAAACACATTTTATATATTTTATTACTTTTAATCATCATGCATGATCAATTAGCAGTATTTCATCTAAAAAAGGTGCAGATGGTTCGACCTTGCATATGGTGCTCTTTATATTGAAAACCCACATGGAATGCAAATATTCCTATAACCAAATCATCTCGTTGACTGCGCAGTTTGAATACTTTCTTGCAATAACATTAAGCTGTTTCCACAAACTGCATCTGTCTGTGTGTGTCTGCATCTGTTGAATAACTGAAAAGAAACAGGTAAGGTATAATCCAAATACAATATAAAAAACAACACTTCATTTTTTGGAAATTGTGAAAAAGTGAAACCGCTACCCTCCTTCTGGTGCAGTTGGGTTTTCATTTCATTAATCAACACAGGGCTGCGATATAAGTAATATAATCAAGTTCACAGTTTCAAAGCTGTATCACTCACCTCGCAAGAAATCTATTGCACAAGTTGGCGTACATACCTACGTCTCTGACGGTAATTCGAAATTACTTTTCTTACTGGACAATAATACAACGGCTTAGTGGATAAGCGTACTTTCTTCAATTGAGACGGAAAATCTAAAAAAAAACCGTTTAACGAAATCTAAAATAAACAAACAGTAAATGTCAAATGATGTTGCCTGTCAGTAACCGAGAAGGTGGATTTAATACGTTCCGTACCACTATGATTTTTAAAACTACCTCCGCGCTTTTAGTTATAATGTTTAAAAAAGCATTAAAACCATTTCACTGTTACAATATTGTTTCTTTTATATAAATTAAGCAGATATTATTAACACACCCGATAGTAATAATATTTGCTTTAATTTACCGTATTCTTTAAACGTTAAAACGCCCCTTTTGACGCATTTTTTGGCAAATGACATTGACCGTCACAGGAATAAATTGACTCGCAAAAAAATATTCAAAATAACAGTTTTTTATTATGATTTCGAGATTCCGGTTAGATATTTATATAATCTTTCGTTTGTTTACTATAGTTAATTAGTCACTTTTTTTAGTTGTAATATCAATATTAGACGCAACATTTCTTGGGGGCCGAAAAAAAATGGTGTCCTTTCAAAATGTATCGAATTTCTTCATTAGATTCACTCATCTTGACAGTACGAAAAACAAATGAAAATCACACATTTTTCTAATTTGAATTTGGAATTATGTTCTTTAAAATTTAAACTTTCAATGATACCAAAACCGGCCGGATACAAATAGTATAGCCAAAGAGATTTTATTACAAGTTCATACATACTATAATGCGAAAAGACTTTTTCCCCAACCTAATATTAATATCATATTAAGTTCACATACACATTGCGTGAGAATTACATTAGTAACATATACAATTATAACATCACGCCTGCAATCTCCGGAGGGTTAGGCACAGGTCTACCTAAAATATACACCCACCTTTGGCCAGTTATGTTTAAGTCCCATATAATAGAGGGCGATGAGCTGGTGGCTAAATGATAACAGCCGCTCGGGTCGATCTTTAGGTTAAGCGCCTTGGTTGGTCCGTGGATGAATCACCCACGTGCCTCGGAAAGCACGTTAAGCCTAAAATTTGTAGTTCTGTGTTAGTCGTCACAGGTAGTCAGTGGCCAACCAGTCTTACGAAGGGGTAATAGTATTTACCCAGTTCTGACTGGGCAGTGGAGGTCAGATAGGCAGTCACTCCATGTAAAATACTAGTATTCAGCTGCATCCATTAATAGACTGGAAGCTGACCCCAACATAGCTGCGAAAAAGCTAGGCAGTTGAAGTTGTAACAGGGCGAAACTATTTCCATCAACCGGCATAAGTTCGCCCTTTCACCTTAAGTTGTTATCATCTGGTTTTTACTTTTAAGTTGGAACAACAAAATTCGGGAAATCCAAATCCATGGGTTTTTTACATAAATATTATGAAATAAAGTCGCATGTCTGTGTGTTTATGCTCAGTTGTTTTAAACTATAGAACTGGAAGGTCTATTTTGAAATGTTTATAGTTAATGATGAAAATTAATGGACCAGTGTGCTTAAGTACAAGTAAATATAGGTTTAGTGAGGGAACTTAGCATGGATGAAGTAAGGAAGGCAGTGCAAAGACCAAGAAGGCCAAAATACCAAATCGAAATTTCAGAATTTCACAGAAAACCAGATCATCAAGATTCAGATCTTGATGATCTGGTTTTCGCCGTCATTTAAAAAGTCTTGCGTGTACGGAAGTAGATACTTACGGTTTTTTTAAAGGGCTCTCACAAAATTGAAAAAATTGACAGGTAAAGTCGGGTCGTCTTGCTGTTGTAGAGGATAACTGCTCGGTATCTCTACTTTGCCTCTTATTAGCAGACGTCTTAGGTTATCAAATGGTTGATACCTAACAAAACTTTGTATAAAAAGAATTATCAGTTTGCGTAAAACTAGTGCGTTGCTTCTATATCCCACGAGCGGTGACCAAGGGTAGACGCAACATCAAAACCTGTTTAAGTAACGAAGTCTGTACAAAATGTATATAATGCATTGTTTGTTAGCGTTTTTATCGCTGTATGCAGGGTTGGCGCATTCCTTCTCTTGGGGTAAGTTCAAAAATCATCACGACCTGATACTATGAAAACTGTAATTTTTTTGAGTTTTTTTGTGGGCAGTGCTGTGATTTTTAATCTCCTTTATTACTAATCTATTTTTGTAAGTGAAGACTTTTTATTGGCTGACAGTATCACGTACGTGTTTTTAGTAACTTTTTAGACTTGTGTATCCTGCTTATGCGTACGAAATTTCACTAAAATCGGTTCAGTCATTTCGGACAATAAGGACTTGAAACTTTGTATGAAATGTCGTAAGGTGTTAAGGCTCTTAAATTCTAAATTTACGCGAGCGAAACCGCGGATTGGAGCTAAGTTGGGTGGGAGCTAAGGATAGCCTTGGTCGTATGCCACCAACATCATAAACTTCAGGGCAAAGTGGCATACGGCAATCATAAAATATTTTTCTTGTTACATACATACGGTTTAGATCGTGATTTTTCAGACGTCGGGTTTTAGTTTTGGTCTCTTTCACCTCTTTTTCTGAATAAATGCAGCTTTTGACCGGTATGTATGTATGTTCATCTGTTCCCCTTGTAACTTCTGAATAGATTAGAAAAAAAATAGAGTTCCTCATTTGTCAAATTTTGATAACTCCTTATCAAAATTTGACAAATGAGGAAATCTATTTTATCAGGTATCAGTGGAAGCGTCCTTAGCGTCCGCTGTTTATACTACAATTGAATGAGCTGGAATATTAATGTAAAAAAGTCGGTTTACTGACGATAGTTGAACGTGACAACGCTATAGGGACGCGTGCCTGGATCAATCTCCAAAACGGGCGTATTCGTGTGATTGCTCTGGTGCTTTTCAGATATTGATATTTAATGGTAATTATGTATCTCATTAAAAATAATGATATTCAAATGGTATATGTTTACTATTGGCCTTCAATTTACACAAACAGTTATGGAAATATTTAAGTTCAAAAAATTTCATGACCAGAGCAATCATAATTGGTGCCAGAGCGATCATAAATGGTAAAATCGGTGAAACAAAAAAAATATAAAATATTATTTATTTAGCCGTTTCAGTCATATTCAGTGTACCTACTAAGTGTTACAAGATTATATGTAAGAAAAATGTATTATTTATGAAAAACTTCTATATTGTCAGTCAAACATATTAAAAATACGGAATCTTTTATATAAAATAATCGCTAAAATAACAAATTAACATTATTGTAAAATCAACTTTTGGCATAGCTTCATTTCTTTGGACTTAATTAAAGATAAATGAGACAAAATTAAAAACCTTTTGAAATCAACTATTAAAAACAGTCTTTTACATTTATAAAATGACTTACTCATTTTTTTTTAAAGTAATTAAAGAATTTTATCATGTTCTTTATAAAGGTTTGTCGTTTATAAAGAACATGATAAAATTCTTAGAAATAAAAAATTTATAAACGTAACTATTTGTAATCATAATGCATATATATTAGGACTCAGAATCATGACTAAAATAACAGTATTTTCATGATTATTAAGAGATTTGTAATAATCAAATTTTATTTAACTATATCTTTAGTAGAAAGTAAAGAATTAAAAAGAACAACACAAAGTAAATGAGATTCAGATAATTAGATCAAAATATAATATTGTTTTTAAATTATTATGATAACAAATTTTCATAAAAAGTATAAAAAATACAATTTCTATAAGGCTTAGTTGATCAAAAAATTAAGAAAATAAGGTTTATTGGAAGCTCAGAAAATGGAATAGTCTTCGGAGTCGGAGTCGGGTAAATCTTATTTTTGCAAGGAAGATAAAACTACTTCGGAAATACTGGGAGTAATTAAATTTTCATAGTCAATATATGGGACTTCATTCCAAAAACTGTGCGGCAGGTCCGAGTCATGTAATGATTGATTATTTGGCATTTGTGGGAGCTGAATTTGCTTCTCCTGAGTGCATTTTTTGGAACGCTTAATCAGCGAAGGCCGGCTTGCCTTCCTTGATGCCCGTGACATGTTTCAATCTGCAACAATAGTTGCCATTAAATTTTAGAGAAAAAGGGGTTTTGGGATAAGGTTACCCGAAGACACCCAGAAAAGATGATAAATTAAAGGTTATATGCATAGTTCATTGTTTTTTATAGATACAGTCCGGAACTACTACTTAAAATAGATTTATTACGCATAATTAATGCAAAATATCATCGCTCTGGTGTTTTTGGACAGAGCAATCAGAGCCATAGCAATCAGAAAAAGTCACAAAATCATAAATATTGCCGAATTAAAAAGCAATAGAAAGTTGTGATTACTTCTCATAAAACATCATAATGATCACTTAATTCACATAACAAAGACATTCACAAGGTTACTATTGAATTTAAATAACGTGCCATAGCAATCATAAAATTCGAGAACCAAATCCAGAGCAATCATAAACTTACCGTCGTAATTTTGGAATGCGGGAACGTGGCACATAGATCAGCTCCTCGGCGGTAAGACTACTTCTGGCGTTGCAACGCGGGAGGGGAATAGAGTGTCTATGTCGCGTAACTAGGGATGGGCGCGATGTTTTACCTCAGCGCAGAGCGATGAGATAAAACGTCCGGTCACGATTTTAAATTAAAATTGTGATAAAAGTATTGTTAATATAACTAAAAATATTTTATTACTATGAAGATTAACTATTTGTTATATCATTTAAATAAGTGGTTTGGTATGATACTTCTCATTAAAAAGTTAAAGAATATTTTTTTCATTCAATCGGGAGTTAGGTCAACCCAGAGCGATCAGGATTTTAGGGTTTAAGATTTTTTTTTTAATATTTAAAATAAACTTATTCATAATATTAGCCTTGTATCACGTAGATTAGACACCGAACTGTCTATAAAAAAATATTTTTAAAACGTTTTACGATTTTAAAATGGGTTTATCCTGCCCGACACGAAAAAAAATGCCTCTGGAGATCGACCCGCCTCTCACTCGCTCTCATTGTGAGCGCATAACGTGAGCGGAGCGTAACGCAGTTTCTTGAAGTGTCACCCGGCAAACCAATTTATAAGACGTTGTCACGTCAAAAAAAACATTGTACACTATGCAAAAGGACATAATTCATTATAATGTTTTTACGAAACAGGAAACACGAAAGTAGTTAATTGTGTTTTTTTTTTTTTGTGAATGGCATCTTGCAGTTTAACCAATGAGGTTGTCGTCGGCTTAACCGGACTATCCTGTGGATGCCTTGAGAGTAAGGACTCCAGCCAGGGCATAAAAAATTACAAACTAAGCGACTACACGCTAAGGGCACCCCCTGTGGGGTACGAGCCTCTGCTTAGGGCGTCGCTTGGGGAGGACTGCATGGGGACAGGCTGGATCTGAATGATATCATTATTTAGGGACTGATTTAAAACTACTGGCACAGCATCGCGGGCTGGCTCGAGCGAGGGTCGGGGAGGGGATGGACCGGGACGTCGCGACGGACCTCGATGGCGAGGTCGGAAAGACGGCGGTCGGTTTGTGTCTAAACTTTTTAAGAGTACTAGTCTCTTTGCTACTTTCCTGGAGGAGGGTGATAGCATCATCGGGGGTGACGAGAGTATGCCTCGGACGGCGTACTGAACTAATGCGCGAGGGTTCGTAACGGGCGGCCGCTGCGATCAGGGGATTACGGTGTTTAATGGCGTAATCGAAGAAACGCTTCGAAAGCCGTTTCATAAACTGGAGTATAGTGGGCATTCTAAGGTCTACGTGAAGACGGTCATTACGGACAGAAAAGGGGGCTCCCGTGACTCTACCGTAAGAACCGGTGTTATAGACTTAAGGTTCAGTTTTGCTTGAGGGACTTCTTAGTAATAAAAATACGTGTTTGCACTATGCTGATTTTATTTCGACTGGTTAAAGGACAATTTGTTGTTGATGTTATGGCGACACACACACATGCATACATACTTCCTTCACACTGTCACACATACATTGATCTTACTCAACATACCGCCCACCAAAGGGTCTATGGCCCTTTCACAATATTTCATAAACTAATTAAGTTAACTAAAAGATAAATAGAAAGGAGAATCTAACACATAACATAAATAGGTATGTACTTAGTTAAATTAATCAGTTAAACAATCTTACATTTCGACATTTGAACAAACATAAAAATTCAAGTATCAATATCTATTGGTAAATAACATAACTTATTAAATGACCTCTGCACTACACTATCACCACTCTTCACAGAATAAACACGCGTCACACCGTCAGTACCCGGGTGCTTGTCAACAATGCGTCCCATCATCCATTTACCCTTAGGTAAATTATCAGATTTGATTAGGACAATGTGTCCTAGGTCAAACTCCCTGACCTTGTGGTGCCATTTGGAACGTTCTTGCATTCTTAACAGGTATTCTTGCTGCCATTTGTGCCAGAAGTCAGTAAACAACCGTTGTTGATGCTGCCATCTCGATAAATGGCTCATTGGGATATCTCGGAGGTCTGGTTTCGCCAATAAGGAAATGACCGGGGGTCAGTGGTTGCAGGTGACCGTTGTCTGTGTCATCCAATATGGTTAGAGGCCGTGAGTTGAGGCAAGCCTCAACTTGACATAATAAGGTGCTCAATTCTTCGTAGGTCATATGTTTAGTCATGATCCGTTTTAAGTGGTGTTTCATCGCCTTCACCCCAGCTTCCCAGAGTCCACCCATGTGTGGGCTGTAGGCTGGGATAAAATGCCACTTTGTTCCTTCGATTGCTAACTTCTCGGCGATTGGACCCTCGAATTGTAATTTAGCCTCAATCCAATCTGCTACCAGTTGCCTGTTGGCACCGACGAAGTTGCGTCCTTGGTCACTCCATATCTGAGCGCATCTTCCTCGCCTTGCTACAAATCTTCGGAAGGCTGCGATAAAGGCATCTGATGTGAGATCTCCCACCAATTCCAGGTGAATCGCCTTTGTCGACATACAAACAAAGACAGCAATGTATGCCTTGTGCGTTTTTGCTCCCCTGCCTCTAGTCATCAAGACCTGATACGGGCCTGCGAAGTCAACGCCCGAGTTCCAGAAGGGTTTTGCTGGCGTCACTCGAACTCGAGGTAGGTCTCCCATTTGCTGTGGCCTTGCTGTAGCGTTTAGTTTAGCACAAATGAGACATTTTTTGATCTTCGATTTAACTAATGTCCTTGCTTTCAGGATCCAGTATCTAGTTCTTAGAAAACAGAGCATTACTTGAACTCCGCCATGCAGCGTTTGCCGGTGTGCGTCGGTGACGAGGAGAGTGGTAAGGTTGTTGTCACGATCAAGAATGGTCGGATGTTTGCTATCTTCATTTAGGTCAGAGTGACGCAGTCTTCCGCCCACCCTGAGGAGGCCATTCTCGTCCAGGTAAGGTTTTAAATTGTTTAATTTACTCTTTCTTTTAATTGGTAAGTTTGATTTCAGGTGCTGAATTTCCTCTTCGAAGCTATCCTTTTGTGCTATTCTCAAGCAAGTTTTCAACGCATCATCTAGCTCCTCCGTGTTCATAGGTAAGTCTTTATTTTCTATTTTTCTTCCCTTTAAAAATCTTTTGCAATACACTATTACTTTAAGCAGTTCTTGTAATGTATCACAAATTTCAAATTTCGTAGATAAACCTTTTTTATTGTCAATTGTTAGGCTAACTTGTATTGTTTCTTTTCTTTCCAGGTCCGTCATCATCGCGTTTGGTCTGCTGTATTGGATTTCTCCTTCTGTCAGCCACTGTGGACCCTTCCACCACAGTTCATCGTCCTTTAGGTCTAGCAAGGATGTTCCCCGCGAAGCAGTGTCAGCTGGATTTTCTGGCGATTTGACATGATACCAATTATGATTGCCAATGTGGTCCAGTATTTCAACTACTCTATTTCTAACGTACGTGTTCCATCTTGCAGGATCACCGAAAAGCCAGGAAAGTACGATAGTAGAATCGGTCCATGCGAATATCTGACAGGTTGGTATATTCATTGCTTCCTTTATTTGCTTCAAGAGCCCAGCAAGCAGTACAGCTCCACTGAGTTCGAGACGAGGTAAGGATTGGGGCTTAGTAGGGGCTACCTTCGTTTTAGCGGCTATGATGGAGGTCTTTACGTCACCTTTAGATGTTCGTACTCTAAGATAAGCTACTGCAGCGTAAGCTTTCGTTGATGCGTCGCAGAAGCCGTGAACACTGGTGTTATTCATAGTAGGTTCAGTAGTATGAAGCCATCTGTCTAGCTCAATATCAGGTAAGTATAGATTCATTGAATTTCGTACGTTATCCATTCTGCGGCAATGTCTTCATCTACTTCTTCGTCCCATGATAATCCTTTCAGCCATAATCGTTGAATAAGAAGTTTTGCTGGCAAAATAGAAGGTGCCAGCCAGCCTAGTGGATCAAACAATCTCTGTAGGTCGGCCAGAATTGTTCTCTTCGTAGTGAGTTTTGACGTAGCAGGTAAGTTTGGGCTGTACTGAAATCGGTCATTGCCCATGTTCCAGTGTAATCCTAAGGCTCTTGTAATTCCATCTAATGTAATATCTAGTTTTACGTGAGAACTTCTTTCAGATGCTTCAAATTCTTTAAGAAAGTCTGCATCGTTAGAACACCACTTTCTCAATTTGAATCCGCCTTTTTGAAGTATAACGTCTATTTCTTTGGCCACTTTTAATGCGTCTGATACATTGTCTTTACCAGACATCATGTCATCCATGAAGTAGTCGCGTCTTATTATTTCCGCCGCTTCAGGATAGTTTCGTCCTTCATCTTGAGCTACTTGATGCAAGGTCCTTACTGCCAAGTAAGTGTTATGTTGGATGGCCGGAATGAAAGATACCGTTGGGTATACTTAATTTAATTATCACAGGACATAGGTTATGATATATACAGACAGTACGTAGTGTCGCAGACGGGTTGAGATCAAGTTATGGCCTCCGGAAGGATGTGTACCATAGATAATCACTAGAGCTTGACGCTTACAATCATACTAATTAGTGATGTCACAACATCCCCCTTGTTGAGTTCAAATTAGACCCTTGACAATAATTGACACTACGCTATACAGCATATTCAATTTAGACATCTATTTACATTTATATTCTAGTTACGTATACGTATACTCCTGTCTGTCACCTTCCTCTCTCCCTCTTGACGAGTTGGGTCGCATGGAGCTTGATTTGACGAGTCGACTGACATGACTAATGGAATCTTGGGTTATGATGAGCTGAGACTGACACTATGATGCTCATCCCAAGTCCAGACTGTATCTCTTTGACACTTCTTTGGTGTGGGCACGTTGACAATTGCTTTGACCTTTTCTTGGTCTGCCCTAGCACCATCTTTACTGAAGACATAACATTACATTTTGACTGATTAACTGACTTAAACCACCTTGTTGGTTTTATGACCTTTATAATAACTTGCATTGCCTCCATGCGTTGCAGATGACAGACTGGAGGTAGACATCCAAGACCCTGGAAGACATAATTATATTGTGTAAGCATTTGTTTACAAAAATTTTGTTTTGACAGTAAAAAGACATTTTCTATTATACCTAACTTTTAACAAGTTGGAAGACAATTAACAGTTGGACAATCAAAATTTACTACTATAAACATTATAGTTTCGACGACGTAATTACACAAATTACAATTTATTTAGGTTCACTTAACCTAAAATCGGAATGGATTTTTCACCAAATCCTTTGACATTTATCCAACGTTTGACAAGTGACATGAGACTAATTGTTTTGACATGACATTGACATTTGGACCTGAATCTATGATTCATTTAATTTGTTTATTCCCTAATAATATATAACTTTAATTTTGTTATTTTGTATAACTGTTATGTTGTTGTTTTGTTTAAAACTTTTGTGTAGAGTACACCACTGACTACCCCCTTTTAATTTTTAATTCTGTAATTTCCATCCAAAGGTTGTCTGGAAGATATCGCTATAAGCGATAAGACCGCCGTTGTAACCATAACATTGTAAAATTTGTAAACCCGTTATGTTTGATTTTTGGTGTACAATAAAGTATTATTCTATTCTATTCTATTCTAATGACAAGTTAATATTTCCCATGACTGATGCATTGACATTTGATGACATTGTTTAGTTTTACTTTTTTATCTGAGTTTATATTCTAATGATCCTTTTTATGACTGCGAATACTGACTGGTGATTTTATGACGATGATGGTGTTATTGTGAAATCCCTCTGACTTGTGACCATTTCCATCATTGAGATGTGAATATGGATACTGACATTTATTATTTTGACTATTTGAGTGGATTCTCGACTAGTTCTTTGACCTATGACTACAATCATCATTGAGATGTTGCTTCCAACTCTCTGACATATCACTGCTTTCAACACAGAGATATTTGACTGGTACTTTGACCTATGACTATAATCATTATTGAGATGTTGCTTCCAACTCTCTGACATATCACTGCTTTCAACACAGAGATATTTGACTGGTACTTTGACCTATGACTATAATCATTATTGAGATGTTGCTTCCAACTCTCTGACATATCACTGCTTTCAACACAGAGATATTTGACTGGTACTTTGACCTATGACTATAATCATTATTGAGATGTTGCTTCCAACTCTCTGACATATCACTGCTTTCACCGCAGAGATTATTGACTGGTACTCTGACCTATGACTGATGATTGACTTTCATCGTTGAGATGTTGATTACAACTCTCGGACATATCACTGCTTTCACCGCAGAGATATTTGACTGGTACTCTGACCTATGACTGATGATTGACTTTCATCGTTGAGATGTTGATTACAACTCTCGGACATATCACTGCTTTAATCACAGAGACATTTGACTGTGATAGACTTTGTATTGATCCTGTGATAACTTGACTCGACTGTGATAGACTTAGTATTGATATTGATAACTTGGTCTCAATACGTCTACACATATATGACTTGACTTTGACTGTAACTAACTTTGTGACGGTGACTGCTCGCTATGTGACACTGTCTGACTGTGCGCTTGTGTGTTCTGATTATTTGTTGGTAGACTACTATGTGGACCATAGTGATATAACTGACTATTTTGACTTTGACTCGACTTTAACTTGACTGTGCAACATTCCAACAAAATATTCTTGACTACAGTTAACTGAATCACACAATTGCAACTGACTGACTTTTATATTTTTGACTTTATTTAGCAAAATGACCAAACGATTTACATGACCTGCATTATACGCCTTTAGCTGGGCACTTGTATCGATGAGACTGCCCACAGCGACTGCATGTCCTCGAGTCGCCGCTCGAAGCTGAAGCTGACCTGCCACCGCCTGAAGACTTGCGGCTGCTCGAAGCTGACCTGCGACTCGAAGCTCGCTGTCGATCGTCTCGTCGACCACGGCTCCTCCGACTGAGATGCATGACGTTTTCACTGGCGACACCGCTCGCTTGGACAATTTTGTCAGCATCCTGCTGCGCGACTATGAGCGTGCTCGCTATCTCTTGCATCCTCTTGTAGGTTAGGTCATGTTCTTGAAGCAATCTTTGACGCACATGCGATAAATCCATGTGTAGGTTAGCTCACTTGTACAGGCCTGTGGCTAACAAATACGACGACTATGACTACTATTGACGTATATGTGACAGCTGTGACCATCTTCTCCTCGCTTCCGCATTGTCATTTGCTGGATCAGACGAGATTGGAGTTGACTTTTGCATGCGCCTCATTCCTGACCGCCATTTTTTCCGTCACAATTTCGGCACTTTTACGACTCATTGCTTGTTTTTCTTGACGATTTCTGACACCATGTTATGTTGGATGGCCGGAATGAAAGATACCGTTGGGTATACTTAATTTAATTATCACAGGACATAGGTTATGATATATACAGACAGTACGTAGTGTCGCAGACGGGTTGAGATCAAGTTATGGCCTCCGGAAGGATGTGTACCATAGATAATCACTAGAGCTTGACGCTTACAATCATACTAATTAGTGATGTCACAACAGTAAGGAGCAGAAGCAGTGCCGAACGTGACTCTGGTAAGACGGTAGTCTTGGACAGGTTCTCGATTATCGTTTCTCCATAGAATTCGTTGTAAATCTCGGTCGTCCTCTTTAATGATGATTTGTAGATACATTTTTTGGATGTCAGCAACGAAGCAAACCTTCTTCATCCGCCATCGCATGATTAGACTTCTCATGTCGTCTTGTAACTGTGGGCCTACCATCAGTTCATCGTTGAGTGATACATTGTTGGTTCCTCTTTGAGATGCGTTAAAAACAGTTCTTAATTTCGATGTCTCTTTGTCTTCCTTTATTACCGCGTGGTGCGGTAGGTACACAGAGGGATTGGAAATTTCTTGTTTGGGTACCTTTTCCATATAATTTAGTTCGTAATCTTTCATGACTGTAGAATAGTCGCCTTTAAGTTTTGGGTTATTCTTGAATCTTTGTTCTAATTGATAAATTCTCTTTAGAGCTATTGTTCTCGTATCTCCTTGGGTTGATAATAGCATGTTAGATTTCTTTGGTAAGGTTACAATATACCGTCCGTCCTTGTTTCTTGTGGTTGTTGTCTTATAGATTTCCTCGCACTTTCGTTCCTCAGCTGTGGGTTGTTGTTTGTCATATGGGTCTTGTTCCCACATTCGTTTCAGCATATCGTTTAGATCAAGATTGAGGTGCATGACTATAATTTCATCTCCAGGTAATTTGTGTTCCACGTTCCCAAATAGAATCCAACCCAAGCTAGTGTTTTGCGCGCATGGTGTTCCTGGGGGACCCTTGATAACTTTACCTTTCATAATTTGGGCACACACGTCAACACCCAGTAATAAATCTACTCGTCCTGATTTATTGAAGCTTGAATCCGCCAGAGCGAGTCCTTGCAGATGCGGCCAGGTGTCGATGGAGATGGTTTGTGACGGTAATGTGGTAGTGAGTCGCGTAGACAAAATGTAGGTATTGATCTTAAGGTTGAAACAAGCGTCGTGTCTGGATAGTAGTTCAAATTCTGCAGCATGTTTAACGTTTGTTTTGGTTGAGCCAACTCCAGTGATGGTGCCATTGACAGGCGTTCTCTTCAGTCGTAAAATCTGGGCCGCTCTTTCACTCATAAACGTTGCTTGAGAGCCGTGGTCAATCAAAGCACGGAGCACTGCCACTTGTCCCGAGTCATGGTTTCTTACTGGTACTAGGGCTGTAGCCAGTAATGCAGTGGACAAATTAGCAGCGACATGTGATGAGAGAGTAACGTTGGTTTCGGCTGATTTTGCAGAATCTTGATTAGTTTCAACTTCATTTTGTTGGTTCTTGTTGTCTGGTTGATTTGGTGACGTCATCGGCGTGGATTGATGCGTGAGCGTGTGATGACGTTTGTGACATTTTCGACAGGACATCTTCAGGCAACATCTATAAGCGGAATGTCCTGGGGCCAGACAATTATAGCATAGATTGTGTCGCTTCAGGTACTCACACCTCTCTGCTGGATTAAGTTTTATGAATTCCTCACAATGGCATAATGTGTGGTCCTTTTCGCACATGGCGCAGATTCTTGGTTTTGAAGAGGTGGTATTGGATGTGGACACGTGAACAGCGTATTCTTTTCCCTTAGGTACAGGTTTTTCTCTGCCTGAAGGCGTGATAAGCTCGAGCGTGCGGAACTTTGATTGTAGGAACTTATGCAGTGCTTCCCATTTAGGTAACTCGTCGTCATCGTAAGCAACTTCTTCCCATTCACGATGCGTCTCTGGGTCCAATTTTTGGACGACTAGAAATATAATGAGTGAGTGGGTGAGTGTATCCCATGAGCTGGTTGATAGTTTCAGGTTTGTAAGTGCGTTCAGACATTCAGTAGTCGTATCCAATATTGATTTAATGTTATTTGCAGTTTGCGTGGATAACTTCTTTTGTGCAAACAATCTTTTCAATATTGAGTTGACAATAATGCGCTTGTTACCAAAACGCGCCTTCAGCATACTCAACGCGCCGTCATAGTTAACCTCTGTAACTTGCACGTGCTTCAGTAGCGACAGGGCTTCTCCCGTAACACTGCTTTTCAAATAATGCAGTTTTTGTACCTTACTTAATGTTGGATTATCGTGCACTAATGACATAAAAAGATCTTGATAAGCGGGCCACTCATCATAAATACCTGAGAAGGTGGGAAGTTGAATCCTTGGTAACTTCACTTGTACTTCCATAGAACCACTCATGTTATGGTCAGCTTGCATAGGAATCGGCGACTTGTTGTATGAAAACAATAAATCGTTGAGATCGGCTAGTAAACAAGTATACAAATCTTCCTGAACAAAGTATTCTTCATTCACGAAATATGGAATGTCTTGTCAATTCGCTTTTGGAACACCTTTCACTAGTTCTAGATGTACTTTTGTATGTAGACCAATATTCTTCAATGTTTCTAATGCGTGCTTCTATGTATCCTTTTGTTAAACGTTGTTTCGGACATTTCTTAAGGTTTGTTTGAGTTTTTCCTAACAGCATAGCTGTATCTTCTAGCACATTTAATAATTGTTCTACTGTATTTGCCATATTTGTTGTAATAAACCTTCAATTCGTTATAAAACGAAATGTTTCTTCCTATGTTCGTTGTTATAATATCTTGTTTTGATCACTTCACTTTTCACTAATGAGTTTAAAATGTACTTATATTTTTTGTGGCAAATTCCTTCTATTGTTCGTCGCTCGCCGCACAACCCGTCCTTTTGTATTGCGCTCAGTGCATGAAACGTCGTAAGTCGAACAGATTTCCGGCTCGATGTCGACCAAAATGTTATAGACTTAAGGTTCAGTTTTGCTTGAGGGACTTCTTAGTAATAAAAATACGTGTTTGCACTATGCTGATTTTATTTCGACTGGTTAAAGGACAATTTGTTGTTGATGTTATGGCGACACACACACATGCATACATACTTCCTTCACACTGTCACACATACATTGATCTTACTCAACAACCGGTTATGCAAAGTTTGCATCCTATGGATGTACAGTCAGCGTCACTATGTCCTAACCCCTCAAGTTTTAAAATATTACACTGCTACAACATTGAATTCGTTTCGAATAATCTAAAGAACAATTCAAAAAGAACTTAGTGTTTCAACCCGGAATCGAACCATCGCTTCACCGGCGTCATTACGGCGGCTTAACAAATTAGCCAGCAAGCCCTTAACAATAGCGACGAAATTGGTAACTAGTATCGTCCGAGTCACTTTATCTTTAGGTCTCTGTCTAATCGATAGATGTTAACATTTGAGGGTATCCATTAATTTTACTTATTACGTTTTCTTTATAAAATTAATCCTATACCCTCGAGTTGTAACAATAGCTTAGTCAATCTAAAATATTTATTCCGCTTCGTATTTTATGGTTTGCGTGATAGGATGTCACTTGTCTAGGGACCCGTTTGTGTCAGGTAAAATATGAATATTATGATAACTGTAAATTATCAAAACAAATTGTAAAATATAATATTAATCTTTGTAGTAAAATAAGATCAAAGTTTGTGTTAAATAATAGCAAAAATAAACATTTTCTATTATTTAACACTTTATTAAAGTATTAAATTTTTCTTAAATACATATATTACTAAAAAAAAGAAACATTCTTTTAAATTAAAAAAACATAATTCATGGCAAAACGCGTATATCACACCTAGGATTTGATCCTTCAACCTCATGCACGTCAAGCGGTCTTGAATCCTCCGGACTATTTATACATTACTTACAACTTTGTAAATGTTAACCGCATTATTGCTAGTCGTTATACCCAATAATATAAGTATTAACGTTTTATTGAAAAATCATTTTTAAAAACAGAATTTCAAAGAAAAATACATACTTAAACTTATTTTTTCACTAAAAAAATAAATTCATTATAATAAAATGTTTTTGCAAGATACAAAAACCAACTGTGCCCGACACGGATTTGAACGCACATGTCTTTTAGGGGGGTAAGAACTTAATGCAGCTGTCTGTACTTAGGCTTGGTGTGAGCGTACACGACGCAAGCGTACATCATAATGGGGTGGATCACCGCGGTGTAGAGGCGCAACTTGCACTTGAGTGACAACTTGCTTTTAGCCGAAGTTATGAAATGAAGCCTACCCATAGCTAAGGCAGCTCGGTTGAGCAGCTTTGATGTGCGCCGCGAAGGACAGGTGGTTGTCGAGTAGGACTCCTAAGTATTTGGCTTGCTTCCCCCAAGGGATAGGCTTACCGTACATAGTGATCGGGCTAGGCGCGGGTGGCTTATTTCTACGCGGTAGAAAAAAGAACTGCCTGGTTCTTGTCGGGGTTCACCTCGATTCTCCATTTCCGGAACCAAGCGCCTAAGACGTTGGCCGAGGTTTGGAGGGTGCGGTAGATAGCGTCGTGACTGAGGCCAGTGTAATAAATGGCCGTGTCGTCCGTCGAACAGGGCTAACTGAGCCTTCTTGTTCTTGGGGATATCACTGGTAAACAGAGTAAATATAAGGGGAGAGACGACGGAGCCCTGCGGGACTCCGGCTCTAATAGGATGGGGGGAAGACAGCGCATTCCCGATGCGATAGTGGAAGGTGCGATCCGACAGAAATTCTCGTAAGATGAGTACGAGATAGTCTGGCACTCCCAGTTTGGACAGCTTATATAATAAGCCGTTGTGCCAGACTTTGTCGAAAGCCTTTGCTTTGTCGAAGAACAACACACCCGTCATCGCTCCACGCTGGAAGCCAGCGCTCAAGTGCTCTACGATGCGGTGGGCCTGTTGTATGCAAGAGTGTCCGGTTCTGAAGCCAAACTGCTCGTTGGGGATGAGACTCTTAGCCTCAGCGAAGTCTTTGAGTCGCTTATAAATAAGTCTCTCGTAGATTTTGCTGAATGCGTTCAGGAGACTGATAGGTCTGTAGCTCGAGGGCTCAGACTTGGGTTTGCCTGGCTTGGTGAAACCGATGACAGTGGCCTGTTTCCAAATTTGGTGAAACGCGTTGTTGCTCAGGGCGCCATTGAAGATGGCCGCCATTATCACGACGAGCTGAGCGGGGAGTGTGATGGATCGAAGATTGAGCGGCTGAGAAGGGGGAGCCAAAAGCACCAGTAATCACCCTTTTATCTTCGCGGGTTTCATTATTTTTGTCAAAATAAAATATACGTGTCCATTTTGTTAAAGTCCTTTTATTACAGTGTTTGCCAGTCATTACAGTGTTGCAAACGTTAAAAAATATTATTTTAATGATACCATAGTATCCACAACATCCTCCCACCGCCCAACAAAGGAATATTAGTATATCAATAGATATATGTATTAGTCATTCATTAGTTTACATTACAATACACTTAAAAAATCATTTCCATTTATTTATTCAATATTTATAAAATTCACGTACCTAACAAGTCTACTACATAAATTCAAATTGTGTAAGAATACAACGTCACATAAAGTAAAGTATTATGTCAAAATAATTACATTAATTCATAGGTACACAATAAATTAAATGGTCATAAAAATTACAATAAAGTACTGCAATAGTATGTGGACGCGTAACATAATATTATGCGGGATACATCAACAGCAGAATCGGGGCCGACAAATTTATTTACTATTCTAAAAATCGTTTTGAAACTTTAATCTTTCTTCCGTGTCTAGTGACAACGGAGGGCGAAAGCCTTTGGCAAGCTCGTGTCCATTCTCCATTCGCAGTCTGTACTCTTACGGCTCTGCTGTGTCCATCAGCACCTGTTAACAATTCTTTTACTATTCCCAAAGGCCAATGTAATCTCTTGGAATCTGACTCAATTAGAACAATGTCATTCACTTGAGGAAAATTTGGTATACACCTGTTTCTACTGCA
Organism: Cerastis leucographa; assembly: GCA_963082945.1. Lineage (NCBI taxonomy): Eukaryota > Metazoa > Arthropoda > Insecta > Lepidoptera > Noctuidae > Cerastis > Cerastis leucographa. The sequence continues at coordinate 10,253,142 of OY720371.1, read as the reverse complement.
AAGTAAAGCTAGGTAAGTATTCGTTTCTAAAACGTTGTCTAAAATCGGCTCGTAATTTATCTAAATATTGATAACGAATATTAATATTATTTGAATCTATTTGATCCAAATCAGGTGTATCTGTAGAATGTAGAGGATGCAAAAACATGGGAGTGAGCGGTTTTAATGAGTAGTCGTCTGTTGCTACATATATTATGTCAATGGACGGCTATTTATGACTGCTTCACATTCACAAAGTAAAGTCGACAACTCAATCCATGTTACAGTCTGTTTTACCCAAAATTCTCCGTAACATATCCTTTACTACCCTGACAAGACGCTCCCACCATCCTCCCCACCACGGTGCTCTGGGTGGTAAGAACCGCCATTTGAATGGCGGTGGAACGATCGCTGTCGCAGCCTCGATTTCACCCCTGAAAATTACTACCACAATCAGTGTAAATGACATTCATACGACCTCTTCGTGCTATAAAACGACGTAGAGCCATCAAAAAGCTGTTAGTAGATAAGGAATCTACCAATTCTAAATGTACTGCTCTGTAAGTAGCGCATCTAAATAGCACTATCCAGCACTTTTCTTGATTACGAAGATATAATGGTCCTGCAAGATCTATTCCCGTCACCTGGAAGACTGCGGATGCTTCAACTCTGTCCGCAGGCAACGGCGTTTCAGGAACTTCATAGTGTTTGCATTTGTCCCTTTTACATACTACGCATCGTATCACGATCTTCTTAGCGAAACGTCCTATGTTCAAAATCCAGAAACAATTTCTGAGATTTGACAACAAGAGCTGTGTCCCTGCATGATTAAGTTTTTCGTGTCGCTGTTGTACTAGCCGTTGTATTATTTCATTTCTGCCAGGCAACAGTACTGGATTCACGAATTTCTTATCTTCATGACTCAACTCCAATCTTGTCCTTACTCTGATTACTCCTTCTTCATCCATAATTGTGTTTAGATTCTTCGGAGAACCTTTTTGAGTAAATTCTTCTGTCTTAAACAATCTTATCAACGAATTCTCTGCATTTATATATTCGTCATTTGTTATATCCGATCCATATACATTAAATTTCTTTCTTACTTTACAACTCATGCGTAAAATCCATGCTACAAGTCTGACTATACGGTTATACCTAGAAAAATACATTAACTTCCGACTAAATGGAACAGTTGTGACGTCGGTACAAATAACAGCCTTCGTACTAATTTCAGCATGCACCAACTCTTCACAGGTGTCATTCAGGTTACCTACCGATGATTTAGGCCAATCTTCGATACTGTTTTTGAGCCAAGTAGGGCCTTCCCACCAACGACTTTCTAATAATTTTTGTGCATTGCATCCTCGCGACGGCAAATCAGCTGGGTTGTGTTCGCCTGGTAAATGGTGCCAATCATTGCGATTTGTAGTTGTGCATATTTCTTTGACTCTATTAAATACAAATAATTTCCATTGTGTTTGTCTTTTTATCCATGCGTACACTACTGCTGAATCAGTCCAAAAATAGGATTTGTATTTCTTACATTGAGCCATTATTCCAGACTCCATAACTTCTTTGTATAACCGAGATGCAATAAGAGCTCCCATAAGCTCTAATCTAGGTAATGACATTTTCTTGTTAGCTGGAGCCACTCTACTCTTTGCTAAAATGAGTTGTACATGTGCATTTTTATTTTTTCGTGTTCTTAAGAACAAAGAGCCAGCATATGATGTTTGGCATGCATCACTAAATATGTGTAGACTGGTCTCACATTCTTCTATAGGTGCAACTGATACACGTTTTGGAATGCGACACTGATTGATTAAATGAGCTGTTTTCAACCAATTTTTAAAATCCTGTGACAAATTGGAAGGTATTTCTTCATCCCAGTCAAGGTTCAGTTCCCAGATTTTTTGCATAATAAGTTTGGGTATTAAAGTTGTTGGACAAACTAATCCCAGTGGATCAAACACATGTTGAGCCACAGAGATCACATACCTCTTTGTTATATGCTCTGATGAAGATGCATTTATGCTCACATTACACTGTATGTCTTCTTGCAATGTATTCAATGTCATTCCCAATACTGAAATTGAAACTGTGTCGTCTATTCTATGAGGAGCTGTTACCCATCCACGCAAATCAAACATACCATTTTTCATTATGGTTGCAGATTCTGTAACAAAGGTATTTATCTCATCAATACTATCAAAACTCGCTACACAGTTGTCAACATAGAATGACTCTTTTAATTTAGTTGCTGTCTTCTTGTAGGCCTCTGTGCACAAATCCAAATAATAATTTAAAGTTGCACTCAATAAAAATGGACTACAAGTTACTCCAAAAACAACTCTTTTATGTCTGTATGTCACTATTTCATCACATGTCTCTATATTATCCCACCAAAGGAACTTAAGATAGTCTCTGCCTTGTTCCATAACACATAATATATTTTTAAAAATGCTTGCTTTATATCAGAGACAAAGCCACAAGCACCCTTTCTAAATTGTATTAATAATTTAGGTAACAATTCTATCATATTAACACCTTTATCCAAGCAACTGTTCAGTGACCACCCATTTCGGTCCTTGGTGGACGCGTCGTACACAGGGCGCACTCGAGTTGAAGTACTATGTGGTTTCACGACACAGTGATGAAGTAAATAGTGACCCTTTTCCACATTATCATCCGTAACCTTCTCAATAATATCATCCTTCTCCCAAGTTTGTAGGACATGATTGTAATTATTTAGGTTACCTGTCAACTTCAACTTCTTTGTAGTCGACTCCAGCCTCTTAGATGCTACTTCATAATTAGTGCTGAGCTTCGGACACCCTTCCTTCCACAGCAGTGATACGTTGTAACGGCCTTCTGCATTTACTGAAATTTTGTTGTTAAAATTCTTAAGAACTTCCGTTTCAGTAACATTTTTGCACTGCTTTTCATAGGGGTCTTGAATACCTAATAACTTCACACTCCACAAATCAGAAAGATTTGTTTTCGAAAAGCATAAAACACTATGAATTCAAATTATTTATTGGGCCTTGTAATGTCCATCCTAAATTGCTTTTGACAGCCATCAGGTTGTCATCTAAATGTACCAATTCATTACTAACTATGGACCCAAGATGATCAGACCCAATGAAGAGACCAATCTCAGTGTCTGCAAATTGAAAATCACTGATCTTAATGTTTAAGTCTCGCAATTTCTTAGATAATGCCACATTGTTAACCTTTGGTAGGTGCCCACATAACTCAGCCTGTTGTAATGCATTGATCTCAGCATGAAATGAGTTGTCCAAACTACTCACCCTTAATTCAAAGCACTTGTATACGTCTGCTGGTTGTTCTACACCTCCAAATAACATATGACCAATCTTCTCTGTGCCAGTCTGCCGCAGCCCCAATTTCTTGACTACTGCAGCTTTCACATACGACTTTTGTGATCCGCTGTCTAATAATGCTCTCACCTTCTCATATATACCATTATAGGCGACATTCACAATCAGCGTCTGTAATAAAGTCGTAGTGTTATTTCAGGCACATATAAGTACATTCTCAGATGTTCTATTATCACTGCTCTTATTATGTACTTCAGGACACAAAATGACGCTTTTCACATGCTATAGAATTGACAAAGTTTTAACATTTATTAGCCATATGTCCCTTTCTTAGACATATGTAGCAACAGCCTTTCTTCTGAATTGCCTCCTTTTTATCATCTAAAGAAATCTTACTTGCTATACTACATTCAAAGGTATTATGGCCACTTTTATCACAAAAACAACAATTACTTTTAGAAATTGAAAACTCCTTACCAGGTTTTGTTTTGGACACCAGTGCCTGCTGCTGTTGGTAGACTTGATTCCCTGTTAAAAGAGGACTTAGAACCCCCACAAGCATCAAACTCAGACCTAGCCAATTTCACACGCTCCTCCGTGTCCACCTCACAATTCAAAAAGTTTAATAATTTGGTAAGTTGATTCGAAGACTTACTATCAACATTAATCCTATTCCAGGCAATTAAAATAGTTTCAGGTATGGCTGATTCAACTAAAGGATATAAAATTGTTTCATATTTTTGCTCTACAATTCCTAAACTTTCTAGGGATAATAAATAAGTTGACAATTTATATATAAATTCCTAATAGATTCTTGATATTTGTTATGATTGAGAACTAAAGCTGAACTGAGTAACATAAACTTTTTTTTTTTTTTTTATTCTTTTATCTTGCGATCAGTCTTTCAGACTATGAGCAGATGAGATGGTGCGAATGGCGTGTTGGGCGCTACTCTCAGTAGAGTCTGCCCTAACTTTACGAAGTCATTCTTCGTACTGAGTGTTTAGGTCGAAGATGTCCCGTCGCTTTTTTTTAATCGACGGATGCTTTCTGGGATAGTAAGCTGCCCCGCAAGCTTATTTGGATGCTTTAGGAGTCGAGATTTGTAGTTTTCACCATGTGTGTTTATCTCCTCGTTGACTAATGGCATATTGAGGATTTCATGGATCTCTGTTGTCTTAATAAACCATGGTGCATTGGATATGTGTTTTAGTGTATAATTTTGTGCTCTCTGCAATTTCATTATGTTGGAGGCACTGGCTGATCCCCAAAGTTGGATGCCATATGTCCAGATTGGCTTTAGTATAGTCTTGTAGATGAGTAGTTTGCTGTCTATCGCCAGTTTTGAGTTTCTCCCTAAGAGCCAGAGGAGCTCTCTATATTTTAGGTTAATTTCTTCTCTTTTTGTTTCAACATGTTTCCTCCAAGTGAGCCTGCGGTCAAGATGCATGCCTAAATACTTCACAGACTCTTGATGTGGGAGTTGACTGCCGTTTAGTGTGACCGGGTCACAGTCATTTTTGAAGAGAGTAAATGTGATGTGCACAGACTTGGACACGCTGGCGGCAATTCTCCATTTGGCTAGCCATTTTTCAGTCTCATTTAAGCTGGTTTGCAATATGCGAGATGCTTGTGTTGGACATTTGTGCGAAGCAAGTAAGTCAGTGTCATCTGCAAAGGTGGCCGTTGTGACGTCCGAGCTCTGTGGTAGGTCGGACGTAAACAGGGTGTATGGCACAGGTCCGAGGATCGATCCCTGTGGTACTCCTGCGGATATTTCGTTGAATCCCGAGGTAGATTGATTTTCTCGTACTTGGAATATTCTGTTTGTTATGTAGGATTTCATTACACCATAGAAAGTATGTGGTAATAGGGTTTTTATCTTGACAAGCAATCCTTTGTGCCAGACTCTGTCAAAGGCCTGTTGTATGTCCAGAAAAGCAGCTGAGCAGTACTCCTTTTGCTCAAAAGATTTCCTAATCGTTCTGCACACTCTATGGACTTGTTCTATAGTAGCATGTTCTTTTCGAAATCCGTATCGGTGATCCGGGATAATGGACTTCTCATTGAGAACATGTAGCATTCTGTGCAGTAGGGACTTTTCGAAGAGCTTAGATATAATCGGTAAGAGACTGATTGGTCTGTATGAGGTAACATCATGTATTGGTTTACCGGGTTTACGGATCATATTATTTGTGATACTTTCCATATATCTGGAAAGTAACCTACTCGTTGAATTGCATTAAAAAGCACAGCGAGGTATACAATTCCTTTGCGAGGTAATTCTTGTAGGACTTTTTTGTCGATGAGATCATGACCTGGGGCCTTGTTGTTGTCCATTGAGTTTATATTCCTACATATCTCTTTAGGTGTTACTAACTTCAAGGGTAGATCCAGTTGAAGATCTTGGTTGAGGACAATGTCGAAATCAGATTCATCTGCGTTTGGTCTCGGGTTATTAGGCTTAAATACATTGCTGAGATGGTTTGCAAATACATCAGCTTTTTCTTGATCAGTTCTAAACCAGGTTCCATTTGGGTTCCGAATTGGTGGTTTGTGGTGCAATGGTCGATTCAGGTTTCTACAGGCTCTCCATAGTGAGTAGTCAGTTGCTTTCGTAGCTGTGAGACCTTCTAAGTACGTATCTAGAGCAACGTCATCTGCTTCCGTTATAAGGGTTTTTAGTTCTTTAATGGCTTTGTTAAGTGCCGTTTTGTCATTTGGGTGCCTGCTTGTGTGCCATATACGCCGTAGTCTTCTTTTTTCCATAATTTTTGACCGTATGGTTTCCGAGTATACTTTATTATGGTGTGATCGTTCTTTGGCTTCTAGGGTTGACCGCCAACAACTTTGTTGGATAACAGAGGTGAGGTTTCTCGCAGCAAAGTAGATGTCCGACTCAGTTTTCAGTGGTATTTTTAAGTTGATTCCGTCTTCGGCACATTCACGAAATGAATACCAATCTGTGCGCTTGTTATATAATTTGGAGTTCCTTTCAGTGTTCAAGACCGTGGTGCCAATCGTCAGTATTACCGGAACATGGTTCGAGTTAGCATCCAGGCTTGTCTCCACGTGGTGAAAGAGCCTGGATAATCCCTTTACAATAAAAAAGTCTATGACATCCGGGAGTTTATTTGGGTCTGTGGGCCAGTTGGTGGGGTCCGTTTTAGAGATTGTCCTGAGAGGAGAGGTTTTTGTCTATACTCTTTTTGAGCTCTCTTCCTCTTGTATTAGTGAGTCTGGATGCCCAGTGAACATTTTTGGCGTTCCAGTCACCTCCGGCAATGAAGCGTGTACCTATGGTGATAAAATACTCATTATATTGGTCCTCTTTTAGCTTATGTTTGGGCTTGGAGTGGGGTGTTGGGGTTTAGATACATTAAATGTTCCGTTTCGATCTTCAATCGCGACGGTTGCTGCTTGTATATGCTCAGTTTTAAATTGTGGTTGTTCATAGTGTTTTATATTAGACCTTACTACTATAGCCGCTCCGGCGTGTGCAGTGCCATCTGGGTGATCAGTGGGTGCAGTAGATGTTATAATTCTGTATTTTAACACTACTATTTACTATTGTATGAGATTCTGGAACTAGTAGTATGTCTATGTTGTGCGAGTGTAACAGAACTTCAACCTCTAATTTATTTGGAGACAGCCCCGCTGGGTTCCATGTTGCTATCTTGAGGGAAGTCATTGTGACATCTTAGTGACTAGGGTCGTTATGAGGTTAATATACTCATGTTTTGTAGGATTAAGTCAAATTTTTCTGCGTGTTTTATAAGTATCTCTTCTATGCTTAGTGTGGAAAAGTTCTCATTATTGGAGGTTTTAGTTACTTCAGAGTATAGCTTTTGCGTGTTATTTTGGGGTTTTGGTCGTGCTTCGATTGGGTAGGCCGCAGGCGTGGATCTGGTCCATTTATTTGGAAGGGATGGGTAGTTTTTCTTTTGTGACTGTACCTCGTCATTTGCATTTGATTTTGGGTTCCCTCTGGCCTTAATATGTGGTTGTGTGTTTGACTTCCTTGCTAGTATTTCTAACATACACCTGAATTAATAAATCTTCACAGCCAAACCTTGCCTTCAGTTGATCAATGGCTTTGGAGTAGTTGTCCGCTGATGGGGGAAAACTTTCCACCAGCGCCCGTGCATAACTGCCCTCCTTCATTGACTGGATCAAATATTGAAATTTATCTTCATTGTTCATATGTATCTTGTCCGTGTGTATCTTTTTGAATTGACCCCAGAAACCTAACCAATTATTTAGGTCATCATCAAATTTCTTGAATTAAATTTTAGGTAGTTTGTAATTCTTAGCTGATTTCACCTCTTGAGATGTTTCATCAGTGGATGTTTTCTTGAAACTTGAACACATTCCTTTAATGGTATACCATTTGTGAACAAATTCTTCAGCTTTATTAACTTCTTCTGTGTGTAGCTTTCTTCATTGAAATCTTCTAAGCTTAACATTCTTTCTCTAATCTTTGTGTCTAATCTATTTAACTGTTGAATTTTTTCTTCTAAATAGGTTATTTCTATTGTTCCTTGTGAAAAATCCCGATTTTTAATATGTGATTCTACAGTTGTTGCGCTCCTGTTAAATAGTCTTCGGAGTTGATCCCGCTCCCGGATTTCTTTTAATGCCTGTGCAGCATCGTGGTGTGATCAGACTTCTGTGCAAGTTCTTGACATTTTCCACGGTCGCCAACTTTGTGATGGATCGAAAATTGAGCGACTGAGAAGGGGGAGCCACAAGCACCAGTTAATCACCCTTTTATCTTCGCAGGTTTCATTATTTTTGTTTAAATAAAATATACGCGTCTATTTTGTTAAAGTCCTTTTATTGCAGTGTTTGCCAGTCATTACAGTGTTGCAAACGTTAAAAAATATTATAATAATGATACCATAGTATCCACAACGGGGAGGAGTTTAAACACCCTATTGGTGATTCCGTCGGAGCCGGGTGCTTTCCGCGGTTGAAGTTTATTAATGATGTCTTGCACTTCGTCAGCTGTGACCGGAGGCAGAGGATCAACAGGGTCTTCTACGGGGGGGAGGGCATCTCTACGTTCGACGAATGCGTTCACCTCATCGAGATGTCGCTTGTCTACTGGTTGAGAGCTGGGGGAGCACTGGGACTCCAGGCTGTCGGCTAGGCATTCGGCCTTCTCAGAGTCGTCAAATGCAACGCTCTTATCGGGTCGAGTTATGGGAGGCATCGAAGCGTCATCGGTGGCACGCAACTTTCGTTTCAGCTGCCAGAAGGCAAGGTGGGTGGGCTCGAGTTCGCTCAGCGCTTTGCACCATTGATCTAAACGATGCTCACTAGTGCGCTTCTTTACAGCACGCTGTAAATAACGCATGTGAGCTTTGTTCGCGTCGCAGGGAAAGTTGCTGTAGCCGGGTGGCCCGACTGGCCGCAAGCCGCAAAGCACACAGCTCGGTGGCTCCGAGCATAGAGATCTGTCTTTGCGACGGGGGCAGTCGGCCGTGCCATGGTCGCCTAGACACTTTACGCATCTGTGCGGCACATGGCAGTTGGCTTGGCTGTGTCCGTACAGCTGGCAGCGGTGGCACTGCCCTACTACGTTTGAGCGGTAAGGCTTCTCTATTGAGATGCCTGTGAAGGAGCATACCGACTTCACTTTGAAGATCGGGTGGTGTCCTTCTACTGGGTCACAGATGACCAGTACCATATCGTACTGGGCTCCGCCTCTCGCCTTATGAAGGCGGTGGACGGCTGTAACCGGGATGTCCTGGCCTGATTGAGGATATCCTCCGTGGATATCTCCTTCAGGATCCGCCTTATCACCACGCGGGTGGGCTTCTCCTCTGGGAGGGAGTAAGTATGGAAGGCTATGTGCCTTCCGATCAGCTGGCGGGTAATTGCCCTAAAGTCCATGGTCATAGGGACCACTACTTTGATTCCCTGGTTAATTGTGTACCAGGTAGTGTGAATAGAATAGAATAGAAGAATAGAATAGAATAATACTTTATTGTAACCAAAAATCAAACATAACGGGTTTACAAATTTTACAATGTTATGGTTACAACGGCGGTCTTAACGATATCTTCCAGACAACCTTTGGATGGACATTACGGAATTAAAAATTAAAAGGGGGTAGTCAGTGGTGTACTCTACACAAAATGTTAAACAAAACAACAACATAACAATTAAACAAAATAACAAAAGTAAAGTTATCTACTTCATATATATAAATGTATAATATAAATATAATACATACATAAATATATATAGATATTTGTGTGTTCTTGAAATTAAATGAAAAAAAAAATACTAGAATAGTGACAAATTTTGACTCAAAGAAATTACTGAGACTGAAAATGATTTGTAACTAAGCTTTTAAAAGTAACGAGTGACTGTGCTTGTCTTACCGACACCGGCAATTCGTTCCATAAACGGACAGCCTGGACCGTGAAGGACTGGTCATAAAATTTGGTGGAATGTGCCGGCATCAAAAGTCTCAAATTCTCCGATGATCTCAAGTGTCTATTATGAGTGTCATGTAGTGTGTTATGTATACTGCCGAGAATGCCCCTTTATGTAATATTTAAATGTACGCGCATGTCCTAAACCAGTAATTACAACCCATTCCCTTTGGAGAGTAGGTACAATGTATCATGCTAATGCTATTATGTGTATACTATGGTATTCTCTTGTTTCAGAAATTGTCATCCGCAAGGGCGATCAACTGCAATTCTATGACGTTAACGGAAACCTGACGCACAGAGAATACGTTAAGTCGCCCGGTGCTAAAGATACACTGTTTTATGACCCAGTACACAACAGGGTGCTGTTTGCTAGCCTATACCCTAATATACAGGGTGATTGGAAGATGGGTGCAAAGCTTTAAGGCGAAGATAGTACAGACAATTTAGAACCATTTAAGCCATGGTTGTCTTAGACGAAGTCTTACCAAATATTTTTAACCAAATTTTTAAGTTTTTTTTCGGAAATTCTCAAAATTTAATGTAAACTGCATAATTATGGCCAAATTGAATGATAAATGAATTCATTTTTTATTTATTTAATTAAAGTAATGTGTAAGCAATCAAGCAAAACATGTTTTAGGCTTCTGTGTCATTAGACATTTTTTTTACAGACATTTAAAGATCAGAAAAAATAAAAAAATTGTACAATACGTCTTTTAAACCTTATTCAAAAAAAAAACGGAGGGTGCTTTTTTTGTTCAAACCTTTTTGAAGACATGCTTGATAATCGCTCTTTCTTTTGAGGTATCATTTATGCGGATATCTTACAAATTATTGAAATTAGGGCCTACAAACCAATTTGAGGGAGATTTTTTTTTATTTTAGGCAGACTAATTAAAACAACATTTGAATTAAAATTATTTATTTTTCATGTTCAAAATGACGGCCGTGATTCCTAATACAAGCACGGCCCCGTCTTCTAACTTCTGTAGTCGTTATTTTCAACATCATCTCCTGCTTCATTGTCTCAAACGCTGAATTTATTCTTTGTATCAATTCTTCTCTAGTGTTAATTTCTTTGTTGTTATACACCAGTTCCTTGGCCCGGCCCCACACGAAAAAGTCCAACGGGGTCAGATCTGGGGAGCGAGCGGGCCAAGGGATGGGTCCATCCCTGCCGATCCAGCTATCAGGAAAGCAATTGTTGAGGTGTTCCCTTACATTTAAAGTCCAATGCGCTGGACAGCCGTCTTGCTGAAAGATGACTGTTCGGTCTCTTTCGAAGATCGGGACACCTGATTCCTCTATCAGCAGTGGTAAATCAATTTGCAGAAATTGCAAATAATTTTCGCCATTCAATCGATCAGGCAAAAAGTGGGGCCCAATCAATGTTCTGCCAATTATTCCAGCCCATACATTCACAGAGAATTTCATCTGAAATGACACCTGCTTCTTAAAATGTGGATTGTTGTCTACGTCGGCCCATTCATGGATGTTGTGAAAGTTTGTAATACCTTCCCTTGAAAATTTACTTTCATCCGTCCACAAGATTGATTTCAGAAACCACGCATCTTCGATGTCTCTGTTGAGGAGGAAACGGCAGAACTGAATTCTTCTTTGAGGATCTTGCTCTACTAGACCTTGCACACTCCTGCCATGGAACGGATACTTATCATTTTGGTGCATTGTATGCCACACCTTCCATTGAGAAATGTTTAAATTTCGAGCTACTGCTCTAGTACTGGTAGTAGGATCCGCTTGAAATGCTGCTAAAATGTCTTCGTCGACGGCAGTTTCGTGTCTGCCCGGGTTGACTCCAGGTTCCACGCGGTGAAACCCATCTTGGGCAAGACGACGAAACGTGTTGTAAAACACTCGGACATTCGGTATCCTGCGATTCGGATAGCGCTCTTGATACATCCGTCGCGCCAAAGATCCATTGCCGTCTGCTCTACCGTACATAAATACGATATCCGCATATTCTTGATTGGAAAAAGTAGCCATAGTCACTTAACAATTAAGAAAAACGGCGTAGGAGCGCACTAAACGTCAACTCAACACAATTAAGTCAAAAATCAACACGTGCAGGAGCGCGAGGCTACGACTGGACACGGTGAAACAAAAAAGTTCAAAACTAACGCAAACAACACGTGCAGGAACGCAAAGGGCTACAACTGAACACGGTAAATTGTGAATCAACACGACAACGTCCACTCACAAGGGCAGTAGTTTGACTAATAAGTAAAAGATGTAACGGCTTCATCACGGACCGACTGACCCTGACTAAAGAAAAACGACTTTGTTGCCTCAGTAACTAAGACCATTTTGCTGTAAAAACCAACTCTTTATCGCTTTTTGCTATTCATTGGGCGTTCTACCTGGAAATGCCGTCGCACCGCGCTCGGTGGCCATTGTTTAGAGAATCCCCTCAATGGGTTCCCCTCAATTGGTTCCTGCATGTGCCAAAAATTCTTAGAATTGAACAATGTTATCATTTCGAGCACATAAAGTATTCTTTTAAGCAAAAATTTTGTGTTTTGTTAGACTGCCTAAAATTTAAAATTTCTCCCTCGATTTGGTTTATTAGGTCCTAATTTCAATAATTTGTAAGATATCCGCATAAATGATACCTCAAAAGAAAGAGCGATTATCAAGCATGTCTTCAAAAAGGTTTGAACAAAAAAAGCACCCTCCGTTTTTTTTTTGAATAAGGTTTAAAAGACGTATTGTACAATTTTTTTATTTTTTCTGATCTTTAAATGTCTGTAAAAAAAATGTCTAATGACACAGAAGCCTAAAACATGTTTTGCTTGATTGCTTACACATTACTTTAATTAAATAAATAAAAAATGAATTCATTTATCATTCAATTTGGCCATAATTATGCAGTTTACATTAAATTTTGAGAATTTCCGAAAAAAAACTTAAAAATTTGGTTAAAAAAATTTGGTAAGACTTCGTCTAAGACAACCATGGCTTAAATGGTCCTAAATTGTCTATACTATCTTCACCTTAAATCTTTGCACCCATCTTCCAATCACCATAGTTTTAAAATAGCCTCAAGGACAATAGAAACTTTAGTACCAATTCCAGGCGGGTTTGTAGGTAGCATTTTTTACGACCCCGTCACAGATTTACTCTTTTGGAGGATAATAAACGAAGAAGGAATACATTCAATGTCAATGAATGGAACTGAAACTGGATTTAGCAACACAAGAAACGAAAACCCGTTAATTTTGAAGAGAGATATTTTCTCTTATATGACCGTCGATATCTGCGGAGGGTAAGTTACTAACAATGATAATAATTTAAAGTTTTACTACAAACCGGCAATACACGTACCTTTGTGAAAATTTATTAGTGTCATGTCATAATGATAACATCAATCCTGTATCTAATAGCTACATTTCGCCAGTTATGCTCAACTCCAATGTAATAGGGGACGATTGTAGTTGACTGGGCACAAATAAATCATCAAATTATTTTATATTTCAGGTTTATTCACTGCATTTATGGATTCTACAGTACAGTGAGGGCTCGATTTGATGGCTCTGGCAGAGAATTTTTAACCTATCGGAGAGATTTGAAGTTTTTAAACATTGATCATCACACACAGAAGATGTACTGGTATAGTTCTGCATTATATGGAACGATTTCAATTAAATGTAGTGATCTAAATGGAAATAACACAAGAGAAGTATTTCAAGTACAACGACGAAAAAAGCCGTGGAACAAAATTTTTGAAACGCATAAAATGGCCTTTACAAATGATCATATATACTGGAACATTTGCGACCGTGACATACTAAACTGTTCCATCTGGAAAATTCCTAAGAATGCACCGAGCGATATCGATCCGTTAATTAAATCTAATCTTTTTGTCGAATGTGAGAGATGTAATTGGGCAATAGCCGCCAAATACAGCATTGAAGATCTGACTCGAGAAGTTCAGAACTGTGACCGTCTAAAGACTCTGCTGCCAAATACCACAGTGACCAAAGTTTCTTCAGATGTAAGCCTGCCTTGTGTCCATGGTAGGGAAGTTAGCGAAGAATCTGGTTGTGTATGTACACAGGGTTACAGCGGTGAGAGATGCGATGTTTCCGTGTGATCTATGTACTTTTCACTGTCCATTATTTATATTTCTAGATTTGTGTATATCTTGTTGGATGTTGTAAATTATATACGTAAGATTTAGAATCTAGCAGCTAGATGGACACCTTAAATTGGTGGCCGAGACACGTGTAAAACTAACTGTTCCAGCACATCTGCCATAGCAGTCCAGTCATCGACATAGGCATCTCCTTAGGCCGTCTATGCGAGCTACTTATTCATTAATGTTTTATTGTCTTTTGTAAAATGATTAAAACCCTGTATGAAATCGGCAAACATTTGTCCTTCGATTACCCATCAATGTCTGTATAGCTGTAAATAAATACCTGTGTTTAAGAAATTACCTAACTTGTTTTATTTAGATTCAAATTTAATAATAAGAATCCTTAAATTCTCCTCATACAAAAGCACATACAAAAATTAGTATTTATTTCGATTTCATATTTTGTCTTGTGTTAATATACATGGTTATTTTCACGGACAGAATGTCAAATAACCGGTCTATTGAACTAAAACCCGCGGTAATAAAAATTTCTACTGAACGGCGCCGGCGGTTCGACGGATGACGTCACCCCGCCGCGCGCCAGATGGCCCGCGCACGAAATGTTTTTTTTTCGCCTCGTTTGTAACGTGAGTCATCTCAAGTGTTGTTTTTATTTAATGGCTCTTTCGAGTTGCGTCAAGTGTTTGTTAACATTTCGTTTTTGTTTGTTTAGTCGTTTATTATTTAGCGGTAAATATTGACGTAAGTAGAAAAAAAATAAAAACACGTTATGCGAACTTTAAAGAGGTTTATTTTATAAAGTAAATCGATAACATATATATATTATGACTTTTATTGGTAGAAGGGTTCTATCTACGTACGCAAAAAATATAAATACATACTTCATAATATAAAAATCTTTATTTACATGCATAAGACTGGCATAAATATTTGCCGACGGCGAATAATTTTTCAACCAAATGAAATAATTTATCACGACTAAACCGTTTAACGTAAACTTAAAATATTGATAATATCTAAAAGCTACATTCATAGAGGAACTTATGTGTAAATATGAAGTTGATAGGTTAATCTACTACAGAAATATATGGGGTTGATTGAAGGTAGTCCCGCTTACATAAAAAAAGCACATAACAATTCTTGAATTTTTTTGTTCAGTGAAGTTTGAGTTAAGAAAGTACATTATATCTAACGACTTTCTACAAGAAATGCTCTTTCCAATGAGGTATCACACATGTTATTCAATAGCCATCGAAAAAAAAACAAGTAAAGAAATATCACAAATCGGGAGAATGGACAAAAAAAAAAGAAACCACGTGATGTCATAAAGGCGGGGTGTTATGTATGTGTATCAGGCGCGCACACATGCGCGCCATCTATTAGAACAACGAGTCCAAGCTGAGAATAAAGCAGTGCGTTGCTAACTACGGAGCGTTTCAGTTGTGTTCCCCCTTCCCCCGCACTCGCGTACGTAACATTGGCGACGAGGTTTTAGTTCCCACGTGTTGGAAATGTCTGTGCAATTTGGAATTCTACATACGTTCGACCATAATACACAGACATGGAGTACGTACAAAGGGCGTATATCGCAATATTTCGTGGCAAATAACATCAACGACAAAACAGATTCCGCGGGTGAAAAACGAAAAGCCATCTTGCTCAGCGCACTCACAGAGGCAACCTACAAACTAACAACAGATTTAGTTATACCGAAATCCGTCGAAGATGTGCCTTATGAAGATCTTTTATCACTTCTGGATAATCATTTCACCCCCAAAAGTGTTGGTTTTGGCGAGCGTCATAACTTCTATGCAGCGTCACAACAATCTGGAGAATCGCATTCTCAATGGGCAGCGAGATTTGCGAGGGCTGACCGAAAAATGCGCTTTCCTTAATGTGGAGGAAGCACTGCGCGACAAATTCATTATGGGAATGCAGCCTGGACCAGAGAAGGAGAAGCTGTACACGAAAGACCTGGCTGAGCTCACACTGGCTAAGGTCGTGGAGATGGCAGAAAACCTCCCATGTTCGCGCGCTGCTGCCGCGGCCAGCGCGGGCGCGCTGGCGCAGGCGTCTGTGGCAGACCAGCAGCTGTTCAAGATTGCGGATAAAGCAAAAAGTGACGGTAGGGCAGTGAAGGTGAAGTGTAGCGTATGTGGTTATACGAATCATAATTCGGCTGACTGTAGATTCGCCAATTATGTTTGTAAAAAGTGTAATATAAAGGGCCACTTACGTAAAATGTGTCCGAAGGTGAATTGCGTACAGTTGCATGGCGGTGACAAGGGTGAGGTTGACGATGACGGTAAGCTATATTATATCCGTTCGTTCAGGGGAGAACCTATGGTAGAAACTGTTTGGATTGAAAACGTGCCATTCAAATTCGAAATTGATAGCGGCTCCGCAGTAACCGTAGTTTCGGAGACGTTTTACAAAACTAATTTCAAAAAGATGCCATTATCAAGTACATGTAAACAGCTCATAACGTATAACGGCGGGAAAATTGTGTGCCTAGGTACATTGCGTCTACCGATACGCTACGCGTATCGAACGAATAGTATGTACTTATATGTGGTCCGCGACGGCGGCGGCGGGCCGCCCATTCTCGGTCGAGATTTCTTATCATTGTTTCGCTTACAGTTAATACCGGTCAACTATTGTGGAACCTCAGAGTTGAAATTGAAATACCCGAAGTTATTTTCGAATGAATTGGGAAATTTAATAATTACAAAATAAAACTATCGTTGAAGGAAGGTGCAAAACCGGTTTTTTACAAAGCGCGCCCCGTTGCGTTCGCGATGCGTACATTGGTCGAGAAAGAAATCGATAGATTGGTCGGTTTAGGTATTTTAGAACCAGTAGAGTATTCGGAATACGCTTCACCGATAGTCCCGGTTCTTAAGCGAAACGGGACAGTCCGATTGTGTGCTGACTATTCAATTAGTATTAATAAACAGTTACAAGTGGAACAGTACCCGCTGCCTACAACTGTCGAGCTATTTTCTAAGATCCATGGGGGTCAACAGTTCAGCAAACTTGATTTATCGATGGCCTATAACCAACTAGTTTTGGATGACGAGTCAAAAAACATAACCTGCATAAACACAACCCGCGGGCTATATAGGTTTACACGTTTAGTGTTTGGTTTAGCCAGCGCGCCGTCTATTTTTCAGCGCGCTATCGAGGGTTTATTATTCGATATAGACGGAGTGTTGTGCTTGCTAGACGATATTTTAATAACCGGAAAGGATAAGCAGGAACATTTACAAAAACTAAATTTAGTGTTGAAGCGCTTAGAAGAAGCAGAGTTAACATTACAAAAATAAAAATGTAATTTTTTTCAAGACGAAATCAGTTATTTAGGTTATATTATCACTAAGAATGGCCTAAAAAAAGCGCCGGAAAAAATTAAAGCAATGTTAGATGCACCGGTGCCAGCAAATGTTAATCAGCTTCAGTCGTTTTTGGAATTAATTAACTATTACAGGAATTTCGTACCAAACGCATCCACCATCCTCAGTCCATTGTACGATCTTTTAAAAAAGAATTGTGAGTGGACATGGTCTGATATTCATGACTCGGCTTTTAGGTCAATAAAAGAGATCATGACATCGGAGCAGGTTCTCGCACATTTTGACCCGAACGCGACGATAATATTAACGGTAGACGCTTCCCCAAGTGGGTTGGGACCAGTGCTCTCACAAGCAGGCCCAGACGGTGTGGAAAAACTCATTTCATTTGTTTCGCGTACCTTAAACTCGGCTGAAAAGCGATATGCTCAGATTCAAAAGGAAGCAACAGCCATTATTTACGGCGTGCGTCGGTTCCATCAATATTTGTATGGCAGATCGGAACCGTTTATACTGCGAACGGATCACAAGCCCTTACTAGCAATTTTTGGGCCCCATAAGGGCATACCAGAAATATCGGCAAAGAGGTTACAGCGTTACGCTTTGTTCCTAAGTAGTTATAACTATAAAATAGAATATGTTCGCAGCGCTGCTAACAGCGCCGATTATTTCTCCCGCGCGAGCTTGCCGCGCACGATTCACGAGTGCGCGTGCACCGAACAGTGTAAGTGCTGTGACTGCGAAGTATCTTACGACCGCGCGACGTATGTTTGTTTTGTTGTAGACGGAAGCATGCCCGTGACGGTAGTTAAATTACGCGAGGAGACGGGTAGTGACGTAGTTTTAAGGCAAGTAAAAAACTTTATTTTGAATGGATGGCCACCAAAGATAAGCGATATAAGGTTAAAACCATACTACTTATGTAGATCACAATTATCCTATGAGAACGGTTGTGTCATGAGAGGCCACAAAGTGGTGATTCCTTCGAGCTTATACCAAATCGTTCTCAAAGAATTACATACGTCACATCTAGGCGTAGTAAAAACTAAGGCCGAAGCCCGATCAAGATTTTGGTTCCCGGGAATTGACCAGGCTATAGAAACAATGATAGGTTCATGCTTCGTGTGTATTCAGTTGCGCCCCTCACCGCCACGTGCGCCGCCGTCTAACTGGGAATTTCCACCAGGTCCCTTCTACAGAATACATATAGATTTCCTAGGTCCGATTAAAGGTTGTGTTTATTTGGTAGCGGTAGATGCATATACCAAATGGGTAGAAGTTTACAATATGAACACGGCCACTTCTTCGACCGCGGTAATAGAGACGCTATGCGATTTTATGTCAAGGTTTGGAGTTCCGAAAACGATTGTAAGTGATAATGGCATAGCTTTTTGTTCGCGGGAGTTTGAACTATTTTGCGCGGCAAACGGGATTTCACACATGACGTCACCGGTCTATCACCCACCTAGTAACGGCCAGGCCGAAAGTTTCGTTAAGGTCATTAAAAAAGGAATAAAGTCTTGTATTATGTTGACTAATAGCGCGAAAGAAATATCTAGGAAATTACTAAGATATCTTATGGATTATCGTAACTCAGTTCACTCGGCTACTGGGTTGTCCCCTGCGCAATTGGTGTTTGGGCACAAGTTAAGGTCGCGATTGGATCTGATGGATCCAAAGTCATCGGCACCTTTGTCACCATCTGTATCTAACGTTGTAAAAAACCAACAGTGTTTGCAAACTAAACAACAAGGGAAAAATAAAACAAGATATTTAGAGAAAAACGATGTTGTATTATATAAAAAGTTTGTTAATAAAGCAAACTATACATGGTGTAAGGGCGTCATAGCAAAAAGAATAGGAAAAGTTTTGTATTTAGTAAAAGACACAAATAGTTCAGAAAGTTGCAAAAGGCACATAAATCAGCTGATGCTATATAAAGGACCAAGCAACAATAATAAGGATAATGTACAGAATTCTATAGTAAACCTACCTGGGTCATCTGGTCCTGCTACGCTGCCACCGTCAACACCACACTCACCGTCGTGGTCGCTTCCGTCATCACCGCCACCAGCTGCTTCAGAAACGCACGTACTCCAGCCGGAACTTAGCGTACCAGATCCCTTGTCGAGTAGTGCAGCCGGAGGGAGGAGAGCAGAATGGTGTACACGAAGTACCTTTTCGTCGTCGAGCGAGGATGGGCCAGAAAAGGACTCACAACCGACACAGGAAGCTGGTTCAAAAGACGTAGATATTGAAAGAACTGAGAGGCATTCGAATCCCGAGGATGTTGATCAGAAAGCAGCGACTGAACTTGATAACCAGACCACACAACTCGATAGGGCAGTAATCGCTACACCAAAGAGACCGACACGTAATCGCCCCGTTGTTTGTTTTAAAAAGTACTTTTAGCATAAGATGTATGTAACTGTAAGGGTCTATACTCTATAATTAGGATGTTAATGTGTATTCGGGGTATTGGACTAAGGGGAGGAATTGTTATGTATGTGTATCAGGCGCGCACACATGCGCGCCATCTATTAGAACAACGAGTCCAAGCTGAGAATAAAGCAGTGCGTTGCTAACTACGGAGCGTTTCAGTTGTGTTCCCCCTTCCCCCGCACTCGCGTACGTAACACGGGGTAACACTGAATACACATCCACATCCAGGTTAAAAGCTATTTTTTTTATATGTGATAAAAATAAAAATAATGTAATGAGGTCACAGGGCCCAATCCCTGTTTCAATGGAAGGATAAAACAATGTGGTGATTTTTATTACCCGACTGCAAAAAAAAGAGGGTAATGTTTTTCGAATGTATGTAGGTAATTATTATAATTTACTCACCTGACTGCAGCTCCTACCTCTAAGGAACACGCGGGGCGGCACTTCTGGGGTTCCCGGCACCAAAGGGCACGGCACTGACACACCACACACTATACACCACACACCACACACCTCACACCACACCGGCACTGAATCGAGTCAAAATGGCACTGTGTTCCAGCCTTTATTGGTGGCCGCCATCTTGTTTGATGACGTTTCGCTGTTTTGCCGACTCAGTTGAACAAAAATTATGATGTTATCACAAATTTTGTAGCTTTGGTATATGTTTTGCTTGAAAACTATTATCGAATTAATATGCAATGCAATAGTTATTAGTTTTTACACAGAATTGGTCTCACTATTTAATAAATTACGATAGCAAATTCTAGAACCGTTACGAGTGCATTGAAAACCATATAATAATAGAAATATCCTTAGCCTCAGGTCAAAAACTGGTTTCACACACATAAACTATATTCTAATTAACTAATTAATGCAGTTATTTACTCAAAACACTCATTCACAACCGAAAATATCAATTTAATCCGCGGAACAACTTTCGCGTGTCGCACGTGAACCACAGACTGACTTTGACAATTATTTTTAAAAAAAATGAATGATTGGTGAACTGTTGTTGTATTTTTTTCATGAAGGAACTCACTATGGTTCAAGTAGAAAAGAGAAAAAGGATATTAAACACCTTGAGATAGAAAGAAATAGATATATTATGACGCCCGTATCGTTCCATAATTCTAGCGTACTGTAGTACGCAGTAGCAATCTACGGGAAAAATTTTTTTGCGTAGTATACTACGCAGTAGCAGTTTAGCGGAGACACACCTGGCTCGTCGTTGAGCTCCGCCTTGCAGCCGCCGGGACTCGCCACATATGTGGGCGCTGAGTCGCCGGTCGCTGCAGTTGCGTCGATTTCCAGTGATGAGTTTTTCTCCCCGCCACGACTCTGTAAAAGCGCGCTTTAGGTATGGGTAGACTTGAAAGTAGGTCGCGAGATGTCACCACTGGCGCGCTTGCGATTCATTCAATATCTGTACCAATGGCTTGGGGGGTTACTATTACATCTTAAAACAGTATTCCTGTATTCTTATTTCAGTGTGAGAAAGAGTCGGAGCTATAGAGGATGTCTAGCGCCATCTCTTTCCCACTCTGGAATAAGATTAAAACAATACTGCTTTAGGACGTCATGGTAGGAACTCAAACTCAACTCACCGACGTGTATATTTATTTGCAGTACACTTCTGCTTAATCCTATGAGGAACACAGGCGTGATGTTATGTTACATAGGTAGGTAATAAAAAGGTTATCCATAGATTCTCGCCATAAAAAAGCATACCATAGATCTGTGTTCACGGTACATTCCTTGGTAAGACTGGTCGTCAGACTTTCGGTCTTCGGACTACCCGAAACGACTGCCAAAGATCTACGAATGACAGCCGGGACGAAGAGTTTAACTTGCTTCCGATGCATAGAAATGTTTCAGTATGTACGCGATGGTCCATGCAAGCACTGACCTCAGCAAGTGTTGCTTTGGCCCGTGCGGATGTTATTATATAGCTACGAGTCCCTCCTCACATTTTGGACTTTCATGAATGTATTATGAAGCAAATCATATCCATCTTATTTCAAGAAGTCCACAGGGGTGCCACATACATATTTAGTATATTATCTGTATAGTTACTAAATGTAGGGGAAGGTTGCTATGAATGGACCACTTAACTTTACGACCTCAAATCTCAAAAAGTGTAAGTGTTCAAATGAAAGTAGTTTATTAATTCTATTTCTTAAGATCTTTATTTGTAATAATTAAACGCAATTCGGGCTAACACTTTTTTTGTATAAACGAAGAAAACTAAATCTTGGGCTGTTGCCTTCTTTGGACCATGAGCACTTTCATTGAACCACCAAGTTGCCATCAATGGACTTCGAGAAATTTGTTCTAGAGGTCCAATCGAGGCAAATAATTATAATTATCTATATTACTAAAATAAATTGCTCCTGCTCTGATACTGGAGGGTGGTCACTTTCGGAACCCGGTATTTAGACGTGTTCTTTAGCTTTCTGGTTAACTCCATCTAAACTTCGTTTCTTTCGGTAGTCCATATATTCTGCTTGCTTTATTTAAACCAACCCTTCTTCTCTTCTTCTCCGTTCGTCGTTCGTACTTGTTTCATTATATGCAAAGTACTTTCCTTTATTTGGCGACATTATAATTTAATTTATTATTAATTATTATGACCAGAAAAATACAATAAAAAGTTGCTATGATTGAACCGGTCCAACTCTCTTGAGGTCCATTGATGGCAACAAGGTACTGGTTAAGTAAAACTTAACCAAACTATACATGGTCATTATCATACAAAAAAGAAAAAACTCATGGAATTGCAAATAACCTGTCCAATATTTCATAACATTGCACACAGACAAATATAAATGATACAAATACAAGGTGTTGTTTTGCATCCTCGTCAAATTCACGGAGGTGACTATGCTAATGATTCTCGTCCCGAACCAATAATAAAATGTGTAGGTCATTTTTATTTATTTTCTTATTTATGGATATCGGACAGTGTGAACCACCCGTGATTTAAACGCGGCCCGTCTGATCCTCATCCTATAATCGCGCTTTTACACAAACAAACAATCTCAAATGTTTATTCGATAAATTTGTATTCCCTACAACACTTTAAGGGGATTATTCTGACATACTGACAAAATTAAACAACCAAAAAAATCAGCATTTGTTAATAATTAACTAGGTACCGTAATTTAAATTAATTATTTATGTATTTTGTGACAACCTCATGAATTTTGACCAGAATGCAAAACAACACCTTGTTTAAACAATGATACTTATGTCAAATTGTCTTGAGTGAAATTATAAGATTTTGACCGTCGCAAACACAACCACAAGCGTCACTCCTCGGTACGTGCCGCAGCGTCACTGAGGTAAGAGGGGGATGCAACTGAATGGCCACGGGATCGTTTCGACTAATTTGGGTGTTGCTAGCTTGCCCAGTTTTGGAAATACCTTGGTGGTCCAATGAAGTCCTAGTCCAATGATCGCAACCTTCCTTTTATTATATTAACTAGCTTCTGCCCGTGGCTTCGCCCGCGTGGAGTTCGGCAATTGCACACGTATGCGTTAACCCCCGCAAAATAGTGTCGAAAATAGTCGTTTAAATGTCATAGATTATTAAATATAGTTGTGGCCCGCTTCGCTCGCGCGTAAGTGTAGGATAAATAGTTGTGTAAAAGTCTGCGATTTTCGAAGTAAGAAGCCAGAGAAAAAAGATGGGTTCGTCCCCAGGAGAAACAAAAACACTTTTCTCATTTACTGTACTTAGTGAAAAAGCACAAAAACAAAAATAATCGAATCGGGGGCGTCGGCCACGGGTGCCTCGACCACTGGGGGCGTAAGCCACGGACCCGAGAATTCATTGTGGTAAAAAGGCAAAAAGTATAATTATGATGGCGTTTTTTTTTTAATTTTGTATTTTTAGTGACAAAAATAGGTTGAACCAGAATTTATTTTTTACATGTCTTCCGAGTTACGATGCCGTAACTCAAATGCCCCGGTCAGTAATGGTGTAAGTGAGCTAACTTACGATTTTTTAAAATTCAAATATGCTCAGATTTTACAATCTATTTAAGTCCCGGAAAACAATATTAATAATGAATTATCCTAGCACCTCTTTGTAAATGACGTTTGAGGTGTTTCGTTTTGGGGCTAAAACTACTAAGTTACTTGCAACAGAACAGTTCTCACTTAAAGCCAGCCATAGCCTAGGGGAGGATATTGAGACGGTACTCCCTTTCTTCTCCTAAAATCGTTTGTCCGAAAATCATTATCCATAACACGTTTGCTATAAACTTCAGTAACCATAATGTTCAAAATCCCGAAATTTTGTTTAACATAATTATCTTTAGTTCTTAAAGTATTCTGTCATAATATCAAGTACTATAATTATTGAATCTCCTAATTTTACAAGACCGAAAGTCATATGTCCTAAGTATTGTGTTAAATAATGTGTATTATTCCGAATGTTCATTTATAATATTCTTTTTAGTCCTAAAACACGTGCTAAAAATTAGATTTTAGTGACAGTTACGAATCGCTGTAAATCCGACTCCACGCAGTCTTGTCTGCCCTACCCCTAGAGTGTAATTTAAAATCGCGTAGGCGCGGAGGGGCGAGGCGGCCCGCGAGTTGCGGAGCAGGTGGTTGTAACACTCGCCGCCGCGGCTGAGGTTGGCCGGCAGAGCCGGCCAGCAAGCCGAAGCTGCGGTGGTGAGCGTTAAACCCATCTGCGACGATAAACTCGCGAGGGACCGCCGGAGCGCCGTAGCGCCGGAGCCGTGACAGAAACCATGCCTGCTGCATGTTGCATGCTTGCATGATTGCTTGCATGCTGCATGCTACGTGCATGCTTGCATGCTGCATGTTGCGTGCCTGCTTGCATGCTGCATGCTACGTGCATGCTTGCATGCTGCATGTTGCGTGCCTGCTTGCATGCTGCATGCTTGCTTGCATGCTGCATGCTTGTTTGCATGCTGCATGCTTGCTTGCTTGCTTTACAAAAACCACATGTTCACAATCAACTGCTTTATTGAGTACATGTATAAAATATTTATTTATGTATAAAAAATAAAAAAAATATTCTAAGAATATTATTATTATAAATAAACATTATGTAATTTGAATTTAGGACTTATAACTTTTATAGAAAACATTTTTATGTCTTTTGTATATTATTGATTGTAATATTTATGACAAACGGATTTAGGACAAATTATATTTAGGGATTTCAATTTTATGTCATGTGATATTATGTGATGTTAAGTTCGGGTGAATTATCATTCGGACAAATGATGATTAGGACAAAAAAAGTTATGGCACCTTAAATTATGGATAAAAAAGTTAGGTGACACAATAGAGAACCTATTGAGACATTGCGTATTTTAAATATTATTGTTTGCACTTAGAAAATGAAGTCATCATTATGTTATTATTTAGCGACCCGGAAAATCACGAAAACGATACCCAAGACGGAAAAACAGAAAACTTTCGTTATCGAGAAAGAGAAGTCTCTTCGTTAAAGAGAAGAACAATATTTTCTTAAATCGTCTAACGACTTTATTAGTTAAAAATATCTGTACATGTAGAAAGGAACGCGTAATTTCGGCACCTACCCAAACGACCTAAACGGTCGAGAGGCTATAACGTGAACCACATAAATCTATCGGTCGCGTGTTCGAGCCCAGCATACAGCAAAAGTTTTTGGAATTTAAATTTCCGAATATTTTGTATACATTATTATGGAGAACGAGCGAAGTGAAAATAATAATATAACATTCAGAAAACCACAACGTTCTAGTTCGCTTTGTGATTTATCATCAAACCAATCCCTCTTTGACGCAACAATGTTAAGTTTACCAAATACGTCAATCAACGAATCACAAACCAATAAAGAGCTTTACGATAAAATTAATCTATTACAAGAAGAGTTACTCATCGCAAACCAAGAAGTTACTAACTTGAACTTAGAAAACACTACCCTAAAACGAGAATTAGAAAAATGTAAACATGTGATAGATAATTATAAAAAAGTCTGTACGGCAGAAAAAACCATTAGGACACCTAAGCCAAAATCGGCCAAGAAGAAAGGTGTTTCAAGAAGTCAGATTGGATTTAATACACCTCTAATACTACCGCCTGTGATCAGTGAACATCTACTGGAGGAACCGAAAACTTCACAAGAAACGGTAAGTCAAGGAGATCCTTACCTTGTCTTAAGCTGTGACGAACTAAAACCAGATCAGAAATTTAGATCTCAACGTAAAATATGTTTACTTAGTAGTGATAATAAAAACGACGTACTGTCAATAGCTGAAAATACATTCCAAAGTAACTGCAATCTATGTCATTATTTAATATCACATGGAAATACAAAACAGCTTCTAAGCGGTCTGGAGACAAAGTTATTATCCTACAATATGAATGACTTCTGCGTTATATTTCTTGGGGAAGAAGACTTCAAGAGGACTAACGACTATTATGACATGATTTTTCATATACGTGAAGTACTTCAAACAGTCCAACACACTAATATAATTATTTGTATGCCAACTTATAAGTATCCATTTGACACCAGCTTATTCAATTGTCGAGTGGAGACATTTAATAATCTTTTATACTTAGACATACTGACGCATAAGCACGCATTTCTTATGGATAGTAACCTGAATCTGGACTATGACAGCAGCATGTTTAACAAATACTCTGGCAAAATAAATAAACTTGGACTACGCACTATATTTAAGGATTTACTGGACTTAGTTACGGACATTATGCAAAACGTTGACATTCATCACAATTTAAATGACATTGACACAACAGAAGACCACTTTTTTCTTGACTAATCATCTATACATAATGCACCAAAACATTGCAGGCTTGCTAGCTAAATGCGATACTCTTGCAGTCTGTCTCAATGATTTAATTGATATAAACATAGGTGTGGATGTCTTATGCATTATGGAACACTTTATGATGGAGACCTATGAGAAACACCTGAATTTAAATAACTACTGTTTAGCGGCCTGTTATAGTCGAAAAGAAACTAAAAGAGGTGGAGCGTGCATATTAGTGAGGTCTGGTCATAAATGGAGTGAGCTGCCAAATATAGCAAAAATATCTACGAGTGGTGTCTTTGAATGTTGCGCCATTGAGCTAATTACCCATAAAATGATATGTGTCTGTATTTATAGAGTACCAAATTCCAATAATTTTAATGAATGTATTAGTAAACTAGAACGAATTTTGCACATTTTAATGAAAAAGGATTGTAAAAATATTGTTTTGGCAGGAGACTTTAATATAGATATACTTAAACGGAATAAGCAATCAATAGAATTCGAAAATATGTTATTAAGCTTTAACTTGAAACTAGCACTTCATCAACCAACTCGCCTCAAGAGCAAAACTTGCATTGACAATTTTGCGCATAACTTTAATAGTCTCTGTAAGGCTTCAGTATTAGAGTTAGCATTGTCGGATCACACAGCCCAGCTGCTAAAATGCCCAATTAGCAAAGTATGTGCTATTAATCGGTGGAGTAGGACAAGACGTGACTATAATAATGATAATATTAAGAAATTTAAGGGCCATCTGCGTAATCTCACGTTTTCGGAAGTATATGAATCAAGTGACCCAAATGAGGCATTCAACGCGTTTGCAGATATTTTTTTACTACTATACAGACAGTGCTTTCCTGAAACTATCGTTTCGGTAAATGCTCATAAAAAGCAAAAATGGGTATCTCGTGGCATTAAAAAATGCAGCGAAAAAAAAACGACAATTACTGTGGACGTTCCGTTTAAAACCGAATCAAAATAATAAAAAGCAATTCAAAAATTACTCTAAACTGTTTAAAAAGATAATAAATTTGACTCAACGAGCTCAAAATAACCATAAAATAAATATATCTAATAATAAATCCAAAGCAACATGGCAAATAATAAACCAAGCTAAGCTAAATTTGCCAAAGAATAATATTAATAAAATAAGAATTAACAAAAATGAAATTATATCTGATCCAAAATGTATTTCTAATTTATTTAATAATTATTTTATTGATAAAATTAAGCCAATTAGTAACTCGGGAGACAGAGTCACAAAACATATTTCAAACAGAAAAGATTCGATGTTCATGGCGCCAAGTTTGCCAAGCGACGTATTAAAAATAATTTTAGCCCTTAAGAATACAAACAGTGTAGGTTACGATGGAATTTGTACTAAAATACTGAAAGCAGTAGTTGAGGAAATTTGTTGTCCGTTAAGTTACATTATAAATTTGTGTATAAGCGAAGGTATTTTTCCAGGTGCCCTAAAAAAATCAGTAATTAAGCCGTTGTTCAAAAAACAAGATAGAGAAGTAATGGAAAACTATAGACCGATTTCATTGATACCAATGTTCTCGAAGATAATTGAAAAATATATTTATAAAGAACTCAATTTATATCTAGAAGCAAAAAATATTCTTTGCAAAGAACAAAAAGGATTTAGGAAAAACAAATCAATTAACATGGCTATTTATGACTTTTTAAATATTGTAATGACAAATATGGATAAAAACACTCCGGTGTGCGCAATATTCTGTGACTTGACCCAGGCATTTGATTATGTACAACATAATATTTTAATTAAAAAACTGCATGCTTACGGTATAAGAGGTAATGTCCTTGAACTCTTAAATTCGTACCTACATGAAAGAAAACAAATAACGGAGATCCATAGAATAAATGTAAGAACCAAAAAAGAAGAAATCTTTCTTTCGGAGGAACGTAACGTTATCTACGGAGTTCCACAAGGAAGTATACTAGGACCACCGCTTTTTACATTGTATATCAATGACTTTCCAAGGGCAATCAATTATCCTACGACACTGTTCGCGGATGACAGTACGATAACTATTCCTTGTAATCAGAAAGATTTTTATAAAAAGGACATAAATAATACATTAGAAAAAACTGTAGAATGGTTAGATAGTAATAACTTGAAAATAAATTTAAATAAAACTGTTATTATGCATTTTGGCCAGCGCGCATTGACTCTTCCCAATCTTGACGTAACATACAAGAATATAAAAATTGACACAGTGATTACAACCAAGTTCTTAGGAGTAACGATAGATCGAAATTTAAATTGGAAGGCACATGTAGAGATCCTGACTAAAAGAATAAGCAGTAGTGCATATGCCTTATACAGTTTGTCACGAAAGGTTAGCATATATGCTTTATTAACTGCTTACTACGGGCTTACGGAATCTGTGCTCAGATATGGGGTTATCTTTTGGGGTAACTCAACTGACATAGAAGCCGCATTTAAAGCACAAAAGAGATGTCTCAGAGCCATGTTCAAGTTGAAAACCACCGATAGCTGTAAACCCTATTTCTTACGTTATAAAATATTGACACTGACATCCCTTTATATTCTAGAAACAGTCATGTTTATTAGAAATAATAAAACTTTATTTTCGCGAATGGCAGATAAATTTCCCAGAACCAGGCGTGATCAAAACCAGCTGTGTCTGCATAGGAGTAGGACTGCACTTATGCGCAAAAGTGTTTTCTGCATGGCTCCCATTATTTATAATAAGTTACCCAAAAGTTGGAGAGAGCTTAATAACGTACAATTGAAGAAACAACTAAAATCATTTCTAAAGGACAAAGCATACTATAATATTAATGAATTTCTGACAGAACCATTTACTGTAACGCAGATTTATTCATGATTTTATTAATTATTACTTTTGACATATGTAGACGTTGACATTTACTATTACATGCTAAATTCACAGACATTGATTAAACTATGATTTTATTCTTATAATTTTGACATGTATAATTTTACTTGTATAATTTTGATATTTATTATTTTTATATTCGATTGAAATGATTAACTAAAACAATACAAATTTAATTTTCAAAACATTTGCACGCCATAGTATGTGGCAAACATGTCTGAGCCGTTTTTTATTATTTTATGTTACCTTGCATGCACTTTTATTATTGTATGTAAACACATGTTTGGGCAAATAAATATATCTTATCTTATCTTATCTTATCTTATCGGCGACCCTGAAGTCCACAAAAACAACACACGTGCAAAAAAAAAAAGAAAGTTTTCCTCAGCATCATTGTGGTCAGCGATCCCGAAAACCACGAAAACGACACTCATGAACGAAAAACAGAAAATTTTCCTCGGCGTCATCTTGGTTTTTCATTTTCATTGCCAGCGACCCGCTAAAACCACGAAAACAACACCCATGAAGCCATTGAGTCGCGCAAGTGTCCAAACGCGCGAGTGTCTGTCACGCAAGTGTCCATGCGCGCAAATATCTTTTCGCGTAAATGAGTCTGTCCTTCGCACAAAAGGCCCAGATTCCCTAGAAGTGTGTACTTATACGAAGTTTTTTTACCGTATTTGTCCATACAAACGTGCTAACACTACAAAACGAAAATAAAAAAATTGCCACCCCTGTTATCGTCTGAGGGGTGGCATTTCCAAAAACATTGTGATACGTACTTATCAATTCAATCGAGAAACACAAATAGTAAATTTCAAGCTGTGCAGACCATTTTTGTTTTACTAATGTTTCAACCCCTTTTCTCCCTTTTGGGGTTGAATTTCTAAAAACGACGAAATACGTGTTCATTTATTTTTGCTCAGAAACTTCAATATTTAATGTCATTCTTCTTACTTAAAAAATGATGGATTCCGCATAAAACTCTGAACCCCTTTCTCACCCTCTTAGGGGGTAAATTTTCAAAAACGCTAAAATACGTAATTATTTCTTTCGAACCAGAAGCTTGTATATGAAATTTCAGCCTTCTAACTTTAAAAATGTCGATTTTCCGTACAAACTTTCATCCCAGATTTAAGTCCCTTAGGGGTTGAATTTCGAAAAATCCTTGCTTATTCCTTGTTTACATTATAAAGGGAACCTCTCTGCAAAATTTTAGCTTTCTAGGTCCAAGGGTTTGGGCTGAGCGTTGATGAGTCAGTCAATCAGTCAGTCAGTCAGGACTTCTCTTCTTATTTATATATTATATACACGGTGTAAATCACCTCATCACGAAGCCGTCAACCAAGCATTCTGTACATGAAATTAAGTAACTTTACGCAAAAATTATTGCTGGGAAACGACTTTTTTTTTGGGGGTGTAAAATCATGTTTTGCGGTAAAACTCAATGTAACGCACTCAAAACATTGTGCTGATACGGACGGATTGAATAGTACGGGGGTCGTGGAGGTGTTTAAAGTAAAAATCTTACATTAAAAACTTGTATTTAAAAAAATACTTGTCAAAAAGTTGGAACTTTGACCCCTAAATATCTCCGTAACTAGGAGGTTCCCAGGTATGGTGTAGAACAAAAAAATTATCGCAATGACAGGGAGAACCAGTGCCTTTCGGCTTTGTTAAGAGGTGTTTTACACCCTTTATAATAATATATTCATCATCATCATCATCATTAGCCTATTATGTTCCCACTGCTGGGACACAGGCCTCCTCTCTATGAGAGGGAGTGGGCTGTAATCCACCACGCGGGCCCAGTGCGGGTTGGTAGATGTCACATGTCTTCGAATGTTTAGTTCTAGGACATGCCGGTTTCCTCACGATGTTTTCCTTCAACGTTTTTGAGGGCATTTATATATTAATAATAATAAATAGATAGATAATAAGTAGCTGTCCAGCGCAACTTCGTCTGCGTCACTTTTTCCCCATTTTCGCAACATTTTTTATTGCTACTCCGCTCCTATATAGCGTGAAGATATATAGCCTATAGCCTTCCTCGATAAATGGGCTATCTAACACTGAAAAAAAATTCAAATCGGATCATTAGTTCCTGAGATTAACGCGTTCAAGTAAACAAACAAACTCTTCAGCTTTATAATATTATAAAATAAAATAATAAATATATAAAGTATAGATTATAATATTAGTATACCTAGATATCATATTTAGTTCACATACACATTGCGTGAGAATTACATTAGTAACAAATACAATTATAACATCACGCCTGCAATCTCCGGAGGGTTAGGCACAGGTTTACCTAAAATATACAACCACCTTTGGCCAGTTATGTTTAAGTCCCATATAATAGAGGGTGATGAGCTGGTGGCTAAATGATAACAGCCGCTCGGGTCGATCTTTAGGTTAAGCGCCTTGGTTGGTCCGTGGATGAATCACCCACGTGCCTCGGAAAGCACGTTAAGCCTAAAATTTGTAGGTCTGTGTTAGTCGTCACAGGTAGTCAGTGGCCAACCAGTTTTACGAAGGCGTAATACATTGTGCGTTTGGAAGCCTATAAAAGTGCGTCTTATTCCTGTTTATTGTTGTTTTATTTTACTCGTTTTCACAATATTTATTATAATGTAGTTTTATTTGTTAATAATGTACTATTATATGTATATTTAAGTACCTTTTAATTCACATAATATTAACACAATGCACAAAACTGTTTTACGTCCGTCTCGTCACTATCTCTCAGGTCTAGTTGAAAACCAGCGTCGAGCACTAGCTGCTCGGCAGTTAGCTGAACTGGGCCTATTTGGCGCAGCCGTGAGACACACAGTATTTTCTTTTTTTGTTTGATTTAAGTTTTTTTATTTAATTTTTTATTGTGTGCACTTGTGGCATGTGTCAAATAAATACTTTTTTCTTTCTTTTCTTTCTAATAGTATTTACCCAGTTCTAACTGGGCAGTGGAGGTCAGACAGGCAGTCGCTCCATGTAAAATACTGGTATTCAGCTGCATCCGGTTAGACTGGAAGCCGACCCCAACATAGCTGCGAAAAAGCTAGGCAGTTAAAGTTGTAACTGGGCAAACCTATTTCCATCAACCGGCATAAGTTCGCCCTTTCACCTCACGTTGTTATCATCTGGTTTTTACTTTTAAGTTGGAACAACAAAATTCGGGAAATCCAAATCCAAGGGTTTTTTTACATAAATATGAAAACAAGTCGCATGTCTGTGTGTTTATGCTCAGATGTTTTAAACTATAGAACTGGAAGGTCTACTTTGAAATGTTAGTTAATGATGAAAATTAATGGACCAGTGTGCTTAAGTACAAGTAAATATAGGTTTAGTGAGGGAACTTAGCATGGATGAAGTAAGGAAGGCAGTGCAAAGACCAAGAAGGCCAAAATACCAAATCGAAATTTCAGAATTTCACAGAAAACCAGATCATCAAGATTCAGATCTTGATGATCTGGTTTTCGCCGTCATTTAAAAAGTCTTGCGTGTACGGAAGTAGATACTTACGGTTTTTTTAAAGGGCTCTCACAAAATTGAAAAAATTGACAGGTAAAGTCGGGTCGTCTTGCTGTTGTAGAGGATAACTGCTCGGTATCTCTACTTTGCCTCTTATTAGCAGACGTCTTAGGTTATCAAATGGTTGATACCTAACAAAACTTTGTATAAAAAGAATTATCAGTTTGCGTAAAACTAGTGCGTTGCTTCTATATCCCACGAGCGGTGACCAAGGGTAGACGCAACATCAAAACCTGTTGAAGTAACGAAGTCTGTACAAAATGTATATAATGCAATGTTTGTTAGCGTTTTTATCGCTGTATGCAGGGTTGGCGCATTCCTTCTCTTGGGGTAAGTTCAAAAATCATTACGACCTGATAGTATAAAAACAAATGTATTTTTTTTAATTTTTTTTTTTTTGTGGCAGTGCTTTCTTTTTTAAAATTCCTTCGTTACCAATCTGTTTTTATAAGCTTAAGCTTTTTATAAGCTTTTAATTGGCTGACAGTATCGCGTACTATTTTTAATCCGTTTTTTTAGTTAGTCTTCCATAGATGATAATTAAAGTTTTGGTACTTAATTACAATTTAAAATGCAAGTAGGTGTATGTTTCGTGTATTATATCTCTGATATTAAAAAGATCTTTGTTGTAATCATTGCGTGGCGTGTCTAGTCGGTTTCAATAATACTAAACATTCCAGATATTTATTCTGGAGGACAGAGCCAACAGACCCCTAAAACGAGGTATTATATTGTAGCGTTGTGGTCGATTTCCAAAAAACCGACTAAAACGCACATCACTAGTTTCGAGTGACATCCCTAAATCTTCCAAATACGAACACGTCATTGCTTAGTGGAATCGTCTGTGAGGGACTATACAGGGTGTAACGGAAAGGGTATATACATCCTAAAAGGTGTCCTACAGACCATCAAACTGAACATGTTTCTCAACATAAAAAAATTATTGCAGCAAAAAAAAAAATCTGCTTCCTATACATTTGGGTCGAATAGGTATTGTAATTTTCTATGGGGCTGTATAATTAAAATGCAAGTGTAATTTAACGTAAATTCACGTTTGTTGAAATTTAGGTAAAAGAATACGTCTACACAGTGGGGACACATATGGAAGAGAGAGTTGCCATAGCAAACTACAATATATTAACAACCTACAATGTTGCTAGGGTAAAAATAAATATAATATAGACAAAAAATACATTTTAAGCTAATGTTCATATTTGATTGAACATAGTTGGGCCCGAGGGCAGAATGGATGACAAAAATGCCAATACTTAGTTTAAAAAATGTAAACTTAAACAGAATAGTATGACTCTCTGTAAGTAGAGTATGAAAATACAAAAATAAAAATTGGTAATTCCTGGAGTTTCAAGGCACTCCATTAAACTAAAAAAAATAAACAAGTAGGTATCAAGTTTGCAAATGTTAACATCAATTTTAAAATTAGTTAATAGGTAGAGGACTTAGTTTTCTATGACCTTGTATAGGTTTTACTACCCATCTTGACCTCAGCCACTCTCACCCTGCCATCAGAGCCAGGAAAAACTTTTACTACCCGGGCCATGGGCCATTTAAGCGGTGCAGTATTATCTGATCTTACAATTACAAGTGTACCAAGCCGATGGTGGTACATTGGAGGGCAAGCTCAGTTTTCGATAGGTACCTACGTATTTTAGATGAATATAGATGATTAACTGTGCTTGCTCGCGGGGAGACCGTTAGACCATCCAAGTATAAAGTGCGTCACTCACCTGCTAGCATCCTGTGGCTCTTCGAGGGAATCTTGTCCTGATGTGGCACGTGGCTGGCGTTGCACGACGACCGGCCGGACCGACTATCCACTCACAAATTGGTGCACCAAAGTCTGTACTGCACTATATGAGCCTTCAGGAGTCACAATCAGTCCAGATAAAAGCCGTTCAGAGACGATTAACCCTTATTCCAAGGATTTTAACCGGGAGCGCGCTCTTAGGCAACGGAAAAAGCTGCCATATTGGATTCGACTCGTTTCTCATTCGTTCCCAAGCACAGTGCGCGCATAGATAAAAAAAATATTGTTACGGAACAAGATCTCCTACTTTCAAATTAGGATGTGCATCAATCCACTTTGGCCTGCTCTGAAGCTGGGTAAGATAATCTCTTGACCACGCCTTCCAAAAATCCTGTTTCAATTTGGATAAAATATTCCAAAATTTTAAACAATTTACATTTTTATTAGAAAGATCTACTTCAGGATATGATGTCATTGCTGTGCCAATGAGAAAATGACCAGGGGTCAAGTAGTTAGTATCAGAAATGTCTGATGACATAGGAAGCAGAGGCCTCGAGTTAAGGATAGCTTCAATTTCAGTAATGACTGTGTAGAGACCTTCATATCTAAGACAGAGATTGCCAACAATTCTTTTTAAATGGAATTTTAAACTTTTTACCCCTGCCTCCCAGAGTCCTCCAAATTCTGGAGAGTAACTAGGAATAAATTTAAAATCTATGCATTTTTCTAGGCAGAAGTTTGTTACATGATCTTTGTGTTTTTTGGAATTACACAGATCATACAGACCTTTCAAAGTATTGGGTGCACCTTTAAATGTGGCAGCATTGTCACAAAAAATACAAGTAGGCAATCCACGTCTTGCAATAAAGCGTTTGAGAGATGCCAAGAAAGCCAGTAGTCAGTAGTTAGGTCAGTAACCAGTGCAACATGGATGGCTTTAGTAATAAAGCAAACAAATAGAGCTACATAAGCCTTTGATACTAATGGCCTACGTATCCTTGCAACCTTTATGTTGAATGGGCCACAGAAGTCTACACCTATGTATAGTCTGAAAGGGTCTTTCAGCAGTAAGGCGCTCTTTTGGAAGAGAGCCCATGAGTTGCTTGGCGGCTGCAGCCTTCACTCGATGACACTTGACACACGTATGCACCACTTTTTTCACTTCCCTTATACCACTAATCAAATAATATTTTTGCAAGAGAGAGCTAAGAACTAACTTAGGGCCTGCATGGAGAAGGCAAAGGTGTTCTCTCTCAACTAACATTGACGCAATGCGTGATGACTTGGGTACGATCGCAGGGTGTTTCTATTCATAAGGTATATTTGTAGCATTTTGTAGACGACCTCCTACTCTGAGAATGCCACCTTCGTCTAAGAAAGGATGCAAATTAGCTAAACTAGACTTGATAGCTTTGTTTTTATCAAGAGACTCTATCTCATTAGAGAGATGTTTTCTCTGAGCAGCACGAATTATCAGATTTAGTGACTTATTTAGCTCTTTGGGAGTCAACACCCCAAATTACTTTTTCAATTTTACTAAGGCAATTACTTTTAAACTTCAACAGGAGGGCCACTAATCTCTGCAGTTTATTAAGACTTGAATCTTTTTCAAAGAGACTAAAATCTGATTCCTGTGTGGTACAGACATTAGCTGTAGCGTCGTCGTTATTTGTGGGGATAGTGTATAGCAAATCAATATTACTCTACATTTGACAAACAAGTTGGTCCATGCCACCATAAGTCACTTGACTTCAGTTTTTGAGGCTCTGAGCCCCTGGATAATAAGTCTGCAGGATTGTCGGCCGATCTTACATACGCCCATTCAAATTCTTGTGTCAAGTTTTGTATTAGCTTGACATGTTTTGACACATAGGCATTGCGAATGTCTTTACGCGAAACCAACCATGCCAAAACTATTCGTGAGTTACTGTATAAATGAACTGACAAGGGAAGCTTGGTTTTCAATGTATGATAGACTCTACCTGCCAGCTGAGACAAGAGGAGAGCACTGTTAAGCTCAAGCTTGGGAATAGTCAAGGATTTTCCTATGGGAGCGACTCGTGACTTTGAACACAACAAATTAACGCTGACAGTTGTGCCCTGTTCATTCAAAACCCGTAGGTAGAGGCAGCATCCAAAGGCTCTAATAGAGGCATCAGCGTACCCGACTAACTCTATGGATTTGAAGCCTTTGCAAGATAAACCCCTTGGAACAGTTATTGTTCCCATCAGATTTAATTTGTCTATAAATTTCCACCAGTATTCAAGTTGGATCTGTGGCAGCGCTGTGTCCCAACCAATTTTGCAGGACCACAGCTCTTGCATGAACAATTTTGCGATTACTATCATGGGTCCAATTAATCCTAGTGGGTCGAACATTTTGCCAATGTAGCTTAAGATGCTTCTTTTGGTCATCGAATCATTTTTGTTACTGACAGGACTTGTAAAAGTGAACTGATCGGGTATGATATCATATTTCAAACCAAGTGTTTTGATAATATTGCTTTTATTGATATCAATTTCCTCAAAATACTTGTCTTTACTGGGGATGTCATCCAACACTTCTGGTGCATTTGAGCACCACTTATGTAGTGTTAAGCTAGCCTTACTTAATAGTTCTATTAACTGCTTTTTTAATTCAATAAGTTGGCTGTAATCATCAGTTCCACTTAAAACATCATCAATGTAAGTGTTGGAACGCATGGCTTGAGCAGCTAATGGATAGGCATCTTCATATCGCTGTGCCAACTCGATAAGACATCTAGTTGCTAAATAAGTTGAAGCCTTAAGTCCATATGTGACCGTTTGCAACTGCAAGCAACTAATGGGCTTGCTTGGATCCTCTCTCCATAAAATATTTTGAAGAGAAGTTTGATATTCATAGATATAGACTGCTCGGAACATTTTTGTTATGTCGCATACTAACGTATAAATATAGGTCCTAAATAGGACAAGAATATCAAAAAGTTCATTTTGAACAATGGGCCCATTCAACATAACGTCGTTAAGGGAAATTTTATTATTTGATTTCATGCTGCCATTATATACAACTCTGAGCTTTGTTGTCTTGCTATTTTCATTTAAGACGGCGTGATGTGGCAGAAAATACACAGGGCCATTTTGTACATCATACAAACTAATGTCGACTTTCTTGGCATGTCCCAAGGCCAAATATTCATCGATAAACTTTTTAAACAATTGAGAATACTTGGCATCTTTTTTTAATTTATTCTCCAGTGCGAGAAACCTCTGCAGAGCTACAGAAAAGGAATCTCCAAGCTGCAAGTTTTCTAAATCAGCAACTAAGGGCATGTCAACATAAAACTTATCATTTTTAATGTGGACTGATTCAAGAACAATATTTTCAGTTTTTTGGAACTCAGCAGAGTGGTTTTTACATTTCTCAGAAACTCCAGGTATTTTTTCACTCAGCCAGAACTGTTCCATCACATTTTCTAGTTTTTCAGAGTCACAGATAGCAAAGTTTGATACTAGAGTTTCATCTGAACTATGCACATTTGACACAGTTCCCCCAACAACATAACCAAATAAGGTGTTTTGCAACACTGGACCATTTACTAATTTAATATGACCATCCAACAAAATGTTGAAATAAATGTCAGCTCCTAAGAGAAGGGAAATTTCAGCCGGCACATTAAATTTGTCATCTGATAGGTATATTCCTTCTGGCAGCTTGTAACTTGTAGGATCAAAATATTGTTGAGGTAACTGTGTGGTAATTGCATTTACCACATTACATTTCACATCAAATTGCATGTTCTGCACTGGAGAATGAATTACAACATTCACATATGTATTTATTGAGTTATTTTTATTGCCAATACCAATAATATTGGTAGATTGAGTCATAGGCTTCAAAGACAATTTTGTCATTAAAGAATTTGTGATAAATGAGGCTTGGCTGCCGCTGTCCAGGAATGCCCTTACAAGCAGTTCACGTCCCTTAACATTAAATAAATTAACTTTTATAGTAGGTAATAATACCTGTGTAGTGGGACTGCTTGTATGCAGAGCTACAGTTTGCTCCTGATCTGTATTGCTATTCCTATGCAACAGAGTATTGTGGCCCTTTTTACAAATTTTACACTTAAAGTGGAATCTGCAGCGTCCTTTGTGTTCATTGAGACAAATTGTACACAATTTGTGATTATCAATGAACTTGATTCTATCAACATCTACTGCCATTTTAAATTTTGGGCATTCAAACAATAAATGATCAGCTTTTTCACAATATTTACATATTTTAATGACGCTACTTTTAGTGGCAATATTGCTCACCTTGAATGACTTTTTGGAGATACTCTCAAGAGTGCTTTTGCCTCCGCTTTCTTCAAGCGCATTGGCACGCTTCTCTAAATATTTGATAAATTCAGTTAATGTTGGTAAGCATTCGGGATCCCTTTCTAATTGGAATGCCCGGTTAGTATATGGATCTAACTTTTTACTTAAAACACAAATGAGCAACATGTCCCAATTATCGATGGGCTGCTTTAAGTTTTTAAGAGCATAAACTTGTTGCTGCACTTCCGAAATAAAAGACCTCAAGGAGGCCGCAGTACCCCGCTGCATAGACGGTATTTCTAATATAATGTTTATGTGATTGTTTATTAAACGTGCCTTATTATCATATCTCTTATTTAATAAATCAATGGCTTCCTTGTACGACTCATTTACAAGTGGCAGGTTTATTTATAATAATAGCTAATGCTTCATCAGTTAAATACTTTCGTAAATAAAACAATTTTTGAACATCCGAAAGTGATTTGTTGTTGTGAAAAACAGCAGTAAATAAATCCATAAATGGCGTGTATTTAGTAAAATCTTTGCCAGAGAATGCTGGAATTTCGATATTGGGTAATTTGGAAGATGCTACATTAGGACATTTAGATACTTCAGACTGCGTTAACAGTTTCAAACTAGAGTCTAACTTTGAAATTATGAAGTAATATTTTTCTTCTAATAGCTCAACCTTTTCAGTCTCCTCTGGACAAAGAGATAAAATGTCTAATTGTACACTTTCATATCTACGCATTGTACTGATTAATTTGTCTTTACGGGCCTGCAACATTTCGACGGAAGAAGAAGTTAGGTTAATTGGATCATTCACAAATTTTTCTATCCTAGTCGCAGTACCTTTTAGCTGTCGGCGTTGTAATCGCAACCTGTTCAAATCCTCCGCCATGGTTTACCGTACGTAGGTAAACAAGCCGTTTAAGCCGCACACAATGAGCCTTAACACGGTAACACTGCACTTTGAATAAGGAACGCACTTTTTAACTTGTAGGCTAGAATAGATGTTGTTTCGCGAGAAGCGCTGCGCCCAGCGCCCGCTCCCTGAATGAACTTTCGTCGATTTGTACGACACCCAAGTTCGGAGATGGGGTGGTGATATTCCTAAAGCCGTAACCGATACACTTTGCAGTTTAAAAAGCCGCAATCTATGCACTGCAACGTATCTCGACGGATATTACGATTGTTCACGTAGAAATCGGTGTTTGTTTACGTTCTCGCAAATGTCGTGAAGCCTGGACAACTGACGGATGACAGCTGTCACTGTCAACTTGATCACAGTTACCGG
Organism: Cerastis leucographa; assembly: GCA_963082945.1. NCBI lineage: Eukaryota > Metazoa > Arthropoda > Insecta > Lepidoptera > Noctuidae > Cerastis > Cerastis leucographa. The sequence continues at coordinate 10,212,860 of OY720371.1, read as the reverse complement.
AACGCAACCGCAGAATGGCCAACCTGACGAAGCTCGTCGTGTCATCACGCCCAACGCTCAAACACTCCGTCCGTTGCAAAAATTTTTCAAGACACCCTCACTTGATAAGATTAATCGTCCACAATTAAATTATTATTATTAGCAGTTTTTTTTTGATGAAAAACACGCCTGTCACGCGCATTATCCACGCGGCCGCTACCCCGCCTGAACCCTACATTCACGTGGTACTTACGTGGGTGCCGAGACCCCACGCTGCCACGTGTCGAAGCCACTAGCCTCTGCTGATCCAGTGCCAAGCTGGAGACGTAGCCTGCCTGCTAACCTGCCGGCTAACGCGACTGAAGCGCGGTCGCCTTCTCCTCTGCGTGGTGCTGCCCACGCCTTGGTGACCTCTGGGGTCGCCACTCCGCTCCGCTGCCTGCCCTGCGACCTCACGCCGGCCCACGTGCTGCGGCGTAGCCTAAGCCCAAGGCAGTAACTTTCTTAACTACAAAGTGCCAGTGCAAAGTGCTTTAGAAACCTTAAGAACTCATACCCTGATCTATCTGTGTCTCGTGTCTTCACTAACTATACACGTGTAAAGTGACCTTTGGTTTCATTCCTAATCTACCACGAAACCCACTTGCCACAATATCGTGACGGTACCTTGTTAATACATCTAGGAAAACATCATGAACGTAAGAAATCTTAACTTCCTAACTATACAAGATGTTGTTTTGCAACCTCGTCAAAATTCAGGATGTTGTCACAAAAGACATAAATAACCAATAAAATTACGCTACGAGTACCTTGTTAATTATTGAAAAACACTGCTTTTTTGCGTAGTTTAAGTTTGTCAGTATTTCAGAATAACCCCCTTAACGTGGTTTAGGGAATAAGAAATTATCGAATTTACGTTTCAGTTTGTTTGTGTCCAATCATTCACTCTTGCCGATTTCCGTAGGAAAAAAAAGAAAAATTACCTATCCATTTTATTATTGATTCGGGTCGAGAATCAGTAGCTTAGTTGCCTCCTTGAATTTGACGAGAATGCAAAACAACACCATGTATAAAGTTTTTAATTTACATGTATTTATCCATACTCCATACTAATATTATAAATGCGAAAGTCACTTTGTTTGTTTGTTACCTTTTCACGACTAAACGGCTGATCAGATCTTAATGAAATTTGGCAAGAAGATAGATTTTAAACCTGGGGACGGACATAGACATAACTACAAAGTGCCAGTGCAAAGTGCTTTAGAAACCTTAAGAACTCATACCCTGATCTATCTGTGTCTCGTGTCTTCACTAACTATACACGTGTAAAGTGACCTTTGGTTTCATTCCTAATCTACCACGAAACCCACTTGCCACAATATCGTGACGGTACCTTGTTAATACATCTAGGAAAACATCATGAACGTAAGAAATCTTAACTTCCTAACTATACAAGATGTTGTTTTGCAACCTCGTCAAAATTCAGGATGTTGTCACAAAAGACATAAATAACCAATAAAATTACGCTACGAGTACCTTGTTAATTATTGAAAAACACTGCTTTTTTGCGTAGTTTAAGTTTGTCAGTATTTTATTATTATTTTTATTTTTATTATCATCACGCTACGACCAATAGGAGCGGAGCAGCAATGAAAAACGTTGCGAAAACAGGGAAAATGTAACGCAGACGAAGTTGCGCGGTACAGCTAGTATAATATAAAATTGTATCATTATTAATGGTGTCACCTTGTTTCGCAGACAGAAATTTGATAGAATTTCGTTTCCCAGAAAATGTTTCACATAATATTTAGTCCCCGTATTTTTATTTCGAATATTTTTATTTCGACTACTATTTATTTGAATGAAAAATATTTTACAGAAACACAATTCAAAGAATTTTACAATCACATTTTTTTATTTGACCAACTTATCAAACAGCAGAATTATTTTTCAACGAATATTGTTTGTTTGATGTATGTTTCCATGGTATTTTATTTCAACGAAATTATTAACCTTATATTAAAATATTGTCTTTAAAAGTCAATATGTTGTACTACAAAAGTTAGTGACAGAAACGAATGGCTGCAAAACAGACTCCACGTAGTCTTGTCTGCCCTACCCCTAGAGTGTAATTTAAGCCCGCGTAGGCGCGGAGGGATGAGGCGGCCCGCGAGTTGAGGAGCAGGTGGTTTCTAAAGATCGCCGCCGCGGCTGAGGCTGGCCGGCTTGCCGGCCAGCAAGCCGAAGCTGCGGTGGTGAGCGTTAATACCATCTGCGACGATAAACTTGCGTGGGGCCGCCGGAGCCCCGCAGCGCCGGAGCCGTGACAGAAGCCTTGCCTGTTGCATGTTACATGCTTGCATGCATGCTGCAAGTTGCATGCTTGCTTGCATGCATGCTTTAAGTCTCATGCTTGCTGCATGCTGCATGCAACAGGCGTGGACACCATTAGTGAGAATAACAAGATTGTTTTCCTGCTTGACAATAATTTACCAGCATTATTTTTGTGAACCCGGTGTTGTAATTTTATAGGAGGGTATGCATTTTCAAAGTTTTGAATTTTAGAAACTGTTAGTCGATTAAAATGTTATTCTTCGTAATAAGTTTTATGTGAAACAAAAAATATGTGGATAAATAATATTTGATTTGTTATTCTATGATATGAATATTCTAACATTAAACTTTATTTGAAACAAAAATCGATGATTTAAATTTCTTCAAAGTAAGTATTCTGCCTATTGATTATTCTATGAAACGATAATATGAGAAACAATTTATGTGAAACAAAATTCGATTAAACAATTAGCGATGAAACAACGCACAACCATTATTAATATTATAAATTAAATGCGAAAGTAAGTTTGTTTGTTACATTTTCACGCCTAAACCACTGAACATATCACCCTGAAATTTTGCATATACGTTGCCAGGTGTACAGAAACGGACATAACCTTTCATCCCGAAAAAAATACTGCTTTCGAGGAAAACAACAATAACTTTCTTATGATAATTGATGTCGCTACGTGTCCGAGCCGGTTATTGTTAAGAGCGTTTATACCTTACCGATTTTCATACAAACTTTCAAGTCCTTATTTTCCGAAATGACTGAACCGATTCAAATGAAACTTAATACGCATAAGCAGGATCATAGGTCTAATAAGTTACTAAAAAAATATTATCTTTCTATGGATAATTTATAATCGGCTTAATTTAGCTGTATCATTATTTTTCTAAAATGTTTTAAGTAACTTTTTAGACCTATGTATCCTGCTTATGCGTACGAAATTCCACTTAAATCAGTTCAGTCATTTCGGAAAATAAGGACTTGAAACTTTGTATGATATGTCGTAAGGTGTAAACGCTCTTAAATTCTAAATTTACGCAAGTGAAGCCGCGAGTAAAAGCTTAGGATAGCCTTGATCGTATGCCACCAACATCATAAACCTTAGGGCAAAGTGGCATACGGCAATCATAAAATATTTTTCTTGTTACATACATACGGTTTAGATCGTGTTTTTCAGACGTCGGGTTTTAGTTTTGGTCTCTTTCACCTCTTTTTCTGAATAAATGCAGATTTTGACCGGTATGTATGTATGTTCATCTGTTCCCTCATAACTTCTGAACTACTTAACAAAATTTGACAAATGTGGTATCTGTGGAAGCGTCCTTAGCGTCCGCTGTTTATACTACAACTAAATGAGCTGGAATATTAATGTAAAAAAAAAAACATTGTATACTATGCAAAAGGACATAACTAATTATAATGTTTTTTGCGAAACAGGAAACATGAAAGTAGTTAATCCTGTACCAGGTAGTGTGTAATGTATACTGCCAAAAATTTAACTTTATGATTTATTTAAATGTACGCGTATGTCCTAAAAGTTCGAAGAATTTGACACTTACCAACCCACACCAGGCCTGCACCAGTAATTACGACCCATTCCCTCTCGAGAGTAGGTACAATGTATCATGCTAATGCTATTATGTGTATACTATGGTATTCTCTTGTTTCAGAAATTGTCACCCACACGAACAATCAACTACAATTCTATGACGTTAACGGAAAACTGACGCACACAGAAGAAGTTGCGCCGGCTTATGAAAAAACAATAGCTTATGACCCAGTACACAACAGGGTGCTGTTTGGTAACGGAAAAAATATATATAGTTTTAAAATAGCCTCAAGGACTATAGAAACTTTAGTTACAATTACAAACAGTTCTGTAAGAAGCATTACTTACGACCCCGTCACAGAGTTACTCTTTTGGAATGAAGACTACGAAGGAACAATACATTCAATTTCATTGAAAACTGGACTTAGCAACAGAAGAAACGAAAAACCGTTAATTTTTTCGCAAAGTGGTATCTTTGATATGACCGTCGATATCTGCGGAGGGTAAGTTACTCGTACTAACAATGATAATAATTTAAAGTTTTACTACAAACCGGCAAGACACGTACCTTTGTGAAAATTGATTAGTGTCCTGTCATAATGATAACATCAAACTTGTATCTAATCTAGCTCAACTCCAATGTCAAAGAGGACGATTCTATTTTTATCAACTGGGCAAATTGCATCAATCAAATTATGTTACATTTCAGGTTTATTTACTGGATCACAACAATGCGTTCAGAGAGGGCTCGATTCGATGGCTCTGGCAAAGAAGTTGTTACCAATTATGTCAATTCGGACTTTATAAACATCGATCATCAGAAACAGAAGATGTACTGGTTTTGGTCTGCAGTAGATGGAACGGATTGGGGTTCAATTAAATGTGGTGATTTAAATGGAAAGAACACAAGAGAAGTATTTAAAATACAACGACCTCAACTTGAGTTGGAAAGCCATAAAATGGTCTTTTCAAACGATCATATCTACTGGAACATTTTCGACTATTATAACGTAAACTGTTCCATCTGGAAAATTCCTAAGAATGCAACGAGCCATATCAATCCTTTAAATAAATCTAATCTTTTTGTCGAATGTGAGCTCTGTGATTGGGCAATAGCCGCCAAATACAGCATTGAAGATCTGACTCGAGAAGTTCAGAACTGTGACCGTCTGAAGAATCTGCTCCCAAATAATAACTCAGTGACCAACGTTTCTTCAGATGTAAGCCTGCTTTGCGTCCATGGTACGAAAGTTAGCGGAGAATCTCGTTGTGAATGTACACAGGGTTACAGCGGTGAGAGATGCGATGTTTCCGTGTGATCTATCTAATACTTTTCACTGTCCATTATTTACATGCCTTTTTTTTTTTTTTTTTTTTTTTTTTTTTTTTTTTCGGGATGGGAAATCATCAAATGACTTCTCCCGCTCTGGGCGGAGCGGGAGGGAGTGTCAGACTTGTACTGACTAAAACCCACCCATGTTCCTTCTTCGCCCTTTTTGTTCCAGGGCCGCGGTATCTCTTTCGAACAACCCGCAGCCCTGGCAGGCATCGGCCCTCTCGGGCCCCATCCTGTTTGCTGACATCTCCTTGAGGCGCGCGTGGAACACGTACGCGCCGTCGACACGGCCTGTCGTCATAAGACGGACGGACGGTGAGCTAGCCCATTACTCACCGTCCACAGGCTCGCGCCTACGGTGGCCGGGGGCCACTGGTTGCCCCCCGACGCCCGGGGCGTCTCCCGCGGCGGCTGGGACGTGAGGTTCTCTCCCTCTCACGTTCCGCCACCTCCTTCGCTAGCATGACTGCTTCGCAGAAGGAGGCGACGGCATCCCATTCCCTCTCGCTCCGGACCATGGATTGAACCAGGGCCGGACGCGAGAGGTCGCCGCCGCCAATCGCCGCTACGAGGACACGGCGGTGCTCAGCCCAAGCGGGGCAGAGCTCCACGGTGTGCTCCACCGTGTCCTCCGGCCGATCCTCGCAATGGTAACACCCGGGCGTTTCCTCCCGCCCGATTCGGTGCAGGAACCTCCCGAAACAACCGTGTCCGGTGAGGACCTGCGTCAGGCGGAAGGTGAGGGCGCCGTGCCGCCTCTCTAGCCACTCCTCAAAGAGGGGACTTATCGCCACTATTGTGGCGTGCCCTGCACGTGGTTGCGACAGTCGCTGTCTCCATGTCGCCATGAGATCACGCCGGAGGTCTGTCCGCTGAGCGACAATTTGCCGCGGCAGCGGAGTTTCCCCCCGACGTAGTGCCTCCGCGCGCCATTCGTGCAGGCGCGCGAGGACTATCGCCTCCAGATCCCATGGCGGCAATCCGGCCAAGAGGCTCGCCGCCTCGCCGGAGATCGTACGGTACCCCCGGATCAGCCTTACGGCTACCACCCTCTGGGGCGCGTTCAGGTAATGGGCGGCTCGCCGCCTCAAAGAACGCGCCCACACCGGGGCCCCATAAAGGGCCATGGACCGCACGACCCCCGCGTAGAGCCTCCGGCAGGAGGCGTTTGGACCCCCCAGGTTGGGCAAGAGCCGCTTGAATGCAGCTCCTGCCCGTTCCAGTTTTGGGGCCAAACGTCGGAAGTGCTCCACGAAGTTCCACCGGCTGTCGAGGACAAGCCCTAGGTACTTCAGCGTCGACTCGACGCCGATGGGAACCCCTCCTACCGTCAGTATGGATCCCGACGGTGGCGCATTCCGAGGCCCATGAAAGCACATGGCCTCGGACTTGTGCAATGCCACCTCGAGACCCAGTTGCCGGATTCTCTCCACGACTATCGCAACCCCGCGTGTCATTAATTCGGCCGCCGCCTCGTGCGACCTCCCCTGTGCCAGCACCAGCGTGTCGTCAGCGTAGCAAACTACGCTGACACCACTAGGGAGGTCAGCGCGCAGCACCCAGTCGTAGCCGATGTTCCACAAGGGCGGCCCCAGAACCGATCCCTGTGGAACACCGCACGACACCTCTCGCCGATTCCATTCTCCGGTGCGACCGGGGTAGATGACGGCCCTATCCGTCAGGTAGTCCCCGACCACACGACGAAGGTAGGTCGGCACCCGATGATACCGAAGTGCCTCCCTTATGCAGCTCCAGGGCATGGTGTTGAAGGCGTTGGCGATGTCAAGAGACACCGCCAAGACGACCCCACCCCGAGACACTGCATCCCCCGTCGTGAGAGCCCTCACGCGCATGATGGCGTCCACCGTCGAGCGCCCTCTGCGGAAACCAAATTGGTGTTCCGCAAGGTCCGGCCCCATCCCCACAAGGTGCCCGGCGAGGCGGTTCGCAATGACTCTTTCAAAGAGCTTGCCCACCTCGTCGAGCAACACAATGGGCCGGTATGCGGACGGAGAGTCCGCAGGGCGCCCCGGCTTCCGGATGAGGACCAGCTTCCCCGTCTTCCAACGAAGCGGGAACTGGCCTCTCTCCAAGCATGCGCTTAAGAGCCCTTCCAGTCGGGGCCCGAGAGCCTCCGAGGCCAGGACCCAGGCTTTGCCAGGCAAGCCATCGGGTCCCGGGGCGGTATTTTTGGCTTTAAGCCTGCCTACCGCCACTCTCAGGTCTACCCCGGTCACTTCCGGAATGTCGTCATCGTCCTCGATGTGGTCCACATCTGGCACCGCAAGCGGCGGAGCCATAGGCGGGGGAGGATGTTCCCCTCGCAGAGGGAACAGAGCGCTCACCACGTCCTCCACGAGCTGAGGGCGGAGACTCTGCGTCAGCGGGGGGGCCCAGGTGCGGAGTTTGTCCCGCACCATCTTGTAAGGGCGCCCCCACGGATCTCTGTCGAGAGTCCCCAGCATCTCCTCGCGGCCCAGGTCCCTGGCCCGCTGGACAGCCTCTTGGAGGGCGGTCTTCGCTGCTCTGTATCCCTCGTACAGCTCCGCCTCAATGGCTGCCGCATCCGTAGGGCGGATGCGGAGCCTGCGATGCCTGGCGTACAGGTGCCGCGCGGCGACGCACGCCTCGCGCAGAGACTTCAGCTCTCGCGACCACCAGTACACCTGACGCCGGGCGCGTCCTGGCCGAACTCGGGGCATTGCCACGTCGCATATGTCGGACATGGCCTCCTGGAACCACCCTGCCTCGTTGTTGATGTCGGCAGGCCTGTTCGGTGATGTCACCCAGGCCTGCACTATCGAGGCTTCCAGGAGGAGCTCCCGGTCCAGCTGCTTCAGCGCCCAACGCGGACCACTCGGGGCCTGTGAGACCGGCGCGCTTGAGTCCTGGGCGGAGACATCGAACCGGATGTACCGGTGGTCGGAATAGGTCTCCACCCCCTCCATAACGCGCCAGTCAACGACACGCGGTGACAGAGCGGGGCTAGCGAACGAGATGTCCACCACCGACTCGCCCCGCATCCGCACACACGTGGGGACAGAACCCCGATTTAGGACGACCAGGCCCACCTCCAGAGCCCAGTCCTCCACCATCCTACCCCGCACATCTGTGCAACGAGAACCCCAAGCCAAGTTTTTGGCATTGAAGTCCCCGAGCACAAGCACTGGGAGAGAATAGCTTCGGATGACGACACTCAACTCCATGAGGGAGTTGTGGAACTCGGCGAGAGTTCGGCTCGGGGAGAAGTAGACTCCCGCTACGACGATCTCCCCGAACCGTGCTGCTACGCAACCCTGACCCTTCCTGACACTCTCAAGGGTCGGGGTACCGGCGGCGGCCGACGAAATTATGGCCACTGAGCCGCTCAGGTCCTCCACCCAGTCTTCCCTGGGTGGGACAAAGTACGGCTCAGCGACCACGGCGACGTTAATCAACCACTCCGCCATGCTCTGGAGCAACAGATCCTGAGCACAGCGGCAGTGGTTGATGTTCGCCTGGAGGAGGCGTAATGGGGCCATTATTAGCACTCCATTTCAGCCCCCTCCCGGGCCCCCTGTGAGGGCCCCGCAGCAGTTGTTGCGGCGGCGGTGCTGACGGCAGCAGTGGGCGCAACAGTGGCGGCGGCTACGGCGGTGGCGACGGTGGAGGCGGTGGCTGAAGGCCTTCCCTTGCCCCTGGTCTTGGTGGGTGGTGCGCAGGCCCTGCCCCCTGCCCGGTGATCGGCCGCTTTGCCCGCTGCCGCACATGCAGTGCAGTGCGGTGGGGCAGAGCAGGCCGCGGCCATATGACCGGGAAGACCGCAACGGAAGCAGACGTCGCTGCGGTCCACCTCCGAGGTGCACTGACAACTCACGTGGTGCCCCACGAGGCACCGGTAACACCTCAGAGGTCGGGGCTCCAGCAGCTTAACCTGCGCTGACACCCAGCCTACCAGGAGCCTTCCAGCCTCCACGATCGTTCTTGCCGCCGTCACAGGGCAGCTTACCATAACAGTTCGCATGCCCGAGTGGTCCGGACGTAGGGTGCCTGCCCTGACCTGCTCAGCAGGGCACCCACCGGTCCTGGTGACGGCGGCGACCACCTCCTCTTGGGTCACTGAGTCATCCAGACCCAGGATGCGCATGTCTGCGCATCTGACAGGCCTGGACACTCGGACCTCATCCGCATCTAGGGACGCTCTGAGCTTTTCAGCCAGAGCGTCAGCGGACAGGCCGCTATTTTCTCCGGGGATCTCCAGCGCTCGAGCCCCTGTCGCGGTGACTTTGAGCCGGAGTCCCCCGGTGATCCCAAGCTCCCCGAGATTCACCGTCGCCTTCGCCTTTGTCAGCACGTCGCGGTAGGACACGCCCCTCTTTTCCGCTTCCGGCTGTAGTGTGATCACTACAGCTGCGGTCTTCGGGGCGCGGAGTCGAGCCGCGACGCTTCGCGCCTTGTGCTGACGCCTTCTTTTTTCATTGCGGGCCTTTTTGGCCGCCTTTCGTCCCTTCCTCCTTTTTTCCCCGACCACCTGCCACTCGGTTTCGGCCGTGGCAGGCATGGTGGGTGTCGGCGGTGGCTGCGGCCGGCTTACTGCTGGCGTAGGCACCGCCACCACCTGAGGAGCCACCTTGCCCTTTTTCTGGGCCGCTGTCGTTTTCGGCGGAGCCGACTTTCCAGGGCCCGGCCTAGTCCTGCCTGAGGGCTGGCCAGACTGCCCTGGCCCGGATTTGGCAGCCGCAGCAGCCGCATATGAGACTGCCTTCGGGCCCGGGACTGCCCTCGGGCCCGGGTTCGCATTCGGGCCCGAGCCCGCCCCCGGGCCAGCGGCCGCCTTGTTTGCCGCCAGGGGGGGGCGCAGTACAATGCCCTCCAGGACAGAGAACCGCGCCCCGAAGGCAGCCAGCTCCTGCCGAACCAGGTGCAGGACCTGGCTCACCTCCGGCAAGGGCTGACTCTGCTGCTGCTGAGGCACCTCGCGGGAGCCAGACTCTCGCAGACCGGTCAGGTCTGCCCGAAGCTTCATGTTCTCCTCGCGGAGAAGCTCCGTGGCGGCCGTCAGACGGGCGACCTCCGCCCGCAGTTTGGCCACTTCGCTAGGTGGAGGAAAACTAGCCTCCACTGCCGCCAAGATGGAGGCGGAAGCTGCAGGTATGGCCCCGAGTTTTGACGATGTTTTGATTTTCAAGGCCACAACCCTTATCGCCGCTTCCACCTCCTTCACAAACCTGGCCTTACGCTCCGCATCGGAGCCGCCAGCTTCGCCTGCCGCGTCCTCACAGGTGCCCATGTGGGCCTGCCCGCGACCGGCCACCCCCGATCTCTCGGGGGCTGAGAGCCCCCTCCCCATGCCCCTTATTCCACCACGCCTGCTGGTGGAAATTTTTGGAGCCGAGGCAAGCTCCCCTTCGGAAGACGACTCGCGGTCGCCTTCCGGTCTGGACCGCTTGCGTTCCTCCGCAGCAGTCCTGGCCCTCTCGAGGCGGAAGCTCTCTGAGCTTCCCGCACTCACCTCACTGGACGCGGCGTCGGACTCCGACCCCGCATCCCTTCTCTCCCTCACTTTGCCGTCACCGGCTGGTTTTTTATTTATTTTTTTCACCATATTTGGTCCCACGAGTGTGGGGGAAATACGAGGTCCATCCGGGCAGTGCCCCCTGTACCCGGATAAGCCTTTAACATTTATAACCCGCCAGGGGGTCGGCTGGTACCCTGGCGGGGGTCGCACTAGAGACTGATTGTTCCATGGGAACACCCGTCAGCCATACATCCCCTCACGGTGCGCCGCCGCTTGAGATTCGGGGTAACTTTTTATAGAGGTTTTCTACCTCGCGGTCCGGGTGGTTAAGCCAAGACCCTCGGTCCCGATCGAAGCCGCGAGACGTGATCCACGACACTCCGATGATGGGATTACGAGAACGACGGGGACAGCGAAGGACAACGTCCCTCACTGTCTGCTCGGAGGCAGGGTGAGTGCACACCGAGCCCGCCCTTGCTCCTCCGCTGTGCCCTCTGCTTTTCAGAGGGTCACGCGGAGAAACGCCGCGTTGGTCCAGGTTGGACCCCTCCACGTCAGAATATTTGCCACCGGCAGTGACATTTCCCGGAGAATGGGAATCTCTTCCCACTCCTCAGGGAAGGACACTGCCGGCGCCCGGGGTGCACCGTCCTAGCAGCTGCTGTTCCCTCCAGACGTATCGAGAGGGACTAGCAGCCACTAGGCGCACGGGGAGGTTTTCTGACTCAGCACCCCATTATTTACATGCCTAGATTTGTGTTTATCTTGTTGGAAATTGTAAATAAATAAATACCTTAGATTTAGCAGTTAGGTGGACACCTCAAATAGGTGGTCGAGACTCGTGACCTAACAGTTCTAGCGCATCTGCCATAGCAGTCCAGTCATCGACATAGGCATCTCCCTAGGCCATCTATGCGAGCTACTTATTCATTAATGTTTTATTGCCTTTCGTAAAATAATTAAAACCCTGTATGAAATCGTCAAACATTTGCCCTTCGATTTAGTACACATCAATGTCTGTATCTGTAAATAAATACCTGTGTTTAAGAAATTACTTGTTTTATTCAGATTCAAATTCAGTAAAAAGACTCCTTAAATTCTTCTTATACAAAAGCACATACAAAACTTTTGGATTTATTTCGATTTAATATTTTGTCTTGAGTTAATACATGGTTATTTTCACGGCCAGAATGTCAAATAATATTGCATTGGGATAAAATATTGTAACATTATATAAATATTATACCTGTCAGTTGTGGACAAGACGTTTTAGGATGGACTCTGCTTATGGGTGAAAGACAGAGAGGTAACATGAAAATAGAACAGGTAATCGTTTTCTTTAAGGCTTAATTTCGATGTTTTTTCAAATCGATGATATGTTTGGAGATATATACAAAAAAATATTATTAGGATTCGGCAAGCAATACAATATAAAAGCTTTAACTTCTCATTGCTCAACAGTACCGTGTACACAGATCTATGGTATGGTATGCTATCATAGCATACCATACCATAGATTCTCGCCATAGCATAATGCTATGGCGAGAATCTATGGATAACCTTTTTATTACCTACCTATGTAACATAACATCACGCCTGTGTTCCTCATAGGATTAAGCAGAAGTGTACTGTAAATAAATATACACGTCGGTGAGTTGAGTTTTTCCAGCAAAAGTCTCAGACTCTGTTTCTGCAGCACGAAACCTAGCCTGATGTTCCCGAGTTGCAGAGAGCCTTGCCTCACGACCTTCCGCAGATTCCTGTGATCGAACTAATCTCCTTTTAGCATTTTTGCTACATTGGGAGAGGTTGGATCTTCTTCGAGGCATTCTTACAATAAAATAGTACTTACTACTTAACACACAGTTATTTAGTAAACACGTACTATCGTAAACAATTAAATTATAAATACTTACAGATTATTATACAAAAATCTAAAATTATCACAGTTTAAGTAATAAGTGTTAAGACGTGTAAACCAAACATACTAACTATAGAAAACAAAAGAATTGCTAGAAAAATTAATTACTAACCTGAGCTAATGAACTTATACTTAAAGAAAATCAAGAAAAGAAATGCCTAACCTATACCAAATACTTATTATATTTATATACAAACCCTAAATACAAATTAAGATAAGTATACCGAAAATCAAGGAAAGAAATGCCTAACCTACAATATTTATTTACAAACCCTAAATAAAAATTAAGATAAGTAAATACCCAAAAATCAAGGAAAGAACCGTCTAACCTATACCAAGTACTTACAATATTTATTTACAAAATTTTAAAGAAAATTTGGAGGAAATTTGATATGTAGATAGCTTATACCCTGGATTAACACATAGGCTACTTTTTATCCGGGTCTGCGCGGATGAAACCGCGGGGTGCAGTTTGATATAAGGTTCTTGGCGAGCTCCAAGCGCGTCTGGGGCGGCGTGGTCGGGATTGAGGTACTAGGAGAACATAGTTTACCGGGAGATAGTTGAGCGTGGAGTTGGTGATGCCCTGGCGCGTTATGTTCTTGGCGAGCGTGTCTGGGGCGGCGTGGTCGGGATTGAGGTACTAGGAGAACATAGCTTACCCGGAGATAGTTGAGCGTGGTAACCTTACCTACCTACCTTATGATATCAGAAAAATGAAGGGATAGGGTAGGGGTAGTTAGGGTTGGGTAGGGTAGGTAGGGTAGGTACCTACCTACCCTACCCACCCTACCTAACTACCCCTACCCTACCTTATTTCTTCATTTACCTACCTAGGTAGGATAGGATTTTTTTTTACCTACCGAGGTAGGATAGGGTGGGGTAGGTAGGCTAGGGCAGGGTAGATAGTTAGGTAGGGTTGGGTTGGGTAGGGTAGGTAGGTAGGGTTGGGTAGGGTGGGTAGGGTAGGTAGGGTTGGGTAGAGTAGGTAGGTAGGTAGAGTAAGTTGGTAGGGTAGGAGGTAGTTAGTAAAAAGTGTGAGCGAACCAGCGGACAACAAAATATATTAAGTAAATATAACATTAATTGGCTATTTTCGACATTACTTTGCGGGGGTAACACATATGTAGGCATTTTCATTTTCATTTCCGAACTCCACGCGGGCGAAGCCGCGGGCAGAAGCTAGTATATAAATATTATGAAACAAAGTCTCATGAAGGTGTCCGTGTGTTTGTACTCAGTTGTTTTAACTAATACAACATCATATATAGGTGGAAGGTCTATTTTGAAATGTTAGTAAATGAAGAGAATGAACGGAACAGTGTGCTCAAGGAGGTACAAGTAAATATGGGTTTGGTGAAGTAACTTAGCATGGATGAAGTAAGGAAGGCAGTGCAAAGACGAAGTAGGCCGAAATTCTGAATCTTGATGATCTGGTTTTCGCCATCATTTAAAAAAGTCTTGCGCGTTCGAAATTACATACATACGGTATTTTTAAAGGGCTCAACAAAATTGTAAAAATCGACAGGCGAAGCAGGGTCATCAAGCTGTTGTAGAGCAAAACTGCTTGGTATCTCTACTTTGCCTCTTATCAGAAGACCTCTTAGGTTATCAAATGCGTGATACATAACAAAGCTTTGTATTAAAAAAAAAAATCTGTTTGCGTAAAACTAGTGCGTTGCTTCTATATCCCACGAGCGGTGACCAAGGGTAGTCGCAACATCAACATCTGTCTAACGAAGTCTGTACAAAATGTATATACCGCAATGTTTGTTTACGTTTTTATCGCTGTATGCAGGGTTGTCGCATTCCTTCTCTTGGGGTAAGTTCAAAAATCATTACGACCTGATACTATGAAAACAAATGTAATTTTTTTGTGGGCAGTGCTGTGCTTTTGAAACTCCTTCATTATCAATCTGTTTTTGATAAGCGAAGACCTTTAATTGGCTGACAGTATCGCGTACTATTTTTAATCTGTTTTGTTTAGCTATTCTTCCATAGATAATAAATAGAGTTTTGGAACTTACTTAGCTTCATTACAATTTAAAATGCAAGTAGGTTTTGATAATCTCTAGTCTAGAGTTTATGTTTCGTGTATTATATCTCTGACTAGCGACCCGCCCCGGGTGCAATGCTGATACTAAATATACTACAGAATGTCCGTCGACATCACATTGGAAACCTCTAAAATGATCAGTGTTTCTCTACTATATCATGCATGTATTATACCTATAAACCTTCCTCTTGAATCACTCTATCTACTTAAAAAAGCCGCATTAATATCTGTTGCGGAGTTTTAAAGATCTAAGCATACATAGGAACAGACAGCGGGGAGCGACTTTGTTTTATATATAGTGATATGAAAAAGATCTTTCTTGTAATCATTCTCGATTGAAGGCTGCAATGAACTCCTCAGTTAACATCTTTTGCTGGACGGCTGTGTTCAGCATATCCTATAAGAAAAATCCATCAATTTTCTGGTTGTAGATACCGCGTGGCTAGTCGGTTTCAATAATACTAAACATTCCAGATATAATATTTATTCTGGAGCCAACAGAGCCCTAAAACGAAGTATTAAGGAGTTCATATTAATTTCGTGACGGTACCTTGTTAATACCTACATCTATGAAAATATCATGTACGTAAGAAATCCTAACTTCCTTGCTATATAATACATAAAGCGTTTAATATTCAAGGTGTTGTTTTGCATCCTCGTCAAAATTCAGGAGGTTGCCACAACAGATGTAAATAATCAATTCAAATTACTGTACCTAGCTAATAATTAAACAACGCCGATTGTTTTGGTTAATTGTTTCTCGACAAATTCAAGGAGGTAACTATGCTTATGATTCTCGTCCCGAATCAATAATAAAATGGGTAAATAATTATTTTTTCATATTTACGGAAATCGGTGTGAACCACCCGTGTTTTAAACGCGGGCCGTCTGATTCTCGCCCTACGAGTATAACCGCGTTTCCACACAAACAAACAATCTGAAACGTTTATTCTAAACCACGTCCGTTATTCTGAAATACTGACAAACATAAACAACCAAAACAATCAGCGTTTTTTTAATAATTAACTAGGTACCATAATTTGAATTGTTTATTTACGTTTTTTTGTGACAACTTCCTGAATTTACGATTTGCCGACGATATAGTGGTCTTGGCTGAGATCACAGAGGACCTGAATCAGTACAATGCTCGATGACCTCAGTAGTGTTTCCGAAAGAGTGGGTCTTAAAATGAACATTGACAAAACAAGGTCATCAAAGTCATGTTGAATGCCCATGTAACACGCACTCCTATCAAGATCGGAGACCTTACAATCGAATCGTAGTAGACGATTATGTCTACCTGGGATAAACGGTCCAGTTGGGTAGGTCTAACTTCGAGAAAGAGATCAATCGTCGAATCCGACTCGGCTGGGCAGCATTCGGGAAGTTGCGTGGAATCTTCTCGTCCAACTTACCGTAGCACGCACCACATACGGGAGCAAAACGTGGTCGCTCACAATGGGCCTCATCAGAGGGCTTAAAGTCACCCAAAGGGCAATGGAGAGGGCTATGCTTGGAGTTTCCTTGCGTGATCAAATCAGAAATGAGGACATCCGCAAGAGAACCAAGGTTACCGACATAGCCCGAAGAATTGTCAAACTTAAGTGGCAGTGGGGAAGGCAAAGTGCTCGCAGAACGGATGGGCGGTGGGGCCGAAAAGTTCTGGAATGGCGACCGCGAACCGGACGACGTTGCGTTGGTAGGCCTCCCACTAGGTGGACCGATGACCTGGTGATGGTTGCGGGGATCCGCTGGATGCGAGTTGCACGGGACCGGTCAATGTGACGCCACTTCGGGGAGGCCTATGTCCAGCAGTGGACGTCTTTCGGCTGAAATGCTGATGATGATGATGAAATTTACGCGAGCGAAGCCGCGTGCAAAAGCTTGTTGATTGCCGCGGTAGTATGCCACTTTGCCCTCAAGTTTATGATGTTGGTGGAGTACAACCACGGCAATCCTAGAATGTTTTTCTTGTTTCATACGTTTTAGAGCGTGATTTTTCAGTAGTTGGGTTTTATTTTAAAAGCTTTTATTTAACTTGCAATGTATGTATGTTTGTATGTTTGTTACGGTGGATTCTTGGAAGCTAAATTAGAACCACTTCCCGATGTCAGATTGAGCTGAAATTTTGCACACACCTTTGGTTCTGGTGACAATACATTTTTATGACAGACATAACTTAATCCTGCAGCCAGGATCGTCTCCTCACGAGAGAACTCCTCAACGTTTGCACAAAAAACTTTGCAGATTAAGTTACTCAATTAAATAGGTACTAGTTTATTTACACAAGTAAACCTCGCGACAAGCTTTTATGATCATGTAAATTGTGTATAATGAGGTTATAAGTTGATAGTTAAAATTTAAAAAGAAAATTTTATTTTCTTCTTTTTAGAACATTTAAAAATAAAAGCTTTTTTTAAAAGGTTTTTTAACTTAATTTTTTTGAACTTTTTTTTATATTTTGTCTCTTTCACCTCTTTTTCTAAGTAAATGCAGATTTTCACCGGTATGTATGTATGTATGTTCATCTGTTCCCTTATAACTTCTGAACTACTTATATTATCAAAATTTTACAAATGAGGTATTATTGGAAACATCCTTAGCGTCCGCTGGTTATACTACAACTGAATGAGCTGGAATGTTAATGTAAAAAAAAAATTGTATACTATGCAAAACACACGACACGGTTGGCGCTGTGGTTGAGCGACCGACTGCTGCGCTATGTGTCGCGGGTTCGATCCCCGCACGGAACAAATATTTGTATGGCCTACAGATAGTTGTTTCGGGTCTGGCTGTTTGTGTATGTGAGTTTAAATGTTTGCGAACGCACCCACGATACAGGAGAAATTCCTAGTGAGGGGCAACGTTTTCTTTAAAAAAAAAAAAGAACTTAACAAATTTTAATGTTCTTGCGAAATAGGAAACAAAAGTAGTTAATATTGTACCAGGTAGTGTGTAATGTAAACTGCCGAGAATGCAAGTTTTTCTTTTATCTTTAATTTAAATGTACGCGCATGTCCTAAAAATTCGAAGAATGTGACACCTACAAACCCGCACCGGTGATTACAGCCCATTCCCTCTCGAGAGTGGGAACAATGTATTATCACTTGTTTCATTCTCTTTTTTCAGAAATTGTCACCCGCACGAGCAATCAACTACAATTCTATGACGTTAACGGAAACCTGACGCACAGAGAATACGTCGAGACGGGTGCTATTGATACAATAACTTATGACCCAGTACACAACAGGGTGCTGTTTGCTGACAGAAAAAATATATATAGTTTTAAAATAGCCTCAAAGACAATAGAAACTTTAGTTACAAATACAACGGGTACCGTAACTACCCTGACTTACGACCCGGCCACAGAGTTACTCTTTTGGAATGAATACTACAAAGGAATCCATTCAATGTCATTGAAAACTGGACTTAGCAACAGAAGAAACGAAAAACAGTCAATGTGGTCGGATGATTATATCTATGATATGACCGTCGATATCTGCGGAGGGTAAGTTACTAACAATGACAATATTTTAAAGTTTTACAACCTTTGTGAAAATTGATTAGTGTCATGTCATAATGATAACATCAATCCTGTATCTAATAGCCACATTTCACAAGTTATGCTACACTCCAATGTAATAGGGGCGATTCTACTGTTATCAACTTGGCACAAATAAAATCATCAAATTCAATCAATCAAATTATGTTATATTTCAGGTTTATTCACTGGATCTCAGAGAGATCTGGAAATTCATTTCACACATCAGACTATAATTTACAAAGGGCTCACTTCGATGGCTCTGGCAGAGAAGTTGTAACTGGTCGCGTCAGTACTAAATTTATAAAGATTGATCATCACACACAGAAGATGTACTGGTTCGAACCTGCATTTGATAGAACGTTTCTAAGTCTTGGAGGTTTCATTAAATGTGCTGATTTAAATGGAGAGAACTCAAGAGAAGTATTTCATGTACCACGACCGCAACTTATGGCCATTTCAAAGGATCATTTCTACTTGAAAATTTGCGCCGGTATTATCATCAACTGTAACGTCTGGAAAATTCCTAAGAATATAGCGAGCGACCACCATATTTTCATTGAAATATGGATATCGGTTTCGAACTACTTATCACTAAAAAGAGTAGAATCAAAGAAACCTAATGTTTTTGTTGAAGATGGGTACGATATTGTGGCCATAGCCGCCAAATACAGCATTGAAGATGTGACTCGAGGAGTTCAGAACTGTGACCCTCTGAAGAATCTGCTCCCAAATAATAACTCAGTGATCAACGTTTCTTCAGATGTAAGCCTGATTTGTGTCCATGGTACGAAAGTTAGCGGAGAATCTCGTTGTGAATGTACACAGGGTTACAGCGGGGAGAGATGCGATGTGTCAGTGTGACCTATGTAATACTTTTCACTGACCATTATTTACATATCTAGATTTGTGTATATCTTAAATAGATGGCCGAGACTCATGGAGAACTAACTGTTCTAGCGCATCTGCCATAGCAGTCCAGACATCGACATAGGCATCTCCCTAGGCCGTCTATGCCAGCTAATTATTCATAAATGTTTTATTAGATTTCGTAAAATAAACAAAACCCTGTATGAAATCGCCAAATATTTGCCCTTCGATTTAATACACTTCAATGTAATGATCTGTAAATAAATACCTGTGTTTATTTATTTAAAGACTTTGGAAGACTCACAGCTAAATACAGTAGTCATAAATAACAGGTAATCTGACAGCCAATTACAAGTCTTCACGTCTAGAGCTTGACTGGGATAAATATACCGTGGAACAAAATATAAACACAACCAAATAATGCCAAGAAAAAAAAAAAAAACATGAAAATAGATCGCATAAAATATGTAAAAATAAATATTATAATTGCGACAGGTTATTTACCATGCGATCCAAGATGTTAAAAATCAATTAAACTAAACTAAAACTAAAATATTAAAACCAAAGTCTAAAGAAATTTAGGATTTAAAGAAATTCATTGATAAACACTTTTTTGCCGAGGTCACACTAGTTTCAAAAAGATCAAAGTCAAACTGTTTGCACACCTTATTAAAATACCTACTTACACGCACAACGTACGAATTTTGTCTATAGTTAGTATTTGCAAATGGGACTCGTAATGGAGGCTTGAACCGTTTGGACTTGCTTGGAACGTTAAAATAGTGAGTTGACAAAATATCAGAACAGTTTATGTCACCTCGAACCGTCTTCAACAAAAAAATACAATCAGAGATCTCACGACGATTAATCAACGGTAAAAGATGGTATTTTTTACAGAGACTGAGATAGTTACTGGACTGATACAGTACCCCTTGATGAAAGCATAAAAAAAAATTAAATCTTTTTTGTACGCGCTCAATACGGTCAACATATTTGTGATAGCATGGATTCCATATTTACGATGCGTATTCCAGGTGGCTTCTAACAAAAGTGCAGTATATAATTTTTAACTTGTGTGAAGCACCTGGATAATCGCATTATGAATCCAAGGGATTTTGACGCTTTAGAGACGATGGCATCAACATGCTTATCAAAAATAAGTTTGGAATCGTGATGCACCCCCAGATCACGAATAGTACCACAACTAGGTAATATATGACCACCGAGAGTAGACAGAGAGAGAGTTTAAGAAATGACTTGTTTTATTCAGATTCAGTAATAAGACTCCTTAAATTCTCCTCATTCAAAATCACTTACTAGTACTTACTTATTATTGGAACGAAGTTCCTTATCGCGCGTTGTGAAAGGGGGCCAGACGGAAAAAATTCTTACGAAAAGTTGTCACGACACTTTTTGCTATAGTAAGCTATTGTAAGCTGTGCGGCGTCGCATGTTTCTCTGTCTGTATCTCTCTCTCTTATAGAAAGCAAGCCAGATATTTTCATTTCTATTTCGCATTGAACAGTGTGGTGTCGCGACGATTATTTTTGTTGAGTGTATACAGGTTTTTTGTAAATAATAACAGCTTTTTTTTTAAAAGGGTTTTTAACTTAATTTTTTTTATTTAATTAAATTAAATAACTTCGTTCCATCCGGGTGTCCCTTGACACCTCTCAAGTTTTTATTTCGGTTTCATATTTTGTCTTGTGTTAATACATGATTTTTTTTCACGCACATAATCTAAATATATATAACTCAAAGGTTACTGACTGACTGACATAGTGATCTATCAACGCACAGCCCAAACCACTGGACGGATCGGGCTGAAATTTGGCATGCAGGTAGATGTTATGACGTAGGCATCCGCTAAGAAAGGGTTTTGATCAATTCTATCCCCAAGGGGATAAAATAGGGGATGAAAGTTTGTATAAATCTTCTTAGATTTTCGACTGATTGAACTGAAATTAAAGATTGGAGCTACTATGATGAAGACGTCCGCTTATATAGGATTTTGATAAATTCAACCCCCATGGGGATAAAATAAGGGATGATGGAGTATGTAAATGTATTAGTTTGAACCTATTGTACCTAATGGAACGAATAAATTAAGACGAACAAAAAAATTTTTGGTGGCGTTAGTAGTATTTTAAAACGCGCTATTGTTGTGTTTTCACTGAGTTACATAATATGTACCCGATGATGAGTGGCCGCCGTATCTAATAGTACATACTATACCTAAATATTTCTAGCGGATTATATTTGACGATATTGGCTGTTCTTTTCTTGCCATATTTTGGATTACATTTGCTTTGTTTCGGTTTAGTAGTTTGGTTATAGACTCTGCTTTGTATTTGGCATTTGTTTTGTTTTCGTTTGGTTTAAGTATAGGTTTTGTCGGTTAGACTTTTTTTAAATGGCTAAAGAAAATCTGAACGTAAATGGAGAAGTTGAAGAATGTACTGTCGTCCCTATTGTTGGTGACGGTGCATGTTTGTTTCGTGCTCTCTCTTATTTAATGTACGGAACACAAGATAGAGCGATGGAGGTGCGTTCAGAAATTGTCAGATATGTGGTTAATGACTGGAGCAAGTTTTCAATTATGACCCACGACAGGAATGGTGATAACTACGTAACACCTGACGAATATTTTGCTGATATGATGAAAAATGCTACTTATGGCGAATTTTGTGAATTAACAGCAGCAGGATTAATATTCCCATTTAAGTTTGAAGTTTATAGAAACCCACACACGCACACGCCGTGTAACACGTATCCACATGTGTGTACATACGTGTTCACTGAATGGCAATACTCTACGTTCACGTGAGCGTTACATGTTCTTAATAGCACTGGATGATGAACCACCCAACGATTATCTATTGTAACACTCTTGATATTGACAGAGAATCCACCGTCATCCAGAGAACGTCTCCTGTACTGCGGATAACCATCATCACCGGTTTGAGTTTCCTTAATATAACGCCTTAGGATAACGTTTGCTGCACGAATTATCTTTCATGCATGGAGAATTTCGGTTTAAACTTCCACACCCCTGTGGAAGTTTAAACCGAAATTCTCCATGTATCATCTTACTTTTAACAATTTCGTAAAGCTCAGGATCACGATCGGGGTTATAGCTTGATAGTTTTAGCTCTAAACAATTGTAAAGCCGCAAAAACTATACCTAATCAATAATAATACTTCCTAACGCGAGCGAAGCCGCGGGCAAAAGCTAGTGACAAATAATATTGCATTGGGATGAAATATTCAAAGAGTATGTGATTTACAAAAACAAATTATAAATAAATAAAAAAAAAATAGTAGATATATTGTTTTAACATTCTGTAAGTGACGCCGACGTCATAAAAGTAAGTAGGTATCTAGTAAAATCTTCATTTTTAAACAGGCACGACCCGAAATACGCATTGTGGTGCTTTCAAAAACGATCACAAAGCATTCTGGCTATGAATAAATACCACAACGTATTTTGAGCCTTTTTGAAAAAGCCGTGACACGAGGAAAAGGAAGGATATTATTGCAC
The DNA here is from genome assembly GCA_963082945.1 of Cerastis leucographa. Lineage (NCBI taxonomy): Eukaryota > Metazoa > Arthropoda > Insecta > Lepidoptera > Noctuidae > Cerastis > Cerastis leucographa. The sequence goes on along the minus strand of OY720371.1, from coordinate 10,190,226 downwards.
TTGTTGACATTAACGGGTGTCAAAGGAAGGATACCGAAAGGGTCGCTCGCACTATTTATTTAATCATTTGATTCGAGCAACAGACTCACAGTGATGGTAGCATTGTACTTACAAACTATGTTAATAATACACTTAGGAAGACAAAAACAGATTGTGACATCATTTCTGCAAGGTAACAAGGCCAAGCCGAACCCTTGCAGCAGTGGTTCACTAACTCACAATCAAGCCTGCTAGATATCATAGATAGGATGCTGTGGGCGCTGCCCCGCACCCTACGGACCAAGGATGCGCACCGTTTTCGCATCACCGTATAGCAACAGTCCACGTGAGCTTCAGCAAACATCCCTGATGCGCTGCAGTATCGGGGCAACCCCATCATTACCCTGAATGCGTTATTGTATTGGACGCGAAGGGCGCTGTATGATTTTTGAGATACTGAATCCAAAGACTGCACTGAAGTGGAAACAAACGTGCAGTACGCCCTTAATATAGAGCACTTGACTTCTTTAGAGGCACGCCTGAATCTGCAGGCAATCTTATAAATCTCGCACAGAGCGCCCTCCGATCCCTATCAATATCCTCATCCTCATTGAGGTCAGTGGTTGCTGTCAATGCTCAATAAGTGACCCAGATGTTTAAATCGGTCTACCCCCACAAGGGGTAAACTGTTTATCTTCTCTCTTGAAGGTACTGCTTGTGTGTATTTACCCATGCCCCCAAAGACAATGACTATACTCTTCTTAAAATTATATGCCAGACCAGGTAGTCTGGCATCTTGCTTGGAAGTGGCCACGAGTGTCCTTAGCCCGCAGATGAAGGGACATCGACGCGAAAACGCTTACCACGAATCATAGAAATTTAACATTGCTAATTTAAAAAAAAAAACAGTTGTTCCTTATAAAGGGTGTAAAACACCTCTTAACGAAGCCGAAAGGCACTGGTTCTCCCTGTCATTGCGATCATTTTTTTGTTCTACACCATACCTGGGAACCTTCTAGTTACGGAGATATTAGGGGTCAAAGTTCCAACTTTTTGACAAGTATTTTTTTAAATACAAGTTTTTAATGTAAGATTTTTACTTTAAACACCTCCACGATCCCCGTACTATTCGTAATCCGTCCATCAGCACAATGTTTTGAGTGCGTTACATTGAGTTCTACCACAAAACATGATTTTACACCCCCCAAAAAAAAGTCGTTTCCCAGCAATAATTTTTGCGTAAAGTTACTTAGTTTCATGTACAGAATGCTTGGTTGACGGCTTTGTGATGAGGTGATTTACACCGTGTATTTTGGTCGTGTAGTTGCACTTTTGTAGGAAACAGCAGAATAAAAAAAAAATTGTGCGTGGAGTCCCTCCGCGCGGAAGAAGTGAAACTTCGTAATACTACACGCATGCGTTCGAGTGTCACGCATTCACTCTCGTTATTTTATTGAGCTTCTATATACTATTTTATTGTTTTATTGTTGTACACTTTTTATTACATAAGTTTATCCAGGTTGTTCGCAGAGAAGGCTGGTCACACCGAAGAGTCGAATGCATGACTGTTTGCACGCCATCTTGTGTACTAGTAGAACTACGTAGTCACAAATCTTGTAATAGCGCCATCTCTTAGTGGGTAATATAAAATATTCTCCCTCCATTAGAACGTTAAACTTGTTGGAAGTCGCATAAGTAGTTTCACTTCAAAAATCCAAGTAGGGGTCACTTCCACCCTGTATATTGTCAGACTAGAGTATCGATACTAAATTGACTCTCTCGTTGGTCTGGAGCTCGTAAGCGTGCCTGCTGAGCATAAGGTCCTGGGTGCGATTCCCAGATCGGGCAAAGTGTTATTGGGTATTTCCATCAGAAATTTCTCAGTAGCAGCCACGGAGTCTGGATTTGTGCCCGTCTGATGGCAATAGGCGGCGAGCCTATTGCCATCAGACGGGCGGGTTGTTCGAAAGAGATACCGCGGCCCTTTGTGTTCCAGGGCCGCGGTATCTCTTTCGAACAACCCGCAGCCCTGGCAGGCATCGGCCCTTTCGGACCCCTTCCGGTTTGCTGACATCTCCTTGAGGCGCGCGTGGAACACGTACGCGCCGTCGACACGGCCTGTCGTCATGAGACGGACGGACGGTGAGCTAGCCCATTACTCACCGTCCACAGGCCGATAATGTTACCCTTACGCCACATTGCAGGAAACACACCAGTCGAAGTCGAGTAGAATTAAGTAGGTATATATTTATTCTGTTAGACTCGTACATCATGTGAGCAGAAGATGCGTTTCGTGCAACGAAAACACACAAGGTGCGGTATTCCCTGCTTATATTAAACTAACATATTACTTAAAAAAACAATTTAACTCAAAAGCACTTGGCACAATGAATCGGGCACAGTTCCGGGACGTCTCAACTCGGCTGCCGTCAGATACTCAAAGTCTTCCTCGCCAAGTGCTTAAAACATCACGACTCTGTAAAAGCGCGCTTTAGGTATGGGTAGACCTGAAAGTAGGTCGCGAGATGTCTCGCGTGTGTCCCCAATGGCTTGGGGGGTTACTATTACATCTTGAAACAGTATTCCTGTATTCTTATTTCAGTGTGAGAAAGAGTCGGAGCTATAGAGGATGTCTAGCGCCATCTCTTTCCCACTCTGGAATAAGATTAAAACAATACTGCTTTAGGACGTCATGGTAGGCCACCTGAACTCAAACTCAACTCACCGACGTGTATATTTATTTGCAGTACACTTCTGCTTAATCCTATGAGGAACACAGGCGTGATGTTATGTTACATAGGTAGGTAATAAAAAGGTTATCCATAGATTCTCGCCATAGCATAGCATACCATACCATAGATCTGTGTACACGGTACTGTTGAGCAATGAGAAGTTAAAGCTTTTATATTGTATTGCTTGCCGAATCCTTATAATAAATTTTTGTATGTTGCTCCAAACACATATCATCGATTTGAAAAACATCGAAATTAAGCCTTAAAGATAACGCTTACCTGTTCTTTTTTCATGTTACCTCTCTGTCTTTCACCCTTAAGCAGAGTCCATCCTCGAACGTCTTGTCCACAACTGACAGGTATAATATTTATATAAAAAAATAACCGACTTCCATAAAACACTAAAAAGTGGCAAATAATTTTAGTTTCGGAAGTCGGTGACTTGTTTGTTTCATTTACTTTTTTGCCACCGACTTCTGAAACTAAAATTATTTGCCACTTTTTAGTGTTTTATGGAAGTCGGTTATTTTTTTTTTGTCGAAAAGTTTTTATTTTAGCCTTTTCAGTTGTGGTATCTCACTTTAATCCTAGTCAAGTATAATTTTTACATTGTAACTAGACACCAGCACATCGTCCATACATACGACAAAGGACAAAATGCATAATAAAGAGGATGACTCAAAAAGTACCTAAGCAAAGATAATACAATTCATATGGCTCCACCGGGCAAGCTTCTCTACCAAATGAATGAAAAATCATCTAAATCGGTCCAGTAATCACGGAGAAATCGGTGTACATACGTGAAAAATTTACATATAACAAAAATTTTAATAAAATTAAAACTATATGGCCAAACTATATTAATTTTTTATGCGACCAAATGGCAGGTATTCCACATCAAACTAAAGAAGAATCACGCAAATCGGATCATAAATCTCAGCGTAATCGGTGTATACACCTGGAAAGTGCATACCGTTACAATTCCAACAAACCCAAACACAGGTAAGATTCATTGCCCTGTTATGGAGTTCCGAAGCCTGTCTCTTGGATTCATCATCAGATCTGATGGTAGAATGGTTCTTATTGGACGCAAATGCTTCACTTGTTGTAGAAAATACCAAAATCACTGTACGTTTTCCTATAAAATTTGAAGAGTTCCCTCGATTTCGCCAAGATCCCATCATCAGATCCCGACTTGGTGACTATGGGACCATTCGGGAAGTATACCCTTTCCAACAAAAAAAGAATTTTCCAAATCGGTTGGCAAGCGACGGAGTTATGCGCGAACAAACATAAAAAAAAAAAAAAAAACAAACATCCGAATTGAGAACCTCCTCCTTTTTTAGAAGTCGGTTAAAAATGTTATAATATTTTATCCCAATGCAATATTATTTAAAATTCTGGGTGTGAAAATAACCATGTATTAACACAAGACAAAATATTAAATCGAAATAAATTCAAATTTTTGTATGTGCTTTTGTATAAGAAGAATTTAAGGAGTCTTATTACTTTTTAATCTAAATAAAACAAGTAGGTAATTTCTTAAACACGGGTATTTATTTACAGCTATACAGACATTGATGTGTATTAAATCGAAGGACAAATGTTTGACGATTTCATACAGGGTTTTAATCATTTTACATAAGACAATAAAACATTAATGAATGCGGCCACCTATTTAAGGTGTCCATCTAGCTGCTAGATTCCAAATCTAAGGTATCTGTTGAAGAAATAGCGACCAATTACGAATATCGCCATCAAAGGAGACTAAATCGATACGAGGTAATTTTGGGAAATTATTCTTGGGCGTTTCCTTAATTTGAGATTGCTCTATTCTAAGTGAATTTACGACACGTTGAACCCGACAATACAACTCCTCAAACGAATTTTTTTTTTTTTTTTTGAATGGCTTCTCGCAGTTCAACCTATGAGGTTGTCGTCTGCTTAACCGGACTATCCTGTGGGTGCCTTTAGAGTAAGGCCTCCAGCCAGGGCATAAAAACTTACAAACTAAGCGACTGCACGCTAAGGGCACCCCCTGTGGGGTACGAACCTCGGCTTAGGGCGTCGCTGGGGGAGGACTGCATGGGGACAGGCTGGATCTGAATGTTATCATTATTTAGGGGCTGATTTAAAACTACTGGCACAGCATCGCGGGCTGGCTCGAGCGAGGGTCGGGGAAAAACCCCTCAAACGAAATCCAAGATTGGTAACTTATAGTAGCAGTAGGATCCACTTTAATAGAACATGTATTGAAGGCGTCTAATACGCTTTGAAATTCATTCCGTAAACTTTGAAGATTTGTGACATTACTTAAAAATGACTCCCTACATGTTTCATCACTCATATCCTGTTTGGATAACTCGAATATGTTCTGCATACGTTCAAAATGTGCATTACGTTTTGCTTGTAATAAGGCTAATTTATTTTTATTGTCGTCGTTCGACATGAATAGAAACAATCTGATAAATGCGAACGTGTAAACTAAAAGAGTGACGTAGGTAAAGAAATATGCAATAATTGTGTCTTGCCGTTTATGTTAACGAAATGAGTAAACAATTTACCTATTTACAACGCGAGCGTAACGAAAGTAAACGACAACGATAAGTAGGTAGTTAAGCGACAACAACGAATGAGCTTTCACAATAGAGATGAGTCCGATATCATGTCACATGTAAAAATCATCGATATTTTAAAATCATTTCATCATGCAATGACAAAGAAAAAATCATCAATGCTTTTAAATCATTATTAGAATGAACGCGAACTTCGGTGATTCGGATCGGACGTTCCCGGGCCGTCTCGGGGGCGCTGTGGTGTGAATTGCGACTTTGCGATGCTCCGCGATCGGCGATACTGAAGTCACAGAACTCACATATTTCGATAAAATGACAATGACTGGCGCAAGGAACGGCAATAATACTTGCACTGGCGTTGTTTACGTTTGCGTGCGAAATGTGCTGCCTTAAAATACCCTGCCATGCCAAATTGAATTACGGGGCTAAGTGACAAAATCAACCCATGCCTACATAAATAACTAATGATAATTTCACTAAGCCGTTCCGCGATCATTTCAGTATCTACTCACAATTGAAGTGACGAGATCTAATACTCAAATAAAAATCATTGATGATTTTGTCATTGTTCCCGTCACCGATATTTTTTTGTCATTGTCATGCAGTCATCGATACAGAAAAATCATCACTCAGCCCATTACTATTTCACAATAGGTAACCCTTCGTAGGTATGTATGCAAAAACACCAATAAGTAGGTAATAGTCTACTCAATACGAACAACGAGATGCCCCCGAATAGGGCTCCTAAATACAACCATAACGACTTATAGGTATGTACTGGGACGAGTATTATGTATGAGTAAACACTAATGTACCTAATAGCTTTCCGAATAAACGAACGAAATTAAATATACGACGTTCAAGACACAATTAGATAGATGTAAACAAAGATGTATGTAGGTAATTATCGAATAAACGATCCCGCTCTGGGCGGAGCGAGAAGTCATTTGATGATTTCCCATCAGTAAAAAAAAAAAAAAAAAAAAAAAAAAAAAGGGTAAGCAGCAAGCAACGGCTTGTTTAGATACCTACATATTATTATTATATCGGCGCGCGCTTCCGATTACAAACAATGAACGAAACTAAGTATAGATTACTTAGGAGTAGGTAGCTATTAAGACCAATAATGTACTTAAACACCGACTAAGTATATTTTTCTAATTAATGTGTATTATTACGTTATTGTATATTATGTAGTAATCAGTTACGAATTTATACTCAGCCAGCACAACACTGAATACCCACTGCAGCAATAAAATTCAACAGAGACTTGATATTTTATGGGGTATTGTATTTTATTGTAAAACATGAGTAAGTATACATCAAATAATATGTGCAAGGTCTTAAAATAACAGGTAGATCTGCATGTTCTGCCACTTATGGCGTACAATTTTTTTCTTTTTTGTTTTAGATTAAACCATAAAAAAGAATAGAAAAACTTGAGTCTACACACCAAACTTTGAAGTTAATAAAAAAAAAATACTAATGCTAATTAAAAAAAACAAAAAGTATTGTTTTTACAGATTTGAGAGTCAAATTGTAAAAATGTCGTAATTATAGGAATCTATTTAATTAATTGCGTTCATTTAAAAATTCTGAAATGGTATAATAGCACTTGGATAAGAGATATTTTTTTAAATGAATTTTAAAAAGAGCAGTTGGCATTTGTCTAATAGGTTTAGGGATTTTATTATACTCGTGCTTCGTTCTCGAGATTAGTAACCTGAAATAATAAACATTACTTATTTACACATGTAGTATCACCCAGGAATCACCACATAGCACTGTATTTTGAGAGATAAGAGGGTAATTTTTTTTTTTTTTTTTGTGGGGTAGTCGGTCCCTCAAACTCCGCTTGTCATTCACGTTACAGTGCTCACCACTGCACACCTCTTTCTAGTCGGTACGAAGTAAAAGTGTTTTTCCAGTGTTTTTTTATAGTGTGTTTTAACAAAACCAAAATGCCGAAGAGGAAGCGTGATATTGACATCGACAAATTAAGCAAGAAGCTTCGTAAACTAGAGAAAAAATTAAAACGTGCCAGGCGGCAACGTTCTTCTATATCGCCTTCATCCCGAGAGGATTCCATGCTATCTGTGCATAACTATGAAGGTATGTGTTATTTGTTATTTGCTATAAATTACAAGCGTAACATAAACAAATCTGTTGGCCGTGCTATACGGAAACAAAGGTTCGTTGAATTCACTGGAGTTTGACACATACCCACCTACTTTTTATTCGAATTCGAACAGTACAAAGGGCTGTTTATATCGTTATTTACTATGGTGCGTTCAATTCATTGGAATTGCAACATTTACCATTCAGTTCAGGAAAGACGTTCAATTCACTGGAATTGCAACCTTTCTCTTTGACTTGCAGCAGCGGGAAACTCAATGGACATCTTCTCGGACGATGTCTGCAATATTTCAAGACCTAGACTATCATCAGTTGTACGGTCAGATGAGAAAACGGAGTCGCGGGCGCCGTCCCCCGCGCTGTCCCCCGCGCCGCAACCACGCGCGTGCTCGCCCCCGCCGGCGCCAAACCCGCCGTCGCACCCGTCCCCCCCGCCGCCGCCCCCGCAAGCCGCTGAGCCTTGCCCGGTCGCTGAGCCTTGCGCAATCGCTGCTACCGCCTGCGATGTAACTATTACCCCCGATGATGACTTGATCGACTTACTAGGCGATGATCCCACACAAACCACAGAGTATGGCAAAGATATTCACGTTGGTCTGGCTAACCGCCTGGAGTATTTAATTATTAATGGACTGGACAACGACGTGCGGAAGGAATTATCGAAAAAGCACTTGACACCGGCCAACTGCCCTAGAATAATTCCACCGATGCTCAATCCGGAAATAAAGGCTGCCTTGCCCGAAGCAAGTGTGAAACGCGACAAGGGAATAGAAAACAGGCAAAAACAGCTTGGTACTACCTTGACCTGTTTGAGTGACGTCATAACAAGAAAAATGCAAGAAAAGGACAAAGACCCGGCCTTTTTGAAACAACTTATGGATGCGGCAAAGTTAATGTGCGACACGTTACACTCGGACTCGGTCAAAAGGCGCTACTTTGCCCTGTCGTCTTTAAAAAAAGACATTAACGACCATTTGATGCAGACAAAGATAGACAAGTATCTTTTCGGTGAGGCCTTGGCTGAAACTTTGAAGACTGCCAAAGCCGTGACGAAATCTAGTGCCGATATAAAAGTCACTTACAATAAAAATATGACGACCACGCAACCTCAGCCATCAACTTCGCGTGGTTTAAACTGGAAGGCTCCCCCTTCGACTCGCAGGCAGTCGGGGCCGCAGAGGAGCCGCCAGCCTTTCCCGCCTGCTGGAGCGAGGGCGCCACCGCCACCGTCGCTGGCGAGCCGGCCGCCGCCGCCGCCGCACGGCAGCTGGTCGAGGACATCGCGCTATCAGCCGCGGCCGACCCGCCGCCAGTAAATGAGGTACAATATGCTGGTCGTTTAGCGTCATTTGTAAGACAATGGGCTCACCTTACACAAGACAAAACTATTCTTTCCTGGATTGAAGGCTATAGGATACAATTTTCTAAACAAGTCTCACAAGAAAATGTACCTTCTGTTCCTGCTTCGACACAAGCTGAATTTAATGATTTTTACGAAATTATTGATAGTCTCATGACAATTGGCGCTATATCCGAATGTGCTCCGTGCGCCAATCAATTTGTATCAAGTATTTTTCTTGTGCCTAAACCGAATGGCAAGAAAAGGTTTATCCTGAATCTAAAAAATCTAAATAAACATATACAAACTGACCATTTTAAGTTGGAGGATTTACGCACAGCAGTAAAATTAATGACAAAAAATTGTTATATGGCAACCTGTGATCTCAAAGATGCATATTTTTTACTAAAAATCCATCCAGACTCGAAAAAATATCTCCGTTTTCAATTTGACGACAAGTTATTTGAATTTAATGTCTTGCCATTCGGTTTAAACACAGCTCCATACGTTTACACCAAATTGATGAAACCCATCGTTGGATTGCTCAGATTGGCTGGCTTTATTTCTACTGTATATTTAGACGACCTATGTTTAATTGTTTATTCATACAACGATTGCTTAAACAATATTAATATTTCAATCAAATTACTTACAGCCTTAGGATTTGTCATTAACTATGAAAAGAGTTGCTTACAACCTTCTATGAAATGCAAGTTTTTGGGTTTTATTCTTGATTCCCAAAACTTTTTAATTATTTTACCCAATCATAAGAAACAACGCCTAATTCACGAGATTCAAATGTTTATGAGATTAAGGCGTATCAAAATCAAAGATTTTGCAAAATTAGTCGGTTTGTTAATTTCTGTTTGCCCAGCAGTAGAATATGGCTGGCTTTATACCAAAGAATTAGAACGTTGTAAGTACCTTAGTTTACAAGGCCACGACGATTACAATCGTTATATGAGTATCCCCGATCACCTGCATGGTGACCTAAGATGGTGGCTACAAGCCTTAGTAAAGCCTGAGAACCGTATCAAAAATGATACCTACTCAGTTGAAATATTCTCTGACGCCTCAACTACTGGGTGGGGTGCAGCGTGTGGCTCAGAGACGGCTTGTGGCCGGTGGTCGTTACCAGAACAAAAACAACATATTAATTACCTGGAACTTTTGGCCGCCTTTTTTGCACTTAAAGTTTTTGCAAAGGACTTTCACGATTGTCAAATACTTCTACGCGTTGATAACTCAACTGCTATCAGTTATATCAATCGGATGGGTGGAATTCAGTATCCACACCTAACCAAGGTAGCAAAGGATATTTGGCAATGGTGCGAGTCCCGAAAAATTTTTGTGTATGCGTATTACATTAAATCTGCAGACAATACCATAGCAGATAAAGAATCAAGACGCAGCCATCCAGATATAGAATGGTCATTAACGGAAAATATGTTTTCCTACATACTTGAAAAGTTTGGCACACCATGCATTGATTTATTCGCGAGTCGTTTTAACAGAAAATGTTTAAAATACGTTGCTTGGCACAGAGATCCAGACGCTTTCGCAATAAATGCTTTTACAATTAGCTGGTCTGACATGTATTTCTATGCATTCCCGCCCTTTCCAGTTATACTGAAAACTTTAAAAAAAATCATGAATGATCAAGCAAAAGGCATAGTAATAGTACCTTTATGGCCTACGCAGCCTTGGTTCCCCTTGTTTAAAAACTTATTGATATCGGAATTAATAACTTTTAAATCAGACAGTTACAATATGGTTTTTGATCATTCCAGCAACGGCAACATTCAAAACCATCTTACCCTGGCTGCAGGGATTTTATCAGGGGAGCCTTATCGCGAAGAAGCGTCCCGGAGTCGTCGGAACATATAATGCTCGCCTCTTTAGCCGACAGTTCACTTAGAAAATATGATGTTTGTTATAAAAAATGGTTCGATTTCTGTGTTGAGAATTCCCTTGATTTTTATGCCACATCGATTACCGATGTACTAAGTTTTTTAACAAAGATTTTTGATGCCGGTACTAAATACAGTAGTTTGAATAGTTTTAGAGCAGCCCTATCCTTGATATTGGGCCCTGGGGTCTCCAAAGATGAAAGAATAATAAGGTTTTTTAAAGGTGTGTTCCGTTTACGTCCACCCATGCCTAGATACAATGTAACGTGGGATACCTCATGCGTTCTATCTCACTTGGCTACTTGTTATCCTAATGAAACATTAGTGCTAGATCAACTAACAAAGAAATGTATAACCTTGTTAGCTCTTGTTACGGCCCATAGGGTCCAAACCTTTTCAAAAATCAATATAAACAACATTGAAATCAAACCTAATGAAATAATAATAAAAATACCTGACTTAATAAAAACGTAAAAAAAAGGAACCAGTCAACCTCTCTTGGTATTGCCTTACTTTTTACAGAAAAAAGAAATATGTCCTGCACAGGCATTAGTTGATTACATTGATAAAACTTCATCGTTACGTAAAGATGATATTTTATTTATCGGATGCAGAAAGCCCCATAAAGCAGCGACCACACAGACGCTGTGTCGTTGGATAAAGAGTACGCTCCATGCTAGCGGGATCGACGTATCCATATTCTCGGCGCATAGCACGAGACACGCTTCTACATCTAAGGCCCACCAGCTAGGCGTAAATATTGACCTGATCAGAAAAACCGCTGGCTGGTGTAACAATTCAGATACGTTTTTCAAATTTTATCAGAGGAATATAACTAAATATGACCCTTCAGTCTTAGCAAGAGCTATAATTAATAACACAGATGATTAACCTTTGATTAAACTATATATACAAATGATTCAAAACATAACTATTATCTTCAATAAAAGATATTTGAACATATAATACTAACTCATATGTATTATCATAGATACAATATAATTTTGATGATGTGATTAAACGTAATATTGATTCTAATATTAGCGTTGATATTTTCAGAATTATACCTCTCAAAGTCTACATGTGTAAATAAGTAATGTTTATTATTTCAGGTTACTAATCTCGAGAACGAAGCACGAGTATAATTGATGATTAAACGAACTTACTTGTACGTGAAGTTCGATCATAATTATACGAAGTGCTTCGTTCGAAGAGATTAGTAACTCCCTCCCGCCCAACCCAAATCATTCCAAAAATATCAACGATAGACGTTGGTTACAGATACTCTAAACTAAATGACAAGCGGAGTTTGAGGGACCGACTACCCCACAAAAAAAAAAAAAAAAATTACCCTCTTATCTCTCAAAATACAGTGCTATGTGGTGATTCCTGGGTGATACTACATGTGTAAATAAGTAATGTTTATTATTTCAGGTTACTAATCTCTTCGAACGAAGCACTTCGTATAATTATGATCGAACTTCACGTACAAGTAAGTTCGTTTAATCATCAATTATAAATGATTGGTGCTAAACAAAAAATACTTTTACGCATCAACGCCGTGGTTGATCTTGGTACGCATAGTTTATTATTATCCCGTCGATTACGAATATAAACGTCTGATAGTTTCTTAAATAGGTTAGGATTGGTTTGTATAAAATTAGCTATTTCATAAATAAATAAGGAAGGCAGACTTAAAATGTTATATTTAATAAAATACTGTTTGCAACTATCAGTCATTTTCAAACCAAACATAGCCCTAATACATCTTTTTTGTGACTTAAAAATGATTTCTTTATTAGTAGAGTTTCCCCAAAATATAACTCCAAACCTCAATAAGGAGCCGACAATACCATGGTAAGCAGTTATAAGCGCATTGGTACTTACAATAGGTTTTAATTTATAGAGGGCATAGGCAGAAGAACATACTTTTTTATTTAATTCTTCTGTGTGTGCTTTCCAGTTCAGATGTTTGTCAATGGTCACACCTAAAAATTTAGCTGTGTCTACCCTTTTTATAACATTTAATTTGTGTTGAGCATTGATATTTGGTGCTTCTAAACGTTGACTGAAGAACATAATTTTTGTTTTTTCAAGATTAATTTTTAAATTATTGTTATCTAACCAGTTAATTATTGAATTGATTGTTTTATTAATTTCACGTTCATAGCTATCTTTATTTGTAGAATGAATAGTGACTGTGCTGTCATCGGCAAAAAGTGATACTGGATAATTAGTTACTAATGGCAAGTCATTTATATAAATAATGAATAACAAAGGACCCAATACGCTCCCTTGCGGGACTCCATATTTAACTATCCGTTTTTTTGATGCATATGTTTCTTCTTTCTTGGTATTAATGTTTATTTTAGAAATTACTGTATATTGTTTACGATTTTTCAGGTAAGATTCTATGAGATTTAGTACATTGCCTCTAATGCCATAAGCTTCCAGTTTACGGAGGAGAATGTCATGATTAACATAATCGAAAGCCTGGGTCATGTCGCAGTAAATGGAACATACCGGCGTCCTTCTATCCACATTACCCATGACATTATTTAAAAAATCAAAAATAGCCATGTTTATTGTTTTATTCTTGCGAAAACCTTTCTGCTCTTCTGTGAGGGGTAGGTATTTGTTCGAAATAATTCTACGAAACTATGAACTAGAATTATCCGGTTCGATTGGACCAAAAAAATATGTTGATGAAATAGCGGACGCGTGGTTCTAAAATTGAATAAATCCTTTTGGAAATCTAGGAATATTCAGTTAAGAGTGGACTGTATTGGGGAAATTAAATTTTGCGGTTTGCCTCAAAATATGGATGTTGGCTTGCTGAATTTAATTGATATTTCGTATTTCAGTCAGTGACACATAGGAAAGGACTTATGGGTGTAATAAGGGTTTCAAAACACTTACGATTGTCCAGCTTGTTTTAGAGCTTCGTGATGGTAGAATTTTCTCCTCGTGCACGAGGTCACAAATACTGTTCTTGAAGGCTGCTTGAGTGTCCACCACAGTAATTACGGTTGCGAGATTATTAATTAAGAGTTCGATTTGGCCAATAACTTATTTAAATCGAATTTTCTTGTTCTAATGCGCGCGCGCCATGTTGATGATCGACGTGAAGTTGCATCGAAGTGAAGTGTGTTACGAAGGAAGGAATTAGGGGTGGGACATGTCACTGACTAATGAATACGAAGAAAATAGTGAGGTGTATCAACTAATACCGAACAGTATCTAATTTACAATTTCCAACAAGATATACACAAATCTAGACATGTAAATAATGGACAGTGAAAAGTACATAGATCACCAGCTTTACATTTGAAGAAACGTTTGTTTTTGAGTTATTTGGTAGCAGACTTTTCAGACGGTCACAGTTCTGAACTCCTCGAGTCAGATCGTCAATGCTGTATTTGGCAGCTATTGCACTAATATAGTTATCAATTTCAACAAAAAGATTAGATTTAATTAAAGGATCGATGTCGCTCGGTGCATTCTTAGGAATTTTCCAGATGGAACAGTTTATGTTATGATCGTCGCAAATGTTCCAGTAGATATGATCGTTTGAAATGGCTATTTTATGGCTTTCGTAGTCAAGTCGCGGTTTTTGTACTTGAAATACTTCTCTTGTGTTCATTCCATTTAAATCACCACATTTAATTGAACCCCTAGGAATCGTTCTATTAAATGCAGACCAATACCAATATATCTTCTGTTCCTGATTATCAATGTTTATAAAGTCGAACATCGATGTGACATCGGGTGCAGCTTCTCTTGTTTCAGAAATGCCAGAGCCATCGAATCGAGCCCTCTCTAACCGGTAGTGTCTTGAGATCCAGTGAATAAACCTGAAATGTAACATAATTTGATTGATTGAATTTGATGATTTGATTTGTGCCCCGTTGATAGCAATAGAATCATCCTCTATTACCTTGGAGTTGAGCTAATAGATACAGGTTTGATGTTATCATTATGACATGACACTAATCAATTTTCACAAAGGTACGTGTATTGCCGGTTTATTGTAAAACTTTAAATTATTATCATTGTTAGTAACTCACCCTCCGCAGATATCGACGGTCATATCAATGATACCACTTTGCGAAAAGAATAACTGTTTTTTGTTTCTTCTGTTGCTAAGTCCAGTTTTCAATGAAATTGAATATATTATTCCTTCGTAGTCTTCATTCCAAAAGAGTAACTCTGTGACGGGGTCGTAAGTAATGCTAGTTACAGAACTGTTTGTAATTGTAACTAAAGTTTCTATTGTCTTTGAGGCTATCTTATAACTATATATATTTTTTTTGTCAGCAAAGAGCACCCTGTTGTGTACCGGGTCATAAGCTATTGTTTTTTCATAAGACGGTGCAACTTCTTCTGTGTGAGTCAGTTTTCCGTTAACGTCATAGAATTGCAGTTGATCGTCCGTGTGGGTGACAATTTCTGAAACAAGAGAATACCATAGTATACACATAATAGCATTAGCATTATACATTGTACCTACTCTCGAGAGGGAATGGGTCGTAATTACTGGTGCAGGCCTGGTGTGGGTTGGTAAGTGTCAAATTCTTCGAACTTTTAGGACATGCGCGTACATTTAAATAAATCATAAAGTTGCATTCTCGGCAGTATAGATTACACACTACCTGGTACAGGATTAACTAATTTCATGATTCCTGTTTCGCAAAAATATTATAATTAGTTATGTCCTTTTGCATAGTCATCATCTGCCTAGCCTTTTGCCAAACATCTTGGGGTCGGCTTCCAGTCTAACCAGATGCGGCTGAGTACCAGTATTTTTCATGAAGCGACTGCCTATCTGACCTCCACAACCCAGTAACTGGGCAATACGATACCCCTGGGTAAGACTGGATGTCAGTCTTTTGGCTTCTGACTACTCGTAACGACTGTCAAAGATCTACAAATGACAGCCGGGACCAACGTGCTTTCCGAGGCACGGAGGAAACACGGTATGTAATTATGGTCACCCATCCACGGACCAACCTCGGCAAGCACGGATTAACCTTAAAGATCGATCCGTACGGCTGTTATTATTTAGTCCTTTTGCATAGTATACAATGTTTTTTTTTACATCAATATTCCAGCTCATTTAGTTGTAGTATAAACAGCGGACGCTAAGGACGCTTCCACAGATACCACATTTGTCAAATTTTGTTAAGTAGTTCAGAAGTTATAAGGGAACAGATGAACATACATACATACCGGTCAGAATCTGCATTTATTCAGACCAAAACTAAAACCCGACGCGCGACGTCTGAAAAATCCCGATCTGAACCGTATTTATGTAACAAGAAAAATATTTTATGATTGCCGTATGCCACTTTGCCCTAAAGTTTATGATGTTGGTGGCATACGATCAAGGCTATCCTAAGCTTTTACCCGCGGCTTCACTCGCGAAAATTTAGAATTTAAGAGCGTTTACACCTTACGACATATCATACAAAGTTTCAAGTCGTTATTTTCCGAAATGATTGAACCGATTTAAGTGGAATTTAGTACGCACAAGCAGGATACATAGGTCTAAAAAGTTACTTAAAACATTTTAGAAAAATAATGTTACAGCTAAATTAAGCCGATTATAAATTATCCATAGAAAGATAATATTTTTTTTAGTAACTTATTAGACCTATGATCCTGCTTATGCGTATTAAGTTTCATTTGAATCGGTTCAGTCATTTCGGAAAATAAGGACTTAAAAGTTTGTATGAAAACCGGTAAGGTATAAACGCTCTTAACAATAACCGGCTCGGACACGTAGCGACATCTATTATCATAAGAAAGTTATTGTTGTTTTCCTCGAAAGCAGTACTTTTTTCGGGATGAAAGGTTATGTCCGTTTCTGTACACCTGGCAACGTATATGCAAAATTTCAGAGTGATATGTTCAGTGGTTTAGGCGTGAAAATGTAACAAACAAACTTACTTTCGCATTCTAATATTAATAATAATACAATTTTATACTATACTAGCTGTACCGCGCAACTTATTCTGCGTTACATTTTCCCTGTTTTCGCAACGTTTTTCATTGCTGCTCCGCTCCCATTGGTCGTAGCGTGATGATATATAGCCTATGTCCTTCCCCAGGTTTAAAATCTATCTTCTTGCCAAATTTCATTAAGATCCGATAAGCTGTTTAGTGGTGAAAAGGTAACAAACAAATAAACAAACAGAGTGACTTTCGCATTTATAATATTAAGTATCGATTATGGATAAATACATGTAAATTAAAAACTTTATACAAGATGTTGTTTTGCATTCTCGTCAAATTCAAGGAGGCAACTAAGCTACTGATTCTCGTCCCGAATCAATAATAAAATGGGTAGGTGTTTTTTTTTTCCTACGGAAATCGGCAAGTGTGAATGATTGGACACAAACAAACTGAAACATAAACTCGATAATTTCCTATTCCCTAAATCACGTTAAGGGGGTTATTCTTAAATACTGACAAACTTAAAATACGCAAAAAAGCAGTGTTTTTCAATAATTAACAAGGTACTCGTAGCGTAATTTTATTGATTATTTATGGCTTTTGTGACAACATCCTGAATTTGGACGAGGGTGCAAAACAACACCTTGTATAGTTAGGAAGTTAAGATTTCTTACGTTCATGATGTTTTCCTAGATGTATTAACAAGGTACCGTCACGAGATTATGGGAAGTGGGTTTCGTGGTAGATTAGGAATGAAACCAAAGGTCACTTTACACGTGTATTAGTTAGTGAAGACACGAGACACAGATAGATCAGGGTATGAGTTCTTAAGGTTTTTAAAGCACTTTGCACTGGCACTTTGTAGTTAAAAAAGTTACTGCCTTGGGCTTAGGCTACGCCGCAGCACGTGGGCCGGCGGGAGGTCGCAGGGCAGGCAGCGGAGCGGAGTGGCGACCCCAGAGGTCACCAAGGCGTGGGCAGCACCACGCAGAGGAGAAGGCGACCGCGCTTCAGTCGCGTTCGCCGGCAGGTACAAGGTAGGCAGGCTACAGGTCTCCAGCTTGGCACTGGATCAGCAGAGGCTAATGGCCTCGACACGTGGCAGCGTGGGGTCTCGGCACCCACGTAAGTACGACGTGAATGTAGGGTTGAGGCGGCGGTAGCGGCCGCGTGGATAAAGCGCGTGACAGGCGTCTCTCCAGCGGTAGGTGCGGAGGCAGCGGTGACGCCTGACAGCGGTCGACAGGAAGTGTAGCCCTACACTGGAAGCGTAGCCCTACACTGGAAGCGTAGCCCAAGACTGGAAGCGCAACTCGAGACTGGAACCCTATGGAATCAGCGCGTGGCGGGTGCTTCCGTAAGCGTTGTGCCAGAACACAGCAAGCCTCCGTCGATGCATGCGTCCCCAGCCGTAAGCCCAAAGCAAGGTGGATGGAGGAAGACTCGCCCATCGTGGCGGCTTACAATAAAAGGTTATGCGCGCACATGCCCCTACACTGAAAAAAAAGGTTTGTTGGATTTACCAAATTAGCAAAGGTTGGCTGAATTACAAGGAAACTACGATAAATAAAACAAAACCTCGCTATTGAACTTACAAAACTAAAAAGGTTGAAGTTGGTACCAGAGTTTTGATGTAAATCAACAAAGAGTATTGCACATTTTACCAAACGAATCTCAACAATTTAGTCTGGTTGATTTTATCATAAAAATATGATAAATATAACAAGACCTCGCGGTTGAACTTACAAAACTACATAGGTTGTGATCAAAATATAGTCGCTACTAGAGTTCATGGTGTAAATTAACAAAGAGTATTGTACATTTTACCAAGCGAATCTCAACAATTTAGTCTGGTTGATTTTACCATAAAAATATGATAAATATAACAAGACCTCGCGGTTGAATTTGCAAAACTACATAGGTTGTGATCGGAATATAGTCCCTTACCAGAGTTCATGGTGTAAATTAACAAAGAATTTTGTACATTTCACCAAACAAATCTCAACAATTTAGTCTGGTTGATTCTATCATAAAAATATGATAAATATAACAAGACCTCGCGGTTGAACTTACAAAAGTACATAGGGTTGCGATCAAAATATAGTCCCTACCAGAGTTCATGGTGTAAATTAACAAAGAATTTTGTACATTTCACCAAACAAGTCTCAACAATTTAGTCTGGTTGATTCTATCATAAAAATATGATAAATATAACAAGACCTCGCGGTTGAATTTACAAAACTACATAGGTTGTGATCGGAATATAGTCCCTACCAGAGTTCATGGTGTACCTATATTAACAAAGAATATTGTACATTTTATTAAACAAAGGACGAATACCAAATTAGTACGGATGTGTGCCTTGTCAAAAAAGGCCGATTACAAAGTTAATTTATAGTTTATTTTATAGTACATTTGACGTAGATTGAGCTTTATTTTCTTTTATTTCATTACGTCTTTAATATGTCTTATATTTTTTAATTAAAAAAATACTCCTTTAACAATAATAAGATCTCACACGTTACAGTGTTTTTGCCGCTACTTTTTTGTAGGCGTCTTCATGAATAATTGGTTCCATTAGAATAGTGTTCTTACAAAACATTTTCGATAAATGAAAGGTGATTGATGCTTCTAAGCAGTGAAATGCAAATAGTAGATGGAAGATTACCTCAGACATAGCAGTAGTAGGTAGATTTTTCTTTTGAGGCAGTATTGGTTGGATCGATAATGTACCCAAACAATTTTTCGATTTCTCTCTGGACAAAGAGCCATCGAATTTTTGCATTCAGGGCAAAAATGGTTATGGTCATCGTCCTTTCAACAATTTGGTTTGGTTGATTATATCATAAAAATATGATAAATATATCAAGAACTCGCGGTTGAACTTACAAAACTACATAGGTTGTGATCGAAATATAGTCCCTACCAGAGTTCATGGTGTAAATTAACAAAGAATATTGTACATTTTACCAAACAAATCTCAACAATTTGGTTTGGCTGATTTTATCATAAACATAATATGATAAATATAACAAGACCTCGCAGTTGAACCTACAAAACTAAAAAGGTTGAGGTCAAAATATAGTCCCTACAAGAATTCATGGTGTAAATTATCAAAGAATATTGTACATTTTACTGAACAAGTCACAACCGAATAGTTCGGTTGATTTTATCAATGTTACTGTGTTAGTTTCAAAGAAATTTATAGTTACATTTACCGGGACAGTTGGTAATGAGTAGCAAACACATTTGATTAAAAAATATTCGGTTAAGTGCGAGTCAAACTCGCGCACCGAGGGTTCCGTACCAACATTTTATAATTTTAACATGTTTATTTAAAAATAAGTAAGTATAACGCTTGACTAGTTTTTATTATTTGTTGAATAATAAAAACTAGTCAAGCCCTTTAGTAGACTATCTAGAATATAAAAAAAACACGTTTCTTGTATGACGAGGACGACCACCTCCCCTTATTTTTTTAATTATTTAAATTTTTAGAGTTCCGTACCTCAATAGTAAAAAATGGAACCAATAAAGGATCGTGAGTCTGCCTGTCCGTCCATCTGCCACAGCCAATTTCCTCCGAAACTACTGAACCAATTCGGATGAAATTTGGTACACATATGTAAGTCGGTGACCCAAAGACGGACGTAGGGTCACTTTATAAAAAGGGGTAAATTACAAATTAGACCATTCGTCCCCTTAACTTCGAAACTACAGACTGGGCCTAGAATTTTGAAAAAATACAGAAAATAGTTCTTCACCTACATAGATAAAACATGTCTATGGTATGTATATGTCTATGGTATTCAAAGTAACAATCATACGTACAGAGTTACGGATGGAACCCTCTCCACTCCACGCGAGTTTAACTCGCACTTGTCAGGTTTTTTATTTATTAACGATTTGTCCGCCATGACGGTTCATATTATGTGAAAATTTCAACTAGCTAAGAATGATTGCGATTTAAGAGAAAAAAACCATTAGAGGTCGGACATACAGATAGACAGTGTACTGTGTAGGCTAGGATGTAAGAACTGTTAAAAAATATTGTCTTATTTAATGTGATTGTGAATTTAATGATGATTCTCGTATTTGATATTTTGATGAATATAAATTTAAAAAAATACCTATATTGATTATAAATTAACAAACATTAGCGCGTCTGCTTGCAGGCAGAATAGGTACTACCGACATACCATACTATTAAGATCTCACTGTAAAATTGTATTCTTGCAAATAAATGATTGATTAAGATTATTGATTATGATTAGGGTTCCGTTTTACACCCTTCAGGGACGGAACCCTAAAATCTACTGCTGATTCAAAGTGGCGCTGCAATCACTATTAGACTTATGGTTTAAACGACTGACGAGTAGGTTGTACATTTAAAAAAACAAATCACATCAATTTAGTTTGGTTGATTATATCATAGTTACTGTGTTTTGTGAATCATTTCAGTCCACTTTTGACCCCCCAATAACTTAAGATTTATTTGACCTACATCCTTGCAATTTTGCAAGTCATAAAGGACCGTCTTTTATTTACCGAATCCTGAATTTCAATGAACTCCAA
This sequence comes from Cerastis leucographa, assembly GCA_963082945.1. NCBI lineage: Eukaryota > Metazoa > Arthropoda > Insecta > Lepidoptera > Noctuidae > Cerastis > Cerastis leucographa. The sequence continues at coordinate 10,169,024 of OY720371.1, read as the reverse complement.
TAAATCTCAACAATCTCTTACCGTTCACGAGATTTTGAAGTCCGAAAATTACTATTTTTATACTGACTGACAGTGATTTTATCTCAGATTGTATAGCAACGATTTAAAGACATTGATTCCCATAGGCCATAGGTATAGGACATTATACCTTGGTAGGTACATTACTTCCATGAGAACAATAATTAACATTAATACTAAGTAATTAGTATAGTAAGTAGGTAAATTTTTGTTCATTAATATAAGAATTAGGTATGTAGGTACTACTACTTATGTTGTACCAAAACAGACCGTTCGAATAGCACATTTATTGTTAACGTAATAAGATTCAAAATCCAATAAGTAGAAGTTTTATAAACATGCGACCAAGAATTTCAACTACCTAGTTGAAGGTAATAATAAAATTTGTATGTAGTAGGTATTAGAAGTAATAAAGTAAAGGTTGTCTAGAAGAGATCGCTTTCTATCAGCTGGTTTTTTACTTTCGAAGTGTAATTTGCGAGTCCAAATTAAGACTACATAGGTACCTATCTACCTAATTTTGATAAATCTGGTTGCAAATCACATGTTTTCAAAGCATAGAATTATACCTACATGCTACATCTGTGGTTAATACAGTTAGTAAATTATATTTTAACCAACTACCTAGAGACCCGCCCCGACTTCGACTAAATACTTATATTATGCATGTTTTATACAAATAAACCTTACTCTTGAATCACATAACTACTTTAAAAAAACACATCAAAATCCGTTGTGTAGTTTTAAAAAACGTTTATTGCTTCAACTTAAATAACTTATTCTAGTTACAATGTGGAGAATCCTTTTAAGCAAATAGTGTGCTTGTATTAGGATGCTCTGCCCTTCCGCAGGTTATGTAGGTAATCGATTTAAGTTATTGAACCTGATCAAGATAAAGATCTAAGCATAGGTACCTACATAGGGACAGACAGACAACGGGAAGCGATTTTGTTTTATACTATTTGGTGATTATTTAATCGTTTGTCTTTACTTGTCGGTGATAAAGTTTCTGTCAAAAATTTAATTTTTGTGACAAGCTTTTACAGCCGACAGTACTTTTCTTTGAACCTCCAGCAATTGCTCACCAAGACGATTCTGAAGAGCCCAAACTCGGTACGATTGCTTTATTTATTAGTTCCTAGGCCACCTCCCGGCTCCATCATCAAACCAGCCCCATGGTACCATAACATTGTATTGTCATCCAAGTCAAGTAGATTTATTACAACCACAATTACAACCTTTCACGCCGCACAAAGTCATAGGTACCTACCTATTATTTTCTCCAACAACCATATTTTTACGAAACATTAAGCAGTGTTTAAAAGTGACATAAATAGGTACTTGTCGCTGGACGCTGTGGTTAAAAATGTTAAAATTACTAAACAGTATCGTAGAATTTACAAAACCATACGCAATTTTTACATAGGTACCTATTTCCATTTCCATCATATCCTAGGTACTCATCAATTTATGCGCCTACTCCCCCCTTCCCTTCCGCACTGCCCCGCGGAGCGGTCGCCTTTGTTTGCGGCCACTGCCGCAGGGTTGCCACCTTTTTCTTTGACGGATAAAATATTCTGATCTGGAAGTGAAGTTGTCAATTTCGTCAATTTTTGATTGGTGCGGTTCTAGTCTTTGTAGTAATTTATTTCCTCGCAAATGTGATGAACAATTCGTTAAATAATGTACTTCTGTTTTATAAGTTTTATTTTACAGCTAATAACAATTTCGTATCTGCTAAATATATTTATGGCATCTAAACATGGTACGCGGTACGCACAAATTTAAATAATTGCGTATATGCTTGATGGAAGCTTTATTTCTGTCATCATGCCACTTCGCATTAATTACAGAAAACACCCTTTCTGTAAATGCTGAAGTGGCGGGAATGCACAGTAATCGTGACACCGCTTTAAGTATGTTCAGAGAAGTAATTTCCTCGGAAAAAAAACCGGCCAAGTGTGAATCTGACTTGCGCACCGAGGGTTCCGTACAAACTTTCACTTATCCCATCTTAATTGGCCGGGTTAAGTTTGCACCTGAAATGTAAATACAAATGTATGATGTATGATGTAATTACAAATGTATTTTCAGATTTTTCTGAGTACTTGTAGTATGTGACGAAATTACTTGCCAAATTTCATAGTTCTAGGTCAACGGGAAGTACTCTATCATTTTGATATTATCAAATATTAAAAAAATCAGTCATCTATTTTCAAATTATTTTCACTTTATAAAGTACGGTTGGCAGCCCTAGCCCTCGCGTCGCCCTAGCAGTCACGTGGTGGGCGTGCGCGGCCGCGGTGCGTCTGAGTTCACGGTTCACCCCGTTCGTTCATTTCATTTTTCGCCGGCCGGCTAGTTAGTCGCTTTGCTAGCAATGGAAAGTGAAGAAGTTGAGTTGGGGTCGCCGAATATTTAACAGAATGGGGACTATCTGAAGACACTATAACAAACTTTGAAGGTGAGTGCCTATTTTAATCGATATTGTATACATATATTGATATTAATGGTTTGTTTAGCCGTTTCAAGACGGCGGAGCGGCGCCATGCCTCTTAGTTGTATTGTTCATTAAATTAATTTTGGTTGTTCAATGTGTAAATATTGATAGCATAATGTGCAGTGATTTAATGATTGAGTGGAGAATTCAACTTGAAACGGATATAGCCCCTCTTTTGTCAAGGCCCGATAGTTCGTGTTTTTTTTGTAAATCGCTATCACTACAAAAAGCAAGAAAGTGATCGAGTACTTTACTGTGACTTTAATTAATTCTACATTTATTTGGTACTTCCGGTTTTGCCGCCAATGGGTCAGAGTACGTAGGAAAGCGGGGCCTTATTATATAGGATGCCTAGATATTGAGCTAGAAGTAGTGGATAGGTATCTACCTATTTAGCTATTCTACTTTGATAGATTTACAAAACGAACTTAGTAAATTTTACAAATTGGTTTGGTTGGCATACATTACATTCATTCAAGTCTATGCATGTACTGAGAACATAAGAAAGCAGGGCCTTATTATATAGGATGCCTAGATATTGAGCTAGAAGTAGTGGATAGGTATCTACCTATTTAGCTATTCTACTTTGATAGATTTACAAAACGAACTTAGTAAATTTTACAAATTGGTTTGGTTGGCATACATTACATTCATTCAAGTCTATGCATGTACTGAGAACATAAGAAAGCAGGGCCTTATTTTATAGGATGCCTAGATATTGAGCTAGAAATAGTGGATAGGTATCTACCTATTTAGCTATTCTACTTTGATAGATTTACAAAACGAACTTAGTAAATTTTACAAATTGGTTTGGTTGGCATACATTACATTCATTCAAGTCTATGCATGTACTGAGAACATAAGAAAGCAGGGCCTTATTTTATAGGATGCCTAGATATTGAGCTAGAAATAGTGGATAGGTATCTACCTATTTAGCTATTCTACTTTGATAGATTTACAAAACAAACTTAGTAAATTTTACAGATTGGTTTGGTTGGCATTTCATTCATTCGAGTCTATGCATGTACTTACATTGTTACATGGCCGCGACTATAATTGTAAAAAAACCCGTTAGCTACCGTTACATATCCAAATTTATGGTTAACTACCGATTACGATGATATTCAATGACCAACCGAAACTAGGCAACTGGATATAATGTTCATCTCTTGTTTTTTTTAGTAAATCAGATTTCGTTGAACTTGCTTGCCGATATACAAGAAACGGAACTGAAAGAATTAATTCCGAGTTTAAAGGACAGGATATTATTCAAGCGAGGACTGAACAAACTCCTAAACATTGTTCATGTAAGTGTGCATATTACTTTTTTCAAAACTTTTTGGTGTCACGGTTCATAGTGACCATCAAAATTCCTTCGCGATGCCCCGTTCGTTATAATTTTGTTAATGGTGGTGTAAGGGTTTTTTTTTGTTAAAAAATTACTTGATAATAATTGCTTGTTACAGGCGACATAATCTGATGAAACTCTAAGCATTTATAGCGATTTTTCTGCGCCCAGTCCCATGGCCAGCACAAGCAGTGAAGAGTTGCCGACTACGAGAGAGAAATCTTCTGTAAGTTTTGCCTTTATTTTGGTGAGCCCGTGACAAAATCGGGTATTTTAGGTATCAATAAGTGTCTAAATTTTAGGCCCAGTAGTTTTCAGAGATAGAGGGGGGGTAAAAAAAGTTCAACTGTCTAACGATCACAGTTCATGAGGTACAGGCTGGTAACAGACGGACAGCAGAGTCTTAGTAATAGGATCCCGCTTTACCCTTCGGGTACGGAACCCTAAAAACGACCAATTCCGTTGTTAAGTTGATATTCAAGACAAATACATTTAATGGTTATATTGATTTCCTTGATTTTCATGCAAAGTTCCTTCTAATTTGTTTTGATTTCCATAGGAGACATACTACATTCCGAGCCAAAAGTTTGGAAAGGTTAAATATAAGTATTCCGGCAAGGGGAAAACTTGCTGATAAATATAACAATCACAAACGTTTGCTGCGGAAGAGTGGGGTAAAACCAAACAAAAGGAGAGCCCACGCGAGCACCGACGATGTTCCGGCTGACACAGCTGCAGCAGTTGAAAATCAAAATGGTATAAATTTGAACATATATTATACAAGATCTAATAGTTATATTTAATTAGGCTAAAGCTAGACTAAACTTGATCTATTGTTTACCAGTATCTAATGAAGAATATGAAGAGCTAAAAGTTTGGCTGAAATACAACAAGGAGCCAGTGCCCGAAGTAATCGAGAATTGGCGGAAAACATCCACATTGCGCCTGAAGGAACTACAATCCGAAAATATGCAAACATACATGACATCTTGAACGATTGGCCCTCTTATAAATTGAGTTTCGGATATAAGTTGGTAAGTTGTGACCCTTTTTACAAGCTTTTTATTAGCTCGACCCCGTATATTTGTTTGTTTCAATCTTGTGAGCAATATATGAAAATAATTAATAAATATTTATAATCGTTTTTTTTTTCAGATTGAATTCGAATCCAAGTTTAGAGGATCAGAGCTCCGACTGTTCAAAAAATGGCCCATATTTTTAGAGAAAGCTCTTAATCTTTTAAAAACAATTAAAGCTGCTTCTATCTACATTAAATTGATTGAAGATAATCCAAGTGAAGGTTGGTTATTGAAAAAGAGAGCATAGCCGCGAGACTAACGCCACTCGTAAATGTTCTTAAATCTCCTAAATTTTCAATAATTTCTGCCTGTTAGATACTAGGGAAACACCTCTACTATGTATTTAGTTACTGTGTACAATTTGATGTTCTATAGTTTTGTTCATCCTGGCCAAAACGTGGCAGCCTTGTGTCCTTTAAAATAAGAAAAGTTTTGAATTCTATACGGATATAATTTTAAGCTGAGTGATCTAGTGATTATTTAATTGTATTTATGATTAGCAAAATAAATTTTATGATATGTACCAAAAATCTGTTTATTTTTCTTAAAACCACCGTTTTTATTAAGCTCATATTAAATTAGGTTACTGGTAATTCGACGTGTTCTAGAAACTGCTGATTTTTGGCTAGCCTACATGACTGCAAATAACTATAACTTTACTGTATAACTCTCTAAAAAGGAATATGTTGAATTACCAATAATCCTGTATATTTTTGAAGTGTTTGTCAATCTGTCATTAAACCTTTTTTTTTCAGACCTTGTATTTCTTGTTTTTCTTCTACTACATTTTTAGGGTGTGGTATCATTGAAAATTAGAAACTTACTAGCTAATCTGCAATATTGCTGACATGGTACACACGTACTTTCGTGGCCACTGTTGGCCTCGAAAGTAGTACGTAGTTTGAAAATGAAAATCTTAACTGCAATAAGATTTTACTCTCATACCATATCAGCAATATTGCAGATTAGCTACTAAGTTTCTAATTTTCAATGATACCACACCCTATTAATATACTGGAAATCAATGTTTGGTAATATATACCAAAAAATCGTGTACATTTTACTAGTGTTAGTTTGGTAAATTACCCAAACTAACACCAGTAAAATTTACAGTATTTATTTGGTATGTTTTACTAAACTAAGAACAGTACAATCAGACAAGCACTGATAAAATATTGGTAGATATTACCAGTTAAAGTTTGGTAATAACTACAGCTTTGTTAGATATTACCAAACAAATGTTTGGAAAAAATACGAAACAAACATGATAAATAATACTTATTTTTATTTGATAAATTCTACGATACACATGTGATAGATTATACCAAACTAACTTTGATGAGAACTGCATTACACATCTGGTAGATATTACCAAATAATGTTAGGAAAAAATACGTAACAAACATGATAGAAAATACTTAATTGTATTTGATAAAATCTACGATACACTTACGGTAGATAATACAAAATTATCTCTGATAAAAAGCACGATACACATCTGATAGATTATACTAAGCTAACCTTGATAAGAACTACATTACACTTCTGGTAGATATTACCAAACAACCTTTGGTAGTAACTAAAATTTAATCTGGTAATTATTACCAAACTAACATTGATATAATACACCGAACGTGCTAGGTAAATACTGCTAAATTTTGTTAGTTAGAGTTTACCAAATAAAATAGATTATACTTACGAGTTAAGTTTAGTTTTCTCTATTAAACTGATTTAATACATTCTACCATATAATACGTGCTATCTACCAAATTTTTGTTGTAGATTTTACCAAATACCTTTGCATTTTCTATTTAACTTCCTTCGGTAATTTGTACCAAAAAAGGTAACGGTAGAACATACAAAATGTATTTGCTAAAAAAAAAACAAGTATGTTGGGTAAAATATACAATATCTCTTTGGTAGATTGCAGCAAACTACATTGTACTCTTTACTAAAGTACTTTTATGAAAAGGTTACAAAAGTACTTTGGTGAAAAATGTTACTAAAGTATTTTGGTAATAATTATACTAAAGTACTTTGGTGAGAAATGTTACTAGATTACTTTGGTACAAAATGTTACTAAAGTACTTTGGTGAGAAATGTTACTAGATGACTTTGGTACAAAATGTTACTAAAGTACTTTGGTGAGAAATGTTACTAAATTACTTTGGTAAAAAATGTTACTAAAGTACTTTGGTGAAAAATTTTATTAAAGTATTTTGGTAAAAAATTATACTAAAGTACTTTGGTGAGAAATGTTACTAAATTACTTTGGTGAAAAATGTACAAAGTATAGGTGTAATCTACCAAATAAATTTGGTACAACACCAACTTAATGTGTTTGGTAAAATCAACCAAAATTCGTGATAGGACCGAAATCAACCGCAAACTTTGGTTACATTTACGCAAAATCTGTTAAATCCAACCTAACATTTTTTTCAGTGTAGGCATTTCGGAGGTTCCTCGCCGCGTGGCCAGGCGATTTAAGCGAGCAGCTAGGCGATGCGCGGCAAGGCAAGCATGATGCATGATAGCGAAGCATGTGGGCGCATTCACGATGAGGTGCAAGGTGGCAGGTGATGTGGCAAGGGCCAATTGAAGTACATAGCTTTTCTCGACAGTCATAGCAAGGCTGCCGAGAAGTTATAAAGGCTGCCGGACTGCGCCGACAGAAATACATAGAAAAAGAAACAATATAGAAGTATAATCACACTGAGCACTTACCCGTTTATCTTGGGGTTTAGTATGTAGGTGTCTCCTGGGTTGGAGTTGAGAAAGGGTCTTGGAATTATTTGCGTGGGTTTATATAGTCCCTCACAGACGCTTCCACTAAGCAATGACGTGTTCGTATTTGCATAGAGCTCTATGAGAGAGAGTGGGCTGTATCCACTACACGGGCCCATTGCGGGTTGGTAGATGTCACATGTCTTCGAATTTTAGTTCTAGGACATGCCGGTTTCCTCACGATGTTTTCCTTCACCGTTTTTGAGGGCAGCGGTGATGAAATAAATTACACAAAGTAATGCGCCTGCCTGGGTTCGTATTTGGAAGATTTAGGGATGTCACTCAAAACTAGTGATGTACGTTTTAGTCGGTTTTTAGAAAATCGACTACAACGCTACAATATAATACCTCGTTTTAGGGGTCTGTTGGCTCTGTCCTCCAGAATAAATATCTGGAATGTTTAGAATTATTGAAACCGACTAGACACGCCACGCAATGATTACAACAAAGATCTTTTTTATATCAGAGATATAATACACGAAACATATACTTGCATTTTAAATTGTAATTAAGTACCAAAACTTTATTTATTTATCTATGGAAGAGCTAAAAAAACGGATTAAAAATAGTACGCGATACTGTCAGCCAATTAAAAGCCTTTGCTTATAAAAACAGATTGGTAACAAAGGAATAGCACTGCCCACACAAAAAAAAAACTAAAAAAATTACATTTGTTTTTATAGTATCAGGTCGTAATGATTTTTGAACTTACCCCAAGAGAAGGAATGCGCCAACCCTGAATACAGCGATAAAAACGCTAACAAACATTATATACATTTTGTACAGACTTCGTTACTTCAACAGCTTTTGATGTTGTGTCTACCTTTGGTCACCGCTCGTGGGATATAGAAGGAACGCACTAGTTTTACGCAAACTGATTATTCTTTTTATACAAAGTTTTGTTAGGTATCAACCATTTGATAACCTAAGAGGTCTTCTGATAAGAGGCAAATTAGAGATACCGAGCAGTTATCCTCTACAACAGCAAGACGACCCTACTTTACCTATCAATTTTTACAATTTTGTGAGAGCTCTTTAAATAAAACGGAAGTATCTACTTCCGTACACGCAAGACTTTTTAAATGACGGCGAAAACCAGATCATCAAGATTCAGAATTTCGATTTGGTATTTTGGCCTTCTTGGTCTTTGCACTGCCTTCCTTACTTCATCCATGCTAAGTTTCCTCACCAAACCTTTATTTACTTGTACTTCCTTGAGCACACTGGTCCATTCATTTTCTTCATTTACTAACATTTCAAAATAGACCTTCGGGTTCTATAGTTTAAAACAACTGAGCATAAACACACAGACATCCGACTTTGTTTCATAATATTTATATTAAAAAACCCGTAAATTGGAATTCCCGAATTTTGTTGTTCTAACTTAAAAGTAAAAACCAAAGTAACAACTTGTGGACCACAACAAAGTGGACCATTCTGCGTGAAGGGCGAAGTTATGGCCGGTTGATGGAAATAGTTTGGCCCTGTTACAACTTCAACTGCCTAGCTTTTTCGCAGCTATGTTGGGGTCGGCTTCCAGTCTAACCGGATGCAGCTGAATACTAGTATTTTACATGGAGCGACTGCCTATCTGACCTCCACTGCCCAGTTAGAACTGGGTAAATACTATTACTGAGGAGTCCCTCCGCGCAGAAGAAGTGAAACTTCATAATACTACACGCATGCGGTTGAGGGCCACGCATTCACTCTCGTTATTTTATTGAGCTTCTAAATAATATTTTGTTGTTTACTTGTTGTATTATTTTTATTACATAAGTTTATCGAGGTTATTCTACTCATGGAAATTGAGCGAAGGCTGGTCACACTGAAGAGTCGAATGCATGACTGTTTGCACGCCATCTTGCGTACCTAAAGTAGAACTACATGGTCACAAATCTTGTAATACTACCATCTCTTAGTGGGTAATAGAAAATATTCCCCCACCATTGTAGCGTTAAACTTGTTGGAAGTCGCATAAGAAGTTTCACTTCAAAACTGTACTACCAAGTTTCATTAAAAAACTACCTTGTCAGAAACAACTGCTGTTTTGTCGTCGTTCACTTACTAAAAGAGGGTTGCACCATTTAAAAATACTAATGAAACAAGAAAGTCGATTCTGTAATCCCCACGGCAAGTGTAGTACATTTATTTCGAGAGTACTGTCTCGATACCCATGGGAAGTTTCAAAAATTATTTAGAACATTACCTTCATGGCGCTTAATTTCTAAAGACATAGGTATTTTTTGATAAATTGGTTATCGAAGGAATCATTCGTTCATGAGCTATCATAACAGTATCAATTAAACGTTAAGAGTGGAGTAGATTTTTCCTAATTAATTGTGTTTGGTAACAAGTCAAAAAATAATCAATAAAATTAAAGAACCGACGCAGTTCTCTGTAACCATCCAGTTTTGACCCCAACAGACCCCTAGTTAAGTAAACTTTATTTTTTGCCAAAAATCAATAATAGAACATACGGTAACCGCTAACCAAACACACTGTAGATTAGTGGGATCCGTGCGAAGCCGAAGCGGGTCGCTAGTACTTAACGAACTTTTAAACGTACTAAGTTATTTACCGACTTCAAAAAGGAGGAGGTTCTCAATTCGATTGGTATATTTTTTATGTTTGTACACCGATTACGCTAAGATTTATGATCCGATTTACGTGATTCTTCTTTACTTTGATGCGGAATAGTTACCATTTGGTCCTATAAAAAATTAGCATAGTTTGGCCCAGTAGTTTTCATTTTATGAACATTTTTTCATTTATTTATGTACATTTTTCACGTATGTACACCTTTTTGTCCGGTTTTACTGGACCGATTTAGATGATTCTTAATTCATTTGGTAGAGAAAATTTTGCCCGGTATGCCCATATGAATTTTACTATCTTTGCTTAGGTACTTTTTCAGTCATCTTCTTTATAATGCATTTTGTCCTTTGTGGTATGTATGGACGATGTGCTGGTCTAGTTACAATGTACAAATGACACTTGACTAGGATTTATGTGAGATATCACAACTTAAAACGGTAAAATAATAGTACATTGTGTATTAAGGGCAGTAAGTAAGGAATTACGATCGAGGCTCTACTAGAAGCCCGAATTCGAAGACTGAGGGCTTTCTGAGTCGATGTTCGTAATTCCCGTACCGCCCGTGAAACATAAATTGTTTTACATCAAATTTGGGAGCTACTAATTATGATTTTAGACAAGTCAGCACAAATATTATTACGAAATACGTGAACTGATTTTTAAGCGGATGGCGGGCTGTTTGCCCACACCACAGATTATACAAACATTTCGTTCAGAAACGTTAAGGGCAAATACTTACCTAGACATACTGCCATGACGGAGGGTAAAAAAATTAAAAATAATTTCGACGTTTTGATACAAAAAACTATCGATTATTTAGATTTTAGAACATTAGTTGAGTATTTAAGTAACATGTAGCGAGATTGAATGAAACTCCTGTTTAGATAACATTTTAAGACAATTTTTCAATTGCGTGTAAACTCTTTGCTTGAACTTGACCTGTGTGCTGTGCTATACATTTAAATAAAAAAAATACTTACCGCCCTCGGGTTTTATATGGGGCATTACGGCCAAGTTAACCTATATGTTGTGACACACTGTTTACGTGAAAATGTGATGAAAAAACTTTTTACAAAATTTTTTAACCGACTTCCAAAAAAAACACTAAAATGGTGTATAATATTTGTATTTTTAGTAGTAGTTTTTTTTTTAAATTAGGGGTCGATAGAATTATTTTGGTACTCCCTTTCTTCTCCTAAAATTGTTTGTCCGAAAATCATTATCCATAACACGTTTACTATAAACTTCAGTAACCATAATGTTCAAAATCCCGAAATTTTGTTTAACATAAATTATCTTTAGTTCTAAAAGTATTCTGTCATAATATCGAGTACTATAATTATTGAATCTCCTAATTTTACAAGACCTAAATTCATATGTCCTAAGTATTGTGTTAAATAATGTGTATTATTCCGAATGTTCATTTATAATATTCTTTTTAGTCCTAAAACACGTGCTAAAAATTAGATTTTAGTGACAGTTACGAATCGCTGTAAATCCGACTCCACGCAGTCTTGTCTGCCCTACCCCTAGAGTGTAATTTAAAATCCCGTAGGCGCGGAAGGGCGAGGCGGCCCGCGAGTTGAGGAACAGGTGGTTGTAACACTCGCCGCCGCGGCTGAGGCTGGCCGGCGGAGCCGGCCAGCAAGCCGAAGCTGCGGTGGTGAGCGTTAAACCCATCTGCGACGATAAACTCGCGTGGGACCGCTGGAGCGCCGCAGCGTCGGAGCCGTGACAGAAACCGTGCCTGCTGCATGTTGCATGCTTGCTTGCATGCTGCATGCTTGCTTGCTTTACAAAAACCACATGTTCACAATAAACTGCTTTATTGAGTACATGTATTATATATTTATTTATGTATAATAAAAAAACATATTAAATTTGTTCTAAGAATATTATTATTATAAATAAACATTATGTAATTTGAATTTAGGACTTATAACTTTTATAGAAAACATTTTTATGTCTTTTGTATATTATTGATTGTAATATTTATGACATACCGATTTAGGACATATTATATTTAGGGATTTCAATTTTATGGCATGTGATATTATGTGATGTTAAGTTCGGGTGAATTATCATTCGGACAAATGATGATTAGGACAAAAAAAGTTATGGCACTTTAAATTATGGATAAAAAACTTAGGTGACACAATAGAGAACCAATTATTTTATTGGCGTCATTATTTTTATTTTTAGAAGGCTGTTACTTTAACATATGTCACTAATATAGATGCTATGAAAAACAAATGTATTAATAGATGTATTTACAGTTAGCTTACACCGATGATATAATATTGTGGCTGAGATACTACATTTTAGACGCACCTTGATGGGCCTAAAAAATTAGAGGACAAGGTAGTTTTTGGAGGAGAAAATGTGTGCTATTTTAAATATAAGTTGGTTTCATTACTACCCTTAAGATATTATAAATGTCCTCGTAGCGGCGATTGGCGGCGGCGGCGGCGACCTCTCGCGTCCGGCCCTGGTTTAATACATGGTCCAGAGTGAGAGGGAATGGGAAGCCGTCGCCTCCTTCTGCGAAGCAGTCATGCTAGCGAAGGGGGTGGCGGCCCGTGAGAGGGAGAGACACTCACGTCCCAGCCGCCACGGGAGACGTGGCGTCAGGGGCCACCCAGTGGTCCCAAGCCACCGTAGGCGCGGGCCTGTGGACGGTGAGTATCTAATGGGCTAGCTCACCGTCCGTCCGTCTTATGATGACAGGCCGTGTCGACGGCGTGTTCGTGTTCCACGCGCGCCTCTGGGAGATGTCAGCAAATCGGAAGGGATCCGACGGGGCTGATGCCTGCCAGGACTGCGGGGCTGTTCGAAAGAGATACCGTGGCCCTAGAACACAAAGGGCTAAGAAGGAACATGGATGGGTTTTAGTCAGTACAAGTCTGACACTCCCTTCCGCTCAGCCCAGGGCGGGGAGAAATGAAATTATGAAAAGGTATTTGTCTATGGGCCAAAGTTGCCTGCGAATAAATGAATGTTATGTTATGGGTTTGACTGCTGTCATTGGTCAAGCTTTCTATAGTTTCTTTTATAAACAAGTGTATTTTTTCTAATTTATATTCTTTATAATTTTAAGGCCCTACCATCATCGAAAATCTATCACCGCCGACAGAAATTCTGCACATACTGTTTGTCCGAACCAAATTTCTTCCACAGATAATATGTTGGTTTTTGTTCCTACAGATGTGTTTTTTTTTAATGCAATGTTTTGTCAAGTTATTCATTTGGGCATAATTTATTTTATAATTATTTATTTTCTGCAACAACAGCATCAGCCTTCGTACACTGCCACCTCCTTCTGAGGAACTACCACGACAGCCTCCACCACCAGTCCTTACGCATCCGCCCGGTACAAGGGGTCTACTCTCTAAGCACGAAGTCTGTTGTTTCGGCCGAAGTTACGGTCGTTTCCTACTCCTTATCACTTACGGATATAAGATTCGATAGGGGCCCGAACTAAACATGAATGACAATACGATTGGACAGTTGTCCTTACTCCTGATGTGTTTTCAAAACTCATCTGAATCTGAAAATATTAGGGAGTAAGGTTTATATCGAAGTATAAAGCTAGTTACGGATGGACCCGTACTTTCGTTGACGGACTTAGAGAGTAGGCCCCCTGCTTCCGCGCTACCATATCATGCTACGGGGCGTCGCAGGTTGCTTCGAGCATGCATTCTAATTAGTATAATTGATCTTTGATAGTATTAAATAAAACCTATTTGAACTTAGACTTGATTGTAAGAACTGAGACCAATATTCATGTACAGTAACTGAAGGTTGATTTTTATGTTAATTATTTTGTAACAATAATACTTTAAACATATAGAGTGAATTGCAAATACCAAGTATTAGATAACTGAAAATTTCTTCCTCCATAACGATCGTGCACACCACCAAGAAATTATTAAAAATGTCAGTATAAACTTGTCTGTATAAAACTGTTTTATTAATAATTTATTATCTAAGAACTACAATAAATTTAACTGGATATTTTCAAAATACTGTCAATAATTCATATATTATGATAAATTAATAATAAAGTAAAACAAGTTTAATTTATATCACACTATCACCACGGTAGGATACCGAGCTTCGAGTAATACAAAACTAACGTACGTCTCACAATGTCTAAACTAACGTATCATCTTAGGATAAAGTACCTATACAGACCTATTGTAAAATATAATAGTTTTCTAATCTACATACCTGCTACTAAATAAGCACCGAGCCTAGGTTTATTTAAAAGAAGAGTAATTGGCAAATAAGTGGTAATTGCAGCCCCCCTAGCATGACCGTTCTATCTCTATTCTACCAAGAAACGACAAGAAATCTTTTCTTTACAACTTGTCATTTCTTCTGCCCGAGCATGGCGCGCACCGTCGACTCGCATTTCTACGAAGACATAGACAGAAATTCTTTCCATAGCAACGGGGACGTTGCTATGGAAAGTTAAAAGGTTACGTTTAGTTAACAAAAAAAAGTTGCCAATTGCATTGAGTTTTTCATTTTTCGTGGGCGGGATGGTGTTTCTGCATCCTGCATCCAGGCCTGGATCTTTTCGCGAAATTAAACCTAAATATTTTACATAACATTTCAACCTTTTGAACGTAACTCAACGCAACCACGAAACGTATTTCTCGTATTTAGTTTTTATTAAGACTAGTTTGACATTTGTCAGAAGTAATGTTTCTACCCCCAAATGTCAAAAGAAGAGAAAATGTGGTCGTCATGCTCGACGTTGTAGACTTGTGTCGACTGAAGAAAAGAAACATTTCTTTTCTACATTCTTAATATCGCCATGCTTGGGACGATAGAAATATCTGTCAAATTGTCGATTCTTCCGTAGACATAGCTCGTTTCTACGGCGGTCATGCTAGGCCGGCAGGGGTTCCACTCTCGAAGGAAACACGGGTGAAGTTTTCAGGTGATGTATTTTCTAGCAGCAGTTACAGGTGACACAAACGGGTTTAAAAGAATTAAGATGGAGCAGATGTTGGTTTTGTATACTACAATAGGAACAGTTCCCGCGACCGAAGGGACCGCGGACGAAGGTCGGAGAATGAGTACCCTCTATCCAAAAACTATTCCTGACGGTATTTAACGAGCAACAACTAGCAGGGGTGTCTCCCTCCAGTATTACTCCAAATTGCACTGTCTGATTAGCTGTGTTATCGAATAGGGGATCGGACTGGGTAAAGAAAACGACATTCTATTTTGTCCGTCAGACAGGTAATACAAAAATATTAGACACGTATTTTTTGTTTTATCAAAATATCAAAAAATTACTTAGTTAGAACTCATTAAAGTTGGAGAGTGGGGGCTTACTACGTCACAAGTGGGTATAAAACTTACCTACATGTGACGTCATGCGCCATTTCAACTCAATATATCTCCGTAATTTTATGACCACGTGAAAAAAGAAAAAATACGTGTCCAATACTTTTCAATAAACTACCCGATGGACAAAGAAAAAAAAAAATAGGATTATCCCCTATTTCACTGAGCCGGCGATCGTCATTAAGTCACGGAGAATCTTAACACCGACTTTCAGAGTGCGCATCATAGACACAGCGCCATCTAGTAGTAAGCCGTTGAACTTTTAACTCACAACCTAACCAGTGAACTTCTGTTACATATGAATCTAATGGATGGTAGGAGGTGTTCATAATAAATATAACCTAAACGTGTGTTACATAATTAAATATTTACACAAATGCCTAAGGCATTAAGTCCGCCTTTGTACAGTGTTTTTAATACCTGTGCATTAATTTTTAATAAATAAATAATTATTTAAAAGAAAACAACCCTAACGTAGTCAGAAGGTACAAAAGTTTCGCGATAGAAAGGGAGACAACATGTAGGTGAATTTAATTGAAGTTAATTAGCTCTGTGCGGCCTGCAATGCACTTTATTGTGTCGTAGCAAAAGTCGCTATTTATTAAAATGATTTAGCATAGTGAATCTTCTGTACTTATACTAAAATGTATTCTGTGGTGAAGACACAATACTTTATATATTTGGGATTTATATAAAAACTTTTAAGCTTTTTGACTTCGGGTATCTTGCAAAAAACAATGTGAATTTGAGAAAATGCATTTATTTTGAAATCACTTCAATTTCATTGATTTGATTATATAATATAAGTAACATGTAGGTTTTTATTTACAGATAAAACAAATAATTTCTTAGACATAAATTAACAGGTGTACTATACAAGGTGTTGTTTTGCATCCTCGTCTAAATTCAGGAGGTTGTCACACAAGACATATATAATCAATTAAAATTACAGTACATAGGTAATTATAAAGAAATGCTGAGTTTTTTGAATGTTTATGCTTGACAGTATTTCAGAATAACCCCCTTAAGAGCGTTTATACCTTACCGCTTTTCATACAAACTTTCAAGTCGTTATTTTCCGAAATGGCCGACGAATGAACCGATTTAAATGAAACGTTTTTTCGCATAATCAGGATACATAGGTCTAAAAAGTTACTATGTGTGTTATAAAAAAATATTTTGAAAAAGAGATAACTGGAATTTTCTGTTTCTATAGAAAATTTATAATCGGTTGAAAATATTTTTTACTAACTTTTTAGATCTATGTATCCTGCTTATGCATATAAAGTTTCATTTAAATTGGTTCAGTCATTTCGGAAAATAACAACTTGTAGCGGTAACGTAATAAACGCTCTTAACGTGGTTTAAGGAATATGAAATTATCGATTAAACGTTTGAAATTGTTTGTTTTTGTGGAAGCGCGGTTATAGGGCGAGAATCAGACGACCCGCGTTTAAGACATGTGTGATTCACAATTATCAATTTCCGTAAATGAGAAAAAAAAAACCTACCCAATTTATTATTGATTCGGGACGAGAATCATTAGCATACTTACCTCCTTGAATTTGACGAGGATGCAAAACAACATCTTGTATACATCTATTGTCTTAAGAAATTATTCCTTTCTTCATTATAATGTATAAAATCATAGGCCTTAGGTGGACTGAGGATGCCCATGTAGATGAATGGACTACTACAGCAGATGCGCCAGAACACTTAGTTCTCCACCAGTATCGGCCTCCTTTTTTACCCCGGTATCTATCTAGCAGCTAGATTCTAAATCTAAATTATTTATATAAGATTTCTAACAAAATGTACACAAATCTAGACAAAAGACATTAGCATAATGGTCAGCAAAAAATATTAAGTACGAAATTAAAAACGTATTATTTTAAGATCGCATCTCTCACCGGTGTAACCCCGTGTACATTCACAACGAGATTCTCCACTAACTTTCGTACCATGGACACAAAGCAGGTTTACATCTGAAGAAACGTTGGTCACTGAGTTATTATTTGGGAGCAGATTCTTCAGACGGTCACAGTTCTGAACTTCTCGCGTCAGATCTTCAATGCTGTATTTGGCGGCTATTCCCCAAATATAAGTATCGCGTTGAACAATAAGATTAGATTCAGTTAGACGACCTATGTTTCTCGGTGGATTTTTAGAAACTTTCCAGATAGAACAGTTAGTTTGAATTTTGTCGCAATTTTTCCAGTAAATATGATCGTTTGAAAATGTAAATTGCTGGCTTTCGAACAGGACTTGCGGTCGTGGTCTATGGTAAACTTCTCTTGTGTTCTTCCCATCCAAATCTGCATATGTGACAGTCCTTGATAAATCATCATGCCAGTACAGCTTCCGTGGTTTGTGGTCAATGTTTACAAAGTCCGCACTGACGCGACCGGTTACAGCTGCTCTTTCGGAGCCATCGAATCGAGTCCTCTGTACATTTAAGGCAGAGATCCAGTAAATAAACCTGAAATGATTTGATAAGAATTTTTATTGAAATGAAACTTCTACATATAAATATTTTCTAAAACTCACTAAGAGATGGCTATATTACAAGATTTGTGATTACGTAGTTTTACTAGGTATGCAAGATGGCGTGCAAACAGTCATGCATTCGACTCTTCGGTGTGACCAGCCTTCGCTCAATTTCCAAGAGTAGAATAACCTCGATAAACTTATGTAATAATTATGTAATAAAATAATACAACAAGAAAACAACAAAATATTATTTAGGAGCCCAATAAAATAACGAGAATGAATGCGTGGCACTCGAACGCATGCGTGTAGTATTACGAAGTTTTACTTCTACCGCGCGGAGGGACTCCACGCATTATTTTTTTGATTTGTGCTCGGTCGATAGGATATTAGGATAATAAGATTGTGGATGTGAGTTCTGGCAAAATGTGGATATTAGATACTGACATGCCGCTTGATTTCGAAAGTTTTATTTGAATTAATTATGTAGGTACATTATTTACAGATCTAAAATAATAATAAAAATATGTACTAGTATCAAAATAGGGAAAGAATTACAGAGCGTCAAAAAATTCGTCCACATCGTTGTTAATAGGAAGAGTGCTATTTTATTTAACCTCTCAATACTCTCTAGCCTGACTTACGTCATCGCGCGGGCCACTTAGTTACGTCATCGCGGGTGTCAAGTGTCCTGCGCTCATAAAAAGCTTATCGCGCGAGTTCTATTGGCTCTTATCTCAAGCGGTAAACAGTTTCGGGTTCTTGATTAACGAGACCATGTATTACAATATAAACAACTGTTTTATAACTACTTGAGAATTATAAACATCGCATAGAATTCAGAGAGCTCGCCGCAAACATACTGTTGTCGTAGTTTGTTTTTTTTTGGTAAAACTACTGAATCAATTTACACGAAACTTTAGATCTAACATAACAAATATACAAGTAATCTAATGACAGTGTTTTTTAGGTGTCCTACAAAAATTATTCTTGCAAGATTCCAACTCAAACGTCTTATTAGAATCGGCCATTTTCTAATTGCGCAGTTCAATGCATGAAAATACTTGAAATATCAATAAATTTGAATAGATATGCCTCGAATACATGAAATAATGAATTATCATTATTTTTTCGCTTATTACTAATGTTTCGAAGACCATATTTCATTGTAAAAGAGTCAAATTCATATTTTCAATTTCGACTGACGAACTTCACAACAAAGGAATTTTTGGAGGAATTTTTGGATCAAAAACATAATTTTTAGATATTTTTTCCAGCAAATGACTATCTAAAAAGTTACATTATACACTAATAACATACTATACATCTACTTACCAAAGTTTAACAACACAAAACACAAAAATTTCACTGCATTCCAAAACAAAACAACACCGTTCCACACTGGCCGCCATGACGCATTTTGACAGTCGACAAAGACGCATTTCTTTTTTTTTTTAATAATTAACTAAGGTGAACACTACTGATTTCTTGTAAAAATTAAAAATATTATCATTGCTAGCAACTTACCCTCCGCAGATATCGACGGTCATAGATCCGACATTATTTTCCGATAAAATCAATTGTTTTTCGTTAATTCTGTTGGTGGATCCAGGTTTCAATGAAATTGAGTACATGTTTTCGTATTCCTCATTCCAGAATAGTAACTCTGTCGCCGGATCGTAAGCTAAACCATTAATATAAGAATTGTTTGTAGTAACTAAAGTTTCTACTGACTTGGAGGCTATTTTAAAGCTATATATATTATTACTGTCTCCAAACAGCACCCTGTTGTGTACTGGATCGTGAGATATTGTGTTGATAGAACTTACGATGTACCCTGACGCAACGTTTTCTGTGTGCGTCAGTGTTCCAGTGTTATCATAAAATTCTAGTCCACTTGTCGTGCGGGTGACAATATCTGTAACAAGGGAATATTATAGTATACACATAAGCTTAGCTGACTGGTGGCCCAGTGAGTGGTAGCAGCCCCGACTTACGAGCAGTGAGCCGTGGGTGCTCTCAAAACGGTCTAAAAATTCGAGACAAAATCAACCTCGTCAAAATTCAAGAGGTAGTCCCAAAAGACATAAATATAATCAATTAAAATTACGGTACCTACTTAATTATTAATAAACGCAGATTTTTTTGATTGTTTAAGTTTAAGAATAAGAAATTATCGAAAAAACGTTTTATATTGTTTGTATGTGTGGAAACGCAGTTATAGGGCGAGAATCAGACGGGCCGCGTTTAAAACACGGGTGGTTCACACTTAACGATTTCCGTAAATAAGAAAAAAAAATACCTTGGTAGGTATTTTTTTTTCTTGTTTATTTTATTATTGAATCGGGACAAGAATCATTAGCATAGTAAACTCCTTGAATTTGACGAGGATGCAAAACAACACCTTGTATACATTGTAGTAAAATAAAGCAACATGCCAATTTAAAAATGTACCAATTTAAAATTAAGATCAAAATCACTATAGTTATTTGTTTACAAATGATCAGTGTTCCATGAAATTTTCATGTTCAAGGTAGGTACATCAAAACAATAGGAAAATTTTAGAGTTAGACCAAAAATGAAAAATCAATCGCTCCTCTTGCGGCTGTTTAAGTAGGTATTTTTCTCCCGACTGACTATTTAACTTTAAGAGAAAACCTTATTTTTCCGAGGCATACCAATAAATGATCACGGTACGCCAGTGTGCCGCGGCACACACTTTGCACACTGATATAGATGACCCTACCTACCTGCTTTAGCTAGCCTGAAACCTGACTGGACTAAGTGTTCCCTATTTCTAGCGTCATATTTTGTGTCTTTCATATCTTTTACTAAACAAATGCAGATTTGTTCTAACGTTGTATGATGTTTTCATGGAATTATTGACAAGATACCACCATGATGTTAAAAACCTCTCTATATATCTCTCTCTCTCTCTCTTGTGTTATAAACCCCTTAACATAGTTCTTACACATGGTTCTGATGGCTTTTTTCTCTAGAATAAATGTCTGCAACCCGTCCCCATAGTAAAATACAGTAAGATGTAATGTAACGCTTTGGTAATAGTGAAATAGACTAGCCTCGTGTTTTCTACATTACTAAACTAATAGATTTTTCTTACAGGATATATGCTGCTGAAATCAACCGTCCGCCAAAAGATGTTAACTGAGGAGCCTACTGTAGCCTTGAGTCGAGCGTGATCACAAGGTAGATCGCTTCTTTATCAGTTAATTTGATCTTGGTTTACCTAAATTGCGTGGAACTAAAAAAATACTATTATTTAACGGACCACTGACTATTTTTTGACGACGTGGGATTCTGTCCGACTTTCACACGAGCAAAAACTAGTCTGTGATGTAGGTAATGAATTTTGAACTTACCCCATGAGAAGGAATGCGCTAACCTCGCTTGCAGCGTTAAAAACGCTAACACACATTGCGTTATATTCATTTTGTACAGACTTCGCTACTTCAACAGATTTTGATGTTGCGTATACACTTGGTCACCGCTCGTGGGATATAAAAGCTACACGCTAGTTTAACTCAAACAAATCATCTATGAATTCGTAGCTTTATTAGGAAGCAGACATTGATAACCTGACGGGTCCTCTATAAGATAAGAGGCAAAGTAGATATATCGAGCAGTTACCCAATATATTTTGCTCACTGACTCTACTTACGAGTTTTTTTTTAAAATTGAATTAGCAATGTTTGGCGTAAACACATTTTTAACCTTCTATAAACTACACGTAGTTTAGCCAAGTTACCTCGTCGGGCACAACGAGGGGGTTTCCCATAAACCACTTCTGTTATTGAAGTGGGGACTGGCAGCATCAATGATATTTTACAAGGTGTTGTAATTATGCATCTTCGTCAAAATTCAGGATGTTGTCACAAAATACATAAATAATAAATAGAAGTTACGGTACCTAGTTAATTATTAAAAACCACAGACTTTTTTGTTTGTTTTTGTCAGTATTTCCAAATAATTAACGTGGTTTAGGGAATAAGAAATTATCGAACACACGTTTGAGATTGTTTGTTTGTGTGTAAGCGAGGTTATAAGGCGAGGATCATAAAGTCAAAGTCAAAGTCAAAGTCAAACAAAGCATTTATTTCAATTAGACCATTACAGGCACTTTTGAAAGTCAAAAAAAAACAAAATAAAACGCGAAGCTACAGTCCCAGTCACAAGGCATAATAACTTATGAAAGTACTGTAGTTGCCCATTCCGTAGCGTAGATCTCTATGGAGAAGAACGGGCAAGAAACTCCATGGACACTCTTTTAAATCAAAATATGTTACAAAATCTTGGTTACATCATTCATGTTAAGAATTACAAATATGTGAGAACAATGTAGAAATACGGGCAAGGCATACGGGAGGCGTTTAAAACACGGGTGGTTCACACATACCGATTTCCGTTTCGTAAGAACCTCCTTGAACTTGACGAGGATGCAAAACAACGCCTTGTATTTAAAATGAGGCAGATACACACATCAAAAGTGTCTAGGGATCAATATATATTTTTGCAATAACTTTTCTCCTGATTGATATTAATTAAAATTTTCTTTAAGGATTCATCAAATAAAGTGTTTTCGTTTGTCACAGTAACGATAAACCAAGTCACCTTTGCATTAATAAAGAAGTTTGCCATTTTCTAATAAAGGGATTTTTGACATTTGAACCACTAACATTAAAGTTCGAAAAAAAGACTGAAATAACAGTTTTCTTTAAAATTTTATTGGGTAACTTAAACAATTAATAATCCGTGTTTCTACCGCGAACACTAACAACACAAGAACATCGGTTTGGCATACTCAAAATGAGTTCATCCAAATCACGCTGTGGAATGGCCGCCCATGTTCGTTGCAACAACAAAAAAAGGTCTTCTTGCGACTGGATACCCTCCATATTCGGCAGAGCTCTTCTCTGTAGCATATCCCATGCATGCTCAATCGGGTTCAAGTCTGGCGACTGAGCAGGCCAGGGCAGGACATTGATGTTAGCTGCGGCGAGAGTCTGTCTTACAACTCTTGCGGTGTGCGGTCGTGCATTATCATGTATTAACTGAAATAAGGGACCGATTTGCACTTGTAGAGGAACGATGACGTCTGATACAATCGTCTCAGCATAAATTTGAGCGTTGAGGTTGCCTCTGATCCAAATCAACTCAGTTCTTCCGCCGATCCAAATACCCGCCCATACCATGATGGTTCCACCACTATAAGGATGGACTTCCTGGCAGGATTTTAATCGCTGTTGGCGTCCAGGGCTTCTCCAGTGTCGTATACGTCTTGTATCCGGTCTCATACCAAAACGAGACTCATCAGAAAAGCACACGAAACGCCATTGTTCTTCTGCCCAATTTCTGTGTTCAAGAGCCCATTGATATCGAATCCTACGATTGTGCATTGCTATAGGTGGTACCCGTAGCGGTCTTCGGGAATGAAGGTTCACTTCATGCAAGCGGTTTCTGACTGTTTGGTCGCTAATTAAGTTCCCTGAAGAGTGATGAAGCCTCACGGCTAACATCATGGCGGTTATTGTTGGAGCTCTTCGAGTTAAGATTTGAATGTATCGGTCTTGTCTCCGTGTGGTGCAGCGATACCGTCCTCCATGGCGCTCAGCCACGGTACCAGTGCTTCGGTAACGTGTCCAAAGTCGACTGATAACACTCTGACTTGTATTCAGAGCTAAAGCCACAGTACGTTGCCGGGAACCAGCTTCTATCATTCCCACGGCTCTGAGCATTTCTTCCCTGCTTAAATTACGTCGCCGCTCCATAATAACGTTGGTTTTAATCAGTAGTAGGGAAACAGTAGCACTAATAATGTCTTCAATGCGTTGTATGTTTTTATAGGGAAAATATTGACAGCTGATTTTCATCTTTTACTCGAATTTGATTCACAGTTCCTGATTCAAATTATGAAATGCACCAAAAAGGATCCATATAAATTTATAAAATCATAAATTTATTACAAAGCCACATCTCAATCTCAAGAAATCCGCATAAAAATGCTTGATCCCTAGACACTTTTGATGTGTGTATTTGCGCGCGAATTGTGAGTACTCGAAAAATAAGTATACATATTATTTCAAAAATTACTACTACCGTTTAATTTTAGGAAGACGCGGGCGTCTTGAACCACATGGGGTTTCTGTGCGATTTTTGTTTTACTGGGGTATGACAAACCCTAGGGTACGTATTTGAATATCGAAGATTAAAATACCTACGCTTAAAATACCAATGTTCAAAACATCGAAAATTTAAATATCGATTATATCAAAATGTCGAAAATTGTTATAACTAAGCTTAAAACGTCGAAGATTGAATGACGATCGATTAAAATTTCGAAGGATTCAAAATATCGAATGTCATAAATGCCTAAGTTCAAAATATCAACAATTAAAAATACCTACTAGTTATGTTTTCGATTATTCAATAAAGGAAGAAGAAGGATTGTTTGTTTAATATTTAGTATTATTGTCACTGATTATATTGTACATTTGCGTACAAATGTGTTTTATTTTGGGTTTTTACCATGTAAAAATAATTAAAGTACATTACATGAGGTTTTCCTTGTTTTTTTTTTGTAACCCACCTAGTAACTTATTACCATCTAGCAAACAAGCATGCAGCAATCATGCAACATGCAAGCAAGCATGGTTTCTGTCACGGTTCTCTATTGTGTCACCTAACATTTTTATCCATAATTTAAAGTACTATAACTTTTTTTTTCCTAATCATCATTTGTCCGAATGATAATTCACCCGAACTTAACATCACATAATATCACATGCCATAAAATTGAAATCCCTAAATATAATATGTCCTAAATCCGTTTGTCATAAATATTACAATCAATAATATACAAAAGACATAAAAATGTTTTCTATAAAAGTTGTAAGTCCTAAATTCAAATTACATAATGTTTATTTATAATAATAATATTCTTAGAACAATTTTTTTTTTATCATACATAAATAAATATATTATACATGTACTCAATAAAGCAGTTGATTGTGACCATGTGGTTTTTGTAAAGCAAGCGAGCATGCAGCATGCAAGCAAACATGCAGCATGCAAGCAGGCACGCAGCATGCAGCATGCAAGCAAGCACGCAGCATGCAGCATGCAAGCAAGCATGCAACATGCAGCATGCATGGTTTCAGTCACGGCTCCGGCGCTGCGGCGCTCCGGCGGTCCCTCGCGAGTTTATCGTCGCAGATGGGTTTAACGCTCACCACCGCAGCTTCGGCTTGCTGGCCGGCACTGTGCCGGCCAGCCTCAGCCGCGGCGGCGAGTGTTAGAACCACCTGCTCCTCAACTCGCGGGCTGCCTCGCCCCTCCGCGCCTACGCGATTTTAAATTACACTCTAGGGGTAGGGCAGACAAGACTGCGTGGAGTCGGATTTACAGCGATTCGTTACTGTCACTAAAACCTAATTTTTAGCATATGTTTGAGAACTAAAAAAAGTATTATAAATGAAAATTCGGAATAATACGCATTATTTAACACAATACTTAGAACATATGACTTTAGGTCTTGTAAAATTAGGAGATTCTATAATTATAGTATTCGATATTATGACAGAATACTTTTAGAACTAAAGATAATTATGTGAAACAAAATTTCGGGGTTTTGAACATTATGGTTACTGAAGTTTATAGCAAACGTGTTATGGATAATGATTTTCGGACAAAGAATTTTAGGAGAAGAAAGGGAGTACCTTCTGTCACGGCTCCGGCGCTGCAGGGCTCCGGCAGTCCCACGCGAGCTTAACGTCGCAGATGGTCTAAACGCAGCTTCGGCTTGTTGGCCAGCCTCAGCTGCGGCGGCGGGTGTTAAAACCACCCGCTCCTCAGCTCACGGGCTGCCTCGCCACTCCGCGCCTACGCGATTCTAAATTACACTCTAGGGGTAGGGCAGACAAGACTACGTGTAGTCGGTTTTGCAGCGATACATTTCTGTCACTAACTTTAGTAGCACAACATATTATTGACTTTCAAGAAAATACTATTATTTAAAGACCTGCTTTATATGCTTGTACCCTGGACACTGATTTTCATGGATAAAAT
Source organism: Cerastis leucographa (assembly GCA_963082945.1). Lineage (NCBI taxonomy): Eukaryota > Metazoa > Arthropoda > Insecta > Lepidoptera > Noctuidae > Cerastis > Cerastis leucographa. The sequence goes on along the minus strand of OY720371.1, from coordinate 10,142,770 downwards.
AGGTCGAAATTGTTCCAAAACCGAATTGGGGCACCCCGAATTTACGTAGTCTTTTGGCTTTTCTCCCTAGAGTGTATATAAAAATCCGGAGGCGCGAAGGGAGGGCAACCCCCATCCGCTGTAACAAAGCTTAGGAGCCGGAGCGGCTAAGGTGAACATGGGTGCCTATCCTTTGTTACGCAAGGGCGAAGGGGTTGCACTTCCTGTAGCGCCGGAGACGTTGCAGAAGCAACCTTTTTCCACTCATACTACTTATATCAAAATTTGTTCGATATTTTAACTTGCACGTATTTTTATTTTATATTTTTTTTAATGAATGTATTAAATGTTGAAAAGTAACTCATTTTTACACGTAGGTATATTAATTTTTGATGTTCAAATAATATATGTATCCATCGATATTTAAGACGTTCGAAAGTTTGTACTTCGATATTTAGGACATTCGATAATCTGTATTTCGATATTTGGATCTTTCGATGTAACTTTTGTTGATATTTAGATTTTAGATATATTGGACGTAGGTTATTTAACCATTCGATAATATAAACTTTCGTTATTTTAATTTTCGGTTTTATGGACGTTCGATATTTCCATTTTCGATGTTTTGAACATCAATATTTTAACAGTAGGTATTTAATCTTCGATATTCAAATACGTACCCCAAACCCTACGGTGCACCCTATGGTGCACAGAAGAAGGCTAAATTTCAAAATGGTTTTGAAGTCGTAAAGTTTATAAGAATTTGGCACATACAGACAGACACGCAATTTGACTTTGTTTTATACAGTTTATACACCGTGTAAATCACCTCATCACGAAGCCGTCAACCAAGCGTTCTGTACATGAAACTAAGTAACTTTATAACCCGTGAGTGGAATTTACCAAATTCTGTTGTTATTATTCCCGATTAAAAGTAAAACTAACATAACAAGCACTTTATTGATAACATTTCAAGGTGAAAGGGCGAAAAAATATGATTATTTCTAACTATGCCACAAGCTATTTATCTTGAAACGACTTCAAAAAGGTTTTCATTTCGATTTTAAAGTGAAACTTTTATTACATCTCAATCTTTTTTTATTCACCGTTTTTGAGAGCTGAGCAGATTTTATTTACTTTCACCTGTCCCGGTGGCGTAAAGCCAATCCCTGTATATGAACCAACACTGGATGGTGCTGAATAGTACACAGACATTGTCCTACACAATTTTGAAAACAACCATACAAATCTCTTTTGACCCAGCACCTTAGGGACCGTCCATTAACCACGTGAGGCTTGAAAGGGGGGGAGGGGGTTTAGTGAAAATCACGAAATATCACAAGGGGGGAGGGGGGTGTAGTAAGATATAACGTGTATTTATTTTTTCATCAAACGTGCGATTCTAAGCCGAAAAGCGGCTTGTAGTGTGATCTTGACTCGCCGTTGCCAGGCAACGAACGAAGTACCTGTATTTGAAGATAATATTCTAAAAATTTTAAGATTCTGTGTAGGTACTAAAAATACACGTTATTTTGGGTGGGGGCGGGGGGTTTGTCTTAAACCTCACCACGTATCACCAAGGGGGAGAGGGGGTAAAAAAAATGCAAAAAAAAAACATCACGTGGTTAATGGACGGCCCCTTAATTGATTGGTTTTTACCGCACAGAGTTGGCCCTCATATGTTTGCAACAGATAAAGGAACAATTATGTTCGCTCCCAACACTTTTATACAAGGTGTTGTTTTGCATTCTCGTCAAATTTCAGGAGGTGGTCACAAAATACATAAATAATCAATTAAAATTACGGTACCTAGTTAATTATTAATAAACACTGATTTTTTTCCTTGTTTAAGTGTGTCAATATTTCAGAATAACCCCCATAACGTGGTTTAGGGAATAAGAAATGATCGAATAAACGTTTGAGATTGTTAGTAGGTGTGTAAGCGAGGTTATAGCGTGAGAACCAAACGGTCCGTGTTTAAAACACGGGTGGTTCACACTTACCGATTTCCGTAAATAAGAAAAAAAAAAAAAAACTTACCCATTTTATTATTGATTCGGGACGAGAATCATTAGCATAGTTACCACCTTGAATTTGACGAGGATGCAAAACAACACCTTGTATAGCTACGCGCGATACCGCAATATGATAGTCCCTTAAAGAAAGTATGGCGTCTAGGAACAAACCTGTGCCAAATATGGAGCGAGTTAGAGCGAGACAAGTGTATGCAATCATAGTTTACATTCGTTTGTTATTATTTCGGTCAGTTGAACTATGACATTGACCTCGGCACTTGTTATTTATTTTATTAATTACTTCATGATAAACTATCTTATATTAATAATATTAATTTACTTAATATATTTCCCTAAAAGCATAGTCGACGTAGCACCGCTACGCGGGGCTCCTATTTCTGTCTGCAGGGTTTACAGTAACCTAACACGAAGGACCTAACCTGTCCGAGTCGGGGTGCCCCAAGTCCAGAGCTCGCTTTGCTCGCTCTTTAACAATTTATTTTTACACAAATTTGCTAATTATAATGTTGTAGGAGTAACAGATCTGCCGAACTATTTATCATATCGCTCATTCCATCATTTTTACCGCTCATTCAGTTATTGGACTGCTCAATTATTTTTAGAATTTACATTGTATGATAAAATAACCAACTAATTGATTGTCCAGTAGAAAATTCACAATATCCTCAATAACGGGGACACATAATATTGCGACTCAACGCCTAGAGCGCTGGTTTATTCACATATATTGGCTTCACGCTGCCCGGTTGATGGCAATATAGGCTCACCTCTATTACAAGAAGCTTAAACATAACTGGCCAAATGTGGTGAACTTTAGGGTATATAGGTACCTACCTCTGCCTAACCGATAAGAGGCGTGATGTAAGGTTATGTTATAGTACAGATAAATTAGTATAGACTATTATATACCTAGGGTTTTAAACGTTCTTCTGTTCCAATGAGTATTATTCGACTCTGTTTGTTATGCCAGGCCTACGCCTAACAATATCAGATGCCATGTAAACAATAGAAGCGTTTTATCAACACACAATAAGGGTAAGTTTCGATGGTGGGATTAAGCGATTGTTTACTTGTAACTGAAAAATCGCAGGAACGCGGAATGATGGTATTGAACAATATCAGACTATCTGCAGGATGGAATTTTTCAATGCCACTTGAAAGGAAAGTTCTCTAAAGGAGATAGCAAATTTTACTCAAAGGAAAACCCTCCTTTATTTTTAAAAAGAAACATATCAGCATTCAAAGATTTTCGAAAATTTACCTGCCACACTCGAGAATCGAAACAGCTAAAATACGAAAAAATAGTATTCTGTAGTTTTATGTTATCGATCGATATAGTCAATCATAAGGATCAAATCTCTCACAACAATCATGATAAATTAAATGAAAGGAAAACTATGAAATAGATTTCATGGTTTTAAAGCACTTTTACTCAAAGGGCCATCAGATTGGGATATTGGGGTTGGATATTGGGATAGGGTCATTATTGCCATCAAACGGTCACAAATCCAGACTTCGAGGCTCTTACTGATAAATTATTGATGCAAACACCATTAATATTGTTACCTACCTACTACCTACCTAAAAAAACCTTCTGTAAAGTATTAGAAAACGTTTAAAAAAAAGATGAATCAAATCGGTTAAGTCGTTCTCAAGTTATGGCGTGACCACGGGAAGTAGGGAATCACTATATAGATAAATATATATTTGTCGGAGACAGTCATTAGTACGGACATGAATCGAAAGCGCGCCAAAGGCGACCTACTTACCAGTCTACCCACACCCAAGCGCGCTTACTACAGAGTCGTGATGTTTCGAGCTCGCGGCGAGGAGGACAGTCAGTGTCTGATCGCGGCGGAGTCAAGACGTCCCGAAACTGTAACCCGATTCATTGTGCCTAGTGTTACTGTGTTGGATTGTAATTTCAAGTAATTTGTTAGTTCGATAAAAGCAGTGTACTTTGTGTATAGAATCTGGTTCTTCTAACCTAACAGACAGATGTGTTGCTGGGGAGTTTGTTCCGCCACTTCTTCTTCCCAGCTAAAACACTAGGAAGTGGCGAAGGGCGGGCGTTTTGGGGGACTGTCTCTTGTAATTTTGACATTCAAAGAGTGCTGATTATCAGCCTAGTTTGAATAAATGACTTTTGATTTTGTAGTGTGTGTTTTCATAGCACGAAACCCATGTTCTGCCCACATGAAGACCGTGTCTAACGAAATAAAATCACCTCCCTACGACATATTTATATATATATATATATATACTAGCTGTCCCGCGCAACTTCGTCTGCGTCACATTTTCCCCGTTTTCGCAACATTTTTCATTGCTGCTCCGCTCCTATTGGTTATAGAGTGATGATATTATATAGACTATGCCTTATGTGAACTTTTAACACAGCGCCATCTATTTAATACTTACTCAATCCATTCAACAGATACCGCCATCTGCTAGAATCGTTTGGAACTAACAAATAATTGTGACTGTCAAATAATAAACAAATAATTTGCAATAAAATAATATTGCTACTATAAATTGAGATGTAAGCTATCCTATCTTTTAAGTTGGATCAAACTGCACACGGTGTACAAATTTGATTAAAATCGGTTAAGTAGTTTTGGAGTCCATCACGGACAAACAACGTTTCGCAATTTATATATATTATATATAAGAAGATATATATATATATATATATTTATCTACTTTATTTATATATATATAAAGTAGATATGCAAGTATATCATAATTACATACAGCCGGGGTGCAACTGCATATCGTATGTTACCAGAAAGTTGGCACAGTCGCGTACATAATCAATTGTCAACTAGAAAAGAGGTGATGATATTCAAACAGCAAATTTTCTCCAAACATATCTAAGAACACTCTCGATTAAAACACCTTTCAAACGAAACCAATTTTATTAAAATCGGTGCATACATTTAGGAGCTACGATGCCCCAGACAGATACACACGTCAGACTTATAACACCCCTCTTTTTTGGTCAGGGGTTAAAAAGTTAGTGAGAGAGATCGCAAGTGATATCTATGACGCAAGTGAAGAACTAACATCGAAATCCTGAAAAGTGATAATAAATTAATCCGCGAGTTAAGGCCGTATACAAAGACCCAACTTTATGTAGCCCACCGAGTATTGAGTAAACTTACACCGTAACTTAAGGGATATCTTCCGCGATTTTTTATTTTTTATGTTTGGCATTTTGCAGTTCAACCTGTGCGGTTGTCGTCTGCTTAACCGGACTATCCTGTGGAAGCCTTAAGAGTAAGGCCTCCAGCCAGGGCATAAAACTTACAAACTAAGCGACTACACGCTGAGGACAACCCCTGTGAGCCTCGGCGTAGGGCGTCATTGGGGGAGGACTGCATGGGGACAGGTTAGATCTGAATGGTATTATTTTTTAGGGCACAGCATCGCCTGCTGGCTCGAGCGGGGAGGGCAAGGACCGGGACGTCGCGACGGACCTCGACGGTGAGGTCGGAAAGACGGCGGTTTGCGTCTGAACTTTTTAACTGTATTACTACTGTCTCTTTGCTACTTTCCTGGAGGAGGGTTATAGCATCATCGGAGGTGACGAGAGTGTGCCTCGGACGGTGTACTGAACTACCGTGATTTTTAATTATTGTGAGCTCCCGATATTTTGACGCTGCCGCTGTTGCAAGCACCATGATTACGAAACATCGGGGGCTCACAATAATTGATAATCACCGAGCATATCCCGTAAGTGGCAGTGTAAGTTTATTTAAAAAACGTAAAAGATTTAAACGGTATTGAGTAAATTTACACCCTTTTCCTCATAAAGTACGTTGCGACAATCGCAGAAAATGTCATCGCGCATGCGATCTCAGCCTTACAGCGATATTGTTTATTCCACATATTCACACGTGAGGTTTGTTTTAAGTTCTTCAGTTCTGGTTTAGATGTCAACGCGTTCAAGACTCGTTATCTCTTCAGGAACATATTTGTAATGGTAAGCCATTTCTTTATTTAAGACTTGCTGTTGCTCGTGACCTTCGGCCGCGTGAAATTATTATAAAAATATGACTTCGCTATTTAAATCGGATTTTGTTAACAATTTCATGGGTTTTTGCACGGAACCCTAATCCTTTTTTTTTAATAAAAGTAGCTTTAGTTTCTCCCTTATAATATCAACAATCTGCCAAAAAAAAATTGTTAAAATCGGCCCCGAAGTTTCAGAGATAACTCGCTACAAAGAATTAGACACACAGTACTCAGTAAAAAGATGTTATTTTGAAATAATTTAATTTTATTGTTTGTATAGCTTAGGTAGAGTGATTCTCCTCGTAGCGGCGATTGGCGGCGGCAACCTCTCGCGTCCGGCCCTGGTTCAATCCATGGTCCGGAGCGAGAGGGAATGGGAAGCCGTCGCCTCCTTCTGCGAAGCAGTCATGCTAGCGAAGGAGGTGGCGGAACGTGAGAGGGAGAGAACCTCACGTCCCAGCCGCCGCGGGAGACGCCCCGGGCGTCGGGGGCAACCAGTGGCCCCTGGCCACCGTAGGCGCGGGCCTGTGGATGGTGAGTAATGGGCTAGCTCACCGTCCGTCCGTCTTATGACGACAGGCCGTGCCGACGGCGCGTTTGTGTTCCACGCGAACTCAAGGAGATGTCAGCAAATCGGAAGGGGTTCGAGAGGGCCGATGCCTGCCAGGGCTGCGGCTTGTTCGAAAGAGTTACCGCGGCCCTGGAACACAAAGGGCTAAAAAGGAACATGGGTGGGTTTTAGTCAGTCAAGTCTGACACTCCCTCCCGCTCCACCCAGTGTCCTAGAACTAAAAATTCGAAGACATGTGACATCTACCAACCCGCACTGGGCCCGCGTGGTCGATTACAGCCAGCTCCCTGTCATAGAGAGGAGGCCTGTTTCCCAGCAGTGGGAACATTATAGGCTGATGAGGATGATGAGTAATTGGAATAAAGTATTTGAAGTTATTTAATTAATGTGTAGAAATGAGAATGAAGATAAAATATTGTACGGAACTACAAGGCAGCTCTAGTCGTGTACACCAAACACCTCTATCACCTTATTTACCTTAACACGCAGTTTCCCAATATTTACGAACAAATGTTGGCCCGGAAAGCCCTAAAGTAACAGCTCTATATGGTCTCTTGGCCATAATTTTTAAAAGAAGGTCACCCAGATCGGGCAATTTTTTTTTTATCAGCCTACTACAATAAACGCCTTAATTAAATAGAGCGTATAAATATATAGTACATTGTTACCCTAAAGGTGAAAGCAACTTATTTAGTCCCGAGACGGGGTTTGGCCAATAGCTCGAGGGACTAAATAAGTCTTTAACACGAGGTAAACACTGTGTTTTTCATTACGAATACAAGGAAAGTAAAAATAAAAACATGAATTAGCAAAAGGAAAATTTAGTAAATTTTATTTGACATAAAACAGCAACTTTTCCCGCCTATTTTGTTTTTTTTTTCTGTGGCCAGCCAGCTATTCAGCCATTATTTTTCATTTTTATCATTGAAAAAATGGTAAATATTTTGCCCAAATCTATGTTATTTTAAAGAAATTGTTTAAAATAAATTAAAATAAAGATATTAAAAAAGTATAGATCCTTTAATCAATACTTAACTTTAAGTTATTTCAATTTTACATCGTGGCTGCATAGAAAGTTAGAACATGGTTCAATAAAAATGTGAAAATAGAACTAGTTTTTCTTTTATAATTTGGCATCTGTCAGTTAAAAGCCATTCTCCCTAGGGGTGAAAAGTATTACTTTCAACCCGCTCCTCAGGCAACTTCTGACCTACTTTCAGAGTATGAGTATGAAAAATATTTTTCATAATGCCACCCAAGTTCTATATACCCAAGTTTTAAGTAAATACTAATGATCCACCATATCATGGATGTCAAATCCAGAGGAATAGCAATCGGATAAGGATAGAGCGAGGCATATTTCGATGGTTTCAGTTCATTTTGAGGAGCTCGTGGCTTAATAATAACAGCCGCAAGGGTCGATCTTTAAGGTTAGGTTAGAGATAGGCAGTCGCTTCATGTAAAATACTGGTACTCAGCTGCATCCGGTTAGACTAGAGCCAACCCCAAGATAGTTTGGGTAAAGGCTAGGCAGATGATGATAGTTTGAGTCCACTTTGGTTCTGCTTAGCTTTGCTAAGCAGAACCAAAGTGGACTAGCTAGTGGACTAGCTAGCAAAGTGGACTAGCTAGGGGATTCATGTCTAGGCCATCGTTTGAGAAGAGGTGGTCAGGTTTTATCTCACCTCCTTTACATTCAACTATGTGCCACCAACAATTTGCAACTGATGAAGCTACTGAAGGTAACTATAACTTTCAATAAAGCTATCAGGATGAAATTGGGTGTCGACAAATGTGCAGTCATCCATGCACATTGTACAGCCAGGGGAGATTGTGGAATCTGTGAGACATGGAATGAAGGAATTTCGGATTCAGTAAATCTTACATCACTCTCAGCAAACGAAACCTATAAGTATCCAAATACTTATAGGTTAAAACAACAACTTTGATGCCCAGCGCTTCCGATATACCCACGTATGTCGGAAGCGGTGGGCATCAATGTTGCTGACATGAGGCAAACGGTGAAGAAGCGTTTTCTTGACCTGAGAAAAGTATTTAATAAACTTGACATGTGTTAATAAGGTGCGTGCCTTCAACATTGGGTATTGCCGGTTTCGATGTGCTCTTTCAGCATACTCAAATGGGCTCAAACAGAAATAGACACCCTGGATACAAACAGAGTAACACAAAAAGAGTAACACTGCAATGGATAAAAGGGTACAGTAACTCACTAGGAAACGACGCAGCAGATGAACTGGCCAAAAGGGGAGCGGAGACAACAGCATACGGTCCGGAACTACTGCTGCCCATACCCCCAGCCCAAATAAAATCATGGCTGCATAAGAAAACCGAGGAAATACACCAAACGGAATGGAGAAACAGTGTAACCTGCAGGCAAACAAAGAGTGCAGTTCCGGAAGCATCAAAGAGACTTGCCCGCAGCATCACTAGACTGAAACGGGACAAAATTCGCAAGATTATAGGTATTATAACCGGCCACTGTCCCCTGAACAAACACCTATTTACAATAGGTGTGACGGATAGCCCTCTGTGCAGAGGATGCATGGAGGCGGAAGAAATACCACAGCACGTGCTCATGGAGTGCAGCAGCGTGGCAGATCAACGGGCACGGACTCTTCAATCGCCGGCATCGCTCCCGGAGGCCTGTAGCAGCCTGAAAAGGCTGCTAGCTTTCCGGGAGGACCTCAGATGGTTGGAGTATGCAGAGGATTTTTTTACACGTACAATGGCCCAATACAGAGGCTAAGTGTGGAAACAGCCCCGCTAACCTAACCCTGGATACAAAGATCTACACATTGTTGACGGCATATCGAATCCAAGATGTGATCTCAATGTAGCTAGAGCTTGCGAGGTTGTCGACATGTGGGACGTGAGTACAGCAGTCATTGTGCCGACAGTCGTGTCGGCCAATGGCTTAATAGCCAATAGTATCAAACAACATCTGAGGAGGCTCTCGCTTCGGAAGGGGTCCGAGAGGGTCGATGCCTGCCATGGCTGCGGGACTGCTCGAAAGAGAAACCGTGGCCCTGGAACACAAAGGGCTAAGAAGGAGCGTGGATGGGTTTTAGTCAGTACAAGTCTGAAACTCCCTTCCGCTCCGCCCAGACCGGAAGGAGTCATTTGATGATTTCCCATCCGAAAAAAAAAGGAAGCTCTCGCTTGGCAGCTGGATCAAGGGATTGATTCAGACAGCAGTATTTCGGACATGGCGCGTATTGTTAGGAAGTTCTTCTCTCACCAGCCTCTGACTAGCGGTAGCTCAAATCCTGTTCCAGATGCCGACGGTGGACTTCTTTTTTTTTAAATTTTATTTTAAATAGGAATATTTAAAGCAATAGGAAAATAATAATTAAAAGGTGCGTTCTAAGAATGAATAAAGGGAATAAATATTGAAACGTATCTATACTGTTCTAGTAATCATAATAATATAATGTCATGCAAGTGTCAATAATTATTTATTGATATGGGAACAAATGCTATTGTTTCACTACGTTTCTATTATACGAGCAAAGGATCCCACCAGTCAAAATAAAAATACTGTTATTTTCACATAGGCCTAATAAATGGGCACTTATAAAACGTTGACAAAAGGTGCACGGTTCGGGTTGGTCGTTTCCTTTGAAGAAGAACCGGCAAAAAACTCCATGGTTACTATTTTAACATCATTTGATTTACAATATTTCTATGTTACAGCGTTAGTACTTAAGTATGGGAGGACAGCATAGGCCCGACAATACGTCTTTGCTTACTACAAAAGGTATAACAAGTTTAAGCAACATAACAGTAAATAACTTAGCACGCGAGAAGGGGAATCAGTTTGTCAAAATATAATAATGCAAAGAAGAAAATTAAAAAAAAAAAAAAAAAAAAAACAGGATCCAATAACAAATTTGGCCGTATATTCCACCCTAATTTATTGTGCATCTTGGGTATAGACTCCGTACTATAGTGCCCCATAACCTTTAAAAATAAAGGAGATCGGGCGAAAGCGGTCCAAGTGGCGCAGGTGAATGAGGCCTATATTTTCTTGAAGCTGATTGAAAGAGCATAACTTTTTGTTATGGCGACAAAAGAAAGCGATTGCATTCATTACAAATAGCATCGGTTATTAAGACGTACATCATTTTAAAGCTTTTTAGTTAAGGACATAAAGAAATCGGCGCCAGGTGAAAAAAGTAAAAAGCCATAAAGTAGGTACAACTGACAAGAAAATCTTCTAATTCAAAAGATACAAGAGGTGTCGGTGAAATAATGTATGAGTCAATACTCATACATTATTTTAAAACCTATTAAAAGAGGGTTTTTTTTTGTAAAGACGTAAGTAATTCGGCGCCGGGATAAAAAAGTTAAACGCCATAATGTACCTACAATTAATGACAACAAAATCTTCTTATTCAAGAGATTTAAGGAGCGTCGATGATTCAGACATACATAGATTAAAAGTTTGTTAGAAAAGGGTTTTTCTTTGTTCAACAAAATCTTCTAATTCAAGATATACAAGAAGCATAGGTGATTAATTAATTGGTTTGACGTCCCTTGCGTAGTATATAGGCATTCACACTGAGGCGGGTGCGGGTCAGGTCCGGTGCGAGTCAGTTTCAATTTTGTGAATATTTACAACAAAAAAAATTGCCACGCATCTTAACGAAAAATTAAAAAATGTGCTCGTAAACATACTTCTTTATACGAGTCTAGTCGCAAAAACTATAAAAATGCAGTTACGTCGCAGCAACCACTGCTGCTATCAAGTCGGTCCGACCCGCGCCCGATCCGCACCCACTTTCTGTGTGATGCGCATAACCTTTCGGTATTGTAGATTCTAATTTTACGTTCTTTTTTCTGTTTAGTTGGCAATGCTAGTGGTCGCTACGGCACTCATGAGCAGATCCGTGAACACCAGAGAATCGAATGAAGATCAATTTGATGTAAGTTACATCTGTTCAGTATGCGCCATCTTACCCTATATACACCGACGCCGGATGTATAGGGGAGAACGGCACTACTTTTCACATCCATCAACCGAGCTATCTGTCCTTCACTTCAAACTACGCATAATTATTGCTGAGAGACGCCTTTTTTTTGTTTGAAAAATCACGGGTCATGGTAGCGATCAATGTCACGCACTATAGAAATTATGCTGAAGAATGCATTGAATAGAACATTAAAATATGGATGAACGTGACGTTCTATATCTCCGTAACGAGAAGGTTTTCAGGTATGGTCGGGAAGGTAAGAACACGTGTCTTTCAGCTTAATTATAAAGGTTGTTTTTAAACCCTTTATGTATAGAGAAAGAGTCGTAGAGGCAGAAGCAATTGGTTATACATAATGTGTGCGTAGTTTCACCGACTAATTTAATTTGAACTTGTTTTTATTTGCAGTCTCAACATATCGGCAAACTATTCCACGAGGATGATATGACCCCAGAGTTTACAGAACAGTTAGGTAGACACGATCATACGACAGACGTAAGAGTACGAATCGATTATAAATATGGACCACCACAGACTGAAGTCAAAACTACTACACAATCTGCTGCTGGTTTGTATCAACGTTTTTTTTTGTAATAAGAGCCTTATTGGCAACACACTCAATGAATTTATTTTGATAGGTGAGGGTTCGAAAAGTAAGGCAGAGGTGTAATTACCTAATGTTTGTGGTGTTCCACGCGCGCCTCAAGGAGATGTCAGCAAATCGGAAAGGGTCCGAGAGGCCCGATGCCTGCCAAAAAATAAATAGACACCCTGGATACAAAGATCTACACATTGGTGACGGCATATCGAATCCAAGATGTGATCTCAATATAGCTAGAGCTTGCGAGGTTGTCGACATGTGGGACGTGAGTACAGCAGTCATTGTGCCGTCAGTCGTGTCGGCCAATGGCTTAATAGCCAATAGTATCAAACAACATCTGAGGAGGCTCTCGCTTCGGAAGTGGTCCGAGAGGGCCGATGCCTGCCAGGACTGCGGGACTGTTCAAAAGAGATACCGTGGCCCTGGAACACAAAGGGCTAAGAAGGAACATGGATGGGTTTTAGTCAGTACAAGTCTGACACTCCCTTCCGCTCCGCCTAGAGCTCCCACTCCCGATCCGCTCTGACTCCTCCCGGAGTCATTTGATGATTTCCCATCCGTAAAAAAAAAGTGTACCTAATAGACACCCACATTTCGCCAGTTATGTTTAAGTCTCATATAATACAGGCGGAGGCACAAAATTAAACACAGTTTCCATGGCGGCTACTGAGAAATTTCTAATGGAATAACCCGATAACAATTTGCCCGACCCGAGAATCATACCCAGTACCTCATGCTCAGTAGTCGTATTTGTTGCGACTACTCGACCAATGTTTTTTTTTTGGAACGAAGTTCCTTATCGCGCTTTGTGAAAGGGGGCTAGACGGAAAAAATTCTTACGAAAAGTTGTCACGACACTTTTTGCTATAGTAAGCTATTGTAAGCTTTATTTCTTTACAATAAAGTTGAAATTTCCTTAAATTACGTACAATTGGGGTGTGTATGTGAGTAAGGATAGATTATGATTATTATTTTGAGTGACCGAACTACAAAGTACAAATTCGGTTGTGCAGTTAAGTAAGACGTATTGCTTCGAATTAAGGATTAATCTTCCTTAAATTAAATATTTTATTTTTCGCACACTAACTTAAATCTAAAATGTATTGATATTATGTACGTGAAAGGAACTTCGTTCCATCCGGGTGTCCCTTGACACCTCTCAAGTTTTTTTTTTTTTTTGTGTATGGCATCTCGCAGTTCATTCTCTGAGGCTGGCTTCTGCTTAACCGGTCAATCCTGTGGATGCCTAGAATTTAAGGCCTCCAGCCAGGGCACACTCGACCAATGAGGCAGTCTCATACATTTATATCAAAATGTCCACGCGAACGAAGTCGCGGGTAACAGCTAGGAAAGCAATAGTCTAGTGGCCGCAAGCGGTACTGCTACATGAGGTTTTGGGTTCGATTCTCAGGTCGGGCAAAGTGTAATTGGATTTAGCAGCCACAGTGTCTGGATTTGTGCTTATCTGATGGGAATGTGCTCGCTCCTTATTGCATGAGATTTGCTGCACATAACTCGTGAAATGTGCACTAGCTATTAGGCACACCTGCCAGACACCTCTGGTGTAATCCTTTGGGGATAACAACCGTGATGTTATCATAACATTACGCCTTGTACCGACAGACAACTGACTCTTTAAAAAAATCAGTGCGTGGAGTCCCTCCACGCGGAAGAAGTGAAACTTCGTAATACAACACGCATGCGTTCGAGTGCCACGCATTCTCTCTCGTTATTTTATTGAGCTTCTAAATAATATTTTGTTGTTTTCTTGTTGTATTATTTTTATTACATAAATTTATCGAGGTTATTCTACTTATGGAAATTGAGCGAAGGCTGGTCACACCGAAGAGTCGAATGCATGACTGTTTGCACGCTATCTTGTGTACCTAATAGAACTACGTTGTCACAAATCTTGTAATACTGCCATCTCTTAGTGAGTAATTGAAAATATTCCCCCTCCATGGTAGCGTTAAACTTGTTGGAAGTCGCATAAGAAGATTCACTTCAAAAGTGAACGCAATAGTCTTTATTTTGTGACGACTTGTTTTTGTATGTATATGTCGGTGAAATGACACCATTCATGATTCATTTAATCAGTCGAAAAGACAAATCCTTCAAACAAAAAATTGGTTTTCATTTAAACAAATTAGCAAAAATGATGAACTATACGATCTTTCATCTCCTGTTTTACGAATTGAACTTTCTTATGCTCAATTTCGCTACGGAATACATGCATATTTTTTTTTTTTTTCAGAGAACCTCACGAAACGTGGCCTGGTACGTAATGTCCCTAAGATAATTGCACCAGGACGTGAAAAAAAGGCTAACGCATCTGTTGATAGCAAGAAGAAATACCGAAGTATTGCTCATGAGGAGATAGATATAGTAGACCGAGAGGACCATGTAACTCAATACCTTTCCGATCAGATGGTTAATACAGACAGCGAAATTACTAGTCTTCAGGTGAATTTGGATTCTGAAACTTCAGTTAGGTCAAAATTTATCCGGTTCAACTATAAACTTATGGATCCATCCTAACAAAAATGGATTGAAATATTGAACTAAAATATTACTTTTTTACTGTGGGTAGCTAAGAAAAATTCAGTAATTTAACGACATTTAGTTACTCTGATTCATCTAAAATTGTGTAGGCTGGAAACATTTGGACCCTACCTATATGGCCTTTATTTTTTTTTTTTAAACGGTCCCGCTCTAGGAATTTATCCTGTATCGTGGGTGCGTTTACAAACATTTAAACTCACATACACAAACAGCCAGACCCGGAACAAGTATCTGTAGGCCATACAAATATTTGTTCCGTGCGGGGACCGAGCCCGCGACTTGCAGCGCAGCAGTTGATCGATCAACCACTGCGCCAACTGTGCCGACAAAAATGTCCAAACTAGGTCAGGCAAGCATTTTCTCCATGTAAAATACTGGTGGATCTAAATGCAATTAAACTTGATTTCAACCCTAACAAAGTTGGGAAAAGGAGAGCGGCGGTGGCCCAGTGGTGGCAGCCCCGACTTACGAGCAGTAAGCCGTGGGTTCGAACCCAGACAGGCGCATTACTTTGTGTAATTTATTTCATCATCGCTGCTCTCAAAAACCGTGAAGGAAAAAATCGTGAGGAAACCGGCATGTCCTAGAACCAAAAATTCGAAGACGTGTGACATCTACCAACCCGCACTGGGCCCGCGTGGTGGATTACAGCCCACTCCCTCTCATAGGAGAGGAGGCCTGTGTCCCAGCAGTGGGAACATTATAGGCTAATGATGATGATGATGATAGTTGGGAAAAGGCTAGACAGATGATGATTGTTAGAACTAAATTAGATATTAACTGTTTTATAGCGGCTGAGAGCTCGTATAAGGGACTCTAGGCTAGTGGCTTATATAAAACAAGGGCCGAAGGTTATGCTTGCCGAAATTTGTTCGTGGATGGGTCACCATCCATATATATTAAGAGCACTTCGTGCCTCGGAAAGCACGTTAAGCGGCTGGTTCCGGCTGTCTTTCAGTGTATTCATAAGCCCTAAAGTTTGACAACCGGTCACACCATGGGTTACCCAGTAACTGGGTAATAGTGGTCAAATAGGCAGTAGCTCCTACCCATTTCCGTCGCTCAGAGCTGCCATTTGCTTGAGCGAGAAACAGAACATGTTGCCGAGTGCATCGTCGATGCTGCCGCTTGCGATACGTTTTCAACCCGTTCTCAACCCTTAGACTGGAAACCGACTCCAATATTGTTTAAAAAGGCTAGCCAGCCACACGGGTCCTGGAAAAATCAGGGCGTTATATAATCAGTAAAATATTTAAGCTAAGTCGAATCGACAAAACTGAATGAAAATATGTATTTGCAGGCCACTGAAACAGAAGACGAACGAGAGGGGAGTGGAATTAGCGAGTAAGTAGTACAATTTAATTATCTTTAACAATCTATTCGTCATTAATTAAACCTTTGTACCGGACTGAGGCGAAGCTCACAATCTGTACACTCCAACTAAGTAATCTGTGCAAGGGGAAAAACACAGAACTAAAATTACGAGTACGAATTTTGGCATATCGATGCATTTTTGCGTGACAAGAAGTGAACTGGTGGCCTACTATGACGTCTTACCTAGTTCTATCGCCTTTCTAGTTTTGTTGGTCAAGCAAGGAATACATTCAATACATACAGGGTGTTAAAAGACCCATCTAGGCATTCTGCTCTAAAAATCCGTGTCTCGGAAAACACATTTCCGAGTCACAACAGCCATTGGTCCCGGCTGTCTTTTGTAGATATTTGACAGTCGTTTAAGGCAATCAGAGGCCCAAAAGTCTCAAAACCAGCCTTACCAAAGGGTACCGTATACCCATAAACCAGGTCTGTGCTGTGGGCCCCCCTATGGCACAGCATTTTGCTGAGTGGTAACCTGCTTGTCGCAGTCACGAACTGCAATCTGTAAACATTTTTGTTCCGTCCTGTTTGTACTTTTTTTTTTTTTTTTTGCGCTAAATGGATTTTTCTTCTACGGGTTAATGGCGGTTAATAAAGCAGTCACTGCGAGTAAAATACTGGTATTCAGCTGCACCCGGTTAGACTGAAAGCTGACACCAACATAGCTGGGAAAAAGATATGATGATGAAGTGAAATAGTAAGACCTTGTAAAGCCACTGCATATTCTTGCATCATCATCAACCTCATGCCCCTCATCTTATTTTACATGGAGTGAATGCTTATATGACGTCCATAACCCAAGTTAGTACTGCTATTACGATAGCCTTTGGTAAGACTGGTTGTGAGACTTTCGGGCCATTGACTACCTGTAGCGACTGTTAAAGATCTACAAATGACAGCCGGGACCAACGGCTTAACGTGCTTTCTGAGGCACGGAGGAAACTCGGTATGTAATGGGTGCTCCTGGTCACCCAACCACGGACCAACCCAGGCAAGCACAGCTTGACCTAACGATCGACCTGAACGGCTGTCTATTTCACATTTGTATTTAATTCAAAACCTTTTAAGCAAGACTTGGCATTGAAGCGTGTTGGCTAAAGTTGACATCATCATCGAGATGGCTTGCATACAAGTCATGTCCTATAAGGATTGGCAGTGGAAAAATAATGTATTCTGCCCTTGAGTTCATTTGTTTGGGATCATAATGCTTATTTTAACGAAGTATGTAGGTATGATAATTATGCATAAAAAGTAAAAAAAAAGTTAATAACGTAATGCTTTAACAGACATTATTTGGAGATCAACTTTTAAGCAAGGAGATGCTTGTGCTAGGTGACTTATGTGTTGTTCACTAGTTACACGAGTTAGGGTTTAGAATAAAACTACCCAAGTAGCAGTAAGTAGATGAATGACTTTAAGGGTACGTGCTCTCGCTGCCCGTGTTAAGTGTGGACTGGTTGATACGGAACCTTAAAGTTCACGCTACGTTTATTAGAATATCACATTTCTTCCTCACTCTTCCACCTGTCTTTATATACAGTGTATGCAATTAAAAAATCTAAAAGTGTACATAAGACATAATTGGCTGCCTCGGCTTTTAGTCTAACCGACAGGTTAGACTAGAAGCCGACCCCAACAAAGTTTGGGAAAAGGCTAGGCAAATGACTGTACTAAATGTAATAAATAAATAAAAATAAATACATAGGCCATACAAAATTCGTTTGCATTAAGAAAATGGTTGCATCTTTATACTTCACCGTTTTTTCCTAGAACTGAGCAAAAATACGGCAAGCCCATAACGCAAGCAGACTGTTCAGAAACAATAACATCATGAACAGTCAGAGGTTTTAAGGGCAAGTCAAGCATGTGAAAGTACCACTACTAGGTGGCACCTAGTCACACCATTCCTATTATGATTGTTCTGTAAAATTGCTCTGCCGATATAATTCAGCTTCGCTTCGCGACTGCGCGTGTCGATTGTTTTAGTGATGTGGCTATTCGCACCCTGTTTGCACCACCTCCACATAAATTAGTTGGCATAAACAACGTGCAAACTTCGTCCACTAAAAGGACCCTTAACGAAATCGTCCACAAAGTATTCTTTACATAAAACTAAACTAAGTAAATCTATGCAAAAATTAATGCTGGAAAACGAATTTTGAAGTGAAAACTTCTTTAGCGGCGTTGTGCACTTTTGTGATGTGTAAAAAATGTTAGACTCGCGTCAGGTCACGTGTCCTGATCGAAAATTCGTAAGACGGCTTGACATTAGGTTACGAAGGAATTTGAACTTTATTACATCTGTCGTTGAGTTTGGGTTTCCAAAACTGGAAAATTCGTCAAACGGATTGACAATAAGTTACGAAGGAATTTGAACTTTATGACATCTGTCATTGAGTTTGGGTCTCCAAAACTGGATAATTATCTTATGCATAAACAAAACCTTCGGTTTCTCCAAAGAGGTAAAATCCGTAAGACGGATTGTAATAGTTCCAAATTGTGAAATTTTTAATGTAATATAAATTGTCATGTTTGTGTACGATAGAGCAATAAATGACTATTGTATTTTACCACATACATGATACCTAGTACTTTTATACTGATTATAAAAGCAATTCGTGCAAAATTGTTACATAACCATTCCAAAATATCAAAAATGCACAACGTTAATATTCAAGTTTTCACTTCTCCCGGCACTCCCGGAGTGCAACCCGTTGTTGCTTTTGTGAAAAATCACAGTTTATGGTAGATCTCAATGAAACGCACTCAAATTATTGTGACGATTTATGCGTTGGATAGAACAGGGATCATGTAGGTATTTATAACTGTAAAACTATAAAAACTATAACTATAAAAAGTTAAAATATAACAAGCTTGTGAAAAAGTTGAAAGTTTGACCTCCAATATCTTCGTAAATATAAAGTACCCAGGAAAGGTCCAGAACAGAAAAAACGCAATTACGGATAGAATAAGGACATTCCGGCTTCGTCAGTCATGAGCATGAGCATAATTGGTGAAAAAAGATCCTTATTTTACACAAATTATGCTCATGCTCATGCGATAGGTAATCTCTTCACCATCGGTCTTGGTTATTATGTATCTTGTTTCAGGTTAACAGAAGACAAGTTCTTTGCTTTTCTGACAGGTTTGGAGGAAGCCTTTGAGGTCGACGGCGTATGGTCGAGACCTAATGAACTCGACGACCATATTGTTATGAAGATTCCAAAGATTGAAGATCAAAAAGACAACACCATTAGTGATGAGGAATATAAAGAATAATTTGATGGTGTTGTTTTATTTATACCGGTTTTGGAGATATTTGTATAGTATAGTGTGGCCCAGTAAGTCTATAGGAATCAATTTATGTAAAACACTGATTCACCTTTAGATCAGACTTGAAGCGTAATCTATATATACACCACCTCGGTGTAAATCACCTCATCACGCAGCCGTTAACCAAGCATTCTGTACATGAAACTAAGTAACTTTACGCAAAAATTATTGCTCGGAAACGACTTTTTTTTGGGGGGTGTAAAATCATGTTTTGTGGTAGAACTCAATGTAACGCTCTCAAAACATTGTGCTGATGGACGGATTGAATAGTACGGGGGTCGTGGAGGTGTTTAAAGTAAAAATCTTACATTAAAAACTTGTATTTAAAAAAATACTTGTCAAAAAGTTGTAACTTTGACCCCTAATATCTCCGTAACTAGAAGGTTCCCAGGTATGGTGTACAAAAAAATGATCGCAAGGACAGGGAAAACCAGTGCATTTCGGCTTCGTTAAGAGGTGTTTTACACCCTTTATAAAAATCAATTGCTGTTCGTTTGTCTCGCTAAAACTCGAGAACGGCTGGGCCGATTTAGCTGATTTTAGTATTAAAATGTTTGTCGTAGTCCAGGGAAGGTTTAAAAGGTGAGAAATGTAGGGTGGGGTAGGGTAGGGTAGGTAGGTAGGTAGGTAGGTAGGTAGGTAGGTAGGTAGGTAGGTAGGTAGGTAGGTAGGTAGGGTAGGGTAGGTAGGTAGGTAGGTAGGGTAGGGTAGGTAGGTAGGTAGGGTAGGGTAGGGTAGGTAGGTAGGGTAGGGTAGGGTGGGTAGGTAGGTAGGTAGGGTAGTGTAGATAGGCAGGTAGGGTAGGGTAGGTAGGTAGGGTAGGGTCGGGTATGGTAGGTAGGTAGCTGGTAGGGTAGGTAAAAAGTGCATTGCAACGCATGCCGGGGACGGCTAGTTTTATAATATAAAGGGTGGACACCGACACACAAACGCTTATCACGTTTCAGCTGGCTGACCAAGCAGTATTACACTTATTCCAGTGTGGGAAAGAGACGGAGCTATACAGATTGTCTAGCGCCATCTCTTTCCCACACTGGAAAAAGGATTAAAATAATATTGTTTTAAGACGTCATGGTAGGCCACCAGTACATCATTTCGAACTCCGCTACATATAATTTTTTCATTGGTAACTTTTTTTTAACCACCGATAAAAAAAAAACACGGTTCAGAAGTATAATAAAAATATGCAGAGAGAGCATCTTCTTCTTTGCTGACACTGTCATGGGTCATAGGATCATTTTCTGCCTAGCCTTTCCAAAAGTATTTTGTTCATTTTTTTTTTTACTTTTAGTATTCAGCCATGTTTTAGGTGTGTAAACTAAGAAACTTGGTTTCAGTACCTAATTGTCATGGTTATGATTTTTAAGAATTTTGTAGTATTAATAGTTAGATACAAGGTTTTGTTTTGCATCCTCGTCAAATTCAAGGAGGTAACTATGCTAATGATTCTCGACCCAAATCAATAATAAAATGGGTAGGTATTTTTTTCTTTTTCTCATTTTATGGAAATCAGTAAGTGTGAACCAACCGTGTTTCAAACGCGGCCCATCCGATCCTCACCCTATAACCGAGCTATCACACATACAAACAATCTCAAACGTTTATTTAATCATTTCTTATTCCCTAAACCACGTTAAGGGGGTTATTCTGAAATACTGACAAATTTAATCAACAAAATAAAGCAGCGTTTATAAATACGTATGTGATTAACTAGGTACCGTAATTTAATTTGATTATTTATGTCTTTTTGTGACAAGCTCCTGAATTTTGACGAGGATGCAAAATAACACCTTGTACATGGAGTTATTTAATAAAATAACGTAAATTCAATTACAATAAATCACACTTTCAAGGTGTCTCGCGGGGGTGTCTGGCAGTGGAGGAGGTGAATCATCATACTAGCCCTCATGAAATATATAAAAAAAAACACAATTTGTGTGTTACGATGTAACATAGAAACTATTAAACACAACTTTGTTACCAAATATCGGCCAATGCCACCACGACCGACTTTTCATATCGTCTAATTGTTCATCATCATCATCATTTCAGCCAAAAGACGTTCACTTCTGGACATAGGCCTCCCCTAAGTGTCGCCACATTGACCGGTCCCGTACGACTCGCATCCAGCAGATCCCCGCAACCTTCACCAGGTTCCTACCTATAGTAAGGTATTTCTACAGAAAAAGTTTCAGCTTTTATAAAATGACGTAGGTCGCTGGTCACGGGATCTCCTTCTATATTATTCTTGACAATGTTCCACCGATCAGTAAAACGTTTTGAGTCATAAGCCCAGGGTTACAATTATTATGCAGGTCTTGTGCAGGTCAATATCGAACCGTGGTTTGACCACAAATGAGAGATAGAAAAAAAGACCTGTGATTACATAATTGTACGAGATTCGCGATATAAGTTTGTATTGTATGTCAATTATTTGCTTAACGGTACATATTTAAAAAACAAAAAGCTATTTTTAACCCCCGACCAAAAAAGAGGGGTGTTATAAGTTTGACGTGTGTATCTGTGGCATCGTAGCTCCTAAACGGATTAACCGATTTTGGTAAAATTTTATTTCGTTTGAAAAATGTTTTAATCGAGAGTGTTCTTAGCTTTGTTTTGAGAAAATCCGCTCAGCCATTTGAAGGTCACCACGTCTTTTTGAGTTCGATCGATTCGAAATTTGAAATCTTGTCACTCGTCACCATGGGCATCGCCAGGGGGTGGGTGGGCTTCTCACCCTCGCCTCCCCCACCTAAAAACGTTTTTTTTTATAACATTCTTCGTTTTCGTTAATAAGCGAGAAGCGGCACAAAACAAGAGAAAAGTGGAAGGAATGGGAGGAGACCTATGCCCAGGAGTGGGACAGTGAAGGCTAAGAAAAAAATATTTAAGTTAAAAAAGCATACAATAGAATTAAATTGAAAATTTTAAACCCCCGACAGAAAAAACCTTTCAAAACCAAAAATAAATTAAGCTAAGCGTCGTCGTAGCGTCGGGGGACCGTTGTACCGGGAAATCATCAAATGACTTCTCCCGCTCTGGGCGGAGCAGGAGGGAGTGTCAGACTTGACTGACTAAAACCCACCCATGTTCCTTCTTAGCCCTTTGTGTTCCAGGGCCGCGGTATCTCTTTCGAACAACCCGCAGCCCTGGCAGGCATCGGCCCTTTCGGACCCCTTCCGGTTTGCTGACATCTCCTTGAGGCGCGCGTGGAACACGTACGCGCCGTCGACACGGCCTGTCGTCATGAGACGGACGGACGGTGAGCTAGCCCATTACTCACCGTCCACAGGCTCGCGCCTACGGTGGCCGGGGGCCACTGGTTGCCTCCCGACGCCCGAGGCGTCTCCGTCTCTAGGAGCTCCCGGAGCGTCTCCCGCGGCGGCACAAACCAGCATGCCTTATCCCTAGCTCTCTAACCTTAATTTCGAGTAACGTTATCAATAACCATTCGTAAATTAACTCCCGGAGCGTCTCCCGCGGCGGCACAAACCAGCATGCCTTATCCCTAGCTCTCTAACCTTAATTTCGAGTAACGTTATCAATAACCATTCGTAAAGGGAATTGCTCACTTTGTTAGGGTAACTTGGCTTAACGTGGACATTAACTATAATATTTTATGACAGAAGTTTTTAATAGTTTATACCTCTAAGAAACGAATTATAGTAATAAGATTGCTGGAAAGTGTAAAAATAGTTCATATTTAGCATGTGTAATGATAAGGCTTGTCGCTGAAAAAAAGTTAGTTATGAGCATTTTATTTCCAAAAAACATGATTTGTAGCTTTCCTATAATGATATTCTCTTCCTTTTAATGTGGTAGTAACTCATCCTGAGGTCATTTAAATGGAAAAAAATAAAAATAATATATTTTTTCAATAACTTTTATTCCGAATCATAAATAAATAAAATATTATCTAAAAACTGGGCAGGCAGTCTAATATTATTTTGCAATTGGGCAATTGCAACAATATTGAGTTATTGCTTCTCTGCCTTGCAGATCATTATTAATTGTGATATAAATATATTTTTCGGCTTATGTGCCCGCTTTGAATTTTTCCTCGTAACAACGCGTAATTGCCAGTTAAAGGTAAACCTTCAAGGAGGTTGCTGGCTCTCTCCCCCTTAGCAATGTTGGGATACTCAATCGCTGCGATGAGTCACAACAGGGACAAAAACAAAAAGCCTGTGTATCAGATGCTCTAGTACAATCCGGTAAGGTTATTGTTTCTGCTTATGCTGGTACATTTGCAGATATTAAAGCAGGAAGTGGTGCTCTATCAGCACATTGCCAACATGGATGGCAGATGCAGTCAGATCCATGAACCTAAAAGAATTTCATTCGTCACTGGTTGAAACACAAACTGACATCTTTTTTTTCCTCACACATAATGTATTACATATTTTCATTTCTATAATAGTATTTTTTATTTAATATATTCTAAATGCAAACATAAAATACATAAAAAGGACAGTACCAGCCATGGTGATATCTACTCCATAATTACATTTCTTATGTGTGTTTCTCTTTCGGAATTTGTATGCAAAACATGATATCTAGTATGTAGTATTGAACATCCACAATTTACACATAATTGTCGTTGCTGACCACTACTTGTGCTTGGTTCATTTTCTTGAGCCGCTGCGTTGTTGAGAGCCAACATCCAGCAAGAATGACAGACAAAGCTCTGGGCTGTAACCTACAAATAAGACATAAGCATATTTATTTTTATTCAGTTTGTATGGTTAATAGCAATGATTATTTAAAAAAATAATAATAGAACATTAGCTTACCACTTGTGGAGCAGTCCAATGTCGAATTACTGTTAGTATTTCAATGGGTTCCAGAGTGCGACTTCTGCGATAAATAATATCAATGCCGCAATTGACACATCGCATAGGTTCGTCATTCCCGGGGCAATAAGATCCTGCACAGGAGCGTCAATGTTCATGCCAAGGTTTTCATTTCAAGCCGGTTCAATATTTAACAAAATAGCGCCAGGGTCATCGTCATGAGCAGATACAGTGTCCAAAGGTAAACCCGGGTCTTCAATAGGAGCGGTATCAGAGTCCATTATAACAAAAACAGAAAAGTTCGCAATGAGGGAGTCTTTGCTCGAGGCAAAGCGAATGTCAAAGAGTAAAGTAATATGCGAATGTAAATTGTAATGTTTCTTTTTCACTGTACGTCATTATGGACAGATGACAGGTGTTGTCAAAAAAAAAACGATTGTACAATAATCGATTTATTATTAAAATCGAATGGAAAATGATTTGCAGGTCAAAAACGATTAGTGTTTTGTTCATTTTTAAAGTACTGAAAGGAAAATAAACACTGATGCGTTTGAAAATCAGTTGATTTGATAATACATTCTCAAGAAAATACATATTTTTGACTCGGATTTAGAAATCGATTATTATCTTAAAAAAGACAACTCACTATTATTATTAATGTGGCAACACAAAATCAGCCTGTAACAAAAAGAAGGCGACTCTTTTGTAACTCAATCGGATTAAATACTTTTTAAACGACATGTTTTTAGATTTACTTTCCAACTACGAGTATACAAAAAATATTCATTTTAGATTTAATTATATTTAATCGTAAAAATACTTTTAACTGAACAACTTGTCCACGTTAAAGCCGAGAATGAACAATACCCTTTACGAAGGACTAAAACAGCTATATTTATTTGACCAACTTTGTTTATGACTCAAAACAAACTTACTTAGCAGTCGTAGTATCCTCTTAATAAAATAGCATAAGCTGTTTTAGAAATATGTTCCCTGCAAAGCGCTTTTTTGCAGCCCTTGTAGAAGTTAGTGGTCAAACGACGCTTTATTGCAGGACAGTAGCTTGTTAGCAACAAAATGTCAAAAAGTTGCAAATAATATTGAAAACTTTTAGTGATTTTTGAAGTAGAGTAATTATTGCGTCATATTATAACATAAAAATAGCATGTTCTAGTAGTAATTATCGAAAATATTAAACAAATAAAGGTACCTTTGAAAAATAGTTACGTAGATACCTTTCGTAAATTTTACGACTACCATACGATATATCCCGACTCAATGACCATGCATCCGCAATGATTGTTTGCTGGTCATTGGCGATGCGAATTAGGAAGGTATTGGGAACGGGCGGGGAGGCGGGGGTCGGGAACTTACCAAAACACTAAATTCGCAAGGTACGCGTCGTCATTTTGACGAATGGTTAGTGACACAGGGTTAAAAATATTTTTCGATGGCATGTAAAGTCATGTCGGCGTGATAAAAACTCTGACACCAAGTTAAGCTCTAACTACAAGAAAAAGAACGAAGAAAGTTCATATTTTCACTAATTATTTACATCCTACTAATATTACCTGATATTATTATTAATATACTACCTGAAATGGATGACATTAGGGGATAATCCTATTTTTTTTTTCTTTGTCCGTCTGGTAGTTTATTAAAAGTATTGGACGGGTATTTTTTTTTTCACGTGGTCATAAAATTACGGAGATATATTGAGTTGAAATGGCGCATGACGTCACATGTAGGTAAGTTTTATACCTACTTGTGACGTAGTAAGCCCCGACTCTCCAACTTTAATGAGTTCTAAGTATTTTTTTGATATTTTGATAAAACAAAAAATACGTGTCTAATATTTTTGTATTACCTGCTTGACGGACAAAATAGAATGTCGGTTTCTTTACCCAGTCCGATCCCCTATTCATAACTATTGACATTTAATTTTGACATAAAAGAAAATGTCTCAATTTAATTGTACTGATCTAAAGGAAATAATTAATTAATAATAATATTTATTGCATGCTAATTTAGGATGGAAATTGCAATGCTTGTAAAAGGCTGCTAAGTCTTAAGTAACAACATAAAATAACACCAACATTGTACACTTAGTTCGCAATAAAAATTTGACTTTGACTTTTATAAATGCGAAAGTTTGTGAGGATGGATGGATGGATGGATGTTTGTTACTCTTTCACGCAAAAACTACTGAACAGATTTGGATGAAATTCGGCACTCAGGTAGGTTATAACCTGAATTAACACATAGTCACATAGGATACTTTTAATCCCCGTAGTACGATCCCATGGGACAATTATCAAACTACACGCGGGTGAAGCCGCGGGCACCAGCTAGTACATATTAAATACAGGTATTGATGATGGGGTAGGCAAAGCTTGATGGCAAAATCAATCTATGTTCTACGTTCGAAAAAAAGCCCACAGCCTCGATTTGCGACCGTAACAAAATAAACATGCTAATAATATCAAAATCATCAATCAATTCAACTCTCTAGGTTCATTTAATTCCTTGGAATGACTATTTCATGAGAGCAGCGGTGGCCCAGTGGTGGCAGCTCCGACTTACGAGCAGTAAGCCGTGGGTTCGAACCCAGGCATTACTTGTGTAATTTATTTCATCACCGCTGCTCCCAAAAACGGTGAAGGAAAACATCGTGAGGAAAACCGCATGTCCTAGAACTAAAAATTCGAAGACATGTGACATCTACCAACCCGCACTGGGCCCGCGTGGTGGATACAGCCCACTCCCTTTCATAGAGAGGAGGCCTGTGCCCCAGCAGTGGGACCATTATAGGCTGATGATGATGACAATTTCATGAAAAAGTCATTTAACATGATTAAATCGAAATAATGACGATGATGAAAAAGACAGATAGACAATGACAATGTGTCAGTTTGTCGAATCTTCCGTCGACATAGCCCGTTTTTACGGCGGTCATGCTACGCGTGCTATGTTGTGTCCCAGCAGTGAGAACACAACAAAATATCACGGCTGTAATCCCTGTGGGATTACGCAAACGTGTATCTAATTGTACACCCACTTTTACTCAGTTATGTTTAAGTCCAATGTAAAAGGGGGCGCGCCTATTGCCATCAACCGAGCGCAAATCCAGACTCCGTGGCTGCTTCTGAGACTTTTCTGATGGAAAACCCCAATAATACTTTGCCCGACCTTTGAATCGAACTCAGGACCTCATGCTCAACAGTGGCGCTTGGGACTAGTCGACCAACGAGGCAATATGAATATTACAGGCTGTTAATGCTTATTCTATTTACATTATTACTAAGGGACTTCAACAGATTAACAAGCAATATTATTAACAAATACTCAAGCTGCTTTTTAGGATTCCGTACCTCGAAAGGAAAAAACGGAACTTATAGCATCACTTTGTTGTCCGTCTGTCTGTCTGTCAAGACCCTTTTTCTCAGGAACGCGAAGAGGTATCAAGCTGGAATATATATCAAATACTCAAGTCTATTGTCCCTAGGAGCTGTGAAAAAATCAAACTTCTAATCCAACGCAATCAAAAGATACAGCCGTTTATGCCGCAAATTTTCGACACTTGCAGGGAATCAAAACCTACAGGGTACTTCCCGTAAATTCAGAATCTTGAAATTTGGTACAAAGCAACGGTGAGGAAAAATTGCGAAAACCGTAAATTTTTAGTTACATCATATGATAAAAATATTTTTAATAATTTTAAACTTATTACCACTTTCCTCACGAATGCGTAGAGGTATTAAATTGAAATTCATACCAAATATCCAAGTCTATAATACCTTTCAGCTGTAACAAAATCAAACGTCTATGTCAACGCAATCAAAAGAAACAGCAATTTAAGCCGCATATTTTAAAACTCGCAATACTTGCAAGGGCATCAAAACCTAAAGGGTACTTCCAGTTGACCTATAATCTTGAAATTTGGCATGAAGCAATGTTTTATAGCACATATAAGGAAAAATTCCGAACATTTAATTTAATTTTTAGTAACATCACATATTTTTATTTATTCTCTTCAATAATTTTGGTTTGTACGGAACCCTCGGTGCGCGAGTCCAACTCACACTTGGCCGGTTTTTTTTTTTTACCTTCTGTAGTATGCAACGACTTATTGTCGGGCCTACGCTGTCCTCTTATACTTAAGTACTAACGCTTCAACTTCAAATATTGTAAAACCAAATGATTTTAAAAGAGTAACCATGGAGTTTCTTGCCGTTTCTTCTCCATAGGAAACGACCAACCCGAACCGTGCACCTTTTGTTGACGTTTTAATATTATAAGTGCCCATGTTGGTCTATGTAAAATACAATATTTTGATTTTGCTTAATGTTCTCGACGTATGCAGATCAGGTTCACACTCAACGGTTACCAGTCAATGAGGAAACGCGTCACCCAATTATGACACGCACGTAATTCTGTGGCATTCAAACGAAAATGTGAAGGTGGTGACGAAAATATACCAATCGGATGTATTTATAGTGTAAGGGACTGATAAAAACGGTGAAGGAAAACATCGTGAGGAAACCGGCATGTCCTAGAACAAAAAATTCGAAGACATGTGACATCTACCAACCCGCACTGGGCCCGCGTGGCGGATTACAGACCACTCCCTCTCATAGAGAGAAGGCCTGTGTCCCAGCAGTGGGAGCATTATAGGCTGATGATGATAATGATGAAGTGACTGATTCTGCTGGTCGAGAAAAAGGAACCAAGGTGTAGTTGGGCAGGACACCTGAGGATCTCGGGGCTGAAAAAACAATCGAAATATTTTATTTTACATAGGCCTACGGACACTTATATAACGTCGACAAAAGCTGCACGGTTCGGGTTGGTCGTTTCCTATGGAGATGAACCGGCAAGAAACTCCATGGTTGCTCTTTTAAAATCATTTGGTTTTACAATATTTGAATGTTACAGCGTTAATACTTAAGTTTGGGAGGACAGCGTAGGCCCGACAATAAGTCGTTGCTAACTACAATAGGTAGAACAAGATAAAGAAAAAAAAATTCAAAGCTAAATAATAATACCAGGTCGGGTCGATCTTTAAGTTAAGCCGCACTTGCCTAGGCTGATCTGTGGATGGGTCGCCATCCATCCTATACCGAGCTTCCTCCGTGCCTCGGAAAGCACGTTAAGCCGTTGGTCTGGGTTGTCATTTGTAGATCTTTGACAATCGTTACAGGTAGTCAGTAGCCAGAAAGTCTGAAAACCAGTCTTACCAAGGCGTATCGTATTAGCAAGTACTAGCAGGGCTGTGGAGATCAGATCGGCAGTCGCTTCATGTAAAGTGCTGGCATTCGACTGTATCCAGTTTGACTGAAAGCTGACCACAACATAGATGAGAAAAGGCTAGGCAGATGATGGTATAATGATTAGATTTGGAATCACTGCCTTTTCACTGTTTCTAGATTGGCCAATTTTTAGGGTTCCGTACCCAAAGGATCAAACGGGACTCTGAGAATTCACTGTACGTCCGTCCATCCGTCCGTCCGTCCGTCCATCCGTCCGTCTGTCACCAGGCTGTATCTCATGAACCGTGATAGTTAGCCAGTTGAAATGTCTACGTGCTACTAGATTATGTATCTCTGTTGATGCTAAAACAACAAATACTAAAAACAGAATAAAATAAATATACACCAATATTTTTTAATTAGTACAAATACTTAAAGGGCTTATTAGAGAAGGTCTTGGTATTATTGTATATGTCGGCGCCTTTGCAAAAAGGCTTCATATGACTCACGTTGCAAACTAAACTGTGACCACAGACGAGAGAGAAGCGGTCTACAATTCTCTCTGGCGGAACGTCAAGTTGTTGCGGGCAGCCATATTGACTTGTGAGGTTGTCAAGGAAGGTGCCGCGTAACAAGGCGTTGACGGATTGCCGACGTCTGTTTTCTTAATCTAATTAAATTTGGTGCCACATATCACATGTGATTCCTTTATAAATGTAAAATCTCATTAAATAATATTCATAAACAGAAAAGTTATTAGCGTTTGTTTATATCTCAAAATGTCACTCAATTTATGGAAACAGTGTACAGCAGCAGCTCTGAAAAAATTATATCGAGGTTCTTCAAATATATTTTTTCTTTATATTTTCTGAAAGTTGCGGCCACACTTGTGACCACTACTAATCGTTAGCTGGCAAAAAAAATCGCAGACGTTAAGCTGGCCATTTAATTAAAACCGGTATGGCTCATACGAAACTAGTTTGTATTAATGCCAGCTATCGATTAATGGAGGTGCGTAGTGCGCGGCAGCATCTTTGAAAAAAAAATGGCGGATTTTTGGCATACCATTTAGTTCAAATTTACTTATCATAACATCAAGCCTGTAATCCCCAAAGGGTTACACAGAAGTGTACCTAACCGTACACCCACATTTTGGCAGTTGTGTTTAAGGGGGCAAGCTTATTGCCATCAACCGAGATATAAAATTTACTGAACACAAAACTCGCTTTCTGCTTGTTAGCCTAGGCATCGCGAGTCACGCTCCATGCCCAAACGCAAGCTGTAAGGCATACTAAGTGCAGTTTTTGGCGCAACCCAGCTTAACCTGCACCGTATCTATTACAAATTGGTCTCACCGATATTTGGAGTAGAATTAAAGAGAAAAACTTTACATCTCTAGGTTTTTATTTTCAGAAACAGCTCGAAGTATTTGAGCTTAAAAAATATCTTTGATAAGTGAACAGGAAGGAGGCCGCTAGTTCTAAATGAAACCATTATTAATTACAATCTGTTAATTTATTGAATCATAAGACAAAGTAACAAAGGTGAAAATAATTCCCTTTTAAGAAAAAAACTTTCTGACCTAGAAATACACGAAAAAGTTTTGTAGAAGCTTCGTTCTGTTTTGCGGGTCAGAAAGACTTTAATTTTTATTGTTATTCCATTAAAATGAAAGCATTTATTCTAACAAGAAAATTTTAAATGACATAACATAATAACAACGAAATTAGTCAGAAAAGCAATCTGACTAATGTCGTTGTTATGTTAAGTCATTCCAGTCATCCATAATAATTATGATTAAAAAAAATTACAAGCGAATACTAAAAGCGTTGCTTTCCTAATTCGAGAGGTTTGTTTCTGCAGCGTAAGACTAGTATTGGTTCTTGTTAGTTGTACTGACATTTTCAACACCTTCACATCTTAATCCATCATGTTTATCAACACATTGACAGAAAGGCTCACCCATCTCGTTAAGAGAACAAACACCGTTATTCCGGCAATATCCGTGGCACGCGTACACTTCACACCTATTGCCTGAATAACCGGCATTACATCTGAAACAACGACAATGTTAAAAAAGTCTACTTACAATAACCGAGGAAAGCAATCCAAGGAAAAGAATAAGTTTTACCTGCATTGAGGAAGTCCCGCATCATTGAAACTGCAGTCTCCTTGCATGCAGTAGTTTTGGCAGACTGAAACATCGCATCGCTCGCCAATGTAACCAGGTGTGCATTTACAAAGAGATTGTCCGATAACTTTCATACCATGAACACAAAATAGTCCATCAGATTTATTTCGTACAAGACTCGTTAATGGATCGCAATCTTGAATTTCTGGAAGATTTTCTTCTATTTTGTACTTGGCGACTATACCAACTGTAACACCGCTAGTGTCCAATTGAAAACTTCCGTAGGAAGTCCATGGAATTATCTTAGATTTCGGTAATTTCCATACTAATATATCGCAGTTGGAACACCAATCCACGAAGTAGAGCATTGTTTTTGAAACGGACAGTGTGTTTGATGATGGTTGATACACCAACATCGTTGGATCTTCGAAATTTAAAGAACTTAATTTTTGTTTGTTGTTTCCATTTAAATCAGTACAATAAACAAAGTGTTTTGAACGAGTTTCGGGCTCAATCCAAAACACCTTTTGTGTTTGTTGGTCAATAACCAAGCTGTGTGGTTCCAGTTTGACATTATCTGAATCGATAGACAATGAAGTAATAACTACTTCTCTTTGGGAACCATCAAACCGAGCTCTCTCAACTGTAGGCGGCGTCTGGTTTGTGTTGATCCAGTAGACGTACCTGTAAATTAAACATTATTACATTCACAAAACAATAACAGATTCCGATAAGATTATTAAACTATGGTAAACGTACCCTCTACAGCTATCCACAGCAATATCTGTGGGGATACCGTCACCCGTCCTGGTTAAAAGATTTCCGTAAATATTGTCAACCAATCCGCGTTTTACAGAAATCCAATTAATGCTTCTTTCCCGTGTGTCACTGAAGAACAGTTTCTCTGTGACCGGATCGAAAGCAAGACCGTGAATGCTTCGCCAGTTTCTCGCAGTGAAGCATTTCTTTTCCATGGCCGATATATCATAACCACATATAGCATCATTGCCGCTCTGTTTGTCGATGAAAAACATTATGTTAAGACCTTCAGCGTAAACTAACGCTGTGAGGTTTTTTGAGTCAAAATGTATGGATTCTGTTTTGATACCGTTGGTATAAAATTCTAAGATATCTGCTTTAGTTGCGGCAATGTCTAAAACAAAAGAAAAAGAGTTAACCTTAGGCTACGTTCTCAGCTACAGGTGATTCGCTTTGCGACGCACTTTTGTCCTTCGCGTGAGTACCACCCCGCTCCGAAATTCACTTCGTTGTGACTCATGACGTGCTCTAAATAATCGCGTGACGCTTGTTTGTTATTACCAATGCCATGGCCCAGGGGATACAAATTCATCATGTGCCTAGCCGTTTTCCAAATATACTGGGGTCAGCTTCCAGTCTAACTGTATGCAGCTGAATACTAGTATTTCACATGACTTCCACAGCCCAGTTAGTAATTGGTATTACTATACCCCATGGTAAGACTGGTTGTCAGACTTTTAGCCCATTGATTACATGTTACGACTGTCAAAGATCTAATGACAGCCAAGACCAACAGCCTAACGTTCTTTCCGAGCCTCGTTGGCCAGTCATCCACGGACCAACCTAGGCAGGCATGGCTTATCCTAAAGATTGTCCCGAGCGCCTTTTATTATGTACGAACGCACTGCTGAAATCGGTGTATTTACACCAATTTCAGCAGTGCTTTCGACAAGGTGGACCACAAAATCCTCTTAAAGAAGCTTGAAGGTTTTGGCATGTTTGGCCAATTACTCCTTTGGTTTAAATCTTATCTCACGGAAAGACAACAAAGAGTGGTTGTAAAGGGATATGAGTCATTGGTCTATTTCCCAACATCTGGGGTCCCCCAAGGTTCACAGCTAGGTCCAATTCTCTTCTTAATGTTCGTCAATGACATAGTTCTGAAAATGAAATACAGCAAATGCTCTATTTTTGCTGACGATTTAAAGACCTTTAATGAAATAAACTCATCCAATGACGTGCAACTTCTCCAGGCTGACCTTGTTCACGATTGGTGCTTAGAAAATCGGATGTCCCTCAATGTGAAAAAGTGCTACCACATAACATTTACTAAGAAACGAAGACCATTACCAACTTCATACTCAATTAATGGGATAAAACTTCAAAAAGTAGACATGATTCGCGATCTGGGAGTCCACCTGGACTCTAAACTCACATTCATCAGCCACATTGACAACATCACTACCAAAGCTGCAAAAATGTCTGGCTTTATTAAAAGAATATGTCGTAATTTCCAGTCCATCTCAACCTTAAGCTCTTCAATACCCTTGTGAGAAGTCTTTTGGACTATCCATCTCCAGTTTAGAACCCCACTTACCGTATTCACGTAAATAGGATTGAACGTATCCAAAGAAACTTCACTAGATATCTTCGTTTTAAAAACGCTAGCTGTCCACTGGATTCCTCTTATGGTCAAAGACTCAGCCACTTCAATATGTGCTCACTCAAACACCGAAGATACGTAACGGACCAAATCCTACTTTATAAAATAGTTAACGGCTTAGTAAATGCTCCCGATCTATTAGCGGAACTAAGAATAGCTGTACCGCGACAACAAACTATGAGATCTAGTCGCGATACCATAACATTTGCCACCACTGCAAGTCGTACTAACCTTGGTAGCACCGCGCCCATGAACCGACTAATGAAAAACTATAATAAAATCGCTGCACGAACCAGTAGCATCGACATCTACTCTCAAACCCCTTCCGTCAATACCGTACTAACCTGTTAACCAGATCGGAGTCACGGACCGTCTATGCGATATCAGGCACCGAGTAATTAATTGCAGCCACTTCCATTTTCTTCTTTTTGGCCTTTTATATCTTTAGTTTTTATTTAACTTGTATTTTTATTGTTTAATAATTCGGTATTTCCCACCGGCTTTTTCATTGTAAAACCCAAACTCTGTAATTGTTTCTGACTTGTTCTTTTATAATTTTGCGAGTGCTGTGCACTTCTTTAAGTGACGAATTCACTGTACCTAAAACTGTTTGTGATCTATATTTATGTATGTTTTAGTGAGTAAGTCGTTGAAGTGGCATAAAATAAATAAATAAATGTAGCCACGAGATCCTCTTAAACATCGTCGTATTCAGTTGCATCTGGTTGGACTAGAAGGTGACCTCAACATAGTAAGGAAAAGGCTAGGTAGATGATGTGTATGACCAAGCATTAACATATTTAATTTGGCCCACTGGCACAAGCAAAAGAGTTATCTTCTCCCTGTACAATAAAATGATGAATAAAAAAAAATTGTGCGTGGGGTAGGGACTCCACGCAAAATTTTTTTCGCGCGGAGGGCCGAGCTGAAGAAGTGAAACTTCGTAATACTACACGCATGCGTTCGAGTGCCACGCATTCACTCTCGTTATTTAATTGAGCTTCTAAATCATATTTTGTTGTTGCATTATTTTTATTACATAATTATTACATAAGTTTATCGAGGTTATCATGGAAATTGAGCGAAGACTGGTCACACTGAAGAGTCGAATGCATGAGTGTTTGCACGCCATCTTGCGTACCTAGTATAACAACGTAGTCACAATATCATGTAATACTGACATCTCTTAGTGAGTTATAGATAATATTCGCCCTCCATGGTAGTGTTAAATTTTTTGGAAGTCGCATAAGAAGTTTCACTTCAAAAAAATTGTAAATTCATCCTTACCATTTCTATAAATTTTATAGCACTCCGAATTTAACCATTTTCCGCTGTCCCAATTTTCCAAAGAATGGCAAACAGGATTATAAGTAATGTATGCTAACACCTTCATACGTAGTTAACCATCTGACTGGCTTGTTCTGCTTTTGTAATAAAGCATCGAGGTCGTCAGCAGTCTATGTACAAGTTACACCGTAGTTAGAATAAGTAACATTCATAATGAAAAAAATAACTCACCCCAAGACTGCGCCAACCTCACGCACAGCGCCACCAGCGCCAACACACACTGTGTTCTACACATTGTATACTCCGGAAATACTAAAGTTATTACAACTCAGGTCGATGATGCGTCCACTTCTGTTGATCACTCCTGGGATAGTAATGCAAATGCTGGCGTTCTGCCTTATAAATAAGACTTTTAGGTATACTGGTGGTTGAACAGACTCTCTGATAAGTGCTCTGATTAACGCAAGTGGTTTTTCCAACTCATTATACATTTTATTTTGATAACCTCCTATAGGTTAAAAAAATATTGACAAAAAAGTTTGGTTTTTCCACTTTTTTGTTGTACTATCCTAAACAAATATTGATATGCGTTTATTTTAAGTTGTTAGCAATAGGTAAGTAATCTATATAATAAAAATCAATTGCTGTTCGTTAGTCTCGCTAAATCTCGAGAGCGGCTGGCCCAATTTAGCTGATTTTGGTTTTAAAATGTTTGTCGTAGTCCAGGGAAGGTTTAAAAGGAGGTTGAGAGAGGTAGGGTAGGGTAGGTAGGTAGGGTAGGGTAGGTAGGTAGGGTAAGGTAGGTAGGTAGGTAGGGTAGGGTAGGGTAGGGTAGGGTAGGGTAGGTAGGTAGGTAGGGTAAGGTAGGTAGGTAGGTAGGTAGGGTAGGGTAGGGTAGGTAGGTAGGTAGGTAGGGTAGGCAAAAAGTGCATTGCAACGCATGCCGGGGACAGCTAGTATATGATATAATTACAAAATCTCTAATATTTACAAGATATAGCAACTGAATCTATAATTTTATTTGATATAATGATCAGTTAATACACCAATATTTTTTAATTAGTACAAAATACATAAAGGTTTTTATGTATTTTGTACTAATTACTGACGAAGGTCTTGGTATTATAAAGGGTGTAAAACACCTCTTAACGAAGCCGAAAGGCACTGGTTCTCCCTGTCATTGCCATCATTTTTTTGTTCTACACCATACCTGGGAACCTTCTAGTTACGGAGATATTAGGGGTCAAAGTTTCAGCTTTTTGACAAGTATTTTTCTACATACAAGTTTTTAATGTAAGATTTTTACTTTAAACACCTCCACGACACCCGTACTATTCAATCCGTCCATCAGCACAATGTTTTGAATGCGTTACATAGAGTTCTACCACATGTAGCGTTGTGAGGGTCTCAACTGAAATTAGTCGAGTAATCCTAAAATGTCATAATTAGTAACTAGGGACCTTACTAAAAACGCGGTACAACACTAGTTTTTGACAGGACGCTATGACTCTGCCATTTCGATCCCGTTGGCTTAGCTGAATCTATCTTCTGACCTCAAGATTCTTTGTGCCCCGACTTAGGGTGAGTTCCACATTAGTTAAGTAATTCTGCCTGTCATGCCTGATTCTCTGCGCTGGATAACCTATATGGATTTCATCACCTAAGTGATATCTGATTTTGCATGTGGCTATGCCACATGTGGCTAGTAGTTGTCCAGCGCACAGGAAACTGTAATTGTGAATGTATCACTGCTGCATCGAGGTGTGTAGTGCTCCTTACTGTGTTATTTGTAAGTAATCATGTATACTTTATGCACATTAGATGTTCATACTTAACCTAACTTTTCATCTGTCATGGTGCTTGCTATGTTTGCCCACTTTTACCTGTAAACCGCTGCGATGTACTGAGCCTACACCTACAATGCGTCCCATACCGGTCCTTGGCCTACAAAGGGGTGTAGCTGGTACATCGCATGCGGCTTGCTGCCAACTGCATCGCAACGCATCTAACATGCGCACCCTATGGTGCTTCCAGGGTTCTTCCCACGGGCTTGGGGCTGTGCCCCTGGCCCACTCCTGCACGCTGCCTACTCCTGCACGCTACCTAAGCACGCTACCTACTGCTGTGCCAGTGCGCAGCCTACCCTGCGCACGTGGCTCTTCGCTCGGGCTTGCCGCTGTGCGCTAGCCTACCCCAGCACGCTACCTACTGCTGTGCCGGTGTGCAGCCTACCCTGCGCACGTGGCTCTTCGCCCAGGCCATGACCGGCCTACCTGTGGTCTACCCCACGGGAGCCGGTGCCTGCGCAGCCTACCCTGCGCAGCCCTGCCGTGACCTGCCTACCTACCTGCCTACCTGTGGCCTACCCCACGGGTACCCTGCGCAGCCTACACTGCGCAGCCCTGCCGTGACCTGCCTGCCTGTGGCCTACCCCACGGGTACACTGCGCAGCCTACACTGCGTAGCCCTGTCTTGACCTGCCTACCGGTGGCCTACCGCTGAGCCGGTGCCGACCGGCCCCCCACGTCTGCACGTGCTGCCAAGGGACGGTACCCTTTTAATTAATAAGTGATAGTGAACGGAACAGAACATAGTGACAGTTACCCGCGACCTAGTTTAGTGCTCTGAATATATGTATTAACTGGTCCAGCTGTTTTACTTTACCTACCTACCTATTTGCTAACGGCCTGCGCAGCCTACCCTGCGCAGCCCTAACCGTTACACACAAAACATGATTTTACACCCCCCAAAAAAAGTCGTTTCCCAGCGATAATTTTTGCGTAAAGTTACTTAGTTTCATGTACAGAATGCTTGGTTGACGGCTTCGTGATGAGGTGATTTACACCGTGTATAATATGTAAAATCTCATTAAATAATATTCTTAAACAGAAAAGTTATTTGCGTTTGTTTATATCCCAAAATGTCACTCAATTTATGGAAACATTGTACAGGCTATGTATTCATTAATCGTACTCTCTCACTCTCGCGTTCGTGTTCTCTCGCTTGAACTTGCCCCGCCTCAAACAGCTGTTATGATAATTGTAGGTAGGTAACTAAAGCGTATCTTTATGCTTTACGATTGAAAACGAAGAAAAATTGAAATACAAGGTTAACGGAAAAAGAATAAGCACTTATTCAATTCAAACTTTTCCTTCGTAGTTTAATTGGGCTTAGGACCAACAAAATTACTAACTTTATACAATTAATTATTATGAAAACAATTAGGTAACTAAACTAAAAAAAAAACGAATTAAATTAAAGCTTCAAATCTCGGAAAAAAGTAATTTTGGCGTATTTAATCCCAGATAGATAACCATACTGCGAGTTACATAAAAGATAACCATACGCTTCAAAAGCGCAAGATTTTCAAACGCGTCTATTTCAGAATATAAGTTAGGTAGATTTTTAATAACTTCATCATTTTAAAGGTTTACTATTAGAGTAAAAATACGATTATATTAGTCTATTATAAGTTATTTATTACTAATAAAAATCCACAGTTTTTTCTTACTATCCAGTCATTTTTAATACAATCAGTCTGAAAATAATAATCATCATCATACTAAATAAGTTTATAGACAGTCATGACAAACGTCATTCTTGTGCTCGCCTCTCGAGCGCTTCAACTCTTCATGGCTACTAAAGTATTGTATTTACCGCATAGAAACAGCCGTCCCGCGGTAGAGTAGACCGACGTCTGAGTTGGTTGAAAAGCATAAGTTGATACATGCACGGAATAAAAAAACGATGGTGATATATTGTTTTCACGAGCGCCTTTGGGGCGTAGGTTATCTTTCTAGGGTTGAAAAGTTTGAATCAGATGATTTATTTACAATAATTTACGTATTTACAAAACTTAATAAAAAAAACTTACAGGTATTTTAACTGTCCTTTGAAATGTCCACCACCATTATCAATACAAAGACGGGCACGTTTAATTAAATTGTTTTTTAACGATAAAAGTATGCTTGCTAACTTTTCACTTCGTCAAATGCTTCCAATATGCGCTGTTTTAATTGTTCTACACTTGTTGGCTCACTAATGTACCACTCATCGCTTAAGTTCACTACTGTAACAAACTTGCTAGCTCCTCGTGATAAAAGAAGGAAACAGATTTGTACATTAAAAAGGTTTTTAAGGGGAAAATGAATATATTATAAAATGACATAAAAAGTACAATAAATTATTAAAAAAGTAGAGGGCAGGCTAGCCGGGAACGTTTTGAATGCCTCCGCAAATCTCAGAGCGTGATAATAACTGAAGACAAACATCCACATGTAGAAAGCGATGATCAAGACGAGCTTGACCACGACGAACTTGATGCAGGGCAGCTGGGCAGGACCCACCATCAGACACGTACCGACCGTGCCAGGCTCGTCAGCTCGTAGAGCAGCTTCCTCACTGCAGCTAGCAGCAGCCACGGCAGCACCAGACGAAGAACGCTCCTCCAGAAACACAGGATAGAGAAGCACTATGTAAAATGGTGCGCAGTGCTGTATGCAACGGCATCGACAACTCAGCCGGCATGTTCATCTGCCAAACCTGCTTTAGATTGGCGTTACTGAAGACTTGACTGAGCTCTTGACTCGACTGACCCAGGGTATCCGTCAGAAATCCCTTTTATACCCTGGTCCTCCGTTTCTTTCTTGAAATTTATTTCCAGATTCAAAACTGCTGCGTTAGTAAGACGCAACCTGCCAGTATTAAAAACAGCCAGTAACAATGGTCAAAAACCCTGCACATAATATTTTTATAAATATAACTCAGAATATTTTTACACAGCAAATATTCACAATTAACTATAAAATACAGCAATTGAACTAACGAATTGATGATTATAATTTTTAGTAATATATAATCTAAATGAAACCTTCATAGAGAGTTTGGCTGGTAAGAATCAAAAATAAAAGTAAATGACATCTGACAAATTTGAAGTAAACACGTCACAACAAAGGATATAAAGAAAATATTTATAAAAATGAATCGATTGGTAAAATGCCAATGTAAAACCAATAAAAGTATGAATATGGATGATAAGTGTGAGTATAAAGTGTCTGTAGTAGGCAGATACTATACTACACAAAAAAAGTCCAATGGTGTGAGACAAGGTGAGCGTGAAGGCCATGCCACGGGGCCACCTCGACCGATCCACTGACTCCCGAACTCCTCCGTCAGGTATTCACCCACTGCGCTATGGTAGTGACAACATTGCCGTCCCAAGATAAGAACTGGTAAGCCATTGCGACAGTAAAAACGTAAACAAACAATTTTAAGTGAAAGACGCACGCGCAAACTTCCGCTATCAAATTGGCACTGTCTTTGTTGCTCGCCCGATAAAGGATCGCTGGCCATGGCTGGCGCAGAAGGGGGCGTGGCTTGAGCTTAGACGCGAGTTTGCCGGGATTTATGAATGGCGACCGAAATGGAATATTACTTACTGGATCTACGTCCAGTAGTATTAGTATTTTCTAGTAGTAATTGTTTTGAATGATTGATTCAGTTATGAATTTACCAGTTTTGACAAATTTTCGTAGACAATTTTGGGATTTTGTTTTTTTGAGTTTTGACTACACAAATATAAACAGTAACGGGTACGGATAGAGCCCCATTTTTTTTTGTACTAATTAAAAAATATTCGTGTATTTAAAGGGGCTGCCATACAAAACAGTGATTTTTTTACTCGTTTTTATAAATGAACGGAACCCTTCGAGCGCGAGGCCGACTCGCACTTAGCCGGTTTTTCTCCATCCCATGGTCAACATGGTAAATCCCTCCAAATTGTCCTCAAAATCTTGACCATCACAATTTAAACACACATGACTTGGTCATTGATATTCAAACGCGCATTACCAAATGTAGAAACGTGGTACGTAATGCATATCAAAACATTTAAGCGGATTCATTGAAATTTGAGGTTAGAGATAGCCTTTAGATGGTTTAAATTATAGGCAGTTAAAATGAGCTACCGTATGTATAGCAAAGGTGTATCAGCATCAAGCGCAAAGGCGCTGTGATGGACCACGAACATCAGGTTGCAGCGCACTTGCGATGAGGACGGCTTCATCAAGGTGGAGAGGAAGAAGAGGAAGCCTGCGTATCGCAACCAGTGTGGGACGGCAGCATCTAACATGCTGCTACGTCCTGCAGTGCCGACGATGCAGCTGTACGTGTTCCGTTTGCACCACTCTGCGAAGACTGAGGACATCGTAGAGTACATTCGGGTGAAGACCAACTGGACTTTGAGGGTGAAGAAGCTGGAGGCGCGCCATAACACCAATTTCAAGTCGTTCGAGGTGCGAGTTCTGACCCACCATTTGGTGACCTTCCTCAAGGAAGAGTTTTGGCCGAAAGGTGTGCTGTATCGGCGTTTCCGCGGCCAGCTACGTGACACCTCGCTACGTGACACCTCGCTGCGTAACACAAAGCCGTCACTTTGTGCGCATTACTTTTTTAAGTTTTCGTTTTATAAAGTATGTATTAGTTTCTAGTTGGTGTTTTTATGCCTATATATTGTGTTTTATGGGCCTAGTTGCCTGAATTAAAGGATTGTATTGTATAGTCAGGGAACTAAATTGTAAAGCTTATTGACATTACTTCTTATCGGGTGGTCACCCATCCATCAACTTTGAAGATACCTCCGTGCGGCTAAGTTACCCCAAGAATGTGTTACAGCTCGTCAACACAAAAGAGGATAAGGAATGACCGTCTGTATCCAACTTTGCCCATCATTATGAATTATTAACATTACATTTAAGTGTAAATTTTGGATGATTGTGTCAGAAAATAAATGAATGAATTATCACATTATGTTACCGGCAAAGCATATAATTCAGTTATTCTAAAGAATACCCAGTCATTTTAAACGATACCGAACGTTTAGTCGGTTGTGTCTTGAATACACGGTTGGGGGTTGGCGGGAGGTAATTCCTTACATTTTCAAGGCAAAGTAAATCTATAGAATACCGGATTATATACTCGTAATCAACTTCTATATTACTATCTGTCACTCTGTTCTGAACCGATCGCTAGCACGCTTGCTCTTTGTACATCGTAGGGGGATAGAATTAAGTTGTTTTGTTATTTTTATTAGTTTATTTTTGTAATAATGGGAACTCACCCAATTATTTTCATACACTACATGTAGTAGCACTACAGCTAATTCTAACCCACCTACTAACTACCTACTATCTACCATGTGTCTACCTACTCACCTACCTACTATCTACCATGTGTCTACCTACTATCTACCTACTCTACCACATCTCGTGGGAGGTCAATCACCAACAAGGGTTTATCTATTTACCTTTGGCTGCAGTGGTCCTAAGCTCCTTCGATACCTAACTACCGGTCAGTTGGTGATCATACTGATGACATCCACTGTGGTAACTAAGGTTCTTGCCTTCAGAGTTGCTTGAGTTCGCTTATGAGTTTCTCAATTGGAAATAGTCTAATCAAAAAATTTTATCCTATCGTTAAAACGGCGTTGCCATGGAGAATGCTGAGGACTCCAACGGGTGTTTATTTATTATTGGCATAGTAGTTCTCTATGGTAACTACCCTTACTTTTGCGTTTTACTACTTGTCATGTTCAAAAAAAAAACCAACCACTACTAATTTAACTTACTAACCACTAACTAACTAACCACTCTCTCACTCACTCACTCTCACTTTAGTTCCCTTCAAAATGGTTGAGTTGAATGATGGCTGATACATGCGTCATGTTCGTGAACGGGCGCTGTCAGTTGTGACTGGTCATCTCTTAGCTGCCACGGTTTATTTTAATTACTTTATTTTTTAATTACTGATTCAATCTTTTACTCTGGACGCTCTTAACTTGCCCGTATTTCTACATTGTTCTCACATATTTGTAATTCTTAACATGAATGATGTAACCAAGATTTTGTATTTTGATTTAAAAGAGTGTCCATGGAGTTTCTTGCCCGTTCTTCTCCATAGAGATCTACGCTACGGAATGGGCAACTACAGTACTTTCACAAGTTATTATGCCTTGTGACTGGGACTTTCAAAAGTGCCTGTAATGGTCTAATTGAAATAAATGCTTTGACTTTGACTTTGACTACCTAACTAACCACTAACTAACTAACCACAAGTAGTCATAGCGGATTTTATACAGGTAAAATCCTCTCTCTGAAGCTG
This sequence comes from Cerastis leucographa, assembly GCA_963082945.1. Taxonomy (NCBI): domain Eukaryota; kingdom Metazoa; phylum Arthropoda; class Insecta; order Lepidoptera; family Noctuidae; genus Cerastis; species Cerastis leucographa. The sequence continues at coordinate 10,099,264 of OY720371.1, read as the reverse complement.
GGGTACTGTAGCGTTGTGAGGATCTCAACTGAAATTAGTCGAGTGATTCTAAAATGTCACTATTAGTAAGTAACTAGGGACCTCACTAAAAACGCGGTACAACACCAGTTCTTGACGGGACGCTATGGCTCTGCATTTCGTTCCCGCTGGCTTAGCTGAATCTATCCTCTGACCTCAGGATTCTTTGTGCCCCGACATAGGGTGAGTTCCACATTAGCTAAGTAATAGTGTCTGATTCTCTGCGCTGGATAACCTATATTAATTTCATCACCTATGTGATATCTGATTTCGCATGTGTCTATGCCACGTGTGGCTAGTAGTTGTCCAGCGCACAGGAAACTGTAATTGTGTGTGTATTACTGCTGCATCGAGGTGTGTAGTGCTCTTTACTGTGTTATTTGTAAGTGATCATGTATACTTTATGCATATTAGATGTTCATACTTAACCTAACTTTTCATCTGTCAATGTGCTCGCTATGTTTGCCCACTTTTACCTGTAAACCACTGCGATGTACTAAGCCTTCACCTACAATGCTTCCCACACCGTTCCTTGGCTTACAAAGGGGAGAAGCTGGTACATCGCATGCGGCTTGCTGCCAACTGCATCGTATCGCATCTAACATGCACACCCTATGGTGCTTCCAGAGTTCTTTCCACGGGCTTGGGGCTGTGCCCCTGGCCTACTCCTGGACGCTGCCTACTCCTGCACGCTACCTAAGCACGCTACCTACTGCTGTGCCAGTGCGCAGCCTACCCTGCGCACGTGGCTCTTCACTCGGGCTTGGCGCTGTGCGCTAGCCTACTCCAGCATGCTACCTACTGCTGTGCCGGTGTGCAGCCTACTCTGCGCACGTGGCTCTTCGCCCAGGCCATGACCTGCCTACCTGTCATGGCCTACCCCACGGGAGCCGGTGCCTGCGCAGCCTACCCTGCGCAGCCCTGCCATGACCTGCTTACCTACTTGCCTACCTGTGGCCTACCCCACGGGAGCCGGTGCCTGCGCAGCCTACCCTGCGCAACCCTAGCCGCTACCGTTCCGGAGGCCTACTGCTGAGCCGGTGCTGACCAGCCCCTACGTCTGCACGTGCTGCCAAGGGACGGTACCCTTTTTATTTAACTGTGTTAGTGAACGATCAGAAAAAAGTGACAAGAACCCGTGACCTATATTAGTGCTCAATTATATGTATTAACTAGTCCAGCTGTTTTACTTTACTCAACCTACCTACCTATTTGCTAACGGCCTGCGCAGCCTATCCTGCGCAGCCCTAACCGTTACAGTGGCGCCCAACGTGGGGCCCGAGTTACTAAACCATGTTCCCTGTCAAAATGTTATAGTATGTATATAAGATTTTATATGTATGTTTATTTGTATATGTATTGTATGTTTTACATATGTAATAGTTTATTTAAGTTTTGAATGTACTGTTTTGGCACATACTCGTTAGTTTATTCTCCTTTGCAAATCTTTTGTTGTATATAAGTGATTATATTGCAATTTGTAAGTATGTATACATATTTTTTTAATTTTGTGTGCAATAAAGAAAACGAATAAACCTCTCAACACAATGAACCCCTTCAGTGTACTACAACTTTGCTGGTTTTCTTTTTCACTATTTCAGAAATCATTTCAAAGCATAAATTATTGTTCATTAATTTGTTGTTGACGATTAGAATGCCCGTTAAGAGTTTTAGGGACTAAGGTTGTGTAACAAACACAATGTGGTATTAGATGATGAAAACTGTCAAAGAGGCCACGCATAGATGGCGTTACACGTTTGTTACTTTGCATTCGGTTGCTATTGAGTTCCTTGTTCAAAGTGTTGTCGCAAGATGGCGTTGTTTTATAAAGGGTGTAAAAAAACCTCTTAACGAAGCCACTGGTTCTCCCTATCATTGCGATCACTTTTTGTTCTATACCATACCTGGGAACCTTCTAGTTACGGAGATATTAGGGGTCAAAATTCCAACTTTTGGACAAGTATTTTTTTAAATACAAGTTTTTAATGAAAGATTTTTACTTTAAACACTCCCACGACCTTCCACATTCAATCCGTCCATCAGTACAATGTTTTGAGTGCGTTACATTGAGTTCTACCACAAAACATGATTTTACACCCCCCAAAAATAAGTCGTTTCCCAGCAATAATTTTTGCGTAAAGTTACTTAGTTTCATGTACAGAATGCTTGGTTGACGGCTTCGTGATGAGGTGATTTACACCGTGTATTTTTGCCGCTGGTCACTTTCATCTATATATATAAAAGAAAGTCGTGTTAGTTACTTCACTTATAACTCAAGAACGGCTGAACCGATTTAGCTGAAAATTGGCAGGGAGGTAGTTTAGAGCCAGGAGAAGGACATAGGATACGGTAGGGTAGGGTAGGGTAGGGTAGGTAGGTAGGATAGGGTAGGTAGGTAGGGTAGGGTAGGTAGGTAGGGTAGGGTAGGTAGGTAGGGTAGGGTAGGTAGGTAGGGTAGGTTAGGTAGGGTAGGTAGGTAGGGTAGGGTAGGTAGGTAGGGTAGGGTAGGGTAGGTAGGTAGGATAGGGTAGGTAGGTAGGGTAGGGTAGGTAGGTAGGGTAGGGTAGGTAGGTAGGGTAGGTTAGGTAGGGTAGGTAGGTAGGGTAGGGTAGGTAGGTAGGGTAGGGTAGGTAGGTAGGTAGGGTAGGTAGGTAGGGTAGGTAGGTAGGGTAGGGTAGGTAGGTGGGTAGGGTAGGTAGGTAGGGTAGGGTAGGTAGGTAGGGTAGGTAGGTAGGGTAGGGTAGGGTAGGTAGGTAGGGTAGGGTAGGTAGGTAGGGTAGGTAGGTAGTAAGGGTAGGGTAGGGTAGGGTAGAGTAGGTAGGTAGGGTAGGGTAGAGTAGGTAGGTAGGTAGCGTCGGGTAGGGTAGGTAGGATAGGGTAGGTAGGTCGGATAGGGTAGGTGGGTAGTAAAAAGTGCATTGCAACGCATGCTGGGTACAGCTAGTTTAAGATAAAAACATGCAGCGCCCTTCAGCCAACATTCCGGAGAGGAATTAGCACTGAATTTATTATTTATAACACCAATCATCTTCAGTCTCTTGCCATTAACCTAATTTATTTGGAGTTGGCGCAGCATGTCTTCTTCTTCCATACTTCTCTATTACTCGCCGTCTCTTTTTTGCTAGACACCATCATCCGCCTATAATGTTCCAACTATTGGGACACAGGCCTCCTCTCTATGAGAGGGAGTTGGCTGTAATCCACCACGCGGGCCCAGTGCGGGTTGGTAGAATGTCACATGTCTTCGAATTTTTAGTTCTAGGACATGCCGGTTTTCTCACGATGTTTTCCTTTACCATTTTTGAGGGCAGCGTTGATGAAATAAATTACACAAAGTATTGCGCCTGCCTGGGTTCGAACCCACGGCTTACTGCTCGTAAGTCACCTCTGCTAACACCGCTGCTTGCTAGACATATTATCATGCCTTAAATCCATCTATCTATTATTTCTTTGGTCTAAAAGCATCACGATATCCCCATTCCTCAGCATCACATGGCCATACTTTTATAACCGATTACCACAAAACTTTTCAGTCACCGAAGCGACTTTCAGATTTGCTTTTATGTACTTACAATCTCAACATGAATGTCACCTAGGTTTTGTAACAATATTCCGATTTAAAAGAGTGCCCATGCAGTTTCTTGCCCATTCTATTCCATAGAGATCTTCGCTTTTAATGGGCAACTACAGTGATTTCACAGATATTATCCCTTGCGACTGGTTCTTTTTAGCTTTGCCCCACACTAGGAATTTCTCCTGTTTCGTGGGTGCGTTTACAAACATTTAAATTCACATACACAAACAACCAGACCCGGAATAACTACCTGTATATAGGCCTTACAAATATTTGATCCGTGCGGGGATCGAACCCGCGACACGCAGCGCAGCAGCCTATCGCTTAGCCACTGCGCCAACTGTGCCGTCGTGTCACTTGTTGTCTTCGTTTCGACAGTTCAAAAGTACCTGTAACTGGCCTACTATACAAAAAGGTACTATATAATGTAAAGGTTGACTGGTAGAAAATGCCTGTGGCATTAAGTCCGCCTCTGTACATTGTACTTGAAGTGTTAAATAAATAAATATACAGGGTGTAAGGGACAGCGACGCGAAAACGCATACCACGTACTCAGTACTTTTGTAGGAAACTACAAAAGTGCAACACCTACACGGTCAAAATGTATGGAACAGCTGTTTTTTTGCTGCGGATATGTTATTTCAACAAATTATTTGATTTTTGAAGTGAAACTTCTAATGCGACTTCCAACAAGGTAGCGTTAAACGTTCAATGCTCCTGGGCAGGGGGAATAGAAAGAGACAAAGCGAGAGTGAATGCGTGGCACTCGAACGCATGCCTGTAGTATACCTGATACAGGCCAGCGCGATCGTTAGCAACGATTCTGATGATAATTAATTGAATTGTAAACAACGTTTATAAAGTTTGTCATAAAGAAACAATATGATTTCACAAAAAATCAATTTCTACCCCTTCCTATTTTCATTTCCACATTACGAAGTTTCACTTCTTCCGTGCGGAGCGACTCCACGCACTATTTTTTTTTGTTTTACAATAACAATTTACAACACCAATATTTTTCAAAAACATTGTATCAAACACTGCCTGTATCAGGCATGTGATATTCTATTTACAATTCAGGGTGCTCGCCAAATATAACAATGGATTCACTTGGATCCCGGCCAGTGCACATTTTAATATATCTCTTAGCCAGCTTATAATAAAAATGAAAATTTAATAAATACGCCAAAGGAAGGATGTGGACGATGCTTTTTGGTCTGAGTATGATGAATCGTTTGAGAAAATTGAATAAGATTTTTGTGTTAAGATTTGAAATGATTTGGACGTAGCGGGGTTTTGTGGTTGATGTAACAGGGACTATACTGGTATTTCTCCTTGCGGAATTTATGAAATAATCTCTAATTTGGTTGTTTGTGTAATGTCAGTCGTATAGGATTGGTTTGAAGGAGAAGAAATTGTTATACTAATTTAGGGATATGTAGAACGCAATGTAAAGTTCTACGAAAAGCAAGGTTCTTCCGAGCAGACGGGTGTTCGTCTGGTCGGAACAGCCCAACAGTTGTTTTTAGGGTTTTCCTATATAGTCTTAACCGTTGTAATGTCCAGGTGACTATAGTTACCCGTTGCGCATGTCCACGCCCACTCGGAAACTTTGCTGCGCAAGCGCCCCCGGGCAGCTTCCCATTTAAAGCTTATTATCTCGTAAACTACTGCAGCTACACCAATATAAAAAATACGGTGTATAGCTGAAACTATACGGAATCTACATATGCTAAAACTATATCCAACAACTCGAGAGAATTACTTAGAAAAAAATGTAAACTTGAGAATATGTGTTGAATATCAGTAAAATATTTGTTCTTACTAAGTTTTTACCAATAATTTTGTAGTTTGTGTCAATAAAACCTATTTATAATGAAACTAGACTATATAACCTTTTTTTTGATACCCATATGTCCTTACTTGGAATGTTCTGAGTAGCACAATGAACCAAAACAATAGACCCTTTCCCTCATTGATTCGATGCCGGCGGCGGCCTGCGTATGTGTGCGTGAGCGTGTGTATGTGTGCGTGAAAGATGGCCGCCTAAGGCTAGTTTACAAAGGGATTGAATTTCATGTTGCGATTTGTGTTGAAATGAGACACTGATGGGATATTGTATTTATTAAATATTTTACAACAAAGTAGGTATTGAAAATGGAATGCTGTAATGTCCGCGTAACCATGGTTACCCAATATTTTTTCCGCTTAAATGTCCGGGTAACCACGGCTACCCAATAATTTTACACCGAAACGTCCAGGTAGACAAAGATTGCATTTCAATTTCAATTGGTATGTAGGGTATGTAGGTAGGTAGGTAGGGTAGGGTAGGGTAGGGTAGGGTAGGGTAGGGTAGGGTAGGGTAGTGTAGGTAGGTAGGGTATGGTAGTGTAGGTAGGTAGGGTAGGATAGGTAGGTAGGTAGGGTAGGGTATGGTAGGTAGGTTGAGACTTGACCGCTTTGAGACACCTGGCTAGGCCAGTGAGAGCAGCCTGGGGCTGGCTCATCTGCTGTAACTGGAGCTCCAGCTTCATCAGCTGTAACAAACAAACTTGTATTATAACCTCATTCTTACAAAGTCTTATTATGGCACAAACTCTATGTTGGCGATGGCGGGGAGATCTATAACAATCAAGACGTAAGTTACTAAGGATGATACAGTTAAAAAACTATTTTACTAGAAGAATGGGACAGCCTGGGCGTCTAAAGTATACCTTCGGCTACCGGTGGGCTAGCAGCAGCCATAATACATGGCTACCGTTCAGGAGATGGTTGTCCGTTAAACAAAAAAAAACTGACAAACTTCTTTGCAGCTAGGATTCAGCGAATAGCTGGACAATAAAGAAAAAAATAAATTACCATGTTGCCCGCTTGCGCGGTTTGACATCGGGCATAAGCATCAGCTCAAGCTGAGCGCGCTGCTTCCACTCCTTAAGCTCCTGCCAGGCTTCAGCTGAGAGTGCATTCACCCGGTGTAAGAAGCCCTAACTGGAGCGAGCGGATCCTCCAGAACGGCACTGCCAAAAATTATATGCAACATTAAAACATAACGACATTAAACATACTAACTTGCACATATTAATTATCTTAAAAACACACTGAATAAGATACATACGGCTGCGCATCCACCTATGCCTCTCCCTCACCACTCTTTCTACAACGCCCCGGTCCCCGGGCTGGTGCTTCATCTAACGCCTGCCCCAAATCACGGCTTTCATCATGAGACCTAAAACATAGACATAGATTCTATAGTTTATTTTTAAAGATACACATGCACACACACAGGGCCACACACAAGTCTGAAGAACTGAAAGAAAATTTGAGTTTCAGGTAGCCTGACCTGCTGGAGTCTGTAATTCCATTTCGAAAATCATTGAAATTATTATTATTGGGTAGCTGTGGCTACCCAGACAATACAGAGGATAACAAAACACCAAATACAAGAACAAAAATCATAACCTTCCTTTTTCGTTCGACGTAGTTAGGCAAACCAAAACGCAGTTTTTTATGAGTAGTAAAACAGCCTTATTTATCGTATTTGTGTAAATACACAGTTTAAAACCGTTAAATCTGGTTTTTAAAAATGTTTTAAAAATTGCTTGGGGAACAAAATTTTTAACACATAAAATATTGCAAAATTTCGTTGTATTTTACTGTTTTATTGTGTGTCAATACTAATTATGAACTAATTTCCATATTACGAGCATTATATTAACGATTTTCGCAATAAATCCATTAAAAACAAATAAAAAACTTTACGAAAATCACCACGGTCAACATGGCGGATTTTTTTCACATTTTCATTTTAATATTATCGTTTCAACATACTTTGAACCTACGATATTTATAGTTAATTGTAAAGCTTGGATATTGAGGTTTATTTTGATATAATACACTATATGTATTGGGTTACAAATAAAATTATACTTACATTTTAAAGTCGGCGATCACTTTGAGTCAGAGCAATAAAATTTGACACTGAGAAATTGAAGTTTGACATTTTATTTCTCAACAAATATGCCGACTTGGACACTCGGGTTTTGAGCGTTTGACGCGTAATTTAATAGAGCAACACAGAAAATAAATTTGTCCTGATATTCTCGACAGCTGACATTTTTTAGAACGTTTTTTTGGAACAATTCGAACGCACTACAAATGGGTAACTATGGTTACCTGGACAACTTTGCTTGCGACTTGTAGGAATTTGATGTTAGTTCTTCCGTTGTGTCATAGATGGCGGTGAAGTACTTTTTTTTGTTTTAAGTTGCTTTTTGTAGGTCGCTACATCACTCCCCCACGGTGACCTGAGGCTGACAGAATGAGTCATCTTGCAGTATTTTGCCGTGGCAGCTGGAAGCTCTTTGCCGCCTTGTTCACGGTGAGTCAGAAGTCTGCGGTGGTGGTGCGAACCCCAGTGAGTCGGGGCCGGCGCTGCGTCTGCTCCGGTGCATCGGACGTGGTACAGCGCCGTGATGTGGCAGACAGCTAGATGTGTTGATCGAGAGGTAATGAATCTTTCGACTGGCCGAAAGCGCAGTGTGATGTGCCAAGGTCGCTTGAAGTGGCTGAGGGTGCTGACCAGGAATGCGCTTCCGCTGCATGCTAGTGATCAAGAATACCCATTGGATAACGGTAACGCGATTTAGAAGTTTGATGTTAGTTCTTAATTTTTCTCCTATATGGCGCTATAGTACTTTTTGTTCTATGTTGCTGTACTACTATTTTTGTAGTGCTGCTACACCAATATCCTGTAAAATTTACCGCATAGCTTAATAATATAAGCAGCACGGGTCGTTCTTCAAGGTAACTCCACACTTGTCGGGGTCGGTCTGTGGATGCATCGGAAACATGTTAAGCCGTTGGTGACCAACGTCATTTGTAAATCTTTGATGTAAATAAGTGGCCTTAAACTCTGACGTGATTAAAGGATAGCCCGTAGCTTAACATACTTATTTCATCATCATCATCATCAGCCTATAATGTTTCCACTGCTAAGACGCAAGCTTCCTCTCTATGAGAGGGAGGGGGCTGTAATCCACCTCGCGGCCCCAGTGCGGGTTGGTAGATGTCACATGTTTTACGAATTTTTTGTTCTAGGACATGCCGGTTTCCTCAAGATGTTTTCCTTCACCGTTTTTGAGAGCAGCGGTGATGGAATAAATTACACAAAGTAATGCGCCTGGGTTTGAACCCACGGCTTACTGCTCGTAAGTCGTAACGGCTTACTGCTCGTAAGTCATGGCTGCCACCACTTGGCCATCGCTGCTCTCATACTTATTGGTTTTCTCTCAATTTCAATTTTTTTAGGTTTGTTCCAAATTATTTATAAATAAATTGTATTGAAGTTGTGACAAAAGTTGAGCTTATAACTTGCCGCGTGTAACATGTTTTCGTTCCCTTGAGTAAACATTTATTGGAAGACGAAAAATAGCAATAAAACTTAGGAAAAACGTATATTTCATGAACCCTGACCTAAATTCTTGTGACTGCTGAGCATGGTCCTGAGTTCTATTCCCGGGTTGGGCAGTGTTATTAGGTTTTTTCATCAGGAATTTCTCAGTAGCAGCCACGGAGTCTGGTTTTGTGCCCGGTTGATGGCAATAGGCTCGTCCCTATTACATGGGACTTCAGAGGGGACTCTAGTCCCGAGGAATTTGAAGAATAGGTATTTCAAGAAACTATTGCCGTCGCGCTGCTCCCGACCAAGCCCCCGTAAAGTGCGAAAGGGACAACTGAAGCTCAGGCTGATTTTACCTACAAAAATCTTGACCAAAAGACGTTTTATAATCCGCTGTTTTCTTCTTTAAAACTAAACTAAAGTATATCTATGCTTTTATCATTTTCTTTTTTGTTAAAAACTTATCTAATTTGTCTGATAGTCGTCTGAACATGGCGGTAAAAACGGGTTTTTTTTTGGGGTTTTTGGCTTGTCATAATTCTTTTACTGATTGTGTTTTGAAAAAAAAAGAAAATAAGACTTACATATTTTGAAAAAAAAATTTGCGCCAGACGCATTATCCACGAAGAATACGTTTGTATGGGGAAAGGCCCACTAGAGTCCCCTCACTTGCGGAATAGGGGGTGTACTATTAGGTACACCGCTGCCTAAACTTTTCGGGAAACAGGCGTGATGTTTTGATGTTATATCGCTACTTTAAACATCTAGACCGTCTAGTAGTAGAAGTCGCTACCGCTGAGAATGAGGTCTCGGATTCAATTCACAGGTCGGGCAACTTGTTATTGGATTTTTGCACCATTTTTTGTAGCTTCATTGATGACAATAGGCTCCCTATTGCATCATCATCAGCCGCCTAACCTTTTCCCAAACTATCGGCTAGCAATTTAGCAATAATTATGTTTTCAGACGTCATGGTAGGCCACTAGGACCTATGATCATAATCTGCCTAGCCTTTTCCCAAACTATCTTGGGGTCGGCTTCCAGTCTATCCGAATGCAGCTCGAGTACCAATACTTTACATGAAGCGACTGCCTATCTGACCTCCACAACCCAGTAACTGGGTAACACGATACCCGTTAGTAAGACTGGATGTCAGACTTTTGGCTTCTGACTACTCGTAACTACTGTCAAAGATCTACAAATGACAGCCGGGACCAACGGCTTAACGTGCTTTCCGAGGCACGGAGGAAACTCGGTATGTAATTATGGTCAACCATCCAAGAACCAAGCATGGCTTAACCTTAAAGACCGACACAGGCGGCTTTTATTATTTAGCACTAGGACCTATGATGCCACATACAAATACACTTGAACTTATAAAAGCCCTATTTTTTGGAAAAAAAAAAAGAAAAAGGCTAAGACAAGCCACGAGGCACCGTAAGGGCCTTTTCATTGTCATGCATGTTTGCGCCCGCGTGCGGGCCAGGCAGCCATGCTTGTTGCGGGCCGCCCGCAGAGCAAATTATTTTCTCTCGGCGCGCGTGTGTATGTATGATACGATAGGTTGCGGGCAGCACGCATGCGTGCCTGGCCCGACAATAAAAAGGCCCTTATGCGACTCCCTACGCATGCCACTTAACGCTGATAGAAGATATGTTTCATACGGGGTGTAGGGGACACTTGCGCATCTACGTACACAGTACATCTTTCTGAATCCCCTGCATAGAATGTTTACACCGGTATTTAAAAAAAATAACTTCTGTTTCATACAAAAGTGCAATACCTACACGGTCAAAATGTATGGAACAGCTGATTTTTAGGGTTCCGTACCCAAAGGTTCAAACGGGACCCTATTACTGAGACTTCGCTGTCCGTCCGTCCGTCTATCTGTCACCAGGCTGTATCTCATGAACCGTGATAGTTAGCCAGTTGAAATTTCTACAGATTATGTATTTCTGTTCCCGCTATAACAAAATACAAAAAAAGAATAAATTAATTATTTAAGGGGACTATACAAAAAAATGATTTTATAAATAACGGTACGGAAACCTTCGTGCGCGAGTCTGACTCGCACTTAGCCGGTTTTCTCTTAAAATTACCGAATTCTATCGCTGTTTTTCGGGGTTTTTTTTTGTGGGGGGGGGGGGTTCAGAATGATGGATGTACTTACTGAGTACGGTATGTGGTAGGCTTTTTCGCGTCGGTGGCCCTTACCTGTAAATACCCAACCATCTATAATTCTATTCAATACATATAAAAATCAATATAATATGTTCGTCTGTTCGTACCCTGGAGACCTAAACTACAGAATCTATTTGATAAAAATTTAGCATAGTTGTTCTACATACGCCAAGGAAAGATTCTGTAAAAAAGATAAAAAAAAAACAATTGAAACTTGTTTAATATGACGGGTGCTCCCCTCCTTTAAGGAACCCAACAGGAATTAAATCGCCACCCTGTATATTTTCTAACATAACATCACGCCTGTAATTCCCGAAGGGCTAGGCAGAGGTTACCTACCGAGTACACCCACAATAGGGATGATGACTGGGTAAAGAAAGCGAAATTCTATTTTGTCCGTCAATCAGGTAATACAAAAATATTTGATACGTATTTTTTGTTTTATCAAGATAACAAAAAAATACTTAGTTAAAACGCATTAAAGTTGGAGAGTGGGGGCTAACTACGTCAGAACTAGGTATAAAATGTACTAAGCCGTGACGTCATGCGCCATTTCAACTCAAAATATCTCCGTAATTTTACGATTACGTGAAAAAAGAAAAAATACGTGTCAAATACTTTTTAATAATCTACCCGATAGACAAATAAAAAAAAATGAGTCACCATCCCTATTCGCCAGTTATGTTTAAGTCCCATGTAATAGGGGGTGAGCCTATTGCCATCAACCGGGCACAAATCTAGACTCCGTGGCTGTCTACTGAGAAAGTCCTGATCGAAAAACCCAATAACAATTTTTCCAACCCGGGAAGCGACAGCCCAGGACCTCATGCATGAGATTGTAATACAACTAGCTGGTGCCCGCGGCTTCACCCGCGTGTATTTTGATAATTGTCCCAAGGGATCCTACTACCGGGATTAAAAGTATCCTATGTGTTAATCCAGGTCATAAACTATCTGCATTCCAAATTTCATCCAAATCCGTTCCGTAGTTTTTGCGTAAAAGAGTAACAAACATCCATCCATCTATCCATCCATCCATCCATCCTCACAAAATTTCGCATTTACAATATTAGCAGGATTTTATAAATTCCACCACGAACAACCAGAATTAACTTATAGAAGAAACAATATTACATAAGTTAGAATAAAAACTATGTCAAAACGCGACAGACTTGAAACAGACGTACGGGACGTGTTCACAATCGCTAAGGGTTTTTCTTAACGCCTACGGAATGCCAAAACGGTTTGTTGTGAATAACTGTGTAAGTAGATATCTAAGATATCTACTTACACAGTTATTCACAGTTTACCTAGTAAAATATGGTTTGAAGTTGAAATGCCCTGCAAAACCCAGTTACTGGGTAATAATATAACCCTTGGTAAGACTGGTAGTCAGAATGATGGGGTTCTGACTATCCGTTGCAACAATCAACGATATACGAGTACAATATAACAGCCAGGAACAATGTCATAAATTATAATGACATCGGACATCTAGACGCACTGCAAGTTACCATCCTTACCTTATTGCAATTCCACCAATTCGCACTAAGCGTTTTCAAACGTCTTTCATAATGCGCACAGCAAAGGAGTGGAACTCTCTGCCTGCGTCTGTGTTTCCGAACGCTTACAAACCTAATCTCTTCAAAGTTAGAGTGAACAGGCTTCTTCTGGGTAAGCTCGACTTTGTCTCTGTCATCTCTGACCTAGACTTGGGTCAAGAGCAAATCCATCACAAAAAAAAATATGGATGGTCACCTTCCGATCCACGGGCGGACCTCGGCAAGCTTAGCTAAACCTTCGCTCGACCCATTAGTATGTTAGTATTTCAACAGATATTATCATCATCATCATCATCATCATCTGCCTAGCCTTTTCTCAACTATATTGGGATCGGCTTCCAGTCTAACTGGATGCAGCTGAATACCTGCAATGCCTATCTGACCTCCACAACCCAGTTAGTACTGGGTACCACCAAAAACGTTAATTGTTATGCACATTCGTTAAATTGTTATTCAAGAGTACTTTTTAAAATGGGATAGTCATTTAAAAAGGAATAGAGCATTTTGGGAATTTGGCAAAACTCTAAAAATGACTTATGCGAAAAAAGTCAGGAGTCAAATAAGTGCCTTTTAATTAATCCAGTACCTAGGCGACCAAGTTCTGCTCGATTGAAAATAAGGAAAACGATTTATCCCAAATATAAAACATAGCTAAATTGTGATTTCGCCCCCCGTAAACGCTAAATATTGCAACTTTCATTGAAATCGTTAGAACCGTTTTCGAGAAACTGATTTCAAATAATTATACAAATATTGCACATGATAGGATCCTTTTTAACGTCTTCGGACTTGGTCCCTTTAGCAGGTTTAGGGCCACCAGTGAGTCATATTTTGCGTAAGTTATAGGGTTGTCAATAGTACTTACAAGAGTTAAATTAATTAAAACTATGAAAACACCCAATAAGACTTTTTCTGACCAGTTCCGAAAATTCGAAGATATTTGAAATGCACGTCTCGCACTTTGTATGTGTGGTGGATTACAGCAAAATTCCCGTCATAAAGTAGAGGCCTGAATCCCAGCATTAAAAACTTAATTGGCTGATGATATACATTCCTATTTATTTATGTATTATGTACACACAATAGTAGATTGTATCATAAGGGAGCAAAATAATATTTTTACGGCGAGGGCGCTTTTTTGAATCCAGAGCGAAGTGAGGGATTCTAGAGTAGAATCCCGAGCGTTGCGAGGGATTCTTTAGTAGAATCCTGAACGTAGCGAGGGATTCAAAGTACGTCGCCCGAGACAAAAATATATTTTTGCCCGAGTGATACACTCTACTTTTCATCACCCACTATGAGAAAACAAAAGGCCCCTCATATTTTATTGAAATATTATGATTTTATAAAACATAAGAGTAATAACTAAATTGAAATTAAATAGTAACTAACAATTGAACGACTAAAAACTTATATTTACATTTGAGACGTCATTTTCGCAATTATGAAAATTTATTATTCAGCTGGCGGCGCGACTATGGGCCGTCGTATCAGCCAGTCTTTATTCAAACAATTTAGATTTCTTTGGCGCTGAACACTAAGATGTTCCAGATTCAAAAAGTGCGCGGCAAAGTTAATTGCAGCGCACTTTTTGAAATAAAGAGGATTAAAAACTCATTACTGCCCGCTAAAAGTTTCTTATAGAACTCACCACCTTTGGGTGCACTTAAAGGCGAACCAATTCGTCCTTTTCGAATAGATGGGATGAAAAATACTTAAAAGGACAGTACATTAAGATAATAGAGCACAAAGGTACCTACTGCTTATTTAAAAAGAAATTTCTTCCAGCAGAGGCTGCGAGACGCAGTGTGTAGAAAGGAGAAAATAGGAAAATGCTATCTACGTTTTCATCAAATACTTTTGGAACAAAGTTTAGACACAAATATTGTAGGTCACAAAAACCGTTTATCAGTAAGATCAGCTAAAAGTTTTCGTGCGATGGGAATCTTATTGTTTATTAACGAATTTAATAAAAAAATCTTATGCATTGTACAGTCAATCAATGGATAAGAATTTTAGTCGAGATTTTTTTCTTGTTCGATTGGTCCTTGCAAAAAGACTGCAATAAGATGGGCAGAGAGAAGAACTGACGTAGAAAGGAGGGGGAGCGGGGTTTTTGAGCTGCATTGATAAAAGTCCATCACCTGCCCAGGCTTATCCCAATTCCGCGAAGCAGTCATGATAGCGAAGGAGGTGGCGGAACGTGTGAGGGAGAGAACCTCAAAGGGGAAAGGGGGTTTTTACATTTTTAATTTAATTTTTATTTCATGCTTTTAAACTTATATTATTTTATCTTAGCCTTGACTATCCTACTCCTGGGCATAGGTCTCCCCCATTGTTTCCACTTTTCTCGGTGTTGCGCCTCGTCTCGCTAATTAACATAAACAAAAAAGTTATAAATTAAAAAAAAATGAGCTTTAAGGGGGAGCGTGGGTAGTGCAGCCCCCCCCTTCCCTCGGCGATGCCTACAAGTAACAAGATTTCAAATGTCGAATCGACCAGACCTGTGGAAATTGTTTATTTACCTTCAACTAGAAAAGAGTTGATGACCATCCAACGGCCGAGCAGATTTTCTTGAAACATAGCTAAGAATACTCTCGATTAAGACACCTTTCAAACGAAATCAATTTTATCAAAATCGGTTCATCCGTTTAGGAGCTACGATGCCACAGACAGACACACAGATACACACGTCAAACTTATAAACACCCCTCTTTTACGGTCGGGGTTTAAAAATGGCGGATCAGGCCAGTCACGCTTCTTATAAAATCTTCAAACCCCTTTGGTATTTAATTTTGCCACGCATGTACTAGTTTTAATTTTTTCTTTGCCTTGTAAATAATGTATAGTTCACTGTTTTAAAAAGCACTGATCACCTTGCATCTTCTGTAACTGCCAACCCTAGCGATCTAAGGTCGATACGGCGCGCGCATCGAATGTCAATGTGCGAACACTATTGTCTATAAAAGCGTTGCGCGGGCGACGCATGAGAACGAAAGTCAACGAAAATGAAGGTGATCACACGTTGTTCCTTTTTTAAAGTGTTTGTTTGTTTTTGTGCGTGTTTGTGTGATTGTGTTCGGAATTTAAAGTTTTTTTTTTTTTATATTGTTTTTTTTTCTTAAATATGTTTTTTTTTGTAGGGTTGTCGTGTTTATGTTTTGGGTGTAATTTTCTTTATTGGGTCATTTAATTTTGATGTAAAATTATACTAATTACTTACTTAAATAAAGCTTTTGAACAATCGAAAGTAACAAAGTATCAGCCTTCTACGTAATATAAATTATTTATTCAGATGGAAGTAATAATAAACCCAGTGTTTTAGTTTTTAATGAATACGAATGAAACTCTTTAAATTATTGCGAAAATATACAACAAAATTTATTTATAACAAAATTTGTTATAATAATAACATTGAACGAATATGATAGTATCTATATCAATTAAATGAAAAACAAAAAGGTCAAACTTAAAATAAAATTGGGTCTTCTTAGAGCCTTTGAGTTAACCCAAATTTCATCACATCCTTCCATGTATTCATTTTACGCAATGCGAAAAATCCTAGAAGTCTACCTCCATAACAAATAATATGTGTTGTAACCAGTTGAAGCCATGTATAGTAAAATAACAATAACGCAATATAGAACCGCTTTAGTAATACATAGGTAGAATAGTACAAAACATCTTTGATCAATTGGTATCGTATTACTCCGTACTAACTGCGTTGTGGAGGTCAGATAGGCAGTCGCTCCATGTAAAATACTGGTATTCAGCTGCACCCGGTTAGACTGGAAGCCGACCGAAAAGGCTAGGCAGATGATTAAGACACCTCTGATCATACGTAAAGGAGGTAACACAATGGGAATTGGGGTCCAAAATCAGGGTTTGTTTTTTTTTAAGGGGTTTCTCACCAACAATAGTAGTAGCTTCTGTATGAAAGAGTAACAAGCAGTTATTGTGATTGTAGTAAGGTCACTACACACAAATAGATAAATTGAAGTGTCTGTTTGTAATATTAAAAGAACCGCTTTTTACTATTTGCATAAGAATGTATACGGTACGGTACGGTATATACATATATACGGTACATAGTCGTATACCAAAATAACATTTTTTACAAATGTTGTCTGTCTGTCTGTTTGTTTAGGCTTATCTCTGGAACGGCTGGACCAATTTTGACCGGACTTTCACTGGCAGATAGCTGTTGTAATAATAATAATGGAATAACATAGGCTATTTCTATTTTAGCAAAAATCTAATTCCAGTCGGACGAAGTCGCGGGCACAGCTATTAGATTATACAAACGAAGATACAGGAGCAGCTAGATAAAATAAAGGTCAATATTCACTGCACCCACTATTCACTATAATTAAAAGCCAGCTTACCGAGATTTCCAGTTATGATTTCTATTTTAATTCGCATCCCCCAACCAAGGGTTGGCAAGAGTCCGTCGATACGAACCCCTATGAACCCCGCTTTAATCACTTTTGTAAGACTTAAATACTGAACGTTACATAATATTGTAAAGATTTTGGCGGAAAGCCTCTATTCCAGAATTAGGAAGGATATAGATTGTTAGATGTGCCGTCACCGTACTTTAGATGCGTGCTAAAGTGTTTTTGGTTAAGTTATAATTTTTCATCGGTCAAGATCAGTTTGGACTAGTTTCAATGTAAAACCAGTAGGAATTAAGTTAATACGTTAACTCTATTTTATACATAATATTTAGAAACATTCCAAAAATACTCGTATATACAGAGTGTTGTTTTGCATCCTCGTCAAATTCAAGGACGTAATTATGCTAATGATTCTCGTCCCGAATCAATAATAAAATGGGTAGGTAATTTTTTTTTTCTTATTAACGGAAATCGGTTAATGTGAACCACCCGTGTTTTAAACGCGGCCCGTCTGGTTCTTGCCTTATAACCTTGTTAATACCCATACAAACAATCTCAAACGTTTAATTGATAATTTCTTATTCCCTAAACCACGTTAATGGGGTTATTCTGAAATATTGACAAACTTAAACAACCAAAAAAATCTGTGTTTATTAATAATTAACTAGGTACCGTAATTTTAATTGATTATTTATGTCTTTTGTGACCACCTCCTGAAATTTGACGAGGATGCAAAACAACACCTTGTAGTTATGATATTTCAAAGGGGCACAAACATATAGGTATATCTAATAAAAAGTAAAAAAAAAAAACATTGTAATATTAAAATAGTTCAAAAGCAGAACTCTTGTGCTTTTTTATCTTACTGTATTTGCCTGTTAAGTATTTAGAGTTTAAACAAATATGTTTGTAATCGGACCAAATTAGTTTTGAGCCTTTAAGGGGGAGGGGGGTGCAGCCATTCCTTTCTGGCAAAGCCCATAGTGACAAGTGACTAGTAGATTTCAAATTTCGAATCAAACACCTGTGGAAGTCGTTTATATCCCTTCATCAACTAGAAAAAAGGTGATGATCTTCAAACGGCTGAGCAGATTTTCTTGAAACATAGCTAAGAACACTCTCGATTAAGACACCGTTCTAACTAAACCAACTTTATCAAAATCGGTTCATCCATTCAAGAGCTATGATGCCACAGTAGACACACAGATACACCTCAAACTTATAACACCCCTCTTTTTTGGTCGGGGGTTAAAAATCAATAACACGATCATTTTTTAACGCGGTAGAAACGGAGCGGCCGAATTGAATAATTTAAATCTTTGTAAATTTGAATGTTTTAGAGATTGTGTCAATATTATTTTTAAGTAGGAAGCTTAATTTTGGTTTATTTTGACTTAAATTATAATCTCAGAGTGTTAAAATCACTGCAGGGTTTTGATACAGAGAAGATTTATTTAGGAAAGGATTTATGAATCGTATTTTGTTGGTTTTGGGTTCAAATGAGATGGTCTGTACAGATAGACCGAAGTAAAGATGAAAGAAGAATGTCTACAACAACCTGCTAACCTACCATGACATATTTTAGCAGAAATGTTTTAATCTTATTCCAAAGTGAGAAAGTGATGGCGCTAGACGTCTTCTATAGCTCTATCTCCTTCACACTGAAGTGACATTCAAACAATACTGAAGTAAATTTTGCGATGACTGTTGCAATACTGGTCATCTCTTAGCTGCCACGGTTTATTTTAATTACTTTATTTTTAATTACTGATTTAATCTTTTACTCTGGACGCTCTTAACTTGCCCGTATTTCTACATTGTTCTCACATATTTGTAATTCTTAACATGAATGATGTAACCAAGATTTTGTAACATATTTTGATTTAAAAGAGTGTCCATGGAGTTTCTTGCCCGTTCTTCTCCATAGAGATCTACGCTACGGAATGGGCAACTACAGTACTTTCATAAGTTATTATGCCTTGTGACTGGTACTGTAGCTTCGCGTTTTATTTTGTTGTTTTTGACTTTCAAAAGTGCCTGTAATGGTCTAATTGAAATAAATGCTTTGACTTTGACTTTGAATACCGATGATTTTGATTGATGATGTATGTTTATTTTGTGGGTATTGCGTAATGAAAGCTTAATTAAACAGAAGCAGAAAAGAACTTAAAAAGATTTATTAAGTGAAACTTCTTATGAGACTTCCAACAAGGTTGCGTTAAACGTTTAACGCTACCATGAAGGGGGGATAGAAAGAGACAGAGCGAGAGTGAATGCGTGGCACTCGAACGCATGCGTGTAGTATTACGAAGGTTCACTTCTCCCGCGCGGAGGGACTCCACGCACTATTTTTTTGTGTGAAAGATAGACTAATTAGGAAGTAGAAAAACGTCTTGAAACTAAAAGATGAAAGATTTCTTGATAAGAGGAATGAAACAAGAGGCTCTTGTGTGGATGTAGTTTTTGTATGGCCAAATTAGACAAAGATAGAAATCAAGTAAAGACTACAGAAATGCCGATAGTAGGCCCAATTTCACCAATGGAACTGAACGCACTCATCGTATCCGAACTGCGCTCAGACCTGTCACTGTCATAATTGTGACACTGGCATATGGCAACTGTTGAATGCAGTTTGGACTAGACTTGCTGACCGCGTTCAGGTAAATTGGTGAAACTGGCCTTAAATGTTTATAACTAAACTGGGTTCTTTTTCGATCTCAGGAGCTGTTGGCTGTGATATCGTTGCTTGTGATTGGGGTGGTGGCGGAGCCCCCAGCGCCCTACGCGCCTAGTGGCTGGAGGCCTGACGGACCTGCCTTCGTGTTACCACAGAGAGGACAAGAACAGGTTAGCAATAACTCTTTTTTTCCTTAGGCTATATTGTCCCACTGCTTGGCAAAGGCCTCCCCATGGCCTTCCACTTCCTTAAAATATTGATTCATAGAAATAACACAAACAACATTAAAATTCTGTCAAGCTGCAGAACAGATTGTCAGCAGTATTCTTGTGGATATACTTATTTTAGGGAATAAATTTAAGAACTTATTTAGTATTAATACCAATAACGACTCTGTAACCACTGTCTCACAATAAAGATCTTTGACTTTGACTTTGAGTATTTTACATACAAAGTTATTAAACGTTGCAAACCCTAACAATGCATAACTCAGTTCCTCTGGCGACATGTTGTCGACGACTGATCATACGTAGACAGACAATGTTGCTAAACAAAAGTTCCGCGCCAACTTTCAACATGTTATCGCATTGGGTTAGCCTGTAATGGTAGATGTAAGTAGATAAATAAATAAATGTTGAGCTACATTTTGTGCAACATGTCGCGCCAAATTTTGCTCAGTGCATACGAGGTTTAGACCTTTTAAACTAAACGCAACGGATTTTGATGCGGTTTTCATCCATAGACATAACTATTAAAGAAGGTTTTTATGTATAATTTATCCCTGAAAAACACATCGAAATTTTTACGCGAATGAAGTCGCGAGAAGCAGCTAATAAATTATATATAAAGCAGTGTATTAATTATATATAAAGCAGTGTATTATTAGATTAGAAATTTTGTTCGCGAATTTACGAATTCGAATTCTAAAATTTTCGAATTTATTTACTTTGAATTCGATAGTTTTGACTCAAAGTTGGAAACACAAATAAAATAGAACCTTGTGTGAAATGACGTTGAAATTATACATTGTTTATGGTTTTTTTTTTTCAAACTAACAGTTGACCAATACCTGACTTGCGAGCTTAGCATGACCGCCGAAGAAACGTTCCATGTCGACGGAAGAATCGACAAGCTGACACATTGTCATTATCTATCTGTCATTATGTCGATTCTTCCGTAGACAAAACTCGTTTCTATAGTGATCATGCTACGCGTGCTGGCAACGTGAGTTCCGAACATGTGTGTGCGCAAAAAGAATAATGGTGCACTCGTAGGTCACTAATTTCTATTTATGATTTAGCAGCCGTCACAATACCTGCCACCGTCAGTATCAGCCGTGGACCCGCGTAACCCCAACGTGAACGTGGACTACG
Organism: Cerastis leucographa; assembly: GCA_963082945.1. NCBI lineage: Eukaryota > Metazoa > Arthropoda > Insecta > Lepidoptera > Noctuidae > Cerastis > Cerastis leucographa. The sequence goes on along the minus strand of OY720371.1, from coordinate 10,078,084 downwards.
GCACTCCTCAAGAAGAAGACGTATCAGTTCAAGGCTTGCCCGCTCCGAGGGAGGAAGTGCCATTCTTCCAGCGGTCACCAGTGAATGGAAGACAGAATGTTGGGCAAAACTTCAACTCAGATATCCAAAACTTAGATCAGGGATTGAAGCAGACTCAGGTAAATTCGCAAGGCTTCATTATTCTCGATTTGTTAGAAGTACCAGAATACTTAAAGACCAATCCTTAATTACGTTTCGTATTATAACATTTTAAAAACATTATTCATATTTGGTCCACTTGCAACGATTGGGAGAAATTTTAAACTCGGTTCGTGCTAATAATATTTAGTGTTTTGTGGTGCAAGCGGGCCTTTGTGTCATACAGCCATTTTAAGCATTAATAAAATTGCTCATAAAACTAATTCTGTATTATGTAATCTGTTACATAAAATAAAAGTGTAATATCAATATGCTAAAATAAAAAAAGGAATCTTGAAAATATAGATTTACAGATAACTAGCGTAAACACACAAATTATCCAACTTCAATAATTACAAAGAAATATATTTTTTTTCAGTACCGGGAACAACAACAGCGCTACCGCGAATTCGAAAGGCAAAGACAGAGTAATGCCGAATCCAGCGCAGCAAACAGACAGCCAAAACCTCAAATCCCGGCCCAATTTGCCCCTAGAACCACTTCGACTACCACCACAACCGAAATACCAACAACCGAAGCTTCCACTCAATCATCAACCACGGAACAGAATCTTAACGAAAGCGAAACCCTCGAATCTCCTAAGAAAGATACTAAAGTATCAGTAGAAGTAGCCAGACAGAAACTACAGGAATATCCTGGTGAACTCTTCCTAAGTTCTCTGGCCCAGCTACAATTACAGCCCCAGTTCGTTCCTCTCCAGCAATTTGGACAACTCCGATCGCCTTTGTATCTTCAGCCAGTTCAGTCTCAAAATCAAGTAGCAGGGTTCGACGCTCAGACGCACTTTGCAGCGCTTCCTTCGATTATAGGTCAACAGCAGTTACAGCAACAGAAAGTTAAACAAGGTTATCAGAATCCTGCTTTGTTTGTTGCTGAGCAACCTCAAGCTCAAATCCAGCCCGTCAATGCTTACCAACAACCACAGTTTCAAGCTGAGCCAGTAGCAGTACAGGCTGCTCAAGCTGTTCAGCCCCAAGGTTTCTATGGACAGCCAAACGCTCAGCCTGTTCCACAATACCAAACTGTAAATGCCTTCCCGCAGCAACAGTTGCAGCCAGCCCCCCAATTTTCTGCTCAACCAGTAGTACTACAAGCTCAGGGTGCTAATCAACTGCCAGATCAGTACCAATCACAACAGCCAGCTCCATTCCAACCACAAACTGTTCAGTTCCAACTTCAACAGCCTGGTCAGTACCAACCACAAACTGTCCAGTTTCAGCCTCAATCCCAACAGCCTGATCAGTTCCAACCACAAACAGTCCAGTTCCAGCCTCAGCCCCAACAGCCTGATCAGTATCAACCACAAACTGTCCAGTTCCAGTCTAAGCCCCAACAGCCTGATCAGTATCAACCCCAGATGGTTCAATTCCAACCTCAGCCAGCTCAGTTCCAACCACAACCTAGCCCGTTCCAACCACAACAGGGCCAATTTCAGCCCCAGCCGGCCCAATTCCAACCCCAGCCACCTCAATTTCAGCCCCAACCCAGCCAATTCCAACCACAGCCCAATCAATTCCAACCCCAATCTGACCAAGAAAATCAAGACGTAGAAACCAACGTCAATACCTCTTACCAACCTCAACTATATCAGCAACCAATGCTAGTCCCAGCCAACCAATTTCAACAACCAGGCTACATTCAGGCCCAACTCATCAAGTACCCAGGCCAAGATCTGAGCCAACTTCAACAAGCCCAGTTGTTCCAGCTACAGCAAGGCCAGCTTCGACAAGGCCAATTTCAGCAACAGAATCAGTATCGGCCAAACCAAGGCCCTGATGCTCTCCAAAGCGGTCTAGATGCAAACCAGCAAGGCAATGATTTAGAGGAACCTCAAGATCAAGACGAAGACAGCCAAGACGAAGGTAGAACGGCCACAGCAGTCGCAACGGCCTTCGGAGCAAGGTTAGATGAAGTTCCTTTAGAATTTTAATATGAGGATAAGAGTTGATGCAGATATGCGATTGTTTTCTAGGTTATGTTTGTAAGTCGCGTTTTGTAGTTCTGTTTTGTCGCAACCGAAGGTTGGCTTGTGTTTTGAATTGGTAATAACTTTTGAGGCAATTGTTTTGTTTACTTATGCGGTTAATGGTAGTCATTAGGATCAAATTAATGGAAGGATTTAGAAAACCGTTAACACTTACGGAAGAAATGGTTGTTTTTGCCAAGGTGTTACTTATATTGTAATATTGATTATTTATTCAATTAAATGAACAAGGTATATTGCCTCAAATAATTATTAAAAAATTGACATATTTTACCACTTATTCATTGAGTATTTGAAAGAAGAATGGGCGTTTTTGAATCGACAATGTCCCTAGTACTTTATCGAGATGATATGGCAAGAAAGGAAGTATGATGAGCTCAGAAGTCATAGAGAAGTATGGAAGATGAAGACATGTTGCACCGACCCCAAATAAATTCGAATAAGGACAGGAAAATGATGAGGATGATATTTCGCATACCAAATTAAGAAATATCGTTCACTTCAAAATCGCAACTTGTGCAAGTATTCTTACCTCGCGATCACGTACAACAGCCGCAGCAAATGTAAATTTTCTCGACACAATAGAGACATTGCCCTATTTGAGGGTGAATATTGATGTATTTTAATGTATTACGTACTGCACATTGGTAATGAGACTGTTATGTTCTGATGTTGGCACATTGTCTGTGGTAAACTGCGGTAAGAGACATGAGTCGGTTTTGCTATGGTTTTTTGATATAGCAAAACATGATTGGAATTGTTTTCTGATGAATGGAATGTATAATGTTAGAATTTTTGTGGTTCTGTGAGAAGACCCGAGTAAAAGAATTACTTAATTTAGTATTAATGGCTTGATAAGCTGTACTAAATGTAACAAATAAATAATAATGAAATCATTATTATAATAGAAAATTGAAGTGTCTGATTGTAATATTAAAATAACCGCTTTTTACAACATGCATATGAATGTATATTCGGTACATATAAAATTTTTGCCTGTCTGTCTGTTTTGTTCCGGCTAATCTCTGGAACGGCTGGACCTATTTTGACGGGACTTTCACTGGCATATAGCTGATGTAATAAGGAGTAAATTAGGCTTTATAATTTATACTTTTATTTTAGAAAAAAAAAAATAAGAAAAAAAAAGATAATAACTTGTTTGTTGCTAATATAATATAAAATGTGTTTTTATTTGCAGAACTCAGCCGCGCGTTTTACCTCAATACGGTGCTCCATATCCACCGAAAGTGCAGGCAGCGCGCGAAGGCTTCACTACCACAGAATCACCTGTTGAGGTAAATAACATACGTCACAACATCACGCTTGTAATCTCCGAAGGGTTAGGCAGAGGAGTACCTAATAGTACACCCACATATTGCCAGTTATTTAAGAAGCCCCATGTACTCAGGGCGAGCCTATTGCCATCAACTGCGCACAACCCGAGATTTGAACCCAGGAACTCTCTCAGAGGCTCACCACTCGACCAACGAAGTAATTAATATTTAAACGCGAAGAGTTATCGTGATTCAGTGAAATGTTATCAATAGAAAGATAGTGAAGTAAACTTACAATCAGCAATAAAAAAATCAATGTCAATTAATATTCATGAAAAAAACAGCCTTAACTGAAACAAGTCAAGGTGTGCTATTTAATTTATCTCAAGTGTAGTTACGGAGATATTTGTTTCAACATTTTCACAAGTTTTTGATGAGCCAACATTTTAATAAATCGATGAACGCCGGCTGTACGCACGAAAAAGGATGACGCATTGGAACGTTACGCTCATTGTAACGTTACGATCGGAGCGAGAGCGCTGCACGAGCGAGCGAAAGGCACGATCGGCTTAAGCGTTCGGCTTGGTATTGGTATAATAGGTTATGTAGTATGCAATCATTTCATCAATCTTTTGTCATGACGTTGTCACGTTAAACTATCGTCCGTAAACCGACTTTACAGAAAAGTAATTTTTGAAGTTAAAACTTCTTTAGCATCGTTGTGCACTTTTGTGATGGTTAAAAAATGTTAAACTCGCGTCAGGTCACGTGTCCTGATTGACATTGGGTTACGAAGGAGTTTGAACTCTATTACACCTGTCATTGAGTTTGGGTTTCCAAAACTCGAGAATTATCTTATGCACAAACAAAACCTTCAGTTTCTCCAAAGAGGTAAAATTCGTAAGACGGATTGTAATAGTTCTGAAGTGTTAAATTTTTTGTCATATAAATTGTCATGTTTGTGTATGATGCGAGCGCAATAAATGAATATTGTATTTTACCACATATATGATAGTACTTTAATACTGAAAATTAAAGCAGTTCGTGCAAAATTCCCTAACCAGTCAAAAATATCAAAAATGCACAACGTTAATATTCAAGTTTTTACTTCTTCTCCCAGAGAAAAAAAAACCGGAAAAAAACGGGTTGCGCCTGCTTTTTCACATTTAAAAAAAATACAGCTAAATTAGACCGATTATCTATCTTATCTTTTATTTTTAAACAATTTCAAAAATGTTTTTAGTAACTTTTTAGACCTATGTATCCTGCTTATGCGTAGTAAAATCCATTAAAATCGGTTCAGTCATTTCGAAAAATAAGGACTTGAAATTTGTATGAAATGCCGTATGTTGTAAATGCTCTTAGGCAGCTTAATATTATCTGCTGAGGCTTCCAGTCTCAGAGAGCTTAATAATTAACATGGTTATGTCACAATAAATTATTTAGGGAGTAATAATTATAGAATTAGACTACAATCAGATTTTTAATCGACTACAAAAGGAGGGTTATAAATTAATTCAGTTTTTAACTTCGCCCATTTTTTTTTTCAGGAGGTAACAGACGACGGTCCTGTGGTCGCTCAAGCAGTGGCCATAGCTGATGGCAACAGAAAGAGAAGCGGCAAACTAAGGTGACAAGTTTTACCTGACCTTTTAGGTTATAAGGCTGACGCAGCGGCTGAGCGATTGGCTGCTACGCTGCGTGTCGCGGGTTCGATTCCTGCTCAGCCCCCTTATTCACAAACACTTGGATTCGATTTCGATTCGGAAAATCGTATGTCTATCTCGCTCGCTTTTGTAATGCCAAAACAAGATAGACATACGACTTATCGAATCAAATCGATGGTCTGTAGCACAGTCCTAAGTATGTATATAACCTTTTCGTTACTCCATGTAAATACCTTTTAAAATTCGAAACTCAAACCATTTATTTCAATTAGACCATTACAGGCACTTTTGAATGTAAAAAAAAATAACAAAATAAAGCGAAACTACAGTCCCAGTCACAAGGCATAATAACTGTGAAAGTATTGTAATTGCCCATTCCAAAGCGTTGATATCTATGGAGAAGAATGGAAAAGAAACTCCATCGACACTCTTTTAAATCAAAATATTGTCACAAAAACATGGAATCATCATTCATGTTGAGATTATACAAATACTGTATACATATGTGAGAACGATGTAGAAGGACGTACAAGTTAGAGTGACTAGAGTAAAAGATTAAATCTGTTACCGTTAATTCCGTCATTAATAAAATAATACATTGTATTATTTCAGGAGTCGTCGAGTCCGTCCAATCTTCACTGTGGACAGATCCGGACACTTAGTATTGGCGCAAGGACAGTAAAAATAACGACTTGAAACAAACGTAATACCAATAAATATACCTTTCCATCTAAAGCGACGTTTATGCAACGAATAAGCTACGTTATCGCTGCGTAAACGTGACGTAAACTCTGCGTGAACGCAACGATGGCGTTTCGTGAAACCATGCCAGCGCAGTGTTTTCGTTACGTCTGCCAAATTTGAAGACACCATTTATATTTTCGACGGGATTTTAATATAAGTTCCGTTGGTTTATAATTGTTTTACTTTATTTATATCATGTAATTATTAACTGTAAAAAACTTATTATGCAATGATTTCTCATAGCGATCATTATTAAGCAACAAATAATTGTAAGCACCGTCTTAACAGCTCTAAAAATATTGCTGTACCTTTCTTTTGGCTAAATTAAGAAAGAGATGAAAGATTTTTAGAGCTGCTGGTCATAATTTTAATGAAGTCTTAAAAATCTTAAAAGTTTTGTATTCACGGCGACATATCAAGCTATACATTACCACTATAACAGGGCCTCGCTTTGTATGGATTTACCGTACAATCAGAGATACGTTTAAACTGGTTTAGTATAGGTTGATTGGTCGTCGTGCCGCTCTTAATCATATTCGTAGAGTAAAGTTATAACTACTAACCTTCAGATTTACGTTACAATCCTTTTATTTAGTTCAGTAAGTAATCAGTTTTATTTACCTCTGAAATAAACCTTATTGCAATAAGAATAAATGTCACTGTACTACAAAATCAAAGACAAACTTCTTTTATAACACATTTGCTCGTAAAGGGTCTGTTATTGCACCAAGTTCAATATCGTAATAATATATCACATTACGCATTAGTGCGGTAATGTAAAGTAAAACGCACGGCTTATCATAATGCTCCGTCTAAAACGAACGGTACTTTTTTAAATCTTAGTAAAGAGTTTTTATGTCAGAAAAGTAGTCAACATTTTATTAATAAAATTAAGTTGGGAGATAAAATATAATAAATAATCATTTAATTCTTTAATTTAATCAATTTTGACCATAAATTACAACCATTTATCTGTAACAAAACACAAAAATATTAATTTACTTTATTAGTAATACTGGCTGTTTTTGTGCCTTTGCCTTAAAAAAAGCGTAAAAATTATTCCGCGCGCTTTCTCTTTACGCTGTATTGTTTTTGTTTGAATTTTATTTATTTCCTCGCAAATGTGTTATAAAACGTCGTATGACATACGTGCGCTTTGATAATTACAGCCTCTGCTTTCTTGTAGCCCTCGCCTACGGCTCGGGCTAGCAATATCGCCACGGCTGTAATTTTCAACTTACCGCACTTATATCATAATGTACTATTGTTTAGTCTTTCTGTCCATTCTGGGCAAAAGCCTCCCCCGATCCTTTCCAACCTTCTCTGGCTAATCAGTCAAGAACAAGTCCAAATCATCAGCGTTTCTTGGGCCTCCCTTGATGACGACGACCGTCTTCAGGCACCCACTTGCGTGACGATTCTAACCCAACTGTCGTGACCCATCCTGGTAATCTGACCCGCAAAGTTCCATTTTAAAATGTTTAAAAAAAAATCGTAGTTTTATAATAAGAGAGTGTATCGAGGGTGTATGTTTTAATACATTATCTGTTTTTTTTTCCTGTAAGTCAAAGATAAACATTTTTCAGTCCAAATTTCATTCAGTATATTTATCATAAGTATAGTCTTGTTTCAAGTTCGAAACTTTTTTTGAAATAATAATTGTATTAAAATATGGTTGTTTAGTTCATAACTAACATAATATTATTTATAATTTATATTGTGTCATTTATTTTTTTCCCAATAGAAAAATAGCATTTATTGTTTTATGAATTGTCATCTAAATATTCCAGTCAACGAGTTTTCAAAATACTATTTTTTTTTTTTCAAATTAAGAAATATTTTTTGAATTGTATCCGTTTGTATTTATTTCCTTCCCTTGGCGAGATGTAAAAAAAACTGCAACGTCTGTAATCCCGAAGGTGTACAGAGTAGATACGTAATAGTAAAGCCATATTCCGCCGGTTGTGAGTCCCGTACAAATAGGGGGCGAGAATAAAACCGGAGTCCGTGGCTGCTATGCCCACCTATCTAAGACAACCGTAACCATGTTAGGAGTACGATTGTAGTAACGGTTGTGTTAATTAGGAGGGAAATGCTACTGAGTAATTCCTGATGGAAAACAAATAACACTTTGCTCCACCTGGGAATTGAACCCAGGACCTCTTGCTCAGCAGTCGCACTTGTGACCACTAGACAATCAGACATCCTACTTAATATTATAAATGCGAAAGTTTGTGAGAATGTATGTTCGTTACTCTTTCACACGAAAACTATTGCACGGATTTGGATGAAATTTGGCACACAGGTAGTTTATAACCTGGATTAACACAAAGGATATTTTTAATCCGGGTAGTGGGACAATTACCGAACTCCACGCGTGCGAAGCCGCGGGCATAGGCTAGTAAAAAATAAATATTATCATGTTGCTGTACCCACTACCCACCCTGCAACATAAACATAAACAAAACTTTTTGGTAGCCATCCGCCTATCATGACATCTTAAAACATTATTGTTTTATTCCTCTTCCAGTGTGGAAAAGCGTAAAAGAGTAAAACAATACTGCTTTGAGAGATCATGGTAGGCTAGCTGGTCTACTTCTTGATATAGATAGACATCTACAATTAGGGCCCTCGGTTACTCTCATCCAGATGCTACAACTACCAATAACATCAACCTGCAAAATTCCATGCTAAACCTAGCTAAGAAATAAAACTCCAAAAACACTCACCGAAATTACCAAGGTTTCATTACGACAACAATAACACCGTATAAACAAAACAGAACAATAAAGAACGTCGGTACACTTGTTATAATAACTATATTTTCTCTTATAACATCCCAAGGACAAGAAATCAGGCGCTTTAGCCGACTAAAACTCCTTAGAGTTGAAAACTGTGTAGTAGCGGTGGAAACAGTCGCAGAGTCACCTTTTCCTTCTTCTACAGACACACTATCAGTTATATGTGCAACAGGCGGTTTCAATACTTCAGTATAGTCTTTGACAAGTTCAGGTGGCTTCAGTATTTTCACAGCCTGTTCGGAAGATGGGATAGGGGTTGATACCAAAGACAATTGAAGCATCAGCTGATCTATAACTTGTTTCTGTACCATGTCGCATTGGACGCATTCGTCTACATCAAGTTTCAGATGCTCTTCTTTAACTAATACTGCTTTATGTATCATTGTTGGGATTGGTCGTTCGTCATTGACCGGTGCTGCTGTGGTGGTAGCTCGTCTGATTTCTTTCGTTGGTAATTTGTACTCTGGCTGATTGAAGATGGGTAGTGATTCCCTTATTTCGTTTATTATCCTCTGAGCGAAAGCGTCCTCCAATTTCTTTACGGTTAAATCTATCACTAAAGTCACTTGCTTCCACATTTCGGCCATATTTGCAGGATATTTATTTCCAACTTCATCAGCACACGATCGTTTTTCTTTTAGTTTGGATTTTATAGCAACGTCGTCTGGTAAACAAAAATTATTTTGGAGGTAATTAATATTCTTCACCTCAACGAGTTTTCTTAAAACGGATGTTTTCTTTCCATCTGTAGGGCAATCGTCACTTATGTTTTTCGTATCTCTTATAAACGACCAGCTATTGTTCATATTATTTGTAAGCAGTACGTCAATAGATTCACAGTCAATGTTTGCAACAGAACCAATAGGTTCTATTATTGGATAAAATCCTAGAGTTTTTACAGTGTCTAACAGAGTATTATTCTTAGAAATATCGTTTGAAAAGTTATCGTTGGTGGGTAAACTGGATTGGACATTTTCAGAATGACCCGTTGATTCTGAGTTAATATGTAATGTGAAATTAGAAGGTATGCTCGATTTATTAAAATCCAAACTTGTTTGAGCGTTTACAACAGTCTTGTCTTCTCTATGTTGTTCTACAGCAGGTGCGACTGCTTCAATGCTAGTGTCATTGTTTTTAATTTTTTCAATAAAAGTCAAGGGAGCCAATTCATTATAGTCGATTTTATAACAGTTGGGTTCCTCACTAGATGATGACTTCGACGTAAGTTCGGTAGTATTATTTTGTATAAATGTTTCTGTGCTGGTTAAATTTTCTTTATGCATTAAGTTTTCATTACTGCTACTGCCAGCAATTTGATCAGAGTCCTGTAAAGCTGAAGTCACTTGAATAACGGAATTTGCGACTTCTTCGCCTCTTGATGAAGTAGATTCTTTGTATACTAATGTATTCTGACTTGTATTACTTATAAAAGACTTGTTTACACTTGATGGAAAAGAATTTAGGGATTCCTCATCGTCGTCAAAGGAAACATCGTCGGGTGTTGAAATTTGCTCGGAATCAGCTAGTAAGTTTTCTTTTGCCAACACTTTTTTCAAAACACGCTTTCTGGAAACCACCATTGACAGATCGTTACAATTTATTTGTTCTTGAATTTGTTTAGCATTTGGTGTATTACATTTTTTTGTTCTTTTATATTTAAAATGAATATTAGTAAACTTGGTGACACGTTTACTGTTTTTAGGTTTATTTCTTGGATGTTTATTGTTTTCTTTACATCTTTTAATGTGTTTTGGTGCATTAAATATAATTTCAGGTAAATCTACTACTGTTCTTTTATCAATGATGACGTAGTTGCTGAATTGACCAGACTTCTTTTCCGTTACATCTCCACATTGGTTTTCATCTACAATATCAATTTTGACTTCGTTCAAAGTTGTTATATCGAGTACGCTAGAAAGTTTTTCAGTTGGAGAAACAGTAAATGTTTTTGTTGAAGTGGAGACAGTGGGTGAGATTGATTTAATACTGTTGGTACTGTCTGCACTTAGCTTCTTAGTAATTTGTTCAAGTGTAAGTGGGTCATCAAGAGTTTCCTGTACAGCAAACGCTACTACGTACGTAGGCATATTTTTCGGATATCTTGTTGGTGATTTAGGTCTTTTCCCTTTTCCAATGACTGCTTCTTTACTTAATTCCATTTTGATTTAAAAATCTCCTAATTATCTGAAACAAACATGAAGTAAGGTACTCATGGAAAAAGCAATGGATAAAATTCAAAAAATCTTGACGCATTCATCAAAATAAATTAAAATAACTTGAGTAGAACAACATGGAAATGGTAAATATCCTGTTTCCATTTTTTGATAATCAGTTTTTGATAATTTCAGTAGAAATAAAAAGATAGCCAATTAAGTTTTTTTATTTATTACTCAAAAAATATATAAAACTATACAATAACGACAATGTATTAAAATCCTAAGTCGGAGAGGCGAACTGAACTGAATGTAGTATGGCTATGAATATTACGTCTTCTTAACGTATCCTTTATTTCATCTGCTTCTATATTTGTAATTCTATCTCTTAAAACATAAGCGTAAAACAAACAGATTAATAAAAATATTGGGATCCACAATAACACACAGAACACACAGCCCTCACCAAAACCCATTCCTCTGCGTTCTTTGCATCTAATCTGATCCAGAGTTTGCTCATTTTCAACGTTACAGTCCTTTTCTACATTCTCTCCTGGATCACATGGACAAAGGACTTCTATAGAAGAGAATGAGTTTTGCTCAGGAACGCGCTGTGTGTCCGCACGAAACATTGGCATAGAATCGGTGCAGTTTGTGTCCGATCTACAAATACACGGTGGTAATTCTGGAGTGGTAAAGCTCTGTTGGCCGGTATCTCCTCGCTTCGATGTCCAGCCGAACAACTTTTTGAACTGTTTAACGCTTTTATCGCTAAAAGAAGTAGGCGAACGATTACGATGCACACTACAAACGCGACATTGAAGATTCTTTCGATAACCATCGCTAAATAAGGAGACCAATTTTAGTTTCTTTGACTGTTCTGATGTTAATTCAAATAAAGATTTGGATTTTTGTGTGGAACGTCGTAAAGTTTCTTTATTGACTCTAATCTCTCTAGTCTCTGAAGTGTCAGGTGGCTCGTTCAACTCATTAGCCCCAGAAGTCATGTCCGTAACTCTTAGTATAGATTCACTGTCTATAATGCGATATGATGTGCTCTTCTTTACAAGTTTATTGTAAAAATCAAACGTTTCTTTCTTTTTCGGTTCTTTAGTTATTTTTAATCCGGATAGTAATTTTTGTCTATCAATAACCTCTTTTGAATATTGTATAGCTTTTGATGGATTTCTAAGACTAATAACTGCTTCAACTTTTGAACTAGATGTATAGTTGCTCGGGTTACGCGAAATTATAGTTTCTGCATTTGATTTATTAGACTCTCTCCTTAGCTGTTCATTGACGAATCTTTCTGCTGCTGCAGCTAGATCTCTTATTACTGCTCGAAGTTCACTTATCTCTTGTACTATTTCTAATTCAGTCGTTATGGTGCTTTGTTCAATATAATTATTTTCGTCTAGCTTCGGTTTAGATATTGCTTCAACTTTTTCTTTTGAGTTCACATTAAAAATAAACTTAGTTTGACAGAGTGAGCAATCAAGTAAAGGAATAATTTTAGGAGTACGTTCGTTTTCAATTTTGTATTTGACTGGTTCTTCGTCCATGTGAACTGTAGCGTCAGTTTTAGTTTGTTCTTTATTATTCAGTAAAGTAGGATTAAATTTTATATCATAAACACCCAATGTCTGGTAACTTACATCTGTGCACACGTCTTTTTTATTAGATTGGCATTTTGGGTACACATTTATTTGCACTTCTAACTTTATATTGTTGTTTTTGTATTCTTCAAAAAACTGCATTATGTTTTGGCAGTATTTTAACAATTCTCTTCCTGGAGACGTTTGGTTTTGTGCTTTCTTATAAAAATATGTAAATTGTTTATTGCGGATTGTTTGGAATGTGGACCGCTGCCTGAGTTTGTTAATCTTACCCTTATTCGTGGGCTTCTTACGGTTATTTTTAGTTTTTGGAAGTTCCAAACAAGATTCTTTGGTATTTGGATATTCTATTTTACGATCTGTAGAATTCATTGCACCAACAGATTTGATTGTATTTTCTTCGTAAATATCGTTTGCTATTTCAGTGCCTACTTTGGCGTTGTTTATTGTTACTTCAGAATTATTATGTTCGGTCATAGTGTAATTATTGTTTTTGGAATTGCGAGAAAATTCAATATTTTTGTCAGGCATCGCAGGATCGTTGGCGTAGAGACTTTCTAAAAGGCTTGGCATGGCATCTAACCGGTCTTTGTCAAGATGGATGCTTTTTATTTGTAGGTTTCCATCATTTGTCGCACTTGAAGTTTCTGTTGCGCTTTTATAAAATGGTTTTGGAAAAAACACAATATGTCGCTTTTTCTTTTTGGAGATTGTCTCATTATTCGTAGATTTTTTTGTTAGAGATTTAGTTGAAATGGCCACTAAATCAAAACTCGACGAATTGATAAACTTATTATTGGATCGGTCAATGGATAATACTAAATTTCTGTGACTAATTTTTTTCATTCTATACCAGCTGCTTTGCTCCTTCTTTTCTTCTAATCCTCTTCTGTGGAAACTTCTTGGTATGCTCAAAGTAGATATTATTTTTATATCTTTGTAATTAAAAGGCTCAGTGAGGCCGGAAGACCTCTTGTGACTTACATTGCTTACTACTGCTGAAGATTCAACGTTCACGAAACGGCGTTTGTGTTTGCAGCACTGACAAGTAAGGGAAGCTGTTGCAATTTTTTTATTTTTGACTTCTTGTTTGCCAGCCTGCTTATGTAAAATATAAGTGGAACCTGAAGATGAAGCCAGATTATTTCTTGTTTCTAACTTACGTATCAAAGAATCTAGCACAGTATCTATTTTTTGTTTGGTGTCCTTGTTTTGAATTAAATGTTTTTGTATCCATTGGTTGAGTAGGTCTTTTAGATTGTCTATCATGAGTGATGCTATGTCGAGTGGTGGATTGCTCTTTTCGGTATCGTTGTCATTATCCCCGCAAGCACTTGTATCTGGGTATTCTTCAATTGTTTCGCACTCAGTGTCAACTAGTGTGGAGTATCTGGACTTTCCTGAGGTTTCCCCGAACAAGCTATTTTTCTTCCTTCTATAATACCTTCGCAGAATGCAAATATCGGTTTCTACACTAAAATCTCTTTTGATTTTCCCTCTGTCCGTATAATATCTATGATGATTAGGTCCCGAATTCTTTATAATTTGCAAAATACCACTTCTTGAATACAGTTGTGATGCACCTGACATTGTTCTTGAATGTGAAAAATTTGTAGCATTTGATTTTTTGAATAAAATTTTTGTGTCTCCATCATTAACATTGATTTTCTGTCCAGAATGTTTGCCCATTTCAAGAATCTTCTCTCCTCTTCTGTAAGCAAAATATTTGTATTCTATTCATCTTTATCATTTTCTTTACCTATAATTTTTGATTGTGTAATAAGAATTTCTTTCTAAAATCCTGCTGCCAAGTATCCGACTGATACTATTGTTTTAATGGGGCCGACCAGTTGATGATGTTCAAGCATAAAGAGTTTGTATTTTATCTAAAATCACTGAGAATAACACTCATTAACTAACAAACTTGTTAACCCGAAAACCTAGCAGTTCGAAGTTTTGGTTTTGTTAAAAATAATTGATATGACTGTATGAAATGTGACGTATTTAAAGTAGGATAAGGAAAAAACGTGTTGAAGATTGTGACCAATAACTAGTTAACGAGTAAAATGTTCAATGTTTCCTCAAACCAGTCTGAGATCTGGAACTTTGTTTTATTTAAAAATTGAATTCTAGGACTTTGAATATTCATAGAGTCTTTAGATTACTATTAAAATGATCAACAAGCTGCTTTGTCGTAATAACCACCGTTTGGAAACCGATTGACGATACCTGTACGTACATAGTTTTTACTTAATAGCGCGAAGAATGATGCACATTAGAGTGTGTCGTGCAACGAATTACAAAAATCATCGCATGCTTCAGGCAGGCCGCACTGGACCATTTGTAATGTGATGCGGCCCCATGGCACTTATGTGCTACCTTTTAGTTCCCTCTAAAGACCCGTCCCACTGTCGGCGATTAGACCACGAAACAGGCAGAGCAAGGATCGTAGCGGGTGGCGTACTGTGGTCTCTGCCTAGCCCCAAGGAAAAAAACGCGTGTGTTCTAGCATGTAATTGACTACCAACTAAAAATGAGAAGCTTTTTTGACAGAGGTCTTGCCGGCGGTGTGAACAGTCAGCTATTATACACGATGGATCGACGCTAAAACAGTTACCACGTTTTCAGTAAGTATATCATTCTGAAACGCCCCCCCTTCCCCCAAACGGTTATTAAGAAAACAGGCCCTAAGGTCTTGCTCTAATATTAAACTATTTACTTACACGAAACCTACAATATTTTCTACGTTCTTAGAGAGAAAATAGCCAATCGCTTCCTCGCTGACGGTAGGACAGGTGCCTTACACCCACAATATTTTGACAATAAGTGTAGTTAGGAACAGAGATAGAAATGTAATTTTAAGTACTAACCAATAATTCTCGGACTTCAAATCATTTTCCAAAACAGTTTTGTTAGGTACGCAAGATTTTCGTTGGTACAAGTTTATTTTGTAAATTACTTAGGATCACATAAGAAAATTTTGCATTATTGACATTTCCAATGACAATAATGTTCTTCTTAATTTCTTCTTTTTAACTTTAATGTCTTCTTTATATTTTATACCAAATATTGTTGTCAGGGATTTAGATTCTTTTTTGGAGCAATAAGGTTTTATATTTTTGGCGAGATATTTTAAGCTCCGGCCAAATTGAAGTGAGCAAAACCACTTTGATGGATGAAATTTGCGGGCTCCGATTGCGTGACTTCCTGTGATATTTTAATCAAAAAGCAAGCCTACCGCTTCCCCCAAGACAGTCGCTTCAGTTTGTACAGTACCTTATTCAATTCCATGTTAAGAGCGTTTATACCTTACCGCTTTTCATACAAATTTTCAAGTCGTTATTTTCCGAAATGACTGAAGCGATTTAAATGAAACTTCGTACACATAAGCAGGATACACAGATCTAAAAAGTTACTCAAAAATGTTTCAAAATGTGTTTTAAAAAAAGAGATAATTGTCTAATTTAACTGTTATACTATATTTCGAAAATGTTTTTTAGCAACTTTTTAGATCTGTGTATCCTGCTTATGTGTACGAAGTTTCATTTAAATCGGTTCAGTCATTTCGGAAAATAACGACTTGAAAATTTGTATGAAAAGCGGTAAGGTATAAACGCTCTTAAGGTATTTATTAAAAACGGTGGAGCACACCGTGTAGGTCTGCTCTGCTTGGACTGAGCACCGCCGTATCCTCGTAGCGGTGATTGGCGGCGGCGACCTCTCGCGTCCGGCCCTGCTTCAATCCATAGTCTGGAGTGAGAGGGAATGGGAAGCTGTCGCCTCCTTCTGCGAAGCAGTCATGCTAGCGGAGGAGGCGGTGGAACGTGAGAGGGAGAGATCCTCACGTCCCAGCCACCACAGGAAACGCCCCCGGCGTCGGGGGCCACGCACTGGCCCCCGGCCACCGTAGGCGCGGGCGTGTGGACGGTGAGCAATGGGCTAGCTCACCGTCCGTCCGTCTCATGACGACCGGTCGTGTTGACGGCGCGTTCGTGTTCTACGCGCGCCTCAAGGAGATGTCAACAATCCGGAAGGGTCCGAGAGGGCCGTTGCCTGCCAGGGTTGCGGGACTGTTCGAAAGAGATACCATGGCCCTGGAACACAAAGGGCTAAGAAGGAACATGGATGGGTTTTAGTCTGTACAAGTCTGACACTCCCTCCCGCTCCGCCCAGAGCGGGGTTATTTGATGATTTCCCATCCGTAAAAAAAAGGTATTTATTAAAAAACCTTCTCAGGTGGACATTCACAAATGACTCTGCCCTGGAGTGTAAATGTGGTGCTGCTCAACGATGAGGCACTTAATATCGTGTCCTGTGTGTCCTGCTGTTTGTACATTACAGGAACTGCTGGACCCTACAGAGGGCGCCAAACTAGTGGCTCAGTTCTCACTTCTTAACTTAACAATTTAGATTGTTATCGACACGCTAAGAAGAAGGTATTTCTTTCAATCTGAGAAGCGTCCCCCAGATATTGAGAACTTTGTTTTTACTCGATGAAACGTGTGTAATTACAACTTTACAGCTGTACTTTTTATTTTAAAGTAATTCGTTCCAAAATAAAAATTATTAAATTAAATAAAACCAGCCTGCAATGTTACACAAACTAGTTTTCAACCGGTCCCAAAATTTTCTGGTGTGTGTATTTTTTTGGTTGTTCCATGAAAAAGGTTGTACACTTTGAGGGCTTAAGGCCGCTTTCACATTAGGACGTTATCAGCGCGACAGTAGCGCGCCAGAAGCACATGCTTTCACTTTAAGGACCGCCGCGCATTAGCAGAGATTTAGATCAGTGTGGCGCACTTTATTTAAAAAATGACGGGAAACATTTTGTATCGCCCGAAGGAAAACTACAGTGGCAGAATAACATGATAAAATTAGGTACCTAAATAAAATAATAAGAGAGCCTGCTGCATTTTTCTCGGACCCAATTTTATTTTCGGAATAAGGAATAAACAATGCACATAATTCTTGCCAGTTTTTCTACTTTAGGGCCCTGTTGTTGTAATTGTCGCTTCTTGAGTCCCACAAAACAGGACGCATTTGAATTTCAATAATAAATCGTTCAGTGTCAAACTCGCTCATGGTGCAGTCTATAATCGTGCGATTGCAACACTGGTTCATCGCCAACCTCCGCGCTTCTGTTTTTAATATGAAATTCTGGTAGCACGAAAGTCGCGCGTCTGCGATATTTTGATTTAAAAGACTGTCCATGGAGTTTCTTGCCCATTCGGCACTCTCTATAGCGTATGTTACTTATTGCAGTATAACAATATGTCATAAGATAAATGTCCGACGGAGGGTCGCCTGGTGATCTGTAATACAGGTTTTACCTAAAACAGACACCAGTCTCTATGTAGTGATAATTTTGACTCTGTACCTACTGTTTATGATGAAGAGAGAAATAAATTAAATTTATTATTTATTATTATTATTCTTCTCCATAGAGATCTACGCTACGGAATGGGCAACTACATAACTTATTATGCCTTGTGACTGAGACTGTAGCTTCGCGTTTTTTTTGTTTTTTTTTTTTGACTTTCAAAAGTGCCTGTAATGGTCTAATTGAAATAAATGCTTTGACTTTGACTTTTGACTTTGCCGCACGACCGTCGCACTGCTAAAGTCGCCAAAATGTGAAAGCGGTCTAAGTCACCACCTAACCTTTTTTATTGCGCTTTTTGCGTTACACCCTTTATTAGATTATCAGCAATGAACCAAATATATTCAGAGAGGTAACTAACTTCTTCAGATAATAAACTTCATCCTAATTCGATTTAACTTGTAACTAGAATGCGTCCCTTTGAAGGCCGACAATTTTAACTGACGAGTTTTATGGTCATAAGTAGAACTGGGTACCTGACAATTTCGTAACTATTTGAGGATTGTTGTAACTTTATAAAGTGTTTTCGGTTAATATTCCTTTACAGTTGGAGTGTTGTTTTGGTTAGTGTTACGTACTTAATTAAGTGGCCACACTCGCTCCGTAGACGAACTTACTGCTAATACTTCAATATTAATAGTTTAAGACCGTAAATTGATTTAAGAAAATTTTGATGTATTTGAAGGTAATTTCTGAAAGATTTTGTTTTAATCTATTTAAACTATGTGGCATGGAACTAACTTTTTTATAATTTTTTTGGAACATGACACCCAAACAAATAGTTAAATGATAAATGATGTTTATTTTGCAAGTAGGTTTTTACAAACACTTTAACACGTCATTTTTTTTAAGCTATATGGGGCCGGTGTTTCGTACCTGACTACTCTGAGAAGAAACAGCCGAAACAAACTCAGAGGTTCTCTGTTAACTTGTTACTCTTTTAAAGTCCAGACATTGCTCAATTTACATGAGGACTATGCAGATTAGTATCTGAAATGGTCTTTTGTTCATTCGTGTAAAATCGGTATAAAACTGTGAAAAATACCGCACGTATAGTTTTTTCATTGTTGTCGACGAAACACCCCTTATTTGTGTAACAAACTTTGTCGCCTTGAGCCTGATGAAGTCAGGGAATTTTCTTGTTCACCAACTTAAATTATCATTCATTGACTGTGGCAAATCGACCGAATATTTCAATTTAATAAACAATTGATTTCTCCGATTGTACAAACCATCCTTCACAGTCAAGTAAAATACTTTCCAAAAATGCCACATACCACGTTCTACAGAACATTAAACAAATAGTTATCACAGCCTTGATTGAAAGGAACTTGAAGGTCCTCCATTGGTCCACAAACAATGTCTCAAGAACTAACTTTGATTGTAGAAGGCATAATTACATTAATGTTTTAAACTTCGACAATGCTTGCTTAATTATAATTTTCGGCGAGTCTTACTTTGTTGGACGAGATTGAAGGAAAATATTGAATTGGTAAGTTTGGATTGAGTGTTGAAAGATTCGTGACTAAAGACGGGTTAATATTAAATATTCTAAATCTCTTTGCCGTGACTAAACTTTGTGGGAGAATAGAACTTTGGCGTATCTTGTCAAGAAAATTTGCATTATTTAAGTTCTGTGTTTTTCCGTCAGCAGATAAGTTGGTTGTTTACAATGGACTTATATTCCCATTGTCCACTGACACTGGGAATATTAGCATACAACTGTTTTGATCACGCACCTTTTCGATTTTGACACCCAAATTCTACCTACAAGCAGGCGTGGGTATTTTTTTTTATATATAACTACCGACCCGCCCCGGCTTCGCACGGATGCAATGCTGATACTAAATACACTACTACAGAAAAACTGAACGTTGTATATAAAAACATAGTGGCCCGCTCTAGCTTCGCACGGGTATAAAATATATAGTTATTATACAAAGTCAAAGTCAAAGCATTCAAAGTCAAAGCATTTATTACAATCAGACCATTACAGGCACTTTTGAAAGTCAAAAAAACAAAATAAAACGCGAAGCTACAGTCCCAGTCACAAGGCATAATAACTTGTGAAAGTACTGTAGTTGCCCATTCCGTAGCGTAGATCTCTATGGAGAAGAATGGGCAAGAAACTCCATGGACACTCTTTTAAATCAAAATATGTTACAAAATCTTGGTTACATCATTCATGTTAAGAATTAAAAATATGTGAGAACAATGTAGTAATACGGGCAAGTTAAGAGCGTCCAGAGTAAAAAATTAAATCAGTAATTAAAAAATAAAGTAATTAAAATAAACCGTGGCAGCTAAGAGATGACCAGTCACAACTGACAGCGCCCGTTCACGAACATGACGCATGTATCAGCCATCCTTCAACTCAACCATTTTGAAGGGAACTAAACGACCCGACACACCCGCCACCATCAGCGTGACATTTAAGTGAGCGTGACATTCACTCAACCACCAGGGTAATTTCGCGTCAATGAAAGATTTAGGTACTCATTAAATGGTGGCTTTACAGTACATAGTACTCACACATGTGCTATGCAATTAAGAGATTGAATCTATACAATGCAAATATATTTTTACAATCTTCTGCAGCTTTCACAATACCTTCACTTTCTAATTCTGATGATTCCGATTGCCCCTACATATAAACCTACATATAAACCTTCCTCTTCAATTACTCTATCTATTAAAAAAAAAAACCGTTGCGTAGTTTTAAAGATTTAAGCATACATAGGGATATAGGGACCGAGAAAGCGACTTTGTTTTATACTATGTAGTGACGTTGTCCCACACTAGGAATTTCTCCTGTATCGTAAGTGCATTTACAAACATTTAAACTCACATACACAAACAGCCAGACCCGGAACAACTATCTGTAGGCCATACAAATATTTGTTCCGTGCGGGGATCGATCCCGCGACACGTAGCGCAAAAGACTGTAGTTTAACCTTAGCAGGGTTTTGTTTATGGTTCCTAGTGATTTTTCACTAGCAACCGCAAACCGCCATAATCACTGTGAAGTTAACAAGCTGCAATGTCACCAATGTGGATAGTAAGACATTCAATTATTTACGAGCGATAGACGGGACAATACGAAAAAAATCGTAACCCAATGATACTTAGTAACTCGTTCTGTTATACGATTGACGGCACGGTTGGCGCAATGGTTGAGCGATTGACTGCTACGCTGCTTGTCGCGGGTTCGCTCCCCGCACGGAACAAATATTTGTAAGGCCTACAGATAGTTGTTCCGGGTCTGGCTGTTTGTGTATGTGAGTTTAAATGTTTGTAAACGCACCCACGATACAGGAGATATTCTTAGTGTGGGCAAGGTTTTTTTTAATACAAAAATAAATCAAAATATATAATTGATAATAATATGGAGTACCGGACAGAGATACCATCTCTTCTAAAAAAAAATATCATAACACGCGGCTACCTTATTAGTCTAGTGGACTAATGATGCGACTGCCGAGCATGAGGTTCTGGGTTCGACTTCCAGTTCGGGCATTTTTATTTAACGGGACTAGCCCGCCAAACTATTTCCAAACCACTGTAACTCCTGTCAGCCAGAATCAACGACGGCAACCACAAAAAACCGACGGAACCAACCCACACTGGGCCCCCGTGGTGGATTTAGCCCACTCCCTCTCATAGAGAGGAGACCTGTTTCCCAGCAGTGGGGACATTCAATCAAAATCAAAATCAAAATATTTTTATTTCACATAGGCCTACATGGGCACTTGTAAAACGTCGACAAAATGCTCGGTTCGGGTTGGTCGTTTCCTATGGAGAAGAACCGGCAAGAAACTCCATGGTTACTCTTTTAAAATCATTTGGCTTTACAATTTTTCTATGTTACAGCGTTGGCACTTAAGTATGAGTGGACATCGTAGGCCCGACAATAAGTCGTTGCTTACTACAAAACATAGAACAAGATAAAAAGTTACCAGCTGATTGTGATGATGAGGAGTCCCCGAAGGGTAATGCAGAAGTGCACCCTCATGGTACACCCACATTTCGCTAGTTATTGCCACATTGACTCTCCGACCTCCTCCTCCTCTTCCTCCTCCACCTAACGAGAGCCTCAGGGGTTGGTCGAGGCACTTGGCTATTAAGCCATTGGATGTTACAATCGGAACAACGATAGCTCAGTCCAAATCTCAAAGTTCGACAGCTAAGTTAAGATACTTGATTTGCTTATCTGTCTCGCCTTTTAATGTTCCCAACATTAAAAGGCTGATGATGATCATGATGACCACAAAAAAAGCGCCGAGACAATGAAGCTCGACGAAGTCCCAGAGGAAGAATTTAACTGTCTTGGATCCCGCAACGAAAATAATCAGGAAAGAATAGAGAAGGAGTAGGAAAAAACATAATTTCTCTTCCCTCCATATCCCTGTTCGGGCTAAAGGTTATTGGGTTTTTCTATCAGGAATTTCTCAGTAGCAGCCACGGAGTCTTGATTCGTGCCCGGTTGATGGCAATAGGCTTGTACGCTTTTACAAGAGACTTAAACATAACTAGCGAAATGTGAGTGTAATATTAGGTACACCTCTGCCTAACAGGTGTGATGTTATGTTATACATATATTTTGTAACATTACAAAAAAAAGGATTGTGTGGTTTTATGAAACCACGGTAAAAGTGAAACTTTTTTTCACGCTAAAGAGCGGAGTAGGGATAAAGTGAAAGGCGCTCGTCAGAGCGCCTTTCACCTTGTCCCTACTCCGCGGCCGACCGTCAGCGTCACGCGACATGCAACACACAGACGAGAATGTTTGAGACGGTGTAATAAAAGTTTCACTTTAAATAAAAATAAGAAAACAATAGTTGGGTTCTCAAATGATTTATTTAATTGAACTTGATAATAATTATTAGTCTTTTACCCCTTTTATTTTTGATATGCATCATTTTAAAGTTGCTAACACATAACAAAAAAATGTATTAAATTAAAGATAATTTACAATTAAAATCAATGATTATTTTCTTTACAAACCTCCGACACAAAAATCCTCTACGGTAAATGTCAGTTTAGAGCTACCAAGTCGGCTCGGATTTTAATTAAACAATTCAATTCAATTCAATCATTTATTGCATATCACCATGTGTTTTACGAGATCTTAAATAATAATATAGTTCACATGGAACAGAGTAGTACCATACCGTTAGTGGTCTATAAAGAAAAAAAAATAAAGTTAAGTTTAAGTTTAATATAGGTAAGTAGATTATTTTAATCCAAACGTCTTTGCTTCGGATGACCGCTTTGTTTTTCAGTTTTTGTGCGTAACTCGATTGTACATACTAAGCAGTCTACTTAGCGGGCCCACGAGGCAACGACACTTGGATAAAAAAAAAACCAGAACAGTTTCACGGATTGTTCAAAACAATAATAAAGCTAGGAGGAAAACGAATTCTAAATTGTCGGTACACATATTATTAATACATTGCGATAATTTGACGTAAAATTATCGCTAAATGCTCTCAAAATGGTGAAGCAAAATATCGTGAGAAAACCGTGCATGTCTTGAACTAAAAATTTGAAGACTTGTGACATTTGCCATCGCACACTGGGGCTGTGTGGGTGGATTACAGACCACTCTCTCTCATAGAGAGGAGGCCTGGTCCCATGAGTGGGTACATAAAAGGCGTATTACTCACTCACTTCACTTACGGTATATATGTTCGATTATTATTTTATTGTTTGTGTCATGGAAGATATCTCGTAAGTGAAAATATAAGTTCAGATAAAAACCGTTAAAGTTTAAAACAGTGACATTAAAGGCTTTTTTATGCTTAGGCTATCGCTAAATAAACTAGATTTTGTCTGAGCTTCGCAGTGACTGTTTCACATCTTGTACTCGTACTCATTCCGCACAAGCGCTGTTTCTTCAGGCAACAGATGAAGTACACGTCGACTTCACTCCTTTGCCCTCAGTTACTGACGTGACATGTAAAAAAACCAGCCAAGTGCGAGTCTTACTCGTACACACAAGAGTTCCGTAGCACCGTACAATAAATAACAATATTTTGAAATCTCATTCATTTGTAAAGGGGTTTGGGTAACTTTGTATGAACCAGTGGCATGTTTTTTTTTCACAGCGGCCATAAATGTAATTGTTGCTAACGTGTAGTGGAATGGAAATATAATTATAAGTTTTGCCGAAAATTATATCGGATCTTTAATATCTGAAGTCAAAGTTGTGTTGTTAGTTCATTACCGCTGTTTGCTACTGTTATGTACATATTTTATCAAAAATGAACTCTTTCCTATCGTTTACCATATGTCATTACTTCACAGAATTTGATCCTTAAAAGCGACACTATCGAATGGTGTAACAGTACAGGTGTTTTTTTTCAAAATCAATGGTTTCGATTCCTGGCTAGGAAAGTTGATTTAAAAAAAAAGCAATCATGCAGATTTATTTTTTATCAAAATCGGGCTCGAAACTCCTTTGAGTTTTTTTCGCTAGTTCTCATAGTTTCGGATTTGGCCTTCAACCCAAATGAAAAATTCACCCAGTATATCTCGGTTCCGATGAATTTTGGCAATAATTGTTCATGTAAGAAAATAAATGTCCTATTGTGTTCTTACTAATGAAATATTTACCATTAGTGGCCGCAGACTTAAAATAATCATGCCACATTTACCCAAAATCCTTTACACTCAGCAGTAAAACTAAATTTGTTTTATGTTAATGAAAAGCAAAGTTACTGCTGCAGTTTTATAAAATTGTCACATATTTAAAAAAAAAAAAAAAACAAAATCATATTAAACCAATTTTCGTTGAAATTGTTCATTGCGATCTACGGCATATATTTTTTGTAGATTTTTCACTCTTTTATTTTAAAAGTTAGAGGGGGGGCAGCGGCACACATTTTACCACTTTGGAAGTGACTATGTTTTAAACGATTGACTTTGGGAAAAAATGGTTTTAGGAACTTCAATGTCATTTTTAGAACATAGATATCCCGCACGTACGCACGGTAATGGACGACCCCCTTAATCCTTTTTTTTTCTTTTTGTGTAGAAATCGTAAAGCAGTACACAGAATACATTTTACTACCAAGTTTCAACTGTGTAGTCGTACTATTTTCGGAATTAAGTGGTTGTGACATATGGACGGACAGACAGATAGACACGACGAATCTATAAGGGTTCCGCTTTTTGCCATTCGGCTACAAAACCTTAAAAACGTGAAGATTTAACTTATTAATTAGGTAATACACCTAGGAGATGAAGGCTCACATGGAAGTTCCATGAATCGTGTTCAAACATGATGAATATATATGTTGAGAGAGGGAGAGGAAGACCAAGGAAACGATGGATAGATTATGTAAAGAATGATAAAAAAGAAAACGACCACCCTAATTAACATCGAAAAAGGGCAGTGAGATAATGATGATGAAGAATAGGTTTCAAATGACGATTTCAATGGTAATGTGCGATCCGACGGATTTGATAGATTTTTACCTTCGTGTAGTATCTCTGTTAACAATGAAGCTGTTTCTGTAACCAATTCCTCGAAGCATTTCGGCTGAGAAATGGAAACTTCACATCTGTCACCCTTATATCTAGGTGGACATCGACAGATCGGCTCACTCTTCTCATTCAAGGAACAGACCCCGTCGTTTAAACAAAACGCCTGGCATACGTACACTTCACATCGTGGCCCCGAGTAACCGGCATTACATCTGTAAACAGTTTTATTTTTATTATTTTCCTTGTCATTTATCATACATACACGGCGACTCGGTTGGCGCATTGGTTGAGCTATTGGTAGCTGCGCTGCGTGTCGCGGGTTCGATTCCCGCATGGAACATTTATTTATATGGCCTACAAGTAATTGTTCTACGTCTGACTGTTTGTTTCGGCCAGTTTAAATGTTTGTAAACGAACCCATGATACAAGAGAAATTCGTAATGCGGAGCAACGTGTTTTTCAAAAACAAAACTTACGGTTACAATACAATTTTTTTTTATATTTTTTTATTTTTTGTAATTCTAATGTTTTATACCATTACAATTTAATTTATGAATTTTATATTATTTGCATGCCCATTTGACGGTAGAATATGGAGGACTATAGTAAATAATAACACATCTATGTACAAATTACCCATGTTTGCAAAGGAATAAATAATTTGATTCGATTTGACGGTTGATCGAATCTTTTTCTCGCAGGATCAACAGAACGCCACGAAACGCACGTGTCGCAATTCAAATCAGTCACAAAGTTACAACAAAAATATGATCATCTTGTCACGTGTGTGATCAGTTTTCGGGCGGCTTTTATCTTATACCTAGTCTGTAAACAAATGAACATGTTTTTACCTGCATGTAGGTCGTCCCTCAGCACTGATAGTGCAGTCTCCTTGGAAACAGTAGTATTGCCAGACAGAATCATCGCATCTCTCACTATCCCGAGATTCTCCACTAATTATCATTTCATTGGTCAGAGGCTGGTTTACTTCTGTAGATACATTGAAGGAGTCGTTAGTTGCGGAATAATTTGATAAAACACTCTTCAGGGGTTTGCAAAGCGGAATTCCTTGTGTTTGTTCTTCTATTTTGTAGTTCGCAGCTATATAACGAACGGAACCTGGTGTGCTATCGATTAAAAATTGTATAGTTTTCATATTTGTGTCGTTTGGAGGATTCTTTGGTAATTGCCAAATGGACATTTTGTCGAATGTCCAGTAGATAAAATCTTTTGATAAGATTAATTGATTTGGTGGATCGTCTGTTTCTTGGTACAGTATTTTTCTATTCTTTCCATCCAAATCAGCACTTACAAGATAAAATTCGGTGCGATATAAATAATCGAATTCATTTTCACAAAAGTACATCTTCTGGGTTTGTGAATCAATGGTCAAGGCGTGTCTGTACATACTACCACCGTCTATTATAATTTCTTTGTCGGAGCCATTGAATCGGGCTCTTTCTATTCTGTTACTTTTATCATATGTGGTCCAGTAAATATACCTGCAATTTGTAAACATCTGTAATTTTTCTGGAAGTTCAACATTGTAATATCCTGTGTAATTATTTTTATAACACATTTGCTCGTAAAGGGTCTCTTACTTCACCAATTTCAATATCGTAATGTATCTCATTACGTATTTGTGCGTTATTGTAATGTAAAACGTACTGTTTATCAAGATGCTCCGTCTAAAACGAACGGTACTTTTTAAATCTTAGCAATGAGTTTTTATGTCAAAAAGTGGTCAACATTTTATGAATAAAATTAACTTTGGGAGATAAAATATAATAAATAAACATTTAATTAATTTTAACCATAAATTACAACTATTTAACTGTAACAAAACACAAAAATATTAATTTATAATTAATATATATTAATTTACTTTATTAGTAATACTGGCTGTTTTTGTGCCTTTGCCTTAAAAAAAAAACGCTGATGCGCGCGCATCGCTAATTTGTGAACAAGTATATAAATATAACAAGTGATATAAGATTTATTCGTTCAAAAAAGTCCGAGCTTTATTTATTTCCTCGCAAATATGTTATTAAACGTCGTATGACATACGTGCGCTTTGATAATTACAGCCTCTGCTTTCTTGTAGCAATATCGCCTCGGCTGTAATTTTCAACTTACCGCACTTATATCATAATGTACTACTCGTATTTACACACCGAAATG
Source organism: Cerastis leucographa (assembly GCA_963082945.1). Lineage (NCBI taxonomy): Eukaryota > Metazoa > Arthropoda > Insecta > Lepidoptera > Noctuidae > Cerastis > Cerastis leucographa. Next base: position 10,050,598 of record OY720371.1, on the reverse strand, counting down.
ACTTTGATAATATTATAGTTTGTAAAAGGATACTTCACGAAGCGCCAACCTATTGTGTAACTAGGTAGGTACATCAAATTAGGTAACACTGCAAAAAATATTGCTGGGAAACGACTTTTTGTGGTACGATAAATCATGGTTTACGGTAGCGCTCAATGTAGCTCGTGACTAAATAATAACCACCACTTGGGTCGATATTCATGCTAAGTCGCGTTTGGCTAGGTTGGTCCGTAGATGGGTGACCACCCATTACATACCGAGTTTCCTCCGAGCCTCGGAAAGGACGTTAAGCCGTTGGTCTTGGCTGTCATTTTAGATCTTTGACAGTCGTTGCAGTAGTAGCTCGGAAGTCTGACCAGTCCTTACGAAGGGGTATTGTATCACCCAGTACTGACTAGGTTGTGGATGTGGAGTTGGCTGATATTATTCAGCCACGAGCTCCTCAAACTACAAAAAAAAATATGGAAATACGTATGCACATTTACCAAAGCAACAAAAACTTACAGGTTGTCAAAAAATACGTTCGCAAAATCTAGGCGGATTTTGTTACAAACTCCGCGGTAGAGTGAAGTTTTGTGTAGAAGTGTATTGACTTACCCTCCGCAGTTCTCCACGGCAAATTCCGCTGGTCGCGAATTCATCACAAGATTTCCGTCTCCAACTTCGTTGTTAGATCCAGATTTTATGAGAAACGAGTACACAGCGCCAGTGTCTTCAATAGTCCCAAATAATAATCCTGTGGCAGGATCGTAGACGTACGACTCAGGATCTATACCTCGACATGGGTTATTCTTCATCAATGGTTCTGGTTTTCTGGTTGCTATGTTAAAGGTATTTATACATTTTCCATCATTGAACTTATTAGAAAAGAGCACCCTATTGTGAGATGGGTCGTAAGTCATCCAAGCAATAGAAATATCCGACGTAGGGTATAAAAATATCCGACTTAGGGTAGGGTACGTTAATATATCTTCAATATAAAATTCTAGTCCATTATATCTGGCCACGACAATGTCTGAAACATACGAATAACATTTTTGTAATTTGTAATGAAAATTTTCCTTCCCTAACCATATCATTGGGTTCAAATTCATTCTCGTCAGAATCATTTGGCGGCTGCTAGAGCAGTGCTGGTCTAGAGGTTCCAGTCCTTACTGATGGTGGGTTCGACTCCAGGCAGGCATTATTTTATGTAATATATTTCATCACCGCTGTTGTCAAAATCTTGAATCAAAACATCGAACGGAAAACCGGCATGTCCTAGCACCAAAAGTCCGAAGGCATGTGATCTGCCCGCAAAGGGCTATCATGGTTGATTTTAGCTCATTCCCTCTCATAGAGAGGATGCCTGGTGTCCAAACAGGTGGAATATTATATGCTGAGTCACCTGAAGTGAAACCGGCTCTAGAAGAACTGCGGCTACAAAAGATATTGAGTCCTTCGTCGCAAAAAAGGCTAAGCAAGTATTGCCTCAAAAAAACGACTCTTGTACTCACCCCAGGATAAAGGGTGCGCCAAACCCGCACTCAGCGCTAACAATGCCAACACCCACTGCGTTCTATACATTTTTTACTGCAGCCTACGTTGTTAAACAGGATAAATCGATGCGTCTACCTTTGGTGACTGCTCGTGGATTATAAAAATAAAATGCCGAATTTCCTTAAACGTAAATCCGTAAGCAGGCATTTGCAAAATTTGAGATATTGGTAACAATAGTGGCTCTCTGATAAGCCCGAATTGGGTGAACCCGGAGATTACACCAGGAAAAAAGAAATGTAGGTAATATGTTTATTTCCTTATGAGTAACACTTGACTAACACTATTAATTGACGGTTAATAATTACATCATTTTACAACAATGAGCAATTTACAGTTGGTACTAAAATATACCTCAGGCTCGGTGGAGCGATGATCTTCGCAGGGTAGCTGGTAGCAACTGGATGAGAGTTGCCGAGAATCGGGTTAAGTGGCGAGCGATTGAAGAGGCCTATGTCCAGCAGTGGACTGCGGTAGGTTGATGATGATGATGATGATGACTAAAATACACAGGTGTTTGGTAGACGGAACGACACAAGTTTTCGAGGTGTTGATTGTGTTTTCATCTGACGGTACGCATTTTGACGGCACGGTTGGTGCAGTGGTTGAGCAACCGACTGCTGCGCTGCGTGTCGCTGGTTCGATCCCCGCACGGAACAAATATTTGTATGACCTACAGATAGTTGTCCCGGGTCTGACTGTTTGTGTATGTGAGTTTAAATGTTTGTAAACCCACGATACATGAGGAACTCCTAGTGGGGAACAATGTTTAAAAAAAAACTAGTGAGTACAAGAAGTGTAAGTTATAGCAATTTTAAGATTTTAGAAACGCTACACAATTTTATGGCTTCTTCTCTAATGGTCAACTAAATTGCCGAACTGCATAAAATTTAGCAGTGCGTAATAACAACGGCTCATCTGCTATAGAAAAAATGTGGATTGTAGTTAACATCAAAATATTATTGCATTCTATCACGAATTATCGTGAAATTTTGTGAAACACTGATTTAATTATTGAATCAAATCCGTCTGATTCAGTCGTGGTAGAACTTTGTGAAAGCCGAGAAAGATAAGCAAATCAAGTATCTTAGCTTTGCTGTCGAACTGTGAAATGTGGATTTAGCTATCGTTGTTCCGATTGTAACATCCAATGGCTTAATAGCCAAGTGCCTCGACCAACGCCTGAGGCTCTCGTTAGGTGGAGGAGGAGGAGGAGGTTGAAGGGTGAATGTGGCAATAACTAACGAAATGTGGGTGTACTATGAAGGTGCACTTCTGCATAACCCTTCGGGGATTCATCATCATCATCAGCCTGTAATGTTCCCACTGCTGGGACAAGGCCTCCTCTCTATGAGAGGGAGTGGGCCGTAATCCACCACGCGGGCCCAGTGCGAGTAAAGTAGATGTCACATGTCTTCGAATTTTTAGTTCTAGGACTAGGCAGCGGTGATGAAATAAATTACACGCAGTAATGCGCCTGGGTTCGAACCCACGGCTTACTGTTCTTAAGTCGGGGCTGCCACCACGACCGCCACCGCTGCTCTCTTCGGGAATTACAAGTGTGATAATGTTAATTAAATGTATCATTTGGACCACATCTATTCTAATATTATAAAGCTGAAGAGTTTATTTGTTTGTTTGCTTGAACGCGCTAATCTCAGGAACTCCATATCCGATTTGAAAAATTCTTCTAGTGTTAGATAGCCCATTTATCAAGGAAGGCTATACGCTATATCTTCACCCCTGGAAATGTATTATTATGTACTGTGTTGAGCAATAAACATTTGAATTTAAATATAGAATTGCAATCAGCAAGGAGAATTGCTATGTCCGTGAAACTTTAACTAAAAAGTATAAATTATAAACCTTTTTTTGTCGGTGGCAAAAAAGTCAATGAAACAAACAAAAGTCACCGACATCCGAAAGTTACGTCACTTAACACTTTCTATTTTGTGTTTTTTTTAAGTAGTTTATTTTTTTGCAAAAAGTTTTTAAATTAACGACCCACGTAGCTAACACGTGCTATATAATAACATCCACTCGAGTTGATCAGTTACCATTTGTAGATTTTTGACAGGTAGTCAGTTGTAGCCCGAAAGTCAGTCAGTCTGACAGCCAGTCTGACCAAGGAGAACTGTGGGTAGGTGGTTAGACTGGAAGCCGGCCCCAACATAGTTGATGCAGGCAGATGATAATGATCGCACCTTCCAGTTACACGCTGTATAGTGAGCCAAGTTGTCAATGCGCAGGAGGTTAACATTGTGAAAGATGTAACGTCTTTCTTAGTAAATACTGCTGCATTAAGAGCCGTGAAAGCTGTAAGATTGATGCTTTCGAGATGTGGTGTTGGCGGAGCATGCTTCGTATAGCATGGACCACAATGAGAACTAATTAGTCCATACTGAAAGAGCTCAACATCACCAAACAGCTTTCCACAATCTGCCTGGAGCGTGCCCTCAGCGTTTTCGGACGTATTATGCGCGTCTGGAAAGGCTTATAATAATACTGGGCCGGGCAGAAGTTAAACGCAACGTGCACCGGCAAGACACGACCCAGAAGGCTGCTGGAGGCAGCATGTACCGAGCGGTTCACACTGCGGGAGACCGCATGGCTTGGAGACGTATCATATGTAGTCGCGATCCTCAGCAGTGATGAGAATGCCGTCTTAATGCTGCATTGTTTTAATCTTATTTCAGAGTGGGAAGAGACAGCGCTAGAAGTCCTCTATAGCTCCGTCTTCTTCCCAAAATGAAGTATCATAAAAACAATACTGCTTTAAGAATGACGTCTTAAGCAGTATTGTTTTAAGTAAGCCTCGTGAACCTCAACCAAGATGAAACAACCAATAGTTCAAAACCACATTTTCCTCAAAGGAAAGGTTACTACAACCATCCAAAATTTATGAGCAACCGTATACAAGGCTGCGATACAATATCTTTTCACGCTATTGGTCACCTTTTCCATATCTAAGGGTCCTCGTACGCGGGTATAAATCATAGAACGAATGTCAAATAGAGCTATATCTCACCACCAAGTGACGGGTCTGCCGAAAGAGGCAAGGATTAAGAGGAAAGATTGATGAGGCATTTTTGAGATTCTTTCCCGGGATTGCATTCACCAGTAACTGGGTTGTGGATTTCGAGAGATATACAAGGAGTTGTGCTGATTTATGCGTTGGATAGAACAGGGATCATGTAGGTTTTGAAGCAAAAATATAACATTAAAAACTTGTGAAAAAGTTGAAAGTTTGACCTCCAATATCTCCGTAAATACACGGTGTTGTTTTACATCCTTGTCAAAATTCAACATGTTGTCACAAAAGGCATAAATAATCAATATAAAATACGGTAAATAATTAATTATTAAAAGCACTGCTTTTTTTGTTGTTTGAATTTGTCAGTATTTCAGAACCCCCTTAACGTGGTTTATAGAAAAAAAAAAATGTCCAATAAACGTTTGAGATTATTTGTTTGTGTGTAAGCGAGGTTATAAGGCGCGAATCAGATTGGCCACGTTTAAAAGACGGGTGATTCACACTTACCGATTTCTTTATTAGATAGTTGTCTGGGCCCAGTTGATGGCAATGGGCTCACAACCAATGATGCGTTCCACGCGCGCCTCAAGGAGACGTCAGCAAATCGGAAGGGGTCCGAGAGGGCCGATGCCTGCCAGGGCTGCGGGTTGTTCGAAAGAGATACCGTGGCCCTGGAACACAAAGGGCTAAGATGGAACATGGATGGGTTTTAGTCAGTACAAGTCTGACACTCCGTCCCGCTCCGCCCAGAGGGGAGAAGTCATTTGATGATTTGCCATCCGTAAAAAAAAAAATGCGATGTACGAGAGCGTTTACGGAGATGCGGTTTGACGCGCGTTTGCTTGAGATGTAAGCGTTGCTCGCGGCGTTATGTCACACGGACAAATACAAGCATACGGCAGTGTCCGGGTTTGATTTCCACACGAAACAAATTTAAAACGTCTTAGTTATATTCAAAAATAATTATTTTATTCTTATTTTAAATTTAATTGTATTTTTTTTGGTTCCCTATCCATTTGCATAAAATTTTAAGACCTAATATAACTTAGCATAATTTTGTTTGGCATAATTATATTTTCGCTTAATATAATTACGCATAACAGCTTACGCATAATTTTTTTAAGCATAATTTCTCTAACCATATTAATGATTAAGCATAATATTCTAAAGCATAATTTTATTAAGCATAAAGCTCTAAAGCATAACTTTTTTATAAGCAAGCATGCAGCATGCAAGCAAGCATGCAGCATGCAAGCAAGCATGCAGCATGCAGCATTCAAGCAAGCATGCAACATGCAGCAGGCAGGGTTTCTATCACGGCTCCGGCGCTGCGGGCCTCCGGCGGTCCCACGCGTGCAAATCGTCGCAGACGGCTTTCGCTCACCACCGCAGCTTCGGCTTGTTGGCCAGCTTCACCGGCCAGCCTCAGCCGCGGCGGCTCGCTCGCAGCCACCTGCTCAGAAACCCGCGGGCCGCCTCGCCCCTACGCGCCTACGCGATTTTAAATTACACTCTAGGGATAGGACTAACAAGACTACGTGGAGTCGGTTTTGCAGCAATTCGGTTCTGTCACTAACTTTTGTTGCACAGCATATTAAATTTTTAACCTAGTTAATTTAATTTTTAGGCCAACTAAAGTTATGCGAATCAAATTTATGCCAAAACAAATAAGTCTTTCAGATGATTATGCCAACACAAAATGTATGCCTAAAAAAAATATGCCGAAATATTATTATGCCAAAACAAATTGTGCCAAAATCATTATGCCGAAGTATATTAGGACAAAGAACATTATGCGAAAAGATGGGATCGCGTTTTTTTCCGTTTTTTTGGTTAGAAGTATGAGGAACAGGGTGTAAAGTTCCTCAATACTCATTAGAAAAGGGAGGATCCCCGACCAGACAGGTGTTATGTCTGGTGGGCAACTGTCCGACAGTTGTCGGGTTCCTCTATAAAGCCTTAAGTCGATGTAAACTTTGCTTGCGAGATGCAGGAAATTGATGTTAGTTCTTCCGTCGTGTCATAGATGGCGCTGTAGTACTTTTTGTAGGTCGCTACACCTGTCTTTTAAATAGTTCAAAAACTAAAAGTATGTATAATATTATTGAACTTCATATTTTTTTATGATTTGGATATCATAATGCTTTAAAATAAAACAATACTTATACCTACTTACAAAAAATAATTTACAGCAAAAAAAAAAACAAAACAAACACAAAAAGAACATGCTTACTGACTGTGATACGATCCTGCATCTTCTGGTTTGCAGTCAGGTCGCAGTACCACCGGGCTACTTACTCCACTACAACTTTGTCAAAATAGGTGTTCTATTCTAATGCATGATGTGACAGTTGTCAAATACTTTAAGAAAAATCATGGTCCCATGGTGGGCTATAAGATGCGCCGCCGGCGGTCGCCGCGTCTCCGTAAACGGAAAATACGCCAGACGCGCAACGTGACTGGCCACGCACCGCACCGCCCGACGCGCCGCGTCTGTGTAAATTAGCCCTTAGTGCCTGCATTGAAAGCACGTTAAGCCGTTGGTCCCGGCTATCATTTGTAGATCTTTGACAGTCGTTATAAGTAGTCAGTGGTCCGAAAGTCTGAAAATCAGTCACAGCGAGTCAAATTCATATTCTATTCCCTAAGTACTTATCCGACTATATACTATAAAACCTAGTATTTCTGTTACAAACAGTGTTACCAGTTAAAATAAAAGACATGAAATGCCGTTTTTGTTCCTATAGCAGCAGGTGGTTCTGCAATAAATTAAAAACATTTTTACTGTGGCATCCCAAAAGTCCACCGAGAGAAATAAATGGGTAAACTTTGCTCGGAGTTTCCTATAATAAGTAATTTTATATTGGTAGGTAAACGTTATTTTAATTTTACTTTGGGTTTTAGGTAAATACTAGATATTTACCGTCTATCTATCTACCGTATCGTCTCCGTTTTTGAACATCTCCCGTATGCCAAATCGTGGCTAAATAATAACAACCGCACGCAAAAAACGACTAATATAAGATACATCACAAATACTATCACCTGCCCAAAAACACTGACTTAGTATCGAACTCAATAAAGCCTAGCTTACACACGCAACACAAACTACAATTAATCTCCCAGAGACATTAACAATCAATATAGCGTACAACGTGTGGTAAAGAATTATTGTCGTACGCACTTCTGACTCGATAAATTACGAGTGTATGTACACTGCGTACGACTGTTTGTTGAACTACGCTTTATGAAAATACTGTTGCCTATTTGTTCGGACATTTGGGACAAAAAAAGCTTTAGAATAATAGAATAATGGTTTATTTGCTTCAAAATCACTCAGATCCAGCCTGTCCCTTTGCTGCCCTCCCCAAGCGACACCCTAAGCCGAGGCCCGAACCCCGCAGGGGGTGCCCTTAGCGAGCTGTCGCTTAACTCAGATAATTTTGCTGCCCTAGCTGGAGGCCTTAAATTCTAGGCATCCATAGGATTAGACCGGTTAAGCAGTAGCCAGCCTCAGAGGCTGAATTGCGAGATGCCATTCATAAAAAAAAAAAAAAAAATTGCTTCAAAATATGGTGGATGCCAAGCTTCACAGCTTGACTCATCGCCGCAAGGTTGCCTGCTTGTCGGTCTTCTACTGGCTATACTTCGGTGAGTGTGCCCAATAACTGCACAAGGTCATCCCACCGGGCCCCTTCTACCATCGGACATCTAGACGCACTGCATGTTACCATCCCTACCTTATTGCTATTCCACCAATTCGCATTTATCGTTTTCAAACGTCTTTCATAATGCGCACAGCAAAGGAGTGGAACTCTCTGCCTACGTCTTTCCAAACGCTTACAACCCTAATCCCTTCAAAGTTAGAGTGCACAGGCTTCTTCTGGGTAAGCTCGTACCATCGTCAACTTTGTCTCTGTCTTGACTCTAGTCTAGGTCAAGAGAAAACCCTTGGCATAAAAAAAAAACATATTATGAAAATATGTTTAAATACAACACAATATCAAGGGTACACATGTTTTTACTTAACAGTGATAAAGCGTAAAATCACGAGTATAAAGGGTGTAAAACACCTCTTAACGAAGCCAAAAGGTACTGGTTCTCCCTTTCATTGCGACCATTTTTTTGTTCTACATCATACCTGGGAACCTTCTAGTACGGGGATATTAGGGGTCAAAGTTCCAACTTTTTGACAAGTATTTTTTTAATTACAAGTTTTTAATGTAAGATTTTTACTTTAAAAACACCTCCACGACCCCCGTACTATTCAATCCATCCATCAGCTTAATTTTTTTGAGTGCGTTACATTGAGTTCTACCACAAAACATGATTTTACACCCCCCAAAAAAAAGTCGTTTCCCAGCAATAATTTTTGCTTAAAGTTACTTAGTCTCATGTACAGAATGCTTGGTTGACGGCTTCGTGATGAGGTGATTTACACCGTGTATTAACATTTGTTGTAAAAGAAGTTTTGACACTGTTCAAACCTACAGTGATATTCTTAGTCATGAACTGAACTAAGTCGGACTTAACCACCCCTGCATTCCGCCCGGGGGGGTTACTATGACGTCTAAAAACATTATTGTTAAATTCTTATTCCTGAGTGGGAAAGAGATGGAGATAAACGACCTGCATGGCTCTGTAGCCAACTACAAAAAGAAAGTTACAACACAAAAAGTACTCCAGCGCCATCGAGACGCAAGACACAAGACGGAAGAATTAACATCTATTTCCTACATCTCGCAAGCAAAGTTTACATCGACTTAAGATTATACAGAAAAACCCGACAAAAACTACTCTGACTCGGGAAGTTGCCCACCAGACAACACGTGTCTGGTCGGAGGATCCTCCCTTTTCAATGGAGTATCGAGGAACTTTACACTCTGTTCTTCCTACCCCTAAAGCTCCATCTCTTTCCCACTCTGGAATAAGAATGAAACAATAACGTTTTAAGACGTCATGGTTGGCCACCTGTTTGTTTATAAATTGACATATAAACGCCTACTTTCATATGTCAAATTTGAAGTACCGAAAAACTATTATTTACATACATCTTTAACATTGATTAAAGTGACATAATATGACATCTTTAGCATTGATTGAAGCAGAATGCAACTATGGGTTTGACAAAGGTAGCTAGTGAAGAGGAGGTACCATATTCGACGATCCGCCAATTGCGGCCAAGAAATTCTAGGCTTACGATTTGGCGGGTGTTTTCAACTGTTGTCATGGCAACAACGGTCGAGTTAGTTCAAAAATGGATTTGGAGAGGCTTTTAGAATATGGGTGTATGACTACACAACGATTTGGTGGGTGTTTTCAACTGTTGTCATGGCAACAACGGTCGAGTTAGTTTAAAAATGGATTTGGAGAGGCTTTTAGAATATGGGTGTATGACTACACAACGATTTGGTGGGTGTTTTCAACTGTTGTCATGACAACAACGGTCGACTTAGTTCAAAAATGGATTTGGGAAGGCTTTTAGAAAATGGATATAATTATGACTACACAACTGTTGACGGCATATCCGACACTGTCCGAAAGTGAACAGGCGCGTGTCTATCGGTTGAACGTGCTTTCCGATGCCAGAGAGTATGATACCGACATCTTTCAAACTCCGAACTGCTACTGAGAAATTCCTAATGAAAAACCCCAATAACACTTTTTGCCTAACCTGGGAATCGAACCCAGGTCTTCAAGCTCAGCAGACGCAGTTGCGGCCGCTAAAAGAAAGGGGGTGACTGCTGATACGGGCAATCGATAAATATTGAAGAAAAATAAGGCATTTTTTGCCGCCCCAAATAAGTTAAAATAAGCAGGAGAATGAAGACGTTCTCAATGTAGACATGCCTTAAGGCGACAATAAGTGCCCGCGACCTTGACCGAGTGGAAGTGCATGCGTAACGCTTCAACGTGCACCAAGATTATTCGAAAAAACCACCAACCTTGATTTATCAAACACAATACAAAGGAAACGGGCGAGACTACATGTATTTTGGGACCCACTCTTAGAGGTAGCATTCACTATAGCAACTTATACATAGTTGTAAAACGACTAAAGACTATCAGAAAAGTAAATGGAAAGTAAGACAGAAAAGTTGGGAGAAAAGAGATATACGTCTATTTACAAGATAACCTAAAAATCTTACGACTAAGGTTTTTAACAGTGGAATGTCTCCGTAATTAAGATTAATCAAAATATAATAATACTTAAGACGACTCATAAAGGAAGATTCGAACTACTGTATTTCCCTCGCAGTTTTAGTTCTGACTTTACGTGTTTTGCTTCTTGTCATAAGCCAAAACCAGAATTTTTACTTCATTGCCTGTACCTAATTGATGAATCATAAAACTACTAGACTGCAGCTAGAGACTAAACTGATTACCAACCCTGTAATTAGTTCAATCACTATTAAAACTATGTCGTTACGATTTTGATCTATAAGCGAATTATAGTCAAGTAAAACGATTCTTATTACGCTGAGACAAGATAATATTGTTTTACATAAATTATAACAGCCAGAGCTGACTAGCTATGTACAGCTATTGAAAAGCAGGGTTTGTTGAATAAAAAAAGTATGAGTAATAAATCTTATTTTTTGGTATTTTTACATAGTTTTTATTTTATGCAACACAGACGTTACGATGGCCAAGTTGCTGTCGGGTTTCATTTTCAGGGTCGCAGCTTATCAGCCCCCAGCACGAGTGACAAAGGTAGTCGTCTCCTGTTATCTGGAATTAATTAATTATGTTAAAATAAATAAATTCACCTATAATGTAATAAACATAAAGAGTTCCATAAGTAACAAAAGAAAAACAGAAATGTCGAAAGATAATATAGAGGTCGAAGACCTCTGATACCTGTGGAGGGGTATATAAATATTAGGTCTAAATATTTCATGACAAAATGCGACAGCCACTCATCTTCTATTTTGATGACTGAAAGATCTCAGTAAAATACACTACTGCTACCTCGGCCAGTCTTATACTACATACTGTTTTAGTCCGATAAAGTATAGGGCAACAGAAAGAATGAGCCTAATATAAGATTACAACAGTATGTATTTATATATATAAAAGCTAAACGAATCTCAGTTTGTTGTTCAGATAGATATCTTAAATAAGTTCTTAACTTATGATATAAATACATGTTTTTTTACAAATATACTTACATCACGTGGATACACCCATCTCTGAACTTTTTCAAAGCCCTGAGCACCTTCATCAAAGAGACGACACCTCCGTAAGAGCGTAAGTCGTAAGAGAAGAAGAAATTAACGCAACGCATGTTTACGCAACGCATGTTTGTGGTTAAAATCAAAGTCCAAATCAAAAACAACTCATTGTCCAATATCCAGAGAAGAATGCGGTAGGTAGTCTATGACAGGGTGCATTATCTTCAGTTCAAGATGTAAAGGCCAAGTCGTCGAGAATCTACAAAATCGCAATGATAAACATAAAATCCCAGACAAAAATACAAACATAACGATGGACTAGATCATCACAGATCTGACAATGACAGTAGTGACGGGACTCAATCAATCATCATTGATACCATTCCTTTATAAGAAATACTATAAAATCGCCATTGTTCCATTTTTATTAAATGCTTTCGCATTGTTAATTGGCGTTTTAATATCAGGTTTGCATGTTATTTTTTATGAATTTTTGACATAATAGAATGTATAAAAACTAAGAGAAAGAGCCATTTGTAGTAAGAAAACCCTTGAGCAAAAACACATATCATTGGATTGGAACGTAATCGGAAAAAAGTTGCGTTTTGTAATTGCACGACTACTTAATTTTAGTAAATTGAAAATATTTATTACTTTTGATTCCCGAGTCCTAAAAATTCAATATTTTAAAAATAAATATCTCATAAAACTGTAGTTATAATTATTTTATATTTACTCTGGAACGGAGTTTAGTTAATTTGTAGATTCTTTGGGTCCATTTTCGCCAGCCTTCTTTAAGCCGTATTCTAAAATATGGGTTATAAGTTTTTAAACTGACATGGTCACTAACACTATTAATCACGGATAAACTGATCCAACTAACTAACTAATTGATCTAAGTTTATCCGTGATCATGGCGTTTGCAACAGCGCCGAAATATCGGGAGCTCGAAACAAATAATACACATGGTAAATATCCCGTTGTAAGTGTTATTAATAAAATATGGGTTGTTAAATTGTCTTTCAGATGGTCAAAGTTTCATGCAAATACGTCCGATAGTTTTTGCGTTATTATCGTTTTTTTTTGTCCGCGTTAGACATGAATTTACAAATTAATTACACTATGTTATAAAATATAATTTGACATTTTCACATATAAATTTATAAAGAAAATTGTCTAGTATAACATACATTTTTTTTCAAAGAAATAAGACTAGAAGTTTAGAAGTGATGTCCAATTTAAAATAAACTCCACATAATGTAAACCAACATGATTTCCCCTAATAAGGCTAACAATACATTATCCGACGATTAATCACACGAGTTGTTTAGCAACAAATAAAGTGTCAGAACAATGTATCCACGTTTAACAGTTAATTATGACAAAGCCGAATTTTCCAACCTTTTTAACCCTCGTTTGTAACAAACTGTGTAAAACCTTACTTGTATTTTTATACCGCGGTTACGCTCTTACCGCGTATACACTAAGGTATACGTCATTAAAGCTAAATAATACCAGCCCCAAGGTTAAGCCGTGCTTTCATGGGCTATATGTCGATGGGTGACGATCTATGACGTAAAAGCACTTCAAAAATTGGTCCCGGCTGTCATTTGTAGATTTTTGACAGTCGTCATAGATAGTCAGTGGCCTGATCTGACAACAGCTGGCCTACGATGACGTCTTAAAGCAGTATTTTTTTACTCTTATTCCAGTGTGGGAAAGAGACGGAGCTATAGAGAACTACTAGCGCCATCTCTCTCCCACACTTGAAAAAGAGTAAAACAATAATGTTTTAAGACGTCACGATAGGCCAGCTGGTCTTAACAAGGGTATTGTAACCCAGTACTAACTGGGTTGTGGAGGTCAGATAGGCAGTTGGTCCATGTAAAATACTGGTATTCAGCTGCATCCAGTTAAACTGGAAGCCGACCTCAATATAGTTGGCAAAAGGCTAGTTAGATGAAGATTATGCATCATGTAGAATTCATGTTGTTAACCTTACTCTTGTAGCTTTCTTTTGTCGCTTTTAAAACAGGCTGTGAAGACTAGTAAACGTACAACACAACAAAAATCCTGGCTGTATCACAATTCTTTTCTTTCAAACTATCTAATTGTCACACAACTAGAACAAAGCCATACCTACATATTTTTGTTAAACATTTTTGTGCCTGACAGTACATTTAATCAAAAATTGCTTTGAATTTTAAAAATGGAATCGGGGGCGTCTGCCACGGGTGCCTCGACCACTGGGGGCGTAAGCCACGGACCCATACAAAAGCTGTGAAAAAATTATTTAAAAAATGTTAAGAAGTCTTATAATTATGTAATACATAAGATACATGTACTAGAATAAATTTATTATATTTTACAAATTAATATTATTTTTAAAACTAGATAAATAAAATAACAACAAATTATAAAAGGGCGTCAAAAACTCCTCCTCAACGCTGTCAACTGGTAACGTGCCCAAGAGACTGGCGGCGTTGCCACGTTGTATGGCAATACTTAGCCTCTGGCAAAAGTAAAACCCATAGATAAGATACATGTTGAGGCACATGTACGCTCTTAATGTGCATGTCTTTCAACATCGTTCTCACATGTTAGTGTAAGCTCAAAAAGAATGTGAATGATCTTGTAAAAATAAATTCTTTTAAAAGAGTGTCCATGGAGTTTCAAAAGTCAAAGTCAAAGCATTTATTTCAATTAGACCATTACAGGCACTTTTGAAAGTCGAAAAACAAAATAAAACGCGAAGCTACAGTCCCAGTCACAAGGCATAATAACTTATGAAAGTACTGTAGTTGCCCATTCTCCTCCATAGAGATCTACGCTTTGGAATGGGCGACTACAGTACTTTCACAAGTTATTATGCCTTGTGACTGGGACTGTAGCTTCATCCTTGTGTATGACATTCAAAAGTGCCTGTTCTGGTGAAATTGAAATAAATGCTTTGTGTTTGAATTTTTAAATAAGAAGGACGACATATTTTTTGACGTGTTTTTTAAAGAATTTTCAAAAACAAGTTTCACATGGCGGGGTGAGAGAGGTTTTGTTATTTTGTTCTGGAGATACATATTTGTTCCTTCCATTATATGCACTGGTTTTCTCCAATGGTATCAACAGAGAGGATTAGTTACCCGCCATTTCATCAGTTTTGCCTTAATTCCATGCGGTACGGTGAAAGCCAAGGTTCCAATAATCAGGTTTAAATCAAGACTCAAGCATTACCGAAGAACTCCTAATAGAAAACCTTACAAATCAGGCAGTTGGTTGCCTAGTGCATTTGTAAAGATGGTGAATTTGAGGGACTTTACAGTGCCATAGTGAAACGAAATACCGAACCCCATATTGTTTTTGTAGACCAAAAATCCAGCCTTCTGGTCTAACCATTACTGCCCGGATTTAGCTTAAAAAACCAACAAAAATTCGGACACGCAGAACATTTGCAAATATTTTGTCGGGCAGAACTCTTAAAAACACAATACGGACGACGGAATCCGAATATGCGAGCCGGTTCGAATCCAGCACGACTAAATGTAGAAACGTGTTTTTGGACAGACTTTTTGTACCCGGACATTGCAGGGAAAGGCTAGGCAGATGTCCAACACTATTTGATTTGATAGCGAATCGTATTGAGTTTCCCCAAATCCCTTTATCATCAAGTAGGAAGACTGGTAAGAACCCAATATTCGAAGACAATTAAACTAGCTCGACTATTCGAGATCCATCTACCCGCACTGGGTGTAGTGGAATAAGTTTTGCGTACTCAATCAATCAATAACAATCTTTAGTACACAAGAAAGTGGTTACTAAATTGTGTAAAGACTACTCCTGTACTAGGTTATAGACCTGTGTTACAAGAGTCAGTGCCCTTTCTCAGGAGGATATATATAACAGAATATAAAGAACGATATTGACTATTTATGCTGATCATAACTCTCTAACTCCTTCGGAAAATACAACCGAAATATTAGGAAAAATTGTGAGGAAGAATGGAAGGATGGATTAATTTATGGAAGATGTAGTTTCTTCTATCAAGCTAAATAATACTGAACGATATATTTTAGTAGCTTTTAAAATAAATAAATAATTATTAACACAATTTGCAAAACTGTTTTGAAATGAAATGAAATGATTTATTTGCTAGAATATAGGTACACAATAGCGTGGTAAAATAATTTATATGACTCACTATATTCGACTTATCAGTCGTGCAAATATTTCGAGTAGGTACACAATTATACAAAAATTACAAAGATGTCACCATGCACATCATAATATATTCTTTATCAATTTATCATACATTAATTTTTAAAGCTATATAAATTATTACATTAAATCAGAAAATATCGGATTATCACAAACAAGTCAGTCAATAAGTCAAAACCAATGTCAAAAATTTAATTTTAAATAAGTACTCGCACATTACAATAGTTATCTCAATCATGTCAGCTTAAAATTTAAATAGTCATCAATTGAATAAAAACATCTGTCACAAAGCCAATTATATAAAGTTCTATTAAATTCTAGGTTGTTCAGTTTTCTTATTTTTTCCGGTAGTTTATTATATATTTTTACCGCCATTATGTGGCAGTTTTTGGTACATAGCTTTAATCTGCTTCGAGGCACTAAAGGTTTTTGAACTATTTTCCTTGTAAGTGGAGCTTTATCATCCTGCTCAAAAAGCGAAAGGTGGTTTCTGACGAATTTGCACATTTCAAAAATGTATATAGATGGAATGAAATGGAAATTTACGTCCGTCACATCACTATCTCAGGTCCAGTTGAAAATCAGCGTCGGGCACTAGCTGCTCGGCAATTTGCTGAACTGGGCCTATTTGGCGCAGCCGTGAGTCAAACATTTTTGTTTTTGTATATTTTCTGTATATTTTTAAGTTTTTTATTATTTTTTGTTGTGTGTACTTGTATCATGTGCCAAATAAAAAAAAACTTTCTTTCTTTCTAACGATGACTGCAACTGAACGGTACTAAACGGATTTGGATAAATTTGGCACTCAGATAGTTTTTTACCTGATGAAATGGCTAGAAAGGAGGTAACTGCTGAAATAACGAATAATAGAGGTATATGGACGAAAAACACATGCAACGCCGACCCCAAATAAATTGGGACAAGGGCAAGAGACCGAGAGATCCGGTTAGACTGGAAGCCGACCCCAAGATAGTTTGGGAAAAGGGCTAGGCTGATGATGATGAAGGACAAGAGAACGATGATGATGAAAAGATAGTTTATTACCCGGATAGGATACCTTCTGTCCAGGTAGTAAGATCCTAAGATCCTGTGGGTTAATTACCGAACTCCACACGGATGAAGCCGCAGGCTTAAGCTAGATTCAATGTATTGCAGTTTCAATGTATTGCTTGTCCAAATTATCTTTCCAAACACTGCGCTAACCTGCACTGACATGGAGGAAACTCTCATTAATTGTCTAGATTTAAGATGAATCTGAAAGGATGCGGGATGGACCCTCTTTCCATTATCTTGACAGCGAGAGGAACCGTATCGGATGCTTCCGACTTGTTGGGTTAGAAAGATAAGTTTCGTTAAGCTTTGATTGGTTCTTTTGTCGTTAATTAAATGGCATGAGAACAATGGACTGTACTTATTCATTTGTGTTGCAAAGGGTTTTATAACGGACAGCATTGTTAAAAGTTAGATTGAAAGGAGGCTTCCGTCTTCATTTTAAGTCAGTAAGGGATGGAGACCAGCCGGAGTCTTGAACAAAACTGGCCGGTCGCCCGGTCGTGCGAACAAAGTTTCTTCCTGGTTTCCAATAGGAAGAAAGTTGTCATAACCTCGATTTTTGGCCACAAAAGCTTCAGATTTGTGGCCAAAATTCGTGGTCATGGCCACTACACTAGTGAAAGAAAGAAAACAAAATATATCTATTTAGCACAAGCCAAAAGTGCACACAAAAAGATAAGCCCAGCTCTGCAAAGTGCCGAATAGTGCGCGAGGACTTAAGGGATGGCCAACTGCAGCAACAAAGTTACCTGTAAAAAGCTTTTTGAGTGTCAAATTAATGTCGGTATTCTGCTGTTGTCGTCGAAGTTATGACTTTGCGTCACAATTAACCGGCAGCGGCATCATCTCTTGCGGTTATTGTCAGTTACCCCGTCTGGAATCAGTCAATGGTAGTCGCCGGAATTTGTACCCACAACCTCGTGTATTATTATGGTTTTAACCTCTGGGCCACTACGACAATCCACCCATATAGTTAGTCCAGTTTAATTTATCTCATTGTTATTTTTGAAGTGAAACTTCTTATGCGACTTCCAACAAGTTTAACGCTACCATGATGGAGGAATATTTTCTAAAACTCACTAAGAGATGGCAGTATTACAAGATTTGTGACTACGTAGTTCTACTAGGTACGCAAGTTGGCGTGCAAACAGTCATGCATTTGACTCTTCGGTGTATCCAGACTTTGCTCAATTTCCGTGAGTAGAATAACCTCGATAAACTCATGTAATAATTATGTAATAAAAATAATACAACAGTAAAACAACAAAATATTATTTAGAAGCTCAATAAAACAATGAGAGTGAATGCGTGGCACTCGAACGCATGCGTGTAGTATTACGAAGTTTCACTTCTTCCGATTTTTTTACTTAAGTTTCTTTTTACACAATTAGTTTTTTGTTAATTTTATCCACTTTTTTTGTATCCTGTGTGATTCCATACTTTACTGTCTCTCTTTAAATTCGGATAGCCACTTGGCACTTCGGCTTTATACAAGCCTGCACAAGTGTACGCGTACCGCGGCTTCAAGCTGTTAATAATGGCGTGGTATCACCACTTGTTACTATTAACGACACCGCGTTTGTCAAGTGTTTGTTAACTATTCTCCTTTCACTTCTGTTTTCAGTTGTTTATAGGAAAACTCATTGTTTTGCATATAAAACGTGGATTTCAACGCACTACTCAATTTATTGTTATTGTTGTAATTGAAGAGCGGGGCCTCCTAGCACAGATATATGTATATTTTACTTAAAAGGATGTCCCCGAGAGCGATGGTGGCCTAGTGGTGGCAGCTCCGACTTACGAGCAGTAAGCCGTGGGTTCGAACCCAGGCAGGCGCATTACTTTGTGTAATTTATTTCACCGCTGGCCTCAAAAACGGTGAAGGAAAACATCGTGAGGAAACCGGCATGTCCTAGAACTAAATATTCGAAGACATGTGACATCTACCAACCCGCATTGGGCCCGCGTGGTGGATTACAACCCACTCCCTCTCATAGAGAGGAGGCCTGTGTCCCAGCAGTGGGAACTTCATAGGCTGATGACGATGTCCCTATGTAAGATTTACGGTAAAAGTTGTATAAGTTTCTGCAATAAACCTTTTTTATATTTTATACTGATGGTGACTGACTGCTTCGTTGGCCTGGTGGTCACAAACGCGACTACTGGGTGAGGTCTTGGGTTCGATTCCCGGATCGGGCAAATTGTTATTGGTGTTCCCATCAGGTATTTCTTAGTAGCAGCCATGGAGTCTGGATTGGTGTCCGGTTGATGGCAATAGGCTCACCCCTTTTACATGAGACTTAAACTTGGCGAAATGTTGGTGTAGTATTAGGTACACCTCTGCCTAACCTTTCAGGGATACAATATCCTTTATTTCAGGCAACTAGGGCCCATTAATCACAATACATATATAAGTATATATTACCGGCGTGAGGTTAATTTATGTTAATTATTTATTTCCTTCAACAATGTATACCAGGCCAATATGCAATATGGTTTATGTAGAGTACATGTGAAATTAATTTACCGATTATGAATACATGTAAGGTACACTCTTCTCAACACTCGCTAAAATCCCTTCAGAGTCTCCTGCCTTTGAAGACTATAATTTCTTCGGCACAAACGCTTATGCAGCCCATAATAGATTATACGCCTGCTACCTGGATGCAATTGGGCAGCAATTAGCAATGAGCTTGAGCGGTTGCAAAATTTAAGTATTCATTTTATTTTTGGTCTCCGTAAGTATGACCACGTTACGTTGGTCTGCTGGCAGAAATTTCGTATGAAATAAGCAGTATCTTTGTATTCAAATATTTTATGTTTTTTCCTGTGTTGTCTACTGCGTGTACATAAATAGTAATATAAATAAATACAGTAAAATCGTCATGGCTAAGGGCTCTTTTCCTTATTGTACGAGATTGTGGGGTTTCATTCGAGGAAGAAGGTACAAATTCCACTTTTACAGTAAAAAAAACGGCATCAAAGTCTGTTGCGCAGTGTAGAAGAGCAAAACGGTCAAACACGAAAAGCTGTTTCAGTTTACAATATTTATACCTACATATAGATTCCAGTAAACTACGATATGCTACACTTATGCTATGCTCGTAGCAACGCAGCGTAGGCTCGTAGACGCGCAAGCTCGTAGACGCGTAGGCTCGTAGGCGCCTCGTAGCCAGGGCTACTCGTAGCAATCATTGGTTTAACAGGAAAAATTATACAACCCAGAAGCTCGTTTTATGGAGTAACCACACTAAGCTTTATTAAATTGAGCGAAAAATACCTCATTTTCTCACACAGAGTGGAGGCCTGTGTCCCAGCAGTGGAAACATTAAAGGCTGATTAAGCTAAGCGAAAAAGACATCATTCGACTGGTTTTGGGTCGGACGACGCCGACGCGACTCGGAATACGCAAATATGGTCATTTGATATTGTGTTGCTTCAATAGAAATAAAAACCCTCATATTTTTGTCGAATCCTAAATAAGTTACAACGTAACGTACTAACGTAATTAGTTACGTTACGGTATAAGGTACAAAACGAAGTAACTCATTAAACAAAGATCATCTGAGCTCCATTTCTCATTAGGAAACGGGGTGTAAGTGCAAAAGGCAGTAAAAGCAAGCCTACTAGGTAATATACGGGCGACGTCATCTGTCGATCCGATGGAAGCTGCTCATAAAATATATACGTAGTAAATATAAACCGGCCGCCCGGCAAATTGGGGTAACCAGATTTTCGCTGAAAATGAATGCATTGGCGGCTGTTCGTACGAAGATTGTTTTACGCTTGAATATCTTTTTTTGGTGGTTTTACAAAAAATGTGCTGATGTTTTTGAGGTATTTTGTAGTACATTGATGCGGTACGGTGTAGGAATTTTTGGTTTCTGCTATATTTACAGAGCTGCAAGAATGTTTTGGCTATCGAATGGCGGTACCAGACTGACGTTGTTGGTTAAGTTTTATGAGACTGTTTTGTGAAATGTATTGAAAAAACATAATGGCTTTTCAAAAAAAAAAACCGTATAACTTGTTAGTATTTTACTATAATAGCTATGGTATGAAAGATGTCTAAGCATTTTTTATTTGTTTTTAGAAACGCCGGAAGCATATTTCTGTAACGACCTATAATTTTACTCACAAAAAAATCGTAGATTTTAGTTAAAATAAATAAATCTGGTAGGGATCGAATTTGCAAAACTCCCTCTACAGAACATTATTATTTTATGGGGATGCAAAATTTTAAAACGGAAAAAAAAAACAACAGAATTTGACATGATAGGTGAAAAATACGACCAACCTATTTTTCTCTATTTCAGACTTGTCTCATTTTCTTTTAGAACCTCAAACATAAAAACCGTGTCAGAAAAATGTATTGAAGCGACAAAATGTTTACTGCAGGTACTGTTAGTGACTGGTTCTCGATATTTCGTATATTTTACATACATTTACAAGTTTTTACGATGATGTCGAAGAAATGGATCACTTTCCGTCGGTGATACCTACAGAGGAATTACTAAAGTGTTTCTTGAAAGGACAATGATACCTCTTAACTTATAAAATAAGAATCACTCTTCAAGATCATCATCATCTGTCTTAGCCTTTTTCAAATATGGTTTGTGCACACATCGACAACTTCTATATCTTACCAGATACACCAGTATTTTATAATAAATAAGAAACGTTTTATGATCAGGCAACTGAGGCCTATAGATAAAGTACAAAAAATAATGTTACATAAAAATAAACTAAAGTCCTTCTCCCATTACGATACGCACAGGTGACTCAAGTATCCTGCAAGAATCGGAGACTAGTTGCCATCAAGTATCTTACATACATTTGAATGCAGGCTCGCACACTACGCAATTGGTATCATACGCGTCCGCGACTTGTATTAAAACACAAAAAAAAAATACATATTAAAACCTTATATTATACCTATACGCGTAACGTTGTCCGCGTCGTGTTTCGCTGCGTCAACACGCGTAACCGTCCTCGGAAACGAAGATTATGCAAGTAAATGATTCTTATTGCCAAATAAGTTGGGGTCGGCTTTCAGTCTAACCAGATGCAGCTGAATACCACTTACTTAGCTCGATGTCAAAGTCAAAGTCAAAGCATTTATTTTAATTAGACCATTACAGGCACTTTTGAAAGTCAAAAAAAACAAAATAAAACGCGAAGCTACAGTCCCAGTCACAAAGCATAATAACTTGTGAAAGTACTGTAGTTGCCCATTCCGTAGCGTAGATCTCTATGGAGAAGAACGGGCAAGAAACTCCATGGACACTCTTTTAAATCAAAATATGTTACAAAATCTTGGTTACATCATTCATGTTAAGAATTACAAATATGTGAGAACGATGTAGAAATACGGGCAAGTTAAGAACGTCCAGAGTCAAAGATTAGTCAGTAATTAAAAAATAAAGTAATTAAAATAAACCGTGGCAGCTAAGAGAAGAAGATGTTCAGCAACTTTCATTTAATGGTACCTGCCACCCTGCGGAGATCGTCGCTCCACCTAGCCTGAGGGCATTCCCACCTTAAGCTTGTCTTCATTATTTTAAGATGAAGGATTTTTTTGAGCCATGTTTTGAATATTCAACCGTGCGCTCGTTCACGCAAAAATGCGCTACATTAGATTTTCATCGTTTGGTTCAACGTGGACAGTTAAAAATCCAGTTCACGGTTAAAAACGCTGTCTTAAAAACGCACGTGCGTAAAAGGGTTCAGCCATGTTTTACGAAACCGCGACGGTAGTATAAAGGGTTCCGTTTTGCCGGAACCCACTTGAAAAAATAAATCATATGAATGTTTGTGCTGGGAGCAAACTCTGTTATATTCCCGACTGCACTATTTGTCTGCGTAATTAATTGCGATTCTCAAACAGATAAGGAAAATATGAATAATTAAATGAATAAACACGTTAATATTTATACAACAAACGTTTGTTTTTGTCGTTTGTAGTGTAGACCAATACATCGTACAGTTCAGTGTGGTTTTCCCTTGGGAACCCATTAGTGTACATATAAAAAAATGTGTGTGTAGACTTGTATAGTATACATGTACAGGTACACATACATGTCTACACTACGCTGTACACTGAACCAGAAAGGTGTGCTCATATTTCAAGTTTCTCCATGGGACCAAAAGCAAAACGCAAAAAAAAAAAAAATAGTGTGTGGAGTCCCTCCGCGCAGAAGAAGTGAAACTTCGTAATTCTACACGCATGCGTTCGAGTGTCAAGCATTCACTCTCGTTATTTTATTGAGCTTCTAAATAATATTTTATTGTTTTATTGTTGTACACTTTTTATTACATAAGTTTATCGAGGTTATTCTACTCATGGAAATTGAAGGAAGGCTGGTCACACCGAAGAGTCGAATGCATGACTGTTTGCACGCCATCTTGCGTACCTAGTAGAACTACGTAGTCACAAATCTTGTAATAGCGCCATCTCATCATCTTAGTGGGTAATAGAAAATATTCCCCCTCCATTAGAACGTTAAACTTGTTGGAAGTCGCACAAGAAGTTTCACTTCAAAAATCTGCTTTCCATACATTTGGGTCGAGTACGTATTGAAGTTATGTACTAGACAGCTGATTTTTGTTTGTGGATTTCGATGTTAGAGAAAATTGTTCAGTTAGCATCCAAATATTTATCGTAATGCAATGTCGCTTTGCTACCCCTTAATACATTCCCTTCGGCTTTTAAAATGTTTGTATATATAATGTGTATAGCAATTACAGGCGTTATGTAAACAAAACTGCTAAGATTGAAAACTTGCCTCTTTGCGATTGAACTAAACTTAAGTAATAGTAAGTTTATGAAGCGGTTACGTCGAGGTTAAAGTTAAGTTGTACTAACTTCAGTAAAAAGGGGGCAGTTCCATTGCTGCATATGTCTACGCTACACACGAAACTACGGTCTTATGAAAATTTTGACAGGATCTTTCAATGCGATGTACGGCAAACGAAGTATTCATCGGGAAGTAAAGTTGCAAAAATTGTTACAGCAACATTGTAACATTGTTTTGTGTGTTGGGGGAAACATCTTCGTCTTATGTTAGTATTAGCTACTATAATATAAATGCAAAAGTTTGTGACGACGTGTGAATTGATGTTTGTGACTTTATTACCCCAAAACTACTGAAGTTATTTCGATGAAACTTTACAGTGGAGCATTTTATATCTCGGAATTTCATATAAAGGTCGAAGACGGTGGTGGAAGCTAGTGTATGACATATGACATATTTGCATGACATATGGTACACTTAAGCTGCTTATTTCTTGCACTTTCTACGCAGTAGTGGAGTAGCACCTTAATTCTTATATTGCGTGCTGTTGAAATCAAAGACCTCCGTCTCACGGAAACTGTATAAAAGAAAACTTGTCTGCATTGGCTTGAGTTATTTGCTTTTAGTAACCTGGGTAGTGAGGTTGCAATTAGTTATGGTTTTAAAACTTGGCAAGCACTAAAGTAACCTTTTCAATTTCATGTTTACATTCTAGTTTGTTTTTAAAATACCCAGGAACTTGCGGAAACCGATTTTTTTTTATTTTCAAGGTGTTGTTTTGCATCCTCGTCAAATTCAAGGAGGTAACTATGCTAATGATTCTCATCCCAAATCAATAATAAAATGGGTAGGTAATTTTTTTTTTTTTTCTTATTTATGTAAATCGGTAAGTGTGAACCATCCGTGTTTTAAACGCAGCCTGTCTGGTTCTCGCCCTATAACCTCGCTTACACACATACAAACAATCTCAAACGTTTATTCAATAATTTATTATTCTCTAACCCACGTTAACGGGGTTATTCTGAAATATTGACAAACTTAAACAACCAAAAAAATCTGCATTTAATAATAATTAACTAGGTACCGTAATTTTAATCGATTATTTATGTATTCTGTGACCACCTCCTGAAATTTGACGAGGATGCAAAACAACACCTTGTATAATAAAATTGAATTTATTCTTCTATTATCTTCTGCCCGCGGCTTCGCCCGCCTTTTTTCGGTAATTGTCCCGCGGGATCACAGTACCGGGATAAAAGTATCCTATATGCTATTCCAGACTATTTTCTATTTTTACTAACTACCTCCAATTCTACCAACTTACCCTACCTACCTACCTACTCTACCCAACCCTACCTACCCTATCCAACCCTACCTACCTAAACTACCCAACCCTACCTACCTACCCTACCCTACCCAACCCTACCTAACTATCTACCCTGCCCTAGCCTACCTACCCCACCCTATCCAACCTACCTACTACCTCCTACCCTACCAACTTACCCTACCTACCTACCTACTCTACCCAACCCTACCTACCCTACCCAACCCTACCTACCCTACCCAACCCTACCTACCCTACCCAACCCTACCTTTTTTTTTTTTTTTTTTTTTTTTTTTTTTTTGTCGCTGGGAAAAAATGCATTACGCATACCCGTCCATCGGGGGATGGGCGGGCTATGTGGGACTCCCCGGTCTGACCCGGTATACCCACTAAAACGACCCAGCGGCATTCCCGCTTCGTCCTAGTGGCGGGGGACTGGGAAACCGGCACAGCCTTTACTTCCAGTCCTCCGCCGACGATGACCCGCACAGCGGACCTCACGCCCTCCCCGTGGGGGGGGGGGGGCGGGCCCGGGAATGACAGACGAAGGTGGTGACGGGTGCAATGCGGGCGAAGGCGCCCCCGCGCCTGTCGCCCGCCCGTCGCCACCATGAAGAGGGAGAAGACCGCGTCTTCTCCGACCTCTTCTTCTTCTGCGGAGCGGCGCTGCGAGAGGGTCTTCCTCCCGCGCGCGCTCCGCCGCCTCCTTTTGCGAGACTACGTCCTCGCAAAAGGAGGCGACCGCTGACCAGGCCCCCTCGCTCCCCAGCATGGCGTTGACCACACCGGGAAGCGAGAGGTCCTGTCCGATCTCCGCGATCAGACTGCGGCGCGGCTCGGACCAAGCTGGGCACACTTCGAGGGTGTGCTGCGCCGTGTCCTCCGCCGCGCCGCAGTCGTGGCACGCCGGGGCTTCCTCCCTCCCGATCCGGTGCAGGTACGTTCCGAAGCAGCCATGCCCGGACAACACCTGCACCAGACGGAACGAGAGGAAACCATGGGACCGCTCGAGCCAGGCCCGGAGGACCGGACCGAGCGCGTCCAACGTCCGGCGGCCAAAGGTGGCGGTGGCGAGGTCCTCCGTCCAATGGAGGACGATGGCGTCCCTCGCCTCCCGCCGCACGGCCTCCCGCTCTTCGGCGACGGGGCGCTCCCCGAGCGCCCTGCGATGCGCCGTCCACTCATACACCCTGGCCAGCACCCAAGCCTCCAACTCCCAAGGAGGGGTGCCGGCCAGAGCGCACGCCGCCGAGAAACCCACCGACCGGTAGGCCCTCGCCACCCGCAGTGCAATGGCCCTTTGGGGCTTGCGGATGGCGGTCGCGTTCTCCCTCCTGTGGAGGGAGTCCGCCCAAATGGGGGCCCCGTACAGGGCCATGCTCCGCAAGATGCCGGCATAGAGGCGCCGGCATTTCGCCTTGGGCCCCCCCAGGTTCGGGAGGAGCCACGAGAGGGCGTCCGCGGCCTTCAACAGGCGCGTCGACAGCCCGCTGAAATGCGGGCCGAAGCGCCACCTGTCGTCCAGCACCAGGCCCAGATATTTCATCCGGGGCTGGACCTCTATACGGACGCCCTCCACGACGATGTGGGCGTCGGGTGGGCAGCGCTGCCGAGGACCGCGAAAGAACACGGCCTCGGTCTTGTGCAGCGCCACCTTCAATCCCAGGCGGCGGATCCTCTCTGCAACCAAGGATCCGCCAGCCGAGGCCAGACAGGCCGCGTCCGCGAATCTCCTCCCCCGTGCAGTGAGCAGAGTGTCATCCGCGTAGCAGATGACACTCGTGCCCGGGAGGAGGGCTCCCCGCAGCAGCCAATCGAACCCGATGTTCCACAGCGGGGGCCCAAGCACCGACCCCTGTGGAACACCGGACTCTGCGCCGTACCGCCTCACTGTGGCCGTCTTGTCTACGAGGAGGACCTCTCGGTCCTCCAAGTAGCTGGCCAGGAGGCTCCGCAGATATTGGGGCACTCCGTGATACCGGAGCGCCTCCAATATCGTCGAGTGGGGCACGGAGTTGAAGGCATTGGCAATGTCGAATGACACCGCCAGCACTCCGTCCCCCGCCTCGACTGCCTCCTTCACCTGGCCCTTGAGTAGGGCCAGCGCGTCGATCGTCGAACGCCCACGACGGAAACCGAATTGGGCGTCCGACAGATCCGGCCCCACATCCCGCAAATGGCGCCCGAGCCGGGAGGCGACTATCCCCTCGAACAATTTACCGACCTCATCGAGCAACACGACGGGCCGGTATGCCGAGGGGGAGTCCACCGGGCGTCCCGCCTTTCGGAGGAGGCAAAGCTGCCCCTCCTTCCACAGTTTCGGGAACTTCCCAGCCGAAAAGCACGCGCTGAAAAGGTCCCGAAACCTGTCCTCCATCTCGGAGGCAGCTATTGCCACCACCCGTGCGGGGACGCCGTCCGGCCCGGGGGCCGTCTTCTTGGCGCGGAGGCTGAGTACCCCCGCGTAGATCTCCGCCGCCGTCACCGGGGGGACCTCCTCCTCCGGCGAAGCCGCCCCTTGCGGGGGATCCATTGTTGGTGGGGCGAAGTCGGTCCTGCGCGGAAACAGGGACCGGACCACCCCATCCAACAGTGCTGGCTCGAGGGTCTCCGACAGTGGGGGACCATAGGGGCGGAGCTGGTTCCGCGCCGCCTTGTATGGCCCCCCATAGGGATCCCTGTCGAGACCCTCCAGCATCTCGGCCCTCGCCGAGTCTCTCGCAGCGCCCATTGCAGACTTGAGGACCGTCGTCGCCTCTCGGTAGGAGGCGTATAGGCGGTCCTCTTCTGCCCGGACTCGGTTTAGGACGCTGCGCCGCCGGCTGCGCGCGTAGGCCCTTCTGGCCGCCACGCAGGCGGTCCGAAGCCCCTCCAGCTCCTCCGTCCACCAATAAACGGCGCGACGGGGAGGCGGACGGCGAGACCGAGGCATGCTGGAATTGCACACCTCGGTCAGGGCCCCTCTGATCCGAACCGCTGCGGCATCCACGTCCAGGACCTCAACAGGGGGCGACAGCCAGTCCTGGAGGAAAGCCGCCTCCCTGGCTGCCTCCCGGTCCAGGCGGGTGAGTGCCCACCGCGGGAAGGGAGATTGCCCAGCGCGGGCCATCCCCCCCCCCTGGGTGGAGATGTCGAACCGCACGTATCGGTGGTCCGACAAGGTCTCCACCATCTCAACCCGCCAGTTCACGACGCGGGCGGCCAGCGCGGGGGTGGCGAACGTGACGTCCACCACCGACCCACCCTGTTGCCGCACACACGTGTGGACCGTCCCCCTGTTGAGGAGGGACATACCGCTTGAGGCCGCCCAGAACTCAACGGCGCGTCCCCGGACGTTGCACCTGGCGGCCGGGTTGCCCCAGGCCGCCGACTTGGCGTTCAGGTCGCCCAACACCACGACCTGGCGAGGCGCCGCCCTCCCTACGACTGCAGTGAGGACCTCCAGGAAATCCTCAAAGTCCGAGAGAGGGCGGTTTGGGGAGAAATAGACCCCGACCAGGGCCATGCGCCCCCACGCGGCGGCCACGTATCCCGGTCCCCTCTCTAAAAGCGAGAGGGGAGGGGAGTCCGTGGAAGACCTCGCCACCAACGCCACCAGGCCATCCCGGTCACCCAGCCAACGGCCGGGGACCGAGTAAGGCTCGGCGACCACCGCCAAGTCCACCAACCACTCAGCCATTGTCTGCATCAGCAGATCTTGGGCTGCCCTGCAGTGGTTGGCGTTAGTCTGAAGGATGCGATGTTCGACTATATCCATCAGTCGGACATCGCACCCCCCTCCGCAGCCGCCGCAGGAACGGCGGTACCGGCAGCCGCAACAGGCCCGGTTGGCGCCTGTACTTTGCCACGCTTAGGGGGAGGATTGCAGTTCCTCCCCTTCATCACGTGGTCCGCTTGGCAGCCACTGGCAGCACAGACCGAGCAGTGCGGCGTGGCGACCTCACAGGAGGCGGTTTGGTGGCCCCCCATGCCACAGCGGTAGCAGGTGTCTGACCTGTCTACCGCGGACGGACACAGAGCCCGGGTGTGGCCGATGCCGAAGCACCGGAAACACCTCAGCGGCTGGTCCTCGAGTGCCCTGACAGCACCCGAGCTGAAGCCGACCGTCAGCCGGCCCTTCGCCAGGACGGCTCTGGCAACGGGAATCGGGCACTCAAGGCGGACGGTGCCCATGCCACCGCGGCCGGGCCTTATGTCCCGACTCTGGACCGCCGCGACGTCGCAGCCCCCTAACGCTGCGACCGCCTCCACCACCTCCTCCTTGGTGACGGAATCGTCGAGATCCGTCACCTCGAGTGTCACCAACTTTACCGGTCGGGCCACCTTGGCGGAGTCCGCGATGACCTCCTGCAGCTTAGCTGCAAAGAGGTCCGCGCGGGCTCCCCCCTCTGCCCCCGGGAACTCGAATAATCGAGCCCCGGCTTGGGTCCGCCGGCAAGACACACTGCCGATCCCCAGTTGAGTGGGATCGGCATTGCTACGCGCCCGCACCAAAATGGACGCGTACGTCTCCCCTCGCTCCGCTGCCTCCGCGGTGAGGGTCACCACGACGGCCGCGGTTTTTGGGGAGACTAGCTGCCCCTTTCCCCTCGCTCTACCTCTACCTCCCCGCTTCCCCCCCCCTCTGCCGGTCGTCTGCGACCGGCTGGGAGCGGGGACGGCTGGGGCGGCAGCCGCCGACTTTTTGGCTTTGCCCTTCCGTCTCCCGACCACTTCCGTCCACTCATTGGACGGGGTGGTCGAGGGGAGAAGGGCGTCCTGCTCCGCTGCCTCCGCGGTGAGGGCCACCACGACGGCCGCGGCCTTTGGGGAGACCTGCTGCCCCTTTCCCCTCGCTCTACCGCTACCTCCCCGCTTCCCCCCCCCTCTGCCAGTCGTCTGCGAGCGGTTGGGAGCGGGGACGGCTGGGGTGGCAGCCGCCGACTTTTTGGCTTTGCCCTTCCCCCTCCCGACCACCTCCGTCCCCTCATTGGACGAGGTAGTCAAGGGGAGAAGGGCGTCCTCCTGGACCTGGGGTAAGGAAGACGGCCCCGGCTCGGAGCGCCCCTTATCCGCCGCAAGCGGCGGTCGGAGGCGCTTTTCTGGCAGGAGCCGGTCCTCTATTCCTGCCAGACAGGCTCGCGTGAAGGCCCGCTCCTCCATTACCACCTTGCGGATTATGTCCTCAAGGTTGGAGTTGGAGGAGGGGCCCTCTGCCGCAGGACTCGTCTTCTTAGACTTCGACGGCGAAGGCATCGATGACGTCTTCGTTGTCTCGGCGGGGGCCTGCGGCGGCCGGGCCGTGGCTTCAGCCAGCTTGCGATGAAGCTCACTGACTTCCACCTGCAGGCGATCCACCCTCGCCTGCAGTTGCCGTGTCTCGTCAGTGGCCTTCCGCTGGACCAGCTCCTTGACCACACCGCGCAAGCTCGCGGCCCGACATTTGAGGGCCTTTTGGAAGGTCCCCTTCAAATTTGAGGACTTTGAGGCAACCTCCAAAATTTCCTCCTCGTCCTCCTCCGCCATTTGTTCCAGCTCCAGCAGGGAGTGGTCCGCGTAGAGCACACGGGACGCACCGTACCCGGACTTTGCTCGGGTGACGTGCGCCCGCCTCTCCCTCGCGGCAACCCGCTCCTCAAGATCCTGCTGGAGCTGCGCCCGCTGCGCAAGATCCAACTTACGTTGGGCGTCCGCGAGCCCAACGACGTGGGTGTCCGCGGCCGTCGTCGGCTTTTTAAACTTTGAAAGCCTCGTCGACCCTGACGCCGAGGAGCCCTCGGACCCATCCCGCAGGAAGGCCCACTTTCGCGACTGCGACTCGCCTGCATCCGAGACGCCAACCATTGACTCATCGTCGGAGTCAGACAAATCCGACAAGTCCGTTCTTCCGAAGCTAGCCGCAGACGGCGCGCGGCTAGCCTCTGACGCCGAAGCGTCGGTTTGGCCCTGAGAAGGGCCTTTGGGTTGGCCCTGAGAAGGGCCTTTGGGTTGGCCCTGAGAAGGGCCTTTGGGTTTAAAATATCGCCCGCAGGCATCCCGCGTGGGTTTAGGCATAGCCTCCGCAGGTTCGTACTCGCAAGGCAAAATGAGCTACGATAATCACAGTGCACTTTGGCCGAGCCCAGTCTGCCACTCCGTTACGGTGGTCAAACTGGGTCGTTTCCAGGGGACGCGACGTGGACGCAAGCACTGTGGGGTGGTCCCCCACCCAACCCTACCTACCTACTCTACCCAACCCTACCTACCTACCCTAACCTACCCAACCCTACCTACCTACCCTACCCAACCTACCTAACTACCCTACCCAACCCTACCTCCCCCTACCCTACCCTATTCCTTAATTTTTCTGATATTATAATGTAGGTAGGTAAGGTTACCACGCTCAACTATCTCCGGGTAAACTATGTTCTCCTAGTACCTCAATCCCGACCACGCCGCCCCGGACACGCTCGCCAAGAATATAACGTACCAGGGCATCACCAACTCCACGCTCAACTATCTCCCGGTAAACTATGTTCTCCTAGTACCTCAATCCCGACCACGCCACCCCAGACACGCTCGCCAAGAACATAACGCGCCAGGGCATCAATCATCAACTCCACGCTCAACTATCTCCTTGTAAGCTATGTTCTCCTAGTACCTCAATCCCGAACACGCCGCCCCAGACGCGCTTGCCAAGAGACCTTATATCAAACTGCGCCACGCAGTTTTTTTTTTTTCGGATAAAAAGTAGCCTATGTGTTAATCCAGGGTATAACCTATCTACATACCAAATTTCAACCAAATCGGTCCAGCCGTTTATGCGTGAAAGAGTAACAAACATCCACACATCCATTCTCACAAACTTTCACATTTATAGTATTAGTAGGAAGTAGGATTTGAATTTTGATTTTGAGTTGGATACTTAGCTAAGTTTTGATTATAGAACAATGGTAATTATTTAGCCAAAGAAAGGGTCAGCCCTCTGTTAGTTGGAATATGGAATCACTTTAACACGGCTTATTTGTTTTTAAATAAACTGGATGGCATAGGAGTGGGGGCGCAACATCATACGAGTCAATTTTACTGCTTAGTTGTGTATATAGATCTTTGAGGAGCTCATGGCTAAATAATACCGCACGGGTCGATCTTTAAGGTTAAGCCGTGCTTGCGAAGGTTGATGAGTGGACGGGTGACCATAATTACATACCGAATTTCCTCCGTGCCTCGGAAAGCACGTTAAACCGTTGGTCCCGGCTGTTATTTGTAGATCTTTGACAGTCATTACGAGTAGTCGGAAGCAAAAATTCTGACATCCTGGCCATCTGTCATAGTAAGAACAAAGGAGTATAGTATTACCCAGTTAGATTGTAGAGGTCAGATAGGCAGTCGCTTCATGTAAAATACTGGTACTCAGCTGCATCCGATTAGACTAGATGCCGACCCCAAGATAGTTTGGGAAAAGGCTAGGCAGATGATGATCGTGTAAACAAGGTGTTGTTTTGCATCCTCGTCAAATTCAAGGAGCTAACTATGCTAATGATTCTCGTCCCGAATCAATAATAAAATGGGTATTTTTTTTTTACAGGAATCGGTAAGTGTGACTTGTGTTTTAAGCTCGGGCCGTCTGATTCTCGCCCTATAACCGCGTTTCCCCAACACAAACAATCTCAAACGTTTATTCGAAAATTTCTTATTCCCTAAACCACGTTAAGGGGGTTATTCTGAAATACTGACAAACATAAACAACCAAAAAAAATAGGGTTTATTTATAATTTACTAGGTACCGTAATTTTAATTGATGTGTGACAACCTCCTGAATTTTGACGAGGATGCAACACAACACCTTGTATAGATATTTCACATTAAAAGTAATAAAAATAAAGTAAATAAGTAAGACATGCCGCTATGGAGCGATGCCTTTATGTCGCCATCCATAACTCCTGTTCACATCGCATTTGGCGGCCCCGAGAGCGATAGTTTAGAATTACTGCCAAAACATTAATTGAAACCATATTTGGCAAACATTTGATTCGTAAACTATTGACTAAATTCACAGTACGTTGTGGCTCAGTGCCAGGTTTTGGACTATTTATTGAGCCGTATTGACTAGTGGACAGTTTTTATGACATGGTGATTTAGTTTAGTCGGGGTAGTTTGTAACTCGCTAATGGCCTGTCATTTTGACTATTCAACATCCTCATTTTAGAATCAGAATTCTCCTGACTGCATCTCAGTTTATTTGCGAAAAAAGCAAGTTATAACTTAGTCCATTATTAGAACAAAATAGTAGATTATCCAAGCTCACCGTGCTGTGCTGGCGCAGCCGCTGTAAATATAGTTCCTTTTCCCTATATTTTCGAACCGTTTGGGGCAGAAACTTTGGGGCCGTGGGGTCTGAGAGCTTATAGCCTTTTGAAGGAAATTTTAAAACACCTAGTTGGCGCTTCTCGTGACCAAGTGTTGGATTTTACCTTGGCCAGAGGCCAAGTATTGAGGAGGACGCCCTTTTACAGTTTGTTTTTAAACCCCGACCAAAAAAGAGGGGTGTTATAAGTTTGACGTGTGTATCTGTGTGTCTGTGTATCTGTGTATCTGTGTGTCTGTCTGTGGCACCGTAGCTCCTAAACGGATGAACCGATTTTGATGAAATTGGTTTCGTTTGAAAGGTATTTTAATCGAAAGTGTTCTTAGCTATGTTTCAAGAAAATCTGCTCAGCCGTTTAAAGGTTTCCTTTTTTCCCTTTTATCTTTTTTCTAGTTGAAGGGAAATAAACAACTTCGACAGATCTGGTCGATTCGAAATTTGAAATCTGGTTACTTGTCACCATGGGCATTGCCGGGGGGGGAGGGCATTGCACCCCCTCTTCCCCCCCCCCCCCTAAAAGATCAGGTTTTATTTAATTTTATAACTCCTTGTTTTCGTTAATTAACGAGAAGAAGCGCAACACCTAGAAAAGTGGAAGAAATGGGGCAGGCCTATGCCCAGGATTGGGACAGTCAAGGCTAAGATACAATAATATAGGTTTAAAAAGCATGAAATAAAATTAAATTAAAAATTTCAAAAACCCCCGACAAAAATGACCTCTAAAAAACCATAAATAAAATAATCCAAACGTCTTAGCGTCGGGGGACCGCTAAGTAGACCGCTTAGTACAAGCACAAAACAAACCCCAAACCCAAACTCCCTCGGTCCTAACCGTAGCCTCCTGTCTGGAACGAGCAATACCAAAGATTATAATATTTGTGGATTATTAAACAGACCACGAAAAACCATAAAAACACACCACTTTTGGGACAATCTACCTGTAACGACTGTTGAAGATCTACAAATGACAGCCGGGACCAATGGGTTAACGAACTTTCCGATGCACTGACGAAATCTAGTATGTATTGGGTGATCCACCAACCAATCTAGGAAAGCGATCGACTTGAGCGGCTGTTGTTTTATTTACCCTCGAGATCCACAGATCAGTTACCTAAATTTAATAATATTATGTCTCTTTTTTTAAGAGGGGGACTCTAGCTCCGAGGAATTTGAAGAATAGGTATTTGAAGAAACTATTGCCGTCGCACTGCGTCCGACCTAGCCCTCGTAAAGTGCGAAAGAGACAACTGCAGCTCAGGCTGATTTTACCTACAAAAATCTTGACCAAAAGACGTTTTGTATTCCGCTGTTTTCTTCTTCAAAACTAAAGTGATCTAAATAATTCGTAATATATCAAAATTTAGAAGAAAAGTTTATCTAAGCCATTTTTTTTTTTTAAACTTATCTTATTTGTCTGATAGTCGTCTGAACATGGCGGTAAAAACGGGCTTTTTTTCGGGTTTTGGAATTGTCATAATTCTTTTAGTGATTATGTTTTGAAAAAAAGGAAAAGATAGGGGCATGTATTAGTAAGACCTAGATTTTTTGGAAAAATATCATTGCTCTAGACGCATTATCCAGGAAGAAAACAGCGGAACACGTTTGTATGGAGAAAGGCCCACTAGAGTCCCCTCTTAACTATCCCGTATTTCAGGTCGTCAAAAGTTCCATTTTAATTCCTTTTAAATTAGCAAGTGTACATGTAACACATTTCTACGTGTCTCCATGTAAAATAGTTTTAACAGCGTCCACAGTTCAGGTTTACGATAATAGGCAAAGTTAGAACTGCTCTACGTAGAGTCTAATGTAGAGTCATTTGAAACTGTAGAGCCAGTTTCGCGCTCTATACAAAGATAGCTTAGGATGATTGCAAGTACATTTTGAAAAGGAATATATATTCGAAACTTTTTTCATAATGCTCTGAGAATCAGAGTAGAACTCTATGTAAAAGATGTCTAAGTTAAGGTTATATCCATTCAAATTAGTTCATTAATACACGGTGTAAATCACCTCATCACGAAGCCGTCAACCAAGCATTCTGTACATGAAACTAAGTAACTTTACGCAAAAATTATTGCTGGGAAACGACTTTTTTTTGGGGGGTGTAAAATCATGTTTTGTGGTAGAACTCAATGTAACGCACTCAAAACATTGTGCTGATGGACGGATTGAATAGTACGGGGGTCGTGGAGGTATTTAAAGTAAAAATCTTACATTAAAAACTTGTACTTAAAAAAATACTTGTCAAAAAGTTGGAACTTTGACCCCTAATATCTCCGTAACTAGAAGGTTCCCAGGTATTATGTAGAACTAAAAAATGATCGCAATGCCAGGGAGAACCAGTGCCTTTCGGCTTCGTTAAGAGGTGTTTTACACCCTTTATAAAGCTGTAGCTTGTGGCTAAATAATAACCTTGGTTGGGTCAATCTTCAAGTTATGCCACGCTTGCCTGGGTTGGTCCGTGGATGGGTGGCCACCCATTACATACCGAGTTTCCTTAGTGCCTCGGGAAACAAGATAAGCCGTTGGTTCCGGATGTCATTTGTTGATCTTTAGCACTTGTTACAGGTAATCAGTGACCAGTCTGATAGCCAGTCTTGCCAAAGGGTATCTTATTACCCAGTACTACCTGAGTTGTGGAGGTCAGATAGGTCGTTCCATGTAAAATACCGATATTCCGCTGCATCCGGTTAGACTGGAAGCCGACCCGAAAATAGTTGGGATAAGGCAGGTTGATTGGTTCACAGATATACACCGTGTAAATCACCTCATCACGAAGCCGTCAACCAAGCATTCTGTACATGAAACTATGTAACTTTGCGCAAAAATTATTGCTGAGAAACGACTTTTTTTTGGGGGGTGTAAAATCATGTTTTGTGATAGAACTCAATGTAACGCACTCAAAACATTGTGCTGATGGACGGATTGAATAGTACAGGGTTCGTGGAGGTGTTTAAAGTAAAAATCTTACATTAAAAACTTGTACTTAAAAAAATACCTGTCAAAAAGTTGGAACTTTAACCCCTAATATCTCCGTAACTAGAAGGTTCCCAGGTATGGTGTAGAACAAAAAAATGATCGCAATGACAGGGAGAACCAGTGCCTTTCGGCTTCGTTAAGAGGTGTTTTACACCCTTTATGTCCAGAATTGTCTCCTCCCCAACCTGAATTTGTCTGGACTTAGTAATGAGGGGATTTAAAAAAAAAAAAATTCAATGAATACTTTTTCTTCTTAGCGTGCCGATGGCAATCTAAATTGTGTCGGCCCAGAACTGAGCCACTAGTTTGGCGCCCTCTGCAGCGTCCATCAGTTCCTGTAATGAACAAACAGCGGGACACGCAGGACACGATATTACAGACGGAAACATACTTACGTGTCGTGGCGTGTCGTGTCGCGCCAGAAGCAAATCGGTTTCATACATTTAATATGGTTAGGGACATATTAGCATGGCGTGTCGTGTCGCAACGATGTATGAAACCGAATGCTTCTGGCGCATCACGACACGCCACGACACGCAAGTGTGTTTCGGCCTTAAGTGCCGCATCGTTTGTGGAACAGCACCACATTTACATTCCAGACAGTCATTAATGAATCCTAAAAATGAAAGATTAAAATGTGAAATTCTCCCCTCCGGCCGTTTTTGCAACTGCGATTCGCAACCAGTTGCGAATTAAGAATTTTTATTCTGAGTTCGCAACCAGTTGCGAATCAAGTGAACTTTTTCCTAACCCGCAACTAAGCATCCTGATGATAAAGTTTCGTAACCAGTTACGAAAAAAGATTTTTTTTCCTTATTCGCAACCTTCGTTGTCTGCGGACTTCTTTGCTACTTTAGGGGCCTACGACATTTTGTTTTTTGGAGTTTGCACAAAATGGTGGAGGTGCATGACCCTCATAGTTACTTTTTCTGCTGCAAACTATCGTTGCTATGCTTGGATTTAGCGATCAAGAATTTCTTATTAGAAGACCGGTGTATTGACTTGTGCTCGACTGACAGATAAGGGGGATTTGGCCAGATTTAACCAGTTGTTTTCAAGTAATAGGGGAGCCCCCCTAATACATGAAAATAACTGGCTAAATCTGGCCAAATCCGTCGGAGAAAACTGCAAAATACACGCCGTTTTGTTTGACTTTACAATAACCAACGCTATATTTCATTAAGAAACATGACTTTTTTGCTAAGAACTTGAATACTTAATCACGCCGAAGAATTCTCGAATCACAATTTAGAATATCTACCCGGATACAGTTTGTCCGTGCCCTTTACACGTCATTTCCGTTGCGCGGAAATGTGACTTCTATTTTCAAATAACTGAGTTTGTGTTTGACGGTTTCCGGTGACATTAGGTACTACCAACATTAGTGCTTTAATATTTTACAGAGAAAAGATATTTTGACACTGATCTTATTGGTGATTAGCTGTGCCCACGACTTCGTCCGCGTGGAATTCAACAAAAGAGTTATACAAGGTGTTGTTTTGCATCCTCGTCAAATTCAAGGAGGTAACTATGCTAATGATTGTCGTTCCGAATCAATAGTAAAATTGGTAGGTATTTTTTTTTATTATTATTTACGGAAATCGGTAAGTGTGAACCACTCGTGTTTTATACGCAGGCCGTCTGATTCACGCCCTATAACCGCGCTACTACAAATACAAACAATCTCAAACGTTTATTCGATAATTTCTTATTCCCTAAACCACGTAAAGGGGGTTATTATGAAATACTGACAAACATAAACAACCAAAAAAATCAGCGTTTATTTATAATTTACTAGGTACCGTAATTTTAATTTATTATTTATGTCTTGTGTGACAACCTCCTGGATTTTGACGAGGATGCAAAACAACACCTTGTATAGTTTATTAACTATTGGTTATTTTTCTAAAATAGAAGTAGCTTATGTCACTCCTTATTACATCGGCTATCTGCCAGTGAAAGTCCCGCATAAATCGGTCCAGCCTTTCCATATATAAGCCGGAACAAACAGACAGACAGACGGACAGATAAACAAAAATTGTACAAAATGTTATTTTGGTATATGTACCGTATATACATTCATATGCATTTAGTAAAAAGCTGTTATTTTAATGTTACAAACAGAAACTTCAATTTTATTTATTTGTATAGATGTTCTTCATAAAGGTCAGGAGCAAAGAATATAAAGTAAGTGGTTTAAAGCGTGCAATTACCTATAAAAAATATGTATTATTATACCACCTGTGTGGAAAATTTTCAGAGGTACTTCAAAGTCAGAATTTCGTTATCTACCCTAGTTTCCCCCTCAATGCTGTTCGTTTTTTGGCATGAACAAGAATATTTCTTACTCGTAATAGTTTCTTAAGTATTTATAATAAAATATAGGGAGGGAGTGCGCCGCTTGACATTATAAACCTATAAACCGTGACTCTTGGCCCGGTTTACAACTTTCTGAGTGTGGTCCAAGTTAGAAGAGGAAAAAAAAGGTTTTCTTGGTATCTTTTTAAACGGTAGAATATTACTTAAGTATTTTTCTCATGGGTAATAGTCACAGAGAAGACCTACTTTAAGTAACACACATCATTATCTGCCTAGCCTTTTCCAAAACTATTTTGGGGTCGGCTTCCAGTCTCACTGGATACAGCTGAGTACCAGTATTTTACATGAAGCGACTGCTAATCTGACCTCCACAACCCAGTAACTGGGTAATTCGATACCCCCTGGTAAGACTGGATGACAGACTTTTGGCTTCTGAGTACACGTAACGACTGTTAAAGATCTACAAATGACAGCCAGGACCAACGGCTTAACGTGTTTTCCGAGGCACGGAGGGAACTCGGTATGTAATTATGGTTACCTATCCACGGACCAAT
Organism: Cerastis leucographa; assembly: GCA_963082945.1. Classification (NCBI taxonomy): domain Eukaryota; kingdom Metazoa; phylum Arthropoda; class Insecta; order Lepidoptera; family Noctuidae; genus Cerastis; species Cerastis leucographa. The sequence goes on along the minus strand of OY720371.1, from coordinate 10,011,295 downwards.
CTCGGCAAGCTCGGCTTAACCTTAAAGATTGACCCGTGCGGCTGTTATTACTTAGCCACGAGCTCTTACTTAATGTCACACACGCGTACTAAAATTCAAAGAAGAAATCGTTTTGCTTCAATTATATTTACACTTCATTTGCATATAAACACATTATTGTATTGTATAGCGGGCTGGTTTCCGCAACTCCACGCCTAAAGCGCGTATTTTGCGTACGGATATAAACACATTAGCATCACTAATGCTTATAATTTTGACAATTGAACAATATCTATTGCGCTTTTTATAAGCTTTTATTAAACTTGCCGTATTAGTTAGTTTGCTAGTTTGTATGTATGTATTGGTCAAATCTTACAACAGATTTTTGTCATGGTAGGCCACCTTTTTTTTTCGGTTTATCATCAAATAACTCCTCCCGCTCTGAGCGGAGCGGAAGGGAGTGTCAGACTTGTACTGACTAAAACCCATCCATGTTCCTTCTTAGTCCTTTGTGTTCCAGGGCCACGGTATCTCTTTCGAACAGTCCCGCAGCCCTGGCAGGCATCGGTCCTCTCGGACCCCTTCCGATTTGCTGACATCTCCTTGAGGCGCGCGCGCGTGGAACACGACCGCTTCGTCGACACGGCCTATCGTCATAAGACGGACGGAAGATGGTAGGACACCTGACATAAGATAACAGACTTTCAAACACAATTCATCAAACGCTTTATAACTTGTGCCATACCACAAACGTGCAAAAGCAGTCGAGATTATGTTCAAGATCGCTACTACTTAGGAAAAATAGTGGTTTTGTCACAAAAATAACCTGTTTATTCATTCATTCGGAGACTTACTGCCCGAGTTTCGGGAGAAATGTTCTCCATTGCGGTTTGAATGCGGTAAACCTCGTGTAAGAAATGTTGAGATATTTTTGTCGCGTCGCTTTGAGTGTGACTTCGCATTTATCATTGCAAGATGGGGCATGACTTTATTTTTGTGAGTTTGGCTGTACGGTTTTGCTAGAAAAGAGGGGCGTTTTTACCCAGTAGTTATATAATATGGGGTCTTTTAAGTTAGCTGAAGTGGTAGTAGAGCTCATTGCGGATAGTTTTGTCGGCTCGTCTTTCATGCGATTCAATGTTTAGGTGCAAATATACCAAAGGCAGGAGACTTTCCACATTAAGAAGAACTAATACTAGTCCTACGCTGCAGAAACAAACCCCTCGAATTAGAAAAGTAACGCTTATAATATTCGCTTGTAATTTTTTTCAAACATAATTATTATGGATAAAGCAATCTGACTAGTAACGTTGTTATGTTAAGTCATTTAAAATTTTCTTATTTGAATAAATGCTTTCATTTTAACAAAATAACAATGTAATAAAAAAGTAAGGTAGGAATAAAAAAGTAACTTTCTGATCCGCAAAACAAAACAAAGCTTCTACAAAACGGTTTCTTGTATTTACAGGACAGTTTTTTTCTTAAAAGGTAATAATTTTCACCTTTGTTACTATTTTGTCTTATGATTCAATAAATTAACAGATTTTAATAAATAATGGTTTTATTTCCAACTAGCGGCCCCCTTCCTTTTCACTTGGGTTATCAGAGACCATTTAAGCTCAAATACTTCGAGAGCTGTTTCTGGAAATGAAAACCTAGATAAGTAAGTTTTCCTCTTTAATTCTACTCCAAATCTCGGTGAGACCAATTTGTAATAGAGACGGTGCAGGTTAAGCTGGCTTGCGCCAAAAACTGCACTTAGTATGCCTTACAGCTTGCGTTTGGGCATGGAGCGTGACTCGCTATGTTTGTTTGTTACCTTTTCACGACTAAACAGCTGATTGGATCTTAATGAAATTTGGCAAGAAGATAGATTTTAACCTGAGGAAGGACATAGGCTATATATCATCACGCTACGACTAATAAAAGCGGAGCACAATGAAAAATGTTGCGAAAACGGGGAAAATGTGGCGCAGACGAAGTGGCGCGGGACAGCTAGTTGTTATATAAAAGAGCGCCTCTCACCATCAAACCTAAAAGTTTGGTAAGTTTAGTCTTAAGTACCTAACACCTCTGTATTTTAATTTCATTATATAATAAACAAAAAAAGTATTATAATAATAAAAATCCATTTATTTCAGGCAACCCATTACATAGATAAATACACAAAATAATCTTATACACTAATAAAATAATACATACAAAAAACCTTATTCTACAAATTAACTACGTTCAGTCGGTGACGTATTGCGCTGCGTCGAGGTGTCATGCAACCTTCCGCGAAAACGACGATACACGACACCCTTCGGCCAAAATTCCTCCTTCATGAAAGTCTCCAGATGGTGAGTCGAAACTCGCACCACAAAAGCTTGAAGTTAATCTTGTGGTGTGACTCCAACTTCTCGACTCTCAAGATGAACTTGGTCTTGATCTTTAGATACTCTACGACCTCCTCTGTCGTCGTAGAGTGATGCAGACGGGACACGTACAGCTGCGACGATGGAATAGCGGGACGCAGCAATATGTTCGGACCAGTCAATGCGCTACCGCACTGATTGCGAAGAGTAGGCTTCTTCTTCTTCTTTTTCTCCACACGAATGAAGCCTTCTTCATCTGCCTGTCTTCGGCTTGTTACCAGTGGTTATGAGCTTCGGATTCGTTCGGAGGGCCCCTGGGTACTCCTCGTACGTTTCGGTTGCCTCTGATGTTTTGCAGGAGTTGCAATAACGGCAGCTACTGCTGCAATCCTGCGGTTTACAAAGCCGTGTATTGCTAACAATTTAAAATAAACGCATATCAAATATGTGTTTAGAATATTACAACTAAAAATGACACATACAAAAAAGTGAAAATTACTTTAGTTTCGGAAGTCGGTGGCAAAAAACAGAATCCACGAAACAAAAATCATATGTCAATATTTTTTTAACCTATAGGAGGTTATCAAAATAAAATTTATAATGAGTTGGAAAAACCACTTGCGTTAATCAGAGCTCTTATCAGAGAGTCTGTTCAACCACCAGTATACCTAAAAGTCTTATTTATAACGCAGAACGCCAGTATTTACGTTACTATACCAGGAGTGATAAACAGGAGTGGACATATCATCGACCTGAGTTGCAACAACTTTAGTATTTCCGGAGCATACAATGTGTAGAACATGGTATGTGTTGGCGCTGGTGGCGCTGTGCGTGGGGTTGGCGCAGTCTTGGGGTGAGTTGTTTTTTGCATTATGAACGTTACTTATTCTAACTACGGTGTAACTTGTACATAGACTGCTGACGACCTCGTTGCTTTATTACAAAATCCGAACAAGCCAGTCAGATGGTTAACTACGTATGAATGTGTTAGCATCCATTACTTTTACTCCTGTTTGCCATTCTTTGAAAAATTGGGACAGCGGAAGCTGGTCAAAGGAGGCTGGCGAAAATGGACCCCAAGAATCTGAAAATTAACTAAACTCCGTTCCAGTGTAAATATAAAATAATTATAACTACAATTTTATGAGATATTTATTTTTTAAATATTGATTTTTTAGGACTCGGGAATCAAAAGTTATAAATAATTTTCAATTTACTAAAATTAAGTAATGGTGCACTTACAAAAAAGTCAAAGTCAAAGTCAAAGCATTTATTTCAATTAGACCATTACAGGCACTTTTGAAAGTCAAAAAAACGCAACCTTTTTTCCGATTACGTTCCAATCCAATGACATGTGTTTTTGTTCATGGGTTTATTGCCACAAATGGATCTTTCTCTTAGTTTTTATACATTCAATTATGTCAAAAATTCATAAAAAATAACATGCAAACCTGATATTAAAACGCCAATTAACAATGCAAAAGCATCTAATAAAAATGGTACTGTGGCGATTTTATAGTATTTCTATAAAGGAACGTTATCAATGATGATCCATTGAGTCCCGTCACTACTGTCACTGTCAGATCTGTGATGATCTAGTCCATCGTTATGTTTGTATTTTTGTCTAGGATTTTATATTTATCGTTGCGATTTTGTAGATTCTCGACGACTTGGCCTTTACATCTTGAAATGTAGATAATGCACCCTGTCTTAGACTACCGCATTCTTCTCTGGACATTGGACAATTAGTTGCTTTTGATTTGGACTTTGATTTTAACCACAAACAGGCGTTGCGTTAATTTCTTCTTCTCTTACGACTTGCGCTCTTACGGAGGAGTCGTCTCTCTGATGAAAGTGCTCAGAGCTTTGAAAAAGTTCAGAGATGGGTGTATCCACGTGATGTAAGTATATTCGTAAAAGAACATGTATTTATATCATGAGTAAAGAACTTATTTAGGATATCTATCTGAACAACAAACTAAGATTCGTTTAGCTTTTATATGCATAAATACATACTGTTGTAATCTTATATTAGGCTCATTCTTACTGTTGCCCAATACTTTATCGGACTAAAACAGTATACAGTAAAAGACTAGCCGAGGTAGCAGTAGACTAGTGTATTTTACTGAGATGTTTCAGTCATCAAAATGGAAGATGGGTGGCTGTTGCATTTTGTCTTGAAATATTTATATACCGCTCCACAGGTATCAGAGGTCATATTATCTTTCATATCAAACTACATTTCTGTTTTTCTTTTCGTGGGGACCTGGATAAACTCTGCGAGTCAGGCACTTTTGTTACTTATACATGGAACTCTTTATGTTTATTACACTAAAGGTGAATTTATTTATTTTAACATAATTAATTAATTCCAGATAACAGGAGACAACTACCTTTGTCACTCATAATGGGGGCTGATAAGCTGCGACCCTGAAAATGAAACCCGACAGCAACTTGGCCATCATAACGTCTGTGTTGCATAAAATAAAAACTATGTAAAAATACCAAAAAATAAGATTTATTACTCATCGTTTTTTTATTCAACATACCCTGCTTTTCAATAGCTGTGAATAGCTAGTCAGCTCTGGCTGTTATAATTTATGTAAAACAATATTATCTACTCTCAGCGTAATAAGAATCGTTTTACTTGACTATAATTCGCTTATGGATCAAAATCGTAACGACGTAGTTTTAATAGTGATTGAACTAATTACAGGGTTGGTAATCAGTTTAGTCTCTAGCTGCAGTCTAGCAGTTTTATGATTCATCAATTAGGTACAGGCAATGAAGTAAAAATTCTGGTTTTGGCTTATGACGAGAAGCAAAACACGTAAAGTCAGAACTAAAACTGCGAGGGAAATACAGTAGTTTATTCGAATCTTCTTCATCATCTTCTTTTATGAGTCGTCTTAAATATATATTATATTTTGATTCATCTTAATTACGGAGTCATTCCACTGTTAAAAACCTTAATCGTAAGATTTTTAGGTTATCTTGTGAATAGACGTATATCTCTTTTCTCCCAACTTTTCCGTCTTACTTTCCATTTACTTTTCTGATAGTCTTTAGTCGTTTTACAACTACGTATAAGTTGTTATGATGAATGCTACCTCTAAGAGTGGGTCCCAAAATACATGTAGTCTTGCCCGTCTCCTTTGGAGTGTTATAAAATTCATAGAAATGGTAAGGATGAATTTACCATTTTTTTGAAGTGAAACTTTTATGCGAATTCCAACAAGTTTAACGCTACCATGAAGGGGGAATATTATCTAAAACTCACTAAGAGATGGCAGTATTACAAGATTTGTGACTACGTAATTATACTAGGTACGCAAGATGGCGTGCAAACAGTCATGCATTCGACTCTTCGGTGTGACCAGCCTTTGCTCAATTTCCATGAGTAGAATAAGCTCGATAAACTTATGTAATAAAAATAATGCAACAACAAAACATTATTTAGAAGCTCAATAAAATAACGAGAGTAAATGCGTGGCAATCGAACGCATGCGTGTAGTTTCAAGAGTCTCTACCCCACGCACAATTTTTTTTTATTCATCAATTTATTGTACGGGGAGAAGATAACTTAGGCATCTGTTTCTTGTGCCAGTGGGCCAAATTAAATAAGTAAATGCTTAGTCATACACATCATCTGGCTAGCCTCTTCCCAACTATGTTGAGGTCACCTTCTAGTGTAACCAGATTTTACCAGATGCAACTGAATACGACGATGTTTAAGAGGATCTCGTGGCTACATAATAACAGCTGCTCGGGTCAATCTTTAGGATTTAAAGCCGTGCTTGCCTAAGTTGGTCCGTGGATGAGTGACCATCCTTACATACCGTTTCCACCATGGCACGGTAAAAACAGTAAGGTACGGTAAGCTGTTGGTCCCGGCTGTCATATGCAGATCTTTAACAGTCGTAACAGGTAACCAGTGGCCCAAAAGTCTGACAACCAGTCTGACCTTGGGGTATCGTATTACCAAGTACTAACTGGGCTGTGGAGGTCAGATAGGCAGTCGCTCCATGTGAAATACTAGTATTCAGCTGCATTTGGTTAGACTGCAAGCCGTCCCTAAGATATTTGGGAAACGGCTAGGCACATGATGAATTTGTATCCCTTTGGCCATGGCATTGGAAACAAGAGACAAGCATCACGCGATTGTTGAGAGCACGTCACAACAAAGCGAATTTCGAAGCCGGGTGGTACTCACGCGAAGGACAAAAGTACGTCGCAATGCATATCACCTGCAGCTGCTAACGTGGCCTAAGGTTAACTCTTTTTCTTTTGTTTCAGATTTTGCCGCAACTAAAGCAGATCTCTTAGAATTTTATACCAACGGTATCAAAACAGAATCCATACGTTTTGATTCAAAAAACCTCACAGCGTTAGTTTACGCTAATGTTCTTAACATGATGTTTTTCGTCGACAAACAGATCGGCAATGACGCTATATGTGGTTATGATATATCGGCCATGGAAAAGAAATGTTTCACTGCAAGAAACTGGCGAAATATTCACGGTCTTGCCTTCGATCCGGTCACAGAGAAACTATTCTTCAGTGACACACGGGAAAGAAGCATTAATTGGATTTCTGTAAAACGTGGATTGGTTGACAATGTTTACGGAAATCTTTTAACCAGGACGGGTGACGGTATCCCCACAGATATTGCTGTGGATAGCTGTAGAGGGTACGTTTACCATAGTTTAATAATCTTATCGAAATGTGTTATTATTTTTAACCAACTTCTAAAAAAGGAGCCTCCTGCTTTTTTAGAAGTCGGTTAAAAATAATAACAGTTCTCAATTCGGATGTAATTTTGTTTTTTTTTTGTTTGGGCATATCTCCGTCGCTTGCAAACCGATTTGAAAAATATTCTAAATATTCATTTGGGAAGTATATCCTTACCAACATAATATTCTAATATGTTGGTAAGGATATACTTCCCAAATGGTCCCATAGTCACCAAGTCGGGATCTGATGATGGAATCTTGGCGAAATCGAGGGAACTCTTCAAATTTTATAGGAAAACGTACAGCGATATTAATATTTTCTACAACAAATAAAGCATTTACGTTCATTAAGAAACATTCTACTATCAGATCTGTTGATGAATCCAAGAGACAGGCTTCGGAACTCCACAATAAGGCAATTTATCTTAGCTGTGTTTGGGCTTGTTGGAATTGTAACGGTATGCCCTTTCCAGGTGTGCCACAGCTAATAAATAAAAACAATAATGATAACTTTTGCTTAATGATAACGACTTCTATAATGAGGAGGTTATCATTCGATTAGTATTTTTTTATGTATGTACACCAGTTACGCTGAGATTTATGATCCGCTTTGCCGTGATTAGTTTGATGCAGAATAGTTGCCATTTGGTCATGTAGTTTTCATTTAATTAACATTTTTTTACATGTAAAATTTTCACGTATATACACCTATTTCTCCGTGATTACTGGACCGACTTAGATGATTCTTCATTCATTTGATAGAGAAAACTTGCCCGTCGGGCATATAAGTTTTATTATCTTTGTTTAGATACTTTTTGAGTTATCCTCTTTATTATGCATTTTGTCCTTTGTCGTATGTATGGCTGGTGTCTAGTTACAATGTAAAAATGATACTTGACTAGGATTTAAGTGAGATACCACAACTGAAAAGGCTAAAATAAAAACTTTTTTCATAAAAAAAAAATATCCGACTTCCAAAAAAAAACACTAAATAGTGGAAAATAGTTTTAGTTTCGGCAGTCAGTGACTTGTTTGTTTCATTTACTTTTTTTGCCACCGACTTCCGAAACTAAATTTATTTTCCATTTTTTAGTGTTTTTTTTTGGAAGTCGGTTTTTTTATAAGTTTTTATGTGAATATCAAATGATGTTTAATTTACAGGTACGTTTACTGGATCAACACAAACCAGACGCCGCCTACAATAGAGAAAGCTCGGTTTGATGGTTCCCAAAGAGAAGTAGTTATTACTTCATTGTCTATCGATTCAGCTAATGTCAAACTGGAACCACACAGCTTGGTTATTGACCAACAAACACAAAAGATGTTTTGGATTGAGCCCGAAACTCGTTCGAAATACTTTATTTATTATGCTGATTTAAATGGAAACAACAAACAAACATTAATTTCTTTAAATTTCGAAGATCCAAGGATGTTGGTGTATCAACCATCATCAAACACACTGTCCGTTTCAAAAACAATGCTCTACTTCGTGGATTGGTGTTCCAACTGCGATATAGTAGTATGGAAGATACCGAAATCTAAGATAATTCCATGGACTTCCTACGGAAAAATAACTTTGGACATTAGCGGTGTTACAGTTGGTATAGTCGCCAAGTACAAAATAGAAGAAAATCTTCCAGAAATTCAAGATTGCGATCCATTAACGAGTCTTGTACGAAATAAAGCTGATGGACCATTTTGTGTTCATGGTATGAAAGTTATCGGACAATCTCTTTGTAAATGCACAGCCGGTTACATCGGCGAGCGATGCGATGTTTCAGTCTGCCAAAACTACTGCATGCAAGGAGACTGCAGTTTCAATGATGAGGGACTTCCTCAATGCAGGTAATACTTATTCTGTTCCTTGGATTGGTTTCCTCGGTTATTGTAAGTAGACTTTTTTAACATTGTCGTTGTTTCAGATGTAATGCCGGTTATTCAGGCAATAGGTGTGAAGTGTACGCGTGCCACGGATATTGCCGGAATAACGGTGTTTGTTCTCTTAACGAGATGGGTGAGCCTTTCTGTCAATGTGTTGGTAAATATGATGGACCAAGATGTGAAGGTGTTGAAAATGTCAGTTGCACTAACAAGAACCAATACTAGTCCTACGCTGCAGAAAGAAACCCAACCGGAATCCTTTTAGTTTAGTTTAGTGTTAGGAAAGCAAGTTTTTTAGTTTTCGCTTGTAATTTTTTGTTATCATAATAATAATGGGTAAAGCAATCTGACTAATTCCGCTGTTAGGTATGTTTAGTCATTTTTTTTTTTTTTTTGATATAATATATGCTTTCATATAACGGAATAAAAATAAAAATGAAAGTAACTTTCTAATCCGCAAACAGAACAAAGCTTCTAGTAAACGTTTTCGTGTATAACCGGTCAGAAAGTTTTTTTCTTGAAAGGACATAACTTTCCCCTCAGTAACTATTTTGTCTTCTGATTCAATAAATTAACATATTGTAATGAGTAATGGTTTTTTTTCCAAGTAGCGGCTCCCTTCCTGTTCACTTATCATAGATAATTTTTAAGCTCAAATACTTAGAGCTGTTTCAGAAAATAAAAACCTACGGATGTAAGTTTTTCTCTTTAATTCTACTCCAAATCTCAGTGATACCAATTTGTAATAGAGACGGTGCAGGTTAAGCTGAGTTGCGCCAAAAACTGCACTTAGTATGCCTTACAGCTTGCGTTGGGGCATGGAGCGTGACTCGCGATGCCCAGGCCAAGTTACAAGCAGAAAGCGAGTTTTGTGTAAATTTTATCTCCCGGTTGATGGCAGTAGGTTTTCCCATAACCCTGGATAGATAACCATACTGCGAGTTACATAAAAGATAACCATGCGCTTCTAAAAATTTTCAAATGCGCCTATTTCAGAAAATAAGTGAGGTAGATTTTTAATAACTTCATCGTTTTAAAGGTTCACTATTAGAGTTAAAATAAAAATACGATTATATTACAGTCAGTGCTAATATAAGTTATTTATTACTAAATGAGTAGACCTCTAAAAAAAAATAACAAAAATCAACAGTTTTTCTGGTTATGGGACTAATTCTCCGAAATTATTATAAAAATCAACAGTTTCTTCCTACTATCTAGTCATTTTTAATACAATCAGTCTGAAAATTATAATCATCATATCGATTATTCTCGTCTATGCTTTTAATTTCTACACACGTCAATTTTGTAAGCATGAAGTAAAGTAAAGTAAAATTTATTTGTAGGTACATAAAATAAGGTGTTACAATAAAATTGGTGAGCCTTGTACAATTTACCATAAATTAGGCATGCAAACATTAATGGAATTTATAACCAAATTGAAATAATGGCTAGTTGGTTAATATTGCATTCAACATAAAAGAAAACATAATTTTAAAATCTACTAATTGGAATAAAATCATACAAATTTAAATAATGAGATCATTAGGTATGTTAATATTAATTAAAATATACAAAATCGGTTAAATTAAAACAAAGACATCATTTAGGTACATCAGTAAAAAAATCAATTAAATAAAATCAGAATAAATGAAGACAAAAAAAAATAAGTTGTATTAATGAAATCTTTATACATTATAAATTATTCAATAGATAAGTCTGTGCCATTTAAAAAGTCATCTAATAAGGGTTCCGTTTTCTTATTTTGTATTTACCGTACAATCCAAACCAACACTCGCCATCGCCTATAATTTAAAACATTGTACTTGCACTGTGCAGCTTTTCCCGCGCAAATAGTGAAAAATAAAAAATGGCGTGGCTTGACCCGCTCAGAAAAACGTGATGGCAAACACGTTTGAAAACTAGCAGACCTTGTTTTGCAGAAGATTTTTGCATACACTAACTTGCTTTATAATTAAATAATGGAGTTTTTAGTTTATGCATAATTATAAATTTCTTAGAATTATTTATATTACGGGGGAGTAATTGTTCGAGTTTATAGCAAAAACCGCTCGTTACTGGGCATAAAGAAAATAAAATATCTTGCCCATTGATGTCCTTGTCCTTGTCCAGTTACAGTATAGAAGTTTTTATTGACTCAAAAAAGAAGTTTACAGCAAACAATTATTAACGTAACAAAAATGAGACATCGACCCAAGGTAGAGATTTCTACCACCCGTAGGTATGTATAAAAAAGTTGAAATGATTACATGAGTCAAAGTAATTATTTATGATACTATTTTCATTCTGTAGTTTAGTAATTGCTTGAAGTTAGAACTATCAAAAGT